>CM059792.1:19510166-20243916 GCA_030435695.1 Brachymystax lenok tsinlingensis | reverse complement strand
GTACGTTCATCTCTAGGAGACAGAATGCTTCTCCTTCCTGAGCGGTATGACGGCTGCATGGTCCCATGGTGTTTATACTTGCGTACTATTGTTTGTACAGATGAATGTGGTACCTTCAGGCGTTTGGAAATTGCTCCCAAGGATGAACCAGACTTGTGGAGGTCTACAAAAAAAAATGTCTGAGGTCTTGGCTGATTTCTTTTGATTTTCCCATGATGTCAAGCAAAGAGGCACTGAGTTTGAAGGTAGACCTTGAAATACATCCACAGGTACACCTCCAATTGACTCAAATGATGTCAATCAGAAGCTTCTAAAGCCATGACATCGTTTTCTGAAATTTTCCTGTTTAAAGGCACAGTCAACTTAGTGTATGTAAACTATTGACCTACTGGAAATGTGATATAGTGGGTTATAAGTGAAATAATCTGTCTGTAAACAATTGTTCGAAAAATGACTTGTGTCATGTACAAAGTAGATGTCCTAACCGACTTGCCAAAACTATAGTTTGTTAACAAGAAATTTGTGGAGTGGTTGAAAAACGAGTTTTAATGACTCCAACCTAAGTGTATGTAAACTTCCGACTTCAACTGTATATCGCCATCCCCACTTGCGGTCGATCTGTACTTCCACCTGGGGCATGGGATAGGCGTCAAATTTACTGACCTCATTCATGTCCCGGAAGTAATTTCAGAATTAAACAGTTCCGTCCGGTTTTGGTATCAGCACTATAGGGCTAGACCACTCACTCTGGGACTCCTCCAGTTCCCCCATCTCTAGCATTGTCGTCACTTCCCGCTAGACCGACGCCCTCTGGGCTTCTGGTATCCGGTATGGCCATTTACGCACTTTTTGTCCCGGACGTGTGTGTATATGATGTTCCACAAGATCCGTGTGCCCTGGCGCCTTGGAGAGCTTGTCGTTGGGTTGGGCTGTTGTCTTCCCCCATGGAAACTTCGATGGTTGGCGGACCTTATAATGGACGTCGCCTACCTGCTCAATGATGTCGTAGGGCCCATGCCACGCAGACAGGAATTTGATCTCTGTTCTATACGCGCTCCTGAGCATGTTGCGCCAGGGCCATGTGCTCCCTCAGCACTGACCAAATCACCTTAATCCTCTCCGTCATCTTCTCCACGTGTTCCACCACGCTGCAAAGGGGCTTCAGTTGGTCCTCCCAGACCTCCTTGGCTAGGTCCAGCAGTCCGCAGGGCTGACGGCCATACAGGAGCTCAAAGGGGGAGAATTCAGTGGACACTTGTGGTACCTCGCGCACTGAGAACATCAGGTGGGGCAGCAGCTGGTCCCAGTTCCTCCCGTCTCTCTCAATGACCTTCTTCAGCATCTGATTTAGGGTCCCAATCTGCTCCCTGGTTTTCTCCATCCCCAGGTGTGCCCCGAGCAGGTGGGTGTGGGCAAGCTGCAAGACAGGACTAACATACTGGTTGGGTATGAGCAACAATTATTTTGTCTCCCCATTGCGCTTTACTACCTGATATAATAAATTACGCTTGATGGCGAAGTGTGGGAAGAGCCACTCAGTTACCCCGGGTAACAGCGCGCCTTTCACCGCGATCACCTGCCCCTCGCGTTCTGGAGGTTGGGGTCCTCTAGCTGGGCCGTCCCGAACTGGCCCGTGAGGATTCCCATGTCAGTGCCTCCACCTCCATAAAGGGGAGCCTGAGTGTCACGAGAATTTTGTTCTATCTCAGAACTATTATATCAAATCAGACTATAACTCTATCTGTTTCCTGGAGTTTGTAAAGCTCCAGTTATAAGAAACATACAGAGTCCCGAACTGCAATGGTCAGGTTTTATTCAGAGAACGTTCTGAATTCACAAGGGGAACACAGTCTTTTATATGTACATACAATTTAACTCCATCCCGCTTTAGGCGGGCTGTGTTTAACATATTACAGCTCATAACTTCTAACCAGTTTTCTAACCGTCCCTGGGTGGGGAAACCGTTTTCCTGTTGTTCGTTTCACAGTTATAAATCGTCTGTCGACAGTTTTCCTTTTCCTCTGTTGTCTCAACTCCATCCTGCTTAGGTTGCAAAATAGTAACGCGATGTCTTAGTCTTTTATCTTCTTAGGGAGAAGCTCCCGAGGTGACGGTTTCGGAGAGCCTGGCGTGCCCATAGTAAAATGCCTCCCATTCAGGCCCAGAAAATAGGATATGCACATATTTAGTACCATTGGATAGGAAACACTCTGAAGTTTCTAAAAGTGTTAACATTTTGTCTGTGAGTATAACAGAACGGATAACCCGAGGAAAACCCGAGGAATTTCTGTCCTGAAAAAAAGTGATTTTGACACCTTTCCTCATTTGGAACCCCTCCCTTATGAAAATGCCCATATAAGGGCATATGAATGCAGTACCTATTGCTTCCTCTGGATGTCAACAGTCTCGAGAAAGTGTTTTGATTCTGTTTAGATGCTTTAAATGGCAGAAGAAGAGGAATTAGGAAGTGGCCTCACAGATGTCAACAAGGGGAGAACGCGCGTTCACGGCTGGCGCGCTCTGAGGTTTTTTCCTTTCTTATCGCCCAGTTTATATTCCGGTTGAAATATTATACTATATATACATAAAAGTGTTCCTAAGGATACATTATCAATTATGTTTGATTGTTCTTGGACAAGTTTATAGGTATAAGTTGAACGAGTTCTCTTCACGTTTCAATGGACGAGTCGACGCTGTATTTTCTCATTATAACGCACCAACCAAACTGAGATTTATGGATATAATACATTACTTTTTCTAACAAAAGAACCATGGATTGTCTTCATTGGACACTTGGGAAGCCCTCAGCAGAGGTTCTTCAAAAGGTAATTGATTTGTTTTCGCTGTGAAATGTGTTATGTGTGAACCGTGATGGCTTATGAATTTATGGTAATGGAAAAAATATGTGAGGTGCTATTCTAAAACAATCAAATGTGGTGCTTTCGCCGTAAAGCCTTTTTGAAATCTGACAAAGCTGTGATATTGCCAAGAAGCAGAGCTTTCGATGACTATCCAACACTTGTATATTGGTGCATGTTTAATAATTCAACTTTGGGATTTTGAATTTGGCGCCTTGCATTTCACCTGGTAGTGTCGGGAGTGGGGCGCTAGCGCACCACTGCTCCCTAAGAAGTTAAGAAGTTAAAAAGTTCTAGACCTACACATTATAGAATTATTGTCTTATTTCTCTAACACCTATTACATACATTTTCAGGGTTAAATATTCTTAGTCATTACTTAAACATACAAATTCCTATATCAATCCACCCTTTGACTAAATATTATCCACTGAAAATAAAATATACCACACCAAACAAAAAACATTTTATAAAGAAATAACACCACACCAACAAAAAAAAACATCTATGTAATGTAAATTACAGATAAGAAATCTAACGTGAGGTCTATTACTACTTCCAATCATAACTCTTTCTGTTTAGGATTTTCACTATAACCTTCACACAGTAGAACCAAGAAAAGTTTTATCTAATTGCAGGTCTTTAGGGTCGAATTGATCGTCAGCATCCTCCAGTCCTGGAGGCCTGTAGCGTTCATCCCATTGGTCTGAGTTTGGAATGGGTCCATACCTCACCATCTGCTGAGTCACCGCATTCTCCAACGCCTTACTCACTAACCCTCCGACAAAAGGAATCAGACAACATCCACATAATACAAGCATACCCATACAGGCAATAGCTGCCCCCAAAATGGTGGCTACTATGGTCTTCCATTTCCCAAACCTTTCATCAAACCACCCGGTCACAGAGGTATTAACCCCTGAATTCTCAGCCCACTCTTCACTCAAGGCTGTCAGTCCCGCCAGAGCCCTAGTAACTGTAACATCTGGGGCAGTGTTGTTAGGAATAAAAATACAACAATGTCCCCCCACCATTCTGCAGACGCCACCCTCTTCAGCCAATAACATATCTAGAGCCAACCTATTTTGCCAGGTCATGAGGGAGGTGGCGGATAATTGTTCAGAGATTCCCATCACTGCATCGCATCTCTAGTCTTATTCACAAATCCTTGTTGATTATAATATATATAATTGATCCAATCAACAATTGTATTTATCGTTACCCACCAGAAGAACGTAGTGGTAAAGCCCTCCCCAATATGAATTTGTACCAGAGGTGGTGGATCATGATGTATTAAAAAGATCATCAAAACTATGATGCAGCTCAAGGTTCCCCATATTCCCAAAAACTGCCAACCCTCTCCTGCCCTTAGCCAGTCTGCTAGGTACCACCCCATACTCACACCTCTAGGGAACACACTACAGTGATGATAGGTCGGGGTAGGAAATCTTTGTTAACAGAAGCGACCCCCAGACCCTATCAGTCCAGTTCTGCTCTCTAACTCTACGTGTGTTCCACAGTGTTTGTATGTGTTCCTACCTTTTTGCAGTGGGTAACGTGGACCCAGGTTGCTCTTTCTGCTATTCTAATGGCAAAGGCTGTGACCAACAGAACCTGGTATGGCCCCTCCCAGCGGGGCTGCTTCCAGTCTTTCCTTTCCAACGATTGAATCCACACCCAGTCATCTGGTTGGATTGAGTGAATCACCTTTTTCTGTAATTCACCTGTGGGACACAACATCTTTGACATACGAGTGTGGTTAACAAACAATCTTCTCATGTGTTCTGCTACCATTGTCGGTATCTATCTCTGCCTGCCTAACTCAGGCATTCGGTATATTTATCTATAATTGTTTAAACACTACTTCTTCCCTTCACTCCTAGTGAGTTCTATAAAATCAATTTCCAATTGCTGGAAAGGATATTTCACAGAGGGATATTCGCCCTGTGGTGCCCTCTGTCTTCCTTGGTGGTTGCTCTGAGCACAGATAAGACATCGGGAACATTAAATAACTAATAGTTAGTTATTCAATATGCTACAAAGTGTTTCCCAATCTGCTCTACCATCCCCCCGTTGACACATGGCTTTGCCCATGTGTCAAAATAGCCACTTAATCACACTCAGCAGAAGATGTGATGCTATTCTTTCAAGCATTATGCCTTTTGTGACAAACTCATTACTGAAAATTGACAATAGTATCTGAAATGACAACACTATCTCTGCCACTTTCACCATGATCTGGGTATGTGTAATGTTTAATTAAATCCCCATATTGTGTACAGTTAGCTGCTCTCCTTCTTCTATGAGCTATCTATCCAAGATGGCGTAGCAGTCGGACGTGTATTTTGTCTTGTCCCGTCCTGTCCCGTGTAAATATAGTTTTTTATAATATTTGTATATATTTTCTATTTTCTTCACATATCTTTTTATATATGCTCTCAAAAATTCAACTTCAAAACACTCTCCTGCAACCTGCCTCACCCAATGTGGTGCGGATCTGTGTTTTTTGTGTTTCTGGGTTTTTTGTTGTTGTTTTTTTCGAATCCGGAATCTCCCAACTAATGCTAGCTAACTTCACTAGCTAACGTTAGTATTTAGCTTACTATTGCTAGCGGGCATCAGCTAATCTTTAGCTCGGAAAAGCTCTCGCCGTTCGTATAACACGACTCAAACCTGAGCTTACCGGGCCTAATTTTTTTTAATTTTTTTTTTCTCTCCATCTATCCCCGGATTCCTATCGCAAGTTGGACATTTTTCACCTGGATCCTGTAGCTAGCTAGCTGCTACCTGAGTGCCTATCGGCTAACGTCGGTCCCGGAGCAATGCACCAATTAGCCTGAAGCTAGCCTGTGCTTGACACATCTCCCGGCTGGCTGAAGAATCTCATCAGCCACTCCTGGGCTACAACACCTATCCGGACCCGTTTTTACTGCCGGTGTGGAGCCCCACCGGGCCTTCACGAGTGGACTACCGACGTTATCTGCCCGAGGGGGTTATTCAACCGGCCCTCCGTCGCGACGTCACCTGAGCGCCCATCAGCTAACTGCGGCCTGCTAACGTTTGCTGTCTAGAGCATATCGGCTGCTAGCCAAACAGGTCCATCGGACAATTTCTTGGGACACTATTACCTATTTTTGCCAACTGGCCTGGTCCCCTTCACCACACGGAACCCCACTAACCCATCACGACTTGGTCTACCGACGGAAACGCACGCTATAAACAGACTTCCTCCGTCTTTGTTAGCCGTTCTGCTTGCCTTTGCTAGCTTGCTGTCCCCGGCTAGCTGTCTGAATTGCCTTGTCCCCAACCAGCCTCACTACTATCTGAACCCTTATGTTCACTAGGCTAAGCATGCCTCTCCTCAATGTCAATATGCCTTGTCCATTGCTGTTCTGGTTAGTGTTTATTGCCTTATTTCACAGTAGAACCTCTAGCCCTGCTCAAAATGCCTTATACAACCCTTTAGTTCCACCTCCCACACATGCGATGACATCACCTGGTTTAAATGTTTCTAGAGACAATATCTCTTTCATCACCACCCAATGCCTAGGTTTACCTCCACTGTATTCACGTCCTACCATACCTTTGTCTGTACATTATGCCTTTAATCTATTTTATCGCCCCCTGAAACCTGTTCTTTTTACTCTCTGTTCAGGGCGTCCTAGCGACCAGTCATTATAGCCTTTAGCCGTACCCTTATCCTACTCCTCCTCTGTTCCTCTGGTGATATAGAGGTTAATCCTGGCCCTGCAGTGCCTAGCTCCACTCCTATTCCCCAGGCGCTCTCATTTGTTGACTTCTGCAACCGTAAAAGCCTTGGTTTCATGCATGTCAACATTAGAAGCCTCCTCTCTAAGTGTGTTTTATTCACTGCCCTAGCACACTCTGCCAACCCGGATGTCCTAGCAGTGTCTGAATCCTGGCTTAGGAAGACCACCAATAACGCTGAAATTTCCATCCCTAACTATAATATCTTCAGACAAGATAGCACAGCCAAAGGGGGTGGTGTTGCTATCTACTGCAGAGATAGCCTGCAGAGTTCTGTCTTACTTTCCAGGTCTGTACCCAAACAATTCGAACTTTTACTTTTAAAAATCTGCCTTTCTAGAAACAAGTCTCTCACTGTTGCCGCTTGCTATAGACCCCCCTCTGCACCCAGCTGTGCTCTGGACACCATATGTGAACTGATTGCCCCCCATCTATCTTCAGAGTTCGTGCTGCTAGGTGACCTAAACTGGGACATGCTTAACACCTCGGCCATCCTACAATCTAAGCTTGATGCCCTAAACCTCACACAAATCATAATTGAACCTACTAGGTACAATCCCAAAGCCGTAAACACGGGCACCCTCATAGATGTCATCCTAACTAACTTGCCCTCCAAATACACTTTTCTCTCCTTCTCTCAAATCCAGTTAGCTGATGTTCTGAAAGAGCTGCGAAATCTGGACCCCTACAAATCAGCCGGGCTAGACAATCTGGAACCTTTCTTTTTAAAATGATCTGCCCGAAATTGTCGCAACCCCTATTACTAGCCTGTTCAACCTCTCTTTCGTGACGTCTGAGATTCCCAAAGACTGGAAAGCAGCTGCGGTCATCCCCCTCTTCAAAGGGGGAGACACTCTTGACCCAAACTGCTACAGACCTATATCTATCCTACCCTGCCTTTCTAAGGTCTTTGAAAGCCAAGTTAACTTCTCAGGGAGTGCCGGGGCGCTAGCGCCCCACTCCCGACACTACCAGGTGAAATGCAAGACAAAATTCCAAAATTGAATTATTAAAAATGCACCAATATACAAGTGTTTCATACTCATCAAAAGCTCTGCTTCTTGGCAATATCACAGCGTTGTCGGATTTCGAAAGCACTACATTTGATTGTTTGAGGCTAGCACCTCACATATTTTCCATAACCATGAAATCTTTAGCCAGCGCGGCGGTCGACAGAAAATGCATTTCACAGGGAAAACCTGTGCCTTACCTTTTGTAGAACTTCTGCAGAGGGCTTCCTAAGTGTCCAACGAAGACAATCCATGGGTATTTGGTTAGAAAAAGTAATTTATTATATCCTTAAATCTCCGTTTGGTTGGCACCTTGTGTTCAGAAAAAAAATCCAATGTGACGAGAACGCGTTCAACTATACCTATAAACTTTCCCTCAACAAAACAAAAACCAATTAAAATGCTTCCTTAGTTTATCTTTTATGATAATCTTTCACTTGGATGGTCACCTAAACGTTATATAAGTCAAATAAAGTGGACCGCTCAGCCAAACGTGCGCCCAAAAACGTGCAACTGAAAAAGAGCTCCCTCGACTAAAACTTCACCCAATAGAACACATTAGTTCCGATTTCCATTAAACTTTACCTATACACTGCTGACATCCAGTGGGAGCAATAGGTACTACATTCAGTGTCCTGGTATAAAGACTTTTCTAAAGGCACTGTCTCAAAGTGAGCTATAAGCCACAAGGAATGAGATTTCCGGATGGAAAATTCTCTGGTTTTTGCCTGCCAAATGACTTCTGTTACACTCACAGACAAAATGATAACACTTTTGGAAAACTCAGAGTGTTTCCTATCCAATAGTACTAATTATGTATGCATATCCCATTTTCTGAGCCTGAGTGGCAAGCATTTTACTTTGGGCACACCAGACTCTCCAAAACCGACCCCTCAGCTTCCACTCCCTAACAAGTTTAACAAACAAATTACCAACCATTTCGAATCCCACCGTACCTTCTCTACTATGCAATCTGGTTTCAGGGCTGGTCATGGGTGCACCTCAGCTCAAGGTCCTAAATGACATCATAACCGCCATCGATAAGAGACATTATTGTGCAGCCATTTTCATTGATCTGGCCAAGGCTTTCGACTCTGTCAATCATCACATCCTTATCGGCAGACTCGACAGCCTTGGTTTCTCAAATGACTGCCTCGCATGGTTCACCAATTACTTCTCTGATAGAGTTCAGTGTGTCAAATCGGAGGGCCTGTTGTCCGGGCCTTTGGCAGTCTCTATGGGGGTGCCGCAGGGTTCAATTCTTGGGCCGACTCTCTTCTCTGTATACATCAATGATGTCGCTCTTGCTGCAGGGGAGTCTCTGATTCACCTGTACGCAGAGCGACACCATTCTGTATACTTCTGGCCCCTCTTTGGACACTGTGTTAACTACCCTCCAGACGAGCTTCAATGCCATACAACTCTCCTTCCGTGGCCTACAATTGCTCTTAAAAGCAAGTAAAACTAAATGCATGCTCTTCAACCGATCGCTGCCTGCATCTGTCCCCCCATCCAGCATCACTACTCTGGACGGTTCTGTCTTAGATTATGTGGACAACTACAAATACCTAGGTGTCTGGCTAGACTGTAAACTCTCCTTCCAGACTCACATCAAACATCTCCAATCTAAAATTAAATCTAGAATTGGCTTCCAATTTCGCAACAAAGCTTCCTTCACTCATGCTGCCAAACATACCCTCGTAAAACTGACCATCCTACCGATCCTCGACTTCGGTGATGTCATTTACAAAATAGCCTCCAATACTCTACTCAACAAATTGGATGCAGTCTATCACAGTGCCATCCATTTTGTTACCAAAGCCCCATATACCACCCACCACTGCGACCTGTACGCTCTCGTAGGCTGGCCTTCGCTTTACACTCGTCGCCATATCCACTGGCTCCAGGTCTACAAGTCCCTGCTAAGTAAAGTCCCGCCTTATCTCAGCTCGCTGGTCACCTTAGCAGCACCAACCCGTAGCACGCGCTCCAGCAGGTATATCTCACTGGTCACCCCCAAAGCCAATTCCTCCTTTTGCCGACTCTCCTTCCAGTTCTCTGCTGCCAATGACTGGAATGAACTACAAAAATCCCTGAAATTGGAGACACTTATTTCCCTCACCAGATTTAAGCACCAGCTGTCAGAGCAGCTCACAGACCACTGTACCTGTTTATAGCCCATCTGTAAATAGCCCAACCAACTACCTCATCCCCTACCGTATTTATTTATTTATCTTGTTCCTTTGCACCCCAGTTTTTTCTACATTGCACATTCATCTACTGCACATTTACCATTCCAGTGTTAAATTGCTATATTGTAATTACTTTGCCACCATGGCCTATTTATTGTCTTACCTTCCTTATCCTACCTCATTTGCACTCTTTGTGTATAGATTTGTTTTTTTCTACTGTATTATTGACTGTATGTTTGTTTTACTCCATGTGTAACTCTGTGTTGTTGTATGTGTCAAACTGCTTTGCTTTATCTTGGCCAGGTCGCAGTTGTAAATGAGAACTTGTTCTCAACTTGCCTACCTGGTTAAATAAAGGTGAAATAATAAAATAAATAAAATATCCTGTAACCATATAATAATAATAATAATAATACATTTTATTTAAGGCGCCTTTCTTGACACTCAAGGACACCGTACAGGGAAACATAAGACATTTAAAAGCATAGAACAGCATTAAAAACAACAAAAGAAGCAGAGCAGTTGACGTCAAGTGAGATAGGCAGTTTTAAACAGGTGTGTTTTGAGTTGTGATTTGAAATGGGAAAATGAATCGATGTTTCTGAGTTGGGATGGTAATGAGTTCCAGAGACGGGGAGCAGAGCGGCTGAATGCTCTGCTCCCCATAGTGGTGAGACGGGCGGGGGACAGACAGGTGTATGGAGGAAGAAGATCTAAGGAGGCGGGTGAAAGTTGGACCCTGGAGGAGATCAGACAAATATGGGGGGGCGAGTTTATGGATGGACTTGAATGTTAACAGAAGGACTTTGAATTGGATACGGAACTGGACCGGGAGCCAGTGAAGCTGTTGGAGAACAGGAGTGATGTGACGAATGGAGGGGGTTCGAGTAATGATGCGGGCAGCTGAATTCTGGACCATTTGAAGTTTATGGAGGGATTTATGAGGGAGGGCAAAAAGGAGAGAGTTGCAGTAGTCCAAACGGGAAGTGACGAGACTGTGGACAAGGACGGCGGCAGTATGGGGAGTAAGGGAGGGACGGAGTCGATTGATACCTGCTGGAGCGCGTGCTACATATACAGTCTCTGGGAATGATACTCCTCTATCATTACATCTAACCCATAACACACTATACTCCTAATGCATTTTCTACAGTTAAAAACATACTAACACATTCTCAAATCAGTTAGTCAATATACATCATTCCCTCCTCTGGAACAATGAACACCCTCATGTTCCACAAAACCTAAAAACATATTGACTTGAAAAGAGAAACAAAATACATGTACAATAACTTAGCACCATTCATTGATGCGATGTAATATAAAAAAAATGTAATACAGGGTAAAACAAAAGAACTTTAATGGTTGTCCCACGCTATCATCCAGTGATTCCTTAAACAAACCACCTCCCCTCACCATGACACTTAGAGATACGCTTCTGGAAACTCTCTCAGCCACATAAATGTTATCAGCAAATCTACCCCTCATCATGCTTTAGCAATTCTCTCTCGCAGTATCCCAATCACAACGAAAACATTTCACAAATTATCCAACCAGAATTTAGAATGACTGACCTCCGTGCTTACTTTGAGTCTAGGCTCCAATTCCAGTTTATCAATTTAGCACAGATCATCCCTGTTAGAACATACATTTATAAACAACCTTTTATTGCCGGTCATAACTCTTCTCATTACAGCCCCCCTTTGTCCCTGTTTTCTTGTCATGAGTGGCCTGGTAAAGAAAGATCCGTATCTCAATGCAGTCCTAGGTTAAATAGTTAGCAGGGCGTATACCACCCCCCCTTTCCTTCACCCGGCACTTATCTTTCGAACGTGTCTTCTTCAGATATCATTTACAGTTCATTTTCCCAACAGCACATGTAACTTTTGCTTGTCACATTTCATAGCCCTTGATAATGTCCCGATTTTAATATATAAGTAGACACCTCACTTTCACTCACGAACACGAGTCTCTCACCAGAGCTTGTTCTCTCTCTCCACGCTCTCTGCTCCCCGGCCCTGGTTTATGGCTCGGACTCATATAGGAGTAGTAAAAGTCACTGTCTTTCATTGCACGCCTTTGTTGCTCTTTCTTCAGCCGGTTAGGAAGGGTTTTGAGTTTTACACACACTGTCTATGTCAAATTATTTCTACTATGCATTAAGACAGGATCTGACGTCACCTTCCATGATAACCTAAAAAAAACACAGATCATAACAACAGTTAAGTTTATTACATTTCTGTTTCAGGAAACTAGACAAACATTGACTATATGACGAATTATGACTTTAACCTTTTCTTAATAACATCTCTAAGACAAATGTCAAAAAGCATAACTTAATGTTACTGCAAAAAAACATTTTCTAAATTAGTCCATCCTTCCATATTCTACTGGCGAACTCTAGGTAAAGTTACCAGATCGTAAAGATAGCACCCTAACCCATCACAGAATTCCCACACCACGATCCCAATCTGGTGAAATTTATATCAGAACAAAAACACAACACGAAATTAGCAATACATATATCACAGTCCATGTGAAGTTACTGTCATCCCTTATTAACATATATTTTCCTTCCTATATGCAGCCTGAACACAGTACCACTGTATATGTACCCCAAAAACCAACCAGGACCTCAGTGAACTGGTAATTTCCCCCTTTCAAACACGTGATTAAAAAAACATGATAAATCAAAAAAATAAACATCCTAGAACTACAACTCTTTATAACTCTCTACGGATATAATAATAATTTCCTAAAGTAATGGTACAATTTGGATAGAGAATGGTGTTTCTCATGAATTCTATAATGAAACGCCCCTGTCTATTTAATTCCTAATGAAGTTGATCAGTCTTCAGTAGGAATTATTATAATATTCAGGGCTTTCGACACCATTACAATGTTTCCTCTCACTTTCTTTCCTGTCCTTCAGAAATACATAAATACTTTTCAAAACATTTTTATACAAATGTAATCCCACACTTCAGTGAGACCGCAATCGCGCAGACCGTCCGTGTGTGCTGGTGTGCGTGTGTTAAACCATATGTTAAAAATCAAACAGAAATGGTCAGGCCTTTCCATGCTTAAGTTAGACATAGTCAGGACTCATCTTCCTCCTCTTCCTCAGAGTCTAGCGGTAGGCACTTACCCTGCTCTCCTTTCTGGGCTGGGTTTGTCATTCTTTCCCTTTCTTGTCTTTTCGCACTCGCGTCGAATATGTCCCTTCCTCCCACAATAATCGCAGGGGGCTGGGCAGTCCCTCGCGAAGTGCCCTGTCTTCTGACAATTAAAACACTTCCTCTTTCCTTTCTTAGCGCAATCACGATTATTATGACCATTTCTTCCACAATGGATAAATGCTGCCTTACACTCCCTGGCGAAGTGCCCTGACTTCTGACAATTAAAACTCTTTCCTTTCTCATCTACACCGGTGGAACCTTTGTTCCTGGAATTCTCTCCATTTCTTTTCTCTGTTGGGGGTGCCGAGGGAACTGGCAATCGACCTGTGCTGTCCATGTCTGACTTGGCTCTACCTTCTTATCGACTTACTTTTTATCTTTTCGTCCACTTGCCTTTTTCTTTTCTATTCCTTCCACTCTTTTTCAGGCTTCATAGAGCCATATCCTAGCTGTATCAAGCCCTTCCACTTGCTGTCCTCCTACTCTATCTCCACAGACCTTGTGGATCTGTTTTATCATGGTCTCTAATTTGTCTACGTCTACACGTCCCTCAAATCCATACTTCTTTCTCCACCTTGGGCCGTAATATACATTTATTTTATCCTTAGACTCCATATATCTCTCATCTCCCATAAGTTCGGGAACCTCTTTTGAGGATTTACCTCCCATGTTGATATCACAAATATATCTCAGATGTATCTCAACCCACTTGGATTTAAATCCTGTGGTGGCTTATATCTGTATGTACATAAGTATGTTTAATACAATTCTTCTCCTTCTTTTGGAATTTTATTAGATGTGACTTTTGAGCAAATATTAGGTCTCACACTTATTCAACTTTGAATAATAATTTTTTAACACTATCGGTAACACAAGCTCCAGTTTCATGAGACAGACAGAGTTACGGCAAATCTACAGTTGTTTATGACTCTTGACTTATATTTTATTTCTCACACATGCTATTTTTATTCCGTTGGACTTTATTATTAGGCGCGACTCTTGATTCGGATCTGTGATTAATTTAACTCTCTTAATTAGTCTATAACCCCTATCCT
This sequence comes from Brachymystax lenok tsinlingensis, assembly GCA_030435695.1. Lineage (NCBI taxonomy): Eukaryota > Metazoa > Chordata > Actinopteri > Salmoniformes > Salmonidae > Brachymystax > Brachymystax lenok. The sequence goes on along the minus strand of CM059792.1, from coordinate 20,229,854 downwards.
ATGTGGATCTTATTATTAGGGTGTGACTCTTGAGCAAACTTATGACTAAATATATTGAATCATATAAATCATCCAATCCCATAGGGGGCTCTTATAAGTATGTTTAATATAATTCAAATAGTTTTGGAAACATAGAACAACCATCCTTTCTCACGACACCTATTTTATATCCCTCCTTAACTACTTAGGGAGTGGTGGGGTGCTAGCCGGTGAAATGCAAGGCGCCAAATTCAAAATCCAAAAGAATAATTATTTAACATTCATCAATATACAAGTGTTGCATAGTCATCAAAAGCTCTGCTTCTTGGCAATATCACAGCATTGTCAGATTTCAAAAAGGCTTTACGGTGAAAGCACAACATTTGATTGTTTGAGGGTAGCACCTCCAATATTTTTCCATTAGCATAAATTCATAAACCGTCGCGGTTCACACAAAACACATTTCACAGCGAAAACAAATCCCTTACCTTTTGAAGAACTTCTGCTGAGGGCTTCCCATGTGTCCAACGAAGACATCCAATGGTTATTTTGTTAGAAAAATTATATCCATAAATCTCTGTTTGGTTGGCGCATTATGTTCATAAAATACAGCGTCCACTCGCCCAATGAACCGTGAAGAGAACGCGTTCAACCTATACCTATACACTTGTCCAAGAACAATCAAACATCATTGATAATGTATCCTTAGGAACACTTTTATGTATATTTACTATAATATTTCAACCGGATTATAAACTGGACGATAGGAAAGGAAAAAACCACAGCGCGCGCGAGCCCGTGATAGCGCATCCTCTTCTGTTTACATCCGATGACCAGTTTGAAATTCTTCTTCTATTACCATCCAGAGAAACTAAACATCATCAAACACTTTCTAGAGACTGTTGACATCCAGTGGAAGCAATAGGTACTGCAATCTTACTCCTATATATGTCTGTTTTCAATAGGGAGGGGTTCAAAATGAGGCAATGTGTAAAAAACACTTTTTCCAGGACAGAAATTCCTCTGGTTTTCGCCTGTTATGTCAGTTCTGTTATACTCACAGACAATATTTTAACACTATTAGAAACTTCAGAGTGTTTCCTGTGCATATCCTATTTTCTGGGCCTGAGTGGGAGGCATTTTACTTTGGGCACACCAGACTCTCCAAAACCGTCACCTCGGGAGCCACTCCCTAAGAAGTTAATAATCGACCTGTTACGTCTAAAGGTCTCTGAATGATTAAGCTAGTTTAGTTGTGACGTGCACAGTACCTTAGGTCTTTGCGGACCTGTCCTTCCTTCCTACCGGTTTTACTTGAGGTTTTAGTGCCGTCTCTCGTATGTATAGAATACTCATTATTATCCCATTTTCTCCACACAAAACTCCTGGACACGGTATACCAAAATCAAATACCTTCCTTCCTAGATCTAGACAGTATTTACTTCCCGTCAATACCAATATTCTAAATAACATTGTTACTTGCTGTTTTAAATATCTAATACAAGTGTTAGATTTTACCCCCAAATCAATTAATAAAGACTACTGACCTCCTTCTTGCAGACTGGGAAAAGCAATTTTGGTTGGATCTCGTCACTGCCTCTGTCACTCTAGGTATACACCGGCCTGTAATAGCACCCTAATGTCAGGGGGGCAGGTCTTTGATCTTACGGATAAATCATCCGCCCGTGCACGGAATTCGGCGTGTTATCTTTGGACGACAGAAACAGATATTGAGATCCGGCTCGAAGGACCAAATTGTCACGAGAATTTTGTTCTATTTCAGAACTATTATATCAAATCAGACTATAACTCTATCTGTTTCCTGGAGTTTGTAAAGCTCCAGTTATAAGAAACATACAGAGTCCCGAACTGCAATGGTCAGGTTTTATTCAGAGAACGTTCTAAATTCACAATGGGAACACAGTCTTTTATATGTACATACAATTTAACTCCACCCCGCTTTAGGCGGGCTGTGTTTAACATATTACAGCTTATCACTTCTAACCAGTTTTCTAACCGTCCCTGGGTGGGGAAACCGTTTTCCTGTTGTTCGTTTCACAGTTATAAATCGTCTGTCGACAGTTTTCCTTTTCCTCTGTTGTCTCAACTCCATCCTGCTTAGGTTGCAAAATAGTAACACGATGTCTTAGTCTTTTAAAAGGTTCTAGACCTACACATTATAGAATTATTGTCTTATTCCTCTAACACCTATTACTTACATTTTCAGGGTTAAATATTCTTAGTCATTACTTAAACATACAAATTCCTATATCACTGAGGTCCTCATCGTCGATGGCTCTATTCCGAGCACAGGGTCGTCTCCCTCCTCCTGGTCCGACAGTGGACACCTCTCACAGCGGGGCATGGGTTGTGCAGGCGACCGTCCTTTTTCCTCAAGCACCTCCCCAGGTCCCTCCTCCACAGTGCCTGTAAGATCTGGCAATCTCTACCGAGGAGATGGGCAGGTTAGGAACAGCCCCTAAGCGCATCTGGCACTCTCCCCTCAGGGTGGTTATCTGTACCAGCACGGTTGGGTACCTCTTCCTATCACACAGGAGATCGTCATCTCTTCGTCCCCCGGTTCTTCTTTCCCCTCTTGTATGAGCCCCTGCGGTTGGGCCAGAGTGTCGACACCATTGATTCGTACTAGAACCATCAGAGGGGCTGTCTCGGTGTGCGCCCAACAGGAGGTGACGTAACTCGCCACCCGGGTTACCCCGGAGCTGGGGTATGCGGCGGGCATGGACTCCTCCCGGCCGGGACAGCTCCATGCGAGGTGTCGTGGACTCAGTCGTGGACCAGTTGTGCACGGCGTGCGAGGCTGAATCCATAATGGCTCAGGATCTTGCGTTTGAGTCCCTCATAATTCGCTTAGCCTGGTTGGCATTCAAGTTGAAGTAGGACTTCTGGGCCTTCCCGGAGAGGTAGGGTGCCAAAAGGCTGGGCCACCCTTCCCGCAAAGCCGTCCTCTCGAAGGTGCACAAATACATCCTTCTCCGTTAGCTTGACCAGGAACCGTACCCCCTTTCAGCTGGATCACCTACGCTGGAGAACCTGTTGCTTCTGCTGGCTGAGGATAAAGTGAGCCACTAGTTCCTCCATGATAATCTCCGTATGCTCGACCCCACGGCACCCAAAGCTACTGAGATGCTTGTGTTCTCTACCATATGTGGTAAGCCATGGGGTGTTGGGTTGAGCGCACAGAGATGGACACAGAGACAGGGACAGGGAGGTTCTAGTCAGAAAACATGACTTTACTAGACAAGGTAACTAGGTAACAACATAATAACTTAGGGTTGGCTCGGTCCTTCTTCTCATATTCAGCTCCGTGCCTCTGGGAGTTTTGTTTCCCCCTGTAGGCTCACCCCTTGCCTCTCTCTTTTTCTCTCGCGCGTTGTGGCACAGTGCTCCATTTATGTGGCCTGCACGGCTGGTTGGCACATCGCCCCTAATTACCCCTAATTGGTGCCATCAGCGTCGGTGTGCCCAGCCCGGGTACTCCCAGCAGAGGGAGCCAACGTCGCGGCACGTACCTCCCCTCTATCAGCAACCCCCGGGGTAGACCTCTCGGGATAGCACAGTGTGTTGAACATGATAGGGCCAAGTAGTGCAATAGTCGTGAGGTTTTAATGGGTGTAGTGTTAGCTGGTAAGGCACAGTTCTCTGTCTTTTTTCCCTTCCCTTTTTGTGTCACAGACTGTAATGAAGTCACACTCCAGAACAGTAGGAGGAAACACAGGGCTAGATTAGATAAATAGATTAATAGGGCAGCCTCACGATAGGAAGCGGGAAGATGGCAGAAACTGAGGTTTGGTTTGAAACTGCTAGTGAGTCGGGTGAAGAAAATAGCACAGAGAGTGAGAATGAGAGGGTTACAGAGGCAAAGAAAAAGGGAAACAAGAGAAGTAAAGCTGTGGAGGAAAACAGGAAGCCACTTAATTTGTTTTACTCAGAGTGAGGGTTTTGGATCAATGCTACCTGGGAAATCCGTTTACCTTCCCGAGGAAGTGTGGGTGAGAGTTACAAGAAGGGGTCTTTTTATGTGTGTGTGTCTGCTGATCAGCTTGTTTTAAGTCTCAAAAATATATCGGAGTGGAATGTTTCCTCTATGGATTTTTTTGTAGCAGTGCGCCTATCAAGGGTGTTATTTCTGGGGTGGTGCAAGAAGTAAAGGCAGAGGATATAATTGAAGACATACAGTACCCGTCAAAAGTTTGGACACACCTACTCATTCAAGGGTTATTCTTTATTTTTACTATTTTCTACATTGTAGAATTACAGTGAAGACATAAAAACTATGAAATAACAGATATGAATTCATGTAGTAACCCAAAAAGTGTTAAACAAATCTATTTTATATTTTAGACTCTTCAAAGTAGCCACCCTTTGCTTTGATGACAGCTTTGCACACTCTTGGCATTCTCTCAACCAGCTTTATGGTGGATGGAGAAAAGAAATTCACTTCATCCATGCTATTGTTCTTTGATAAAGAGTCTCTCCCTTCCTAAGGTACCCTGTAAGAGCTTTTGTGCACAAGCCCCTTTCAGTGTCATAAATGTCAAAGATTTGGTCACGTGTCAAGTGTGTGCAGAAGGGAAGAGTATCATATGCCAGATTAAGGTAAATGCTGCAACTGTGGAGGTGAACATGTGATTGAATTCCTGGAGTGCCCTGTTAGGGTGAAGGAGAATGAGGTGGCAAGGGTAAGGAGTGTCCAGCGTGTCTCCTATCTGGAGGCGGTGAGAAGATTGGAAGGAACGAGTGGCGGGGAAGAAACAATGTTAGTAGAGCCACCAAGACTAGTAAAGGTTTCTCATCAACTGAAGGATAGTGAATTGCTACATGTTAAAAAGGTGGACTTTGTATGATTTATTTCAGTGATCATAATCTGTACAGCATACGCGGAGAAGAAGTCTAAGAACATTGGAATCATTGTGAATGCAGCTGTACCTTTTTGGGATCTTTGTGATTTCACAGCCGAGGCTGTGCAATAAATCCTGTCGGTGAATGTTCCGCCATCACAGGTCCCTGAGCCTGTGTAACGATGTATTTTGGAGTGGACTGTGACTGAAGAAGTGGGATGGATTTAGTTAGTTGACGTGTCTAATTTTGTATTTTTGTATGATGTTGTTTTTCCCCTGTTCACGCAGTTTTTTTATTTCTCATTAAATACCCAGTCCAGCTGGTAACAGTAATGCACCATTGACATTGGAAGCCAACCACCGGTAAACCCCATTGTAGAAGAGGTCGGCCTCACACTCCAGTACAGTAGGTGGCGGTGTATGCACCTTTCAGTTGGTTGCGATCCGACAATACACATTTTAATAAGAAGAAAGAATCCAAAAAAGACGTGAGACGACGACCCAACTCATTCTCGCTTGGCAGCTGAAACTAAACCACAGTGAAAAGTAGCCACCATCGCAAGTTCTAGCCTCCTGTTGGTGGGTTAGATACAGAGAAGCTAGCTAGCGGACTGGTTTTGGTTGTTAGCCGTGTATTTATGTGTGGGTGTTGTTTGATTACTTAATCCGGATTCCTCCAAAATGCCTAACATAAAGATATTCAGCGGTAGCTCTCATCCGGATCTTGGCCAAAAAATTTCCGACCGCCTGGGACTTGAGCTGGGGAAGGTTGTGACCAAAAAATTCAGCAACCAGGAGACATGGTAGGTTAAAAGTGTTTTAAACAATTCATATATTTGACCGAGTACCAGCTAGCTACGGTTAGTTATTTTACCAATGGGTGAATGTTCTGCCTGGGAATGTTGCTTTGGTTGTTAGCTAGGGTACAGTAACGTTAGCTAGCTAGCTAAAGTTAGCCCACATGGCCGATTGAAAGCGCGAGTGAGTGTGGTAGTTGTTGCTAGTTAGCTAACTAAATTAGCTTACTGCAAACGTGTCCACAACTAATCTGGCTAGCTAACTAGCATTACCTAGCTTTGTTGGCAACTTAAAAAATGAGACGGTACGGGCAGGAGGCCTAACGTTGGAACTGCAACTCCCAAAATCCATATGGACTATTATAATACCGGGCATACACAACACGTTTTTGCCGGCCCAGACGAATTTTCATGATCGGGGTGAAATACTATGTATGCACTTGGACTAGGATCTGAACTCGCGTAGTTTGAGCGGGTGAAGGACATGAGGATGGGGGCTGTTTTCCAGACCCTTGTCGGGTGATGGTCTGATAATGTTTATTGTAGTATGAGAAGTGCTACGACGCGATTGGTCAAGGACTACTGACAATAGCCAATGAGCACTCAGCATGTTAGACCAAAACAATGATGGAAGAGGAAAGCAACAACACGCAGGTTGGCACTGGTTACAACAGCCAAAAACAAAAACTGGGGTCATAATTTAAGGTTAGGGTTACGCACAAGGTTAGCAGTGTGGTTAAGGTTTGGTTTAAAATCAGTTTTTAGTAATTGTTTACAGAAATCGTATCGGTTTAGCCATAATTATGACTAGAGACCTAGCACAAAGGCCCAATCGTGTGTGATTGTGGCCCTGGGAGTTCCTGCATATGGCCATTCCTGCATCTTTCTACCGGTACTATGTACCAAAGACCTCGTCGACAGGCGGGGGCGAAGTACGCTAACTGCATATCCTGCCTGCTATGTAACTAGCTAGAACAGTGTCCTTCGTTCCCACTTGCCGAACACCTGCCGTCGATAACAGAACTGTGGGAAAACGTAACCTGGCAGGCGGGGGCGAAGGACACTGTCTACCGGTGTCCTATCTATCACTAGCTAGCTACCTATCCCGCCTGCTGTGTACCGGTAGGCTGGACAATAGAACGAGTCAAAATTGCTGAAAAACCGCAAAAGAACCATGGCTAAACTGGAACACTAGCGCGAGCCCATAGCAAATAAACGTTCGCAGAGCCTGTTTTGACTGGAGTGATGCTTAGAATTCCATTTGCATAAAAGGGACTCCCCTTTTTTTATTTTACCACTACAATCTGTTTGTCAACAAAACTAGAGAATAAAAAAACTTGTTTAAAGTAAACATCTGCACCTTGATGGTGTCAACTGTGCTTATGTCTGCGTAATGTGAAAGTAGGGAAAACACTTCTGACTAGTTCATGTCCCTGAACAAAAGGGGGGGGTCAAAATCAAAAGTAACAGTCAGTATCTGGTGTGGCCACCAGCTGCATTAAGTACTGCAGTGCATCTCCTCCTCATGGACTGCACCAGATTTGCCAGTTCTTGCTGTGAGCTATTGCCCCACTCTTCCACCAAGGCACCTGCAAGTTCCCAGACATTTCTGGGGGGAATGGCCCTAGCCCTCACCCTCCGATCCAACAGGTCCCAGATGTGCTCAATGGGATTGAGATCCGGGCTCTTCGCTGGCCATTGCAGAACACTGACATTCCTGTCTTGCAGGAGATCACGCACAGAATGAGCAGTATGGCTGGTGGCATTGTCATGCTGGAGGGTCATGTCAGGATGAGCCTGCAGGAAGGGTACCACACAAGGGAGGAGGATGTCTTCCCTGTAACGCACAGTGTTGAGATTGCCTGCAAAGACAACAAGCTCAATCCGATGATGCTGTGACACACCGCCCCAGACCATGATGGAACCTCCAACTCCAAATCGATCCCGCTCCAGAGTACAGGCCTCGGTGTAACGCTCATTCCTTTGACGATAAACGCAAATCCGACCATCACCCCTGGTGAGACATATCCGCGACTCGTCAGTGAGGAGCACTTTTTGCCAGTCCTGACTAGCCCAGCAACGGTGGGTTTGTCCCTATAGGTGACGTTGTTGCCGGTGATGACTGGTGAGGACCTGCCTTACAACAGGCCTACAAGCCCTCAGTCCAGCCTCTCTCAGCCTATTGCGGACAGTCTGAGCACTGATGGAGGGATTGTGCGTTCCTGGTGTAACTCAGGCAGTTGTTGCCATCCTGTACCGGTCCCGCATGTGTGATGTTCGGATGTACCGATCCTGTGCAGGTGTTACACGTGGTCTGCCACTGCGAGGACGATCAGCTGTCTGTCCTGTCTCCCTGTAGTGCTGTCTTAGGCATCTCACAGTACGGACAAGTTTTCATAACTGACCTTAATTGCCTACCGTCTGTAAGCTGTTAGTGTCTTGTTCCACGTGTGCATGTTCATTAATTGTTTATGGTTCATTGAACAAGCATGGGAAACAGTGTTTAAACCGTTTACAATGGTCTGTGAAGTTATTTGGATTTTTACGAATTATCTTTGAAAGACAGGGTCCTGAAAAATTGATGTTTCTTTTTTTGCTGAGTTTATAAACAACGTGAATGGGTCTCATTGCCAACAATAGTGAAACAGGCATTGCAACGTAGAACAATAAGCTGGGAATAGAATGTTCGGAATGTGAGCCACGGTGCTCAATAGTACTAATAGGAGCTGGCAGGGTGAAACATGCCTTAAAAAAAGGCCTTTTGTCCGTGATTACTTCAAAACGACAGCAAGCAGCTGGGAAATGTGGTTATATTATGAAACTGGGCTCCACGGCAGATGCAATGAACTAGTTTTTATCAGAAAAGCGTTGTTAAAAATTTGTGTCCAGCCTAGTACCGGAGTCCTAGCTAATGGTGTGGTTGCTTCGCCTTTTCTGTGGGGTTTATCGGCAGTTTGCATTCAACGTTATGGTGCATTACCACCACCTACTGTACTGGAGTGCTTCCGCTTGTGTACCGGAGTCCTAATAAATAAAAAATTGACCAATTTAAGTATAAAGAGGGGTTCTTGCAGATGCAGGAATGCTCACATGCAGGAACGCCCCGAATGCAGGCCGCAATTGCACCATTCTCCAAAGGCCGGCAGATGGTGATATTGAGTCCGACTGAAAAAATATTTTGGTCGACCGAAAGTCGTCTGGTCTTTCAACCAATCGACTGGTCAACATTTAATATATTTGTCCATGTATACTGTACCAGTCAAGTTTGGACACCTACTCATTCCAGGGTTTTTCTTTATTTTTACTATTTTCTACATTGTAGAATAATAGTGAAGACATCCAAAACGATGGAATCATGTAGTAACACAGTGTTAAACAAATCAAAATATATTTTAAATTCTTCAAAGTAGCCACCCTTTGCCTTGCTGACAGCTTTGCACACTCTTGGCATTCTCTCAACCAGCTTTATGAACCAATTAGCAGGAATGCATTTCAATTAACACGTGTACCTTGTTAAAAGTTAATTTGTGGAATTTATTTCCTTAATGCGTTTGAGCCAATCAGTTGTGCTGTGACAAGGTAGGGGTGGTATACAGAAGATGGCCCTATTTGGTAAATACCACGTCCATATTATGGCAAGAAAAGCTCAAATAAGCAAAGAGAAACGATAGTCCATCATTAGTTTAGTTTATTAATTCAACCATTTTAAAAAACAAGCACACATAAAACTTGAAAAGCCATACATGCACATGAATAAAATCATTGGGGATAACACACAAAGTCGGACTTATTTACATTGTGGTCCTCTTGAGACAAGATGGCTAGACAAGATCGAACACAGTATGGTAGTGAAATAATAAAACAAAAACAGAGAGGAAGAACATCTCTCATCATTCCAGTTAAAACTGTTCAGAGGAGACTGTGTGAATCAGGTCTTTGATGGTTGAATTGCTGCAAGAAACCAATAAAGGACACCAATAAGAAGAGACTTGCTTGGGCCAAGAAACACGAGCAATGGACATTAGACCAATGGAAATCTGTCCTTTGGTCTGATGAGTCCAAATTTGAGATTTTGGGTTCCAACCGCCGTATCTTTGTGGGAATCCGAGTAGGTGAACGGATGATATCCGCATGTGTGGTTTCCACTCTGAAGCATGGAGGAGGTGTGATGGTGAGATTGCTTTGCTGGTGACACTCAGTGATTTATTTAGAATTCAAGGTACACTTAGCCAGAATAGCTACCACAGCATTCTGCAGCGATACGCCATCCTGTCTAGTTTGTGCTTAGTGGGACTCATTTGTTTTTCAACAGGACAAAGACCCAACACACCTTCAGGCTGTGCAAGGGCTATTTGACCATAAACTCAACATAAAAAATATATATATATTTAAGCATAATTGTTTAGGACCTGGACCGTTTTCTCTCGTTTTGAGGCATGTCTTATGTTCCGACCATAGGAATGTTAAGGGGATTCTTTTATAAACACTTCCTCATATGCCAAAGAAACCAGTGTTTCTCTCATGTTCTCAACTTTATTTTGTTTTCCAGCAGCCAAAGACACAATCCTAGTCATATTAACAACCCATGCTATTTGTTGCATCTTTAGATCTTTCCTTTTTCTAAATTCCGCAAGGATATTTTCATCTCTCATATGAAACCGCTTGCAGTTGTGGTGGGCTTTGGAGAACGGTGTTTTCTAGGTAACTGCATTTTGGAACATTCACGCTTATACCCTACTGCCGTATGTGTATTGCTGCTCTTACAATGTGAAGAAGTAGCCTAATAGTTTGTCATCGTTTTAAGTTAAATGTTCTGATCCCACAACCATTTAGTTGACTGGTTGATAGGCTGTTGGTCGACTGAGATTCTTTGTTGTTGAGCAGTTGCAAAAAATGGCACATCTTGATTGACGCCTGTTTCAGTGGACTAATCCATTGCGGAGGCCGCGGGGATGGCACACCAGTATCACCAGAAGTACATTTACTGTTAATTCCCGTAATTTGTAATCTACAACGTTTGTTTGGTTAACTTAGTTTCTGTTAATAAATTATAATAATAAATATTCATTATTTAGTCTTTTACAGTTCCCATTTTCAGAGTTGACACGTTGTTCGCAGATCGCTCAAACTAGGCTACACTTGTGAGAAACAAGTTTTTTGTTTCTTCTTTTTTCTTTTTTTCCATTTAAGTTCTCAATTCATTGTGTTTTGTTTGAAGTGCTCCTGTCAATGTTGATTAAGGATGCACACCTGAATACGCATAGAAGTAGGCCTAGGCTACCTGGCCTGTGCACAAATGTAGGCTTATAAATGAGTCCATTTGGGGATCTGATAGTATTTCTGATTGTCTTCATTCACCATCACTAATGAGCTGAGGAACTTCTTAAAGTATGTTTTTCTTCACCTCAAACAGCATGTGATTTTATACTGAACAAAAATAGAAATGCAACATGCCAACATTTCAACCATTTTACTGAGTTACAGTTCATATACGGAAATCAGTCAATGTTAAAAATATATTAATTAGGCCAAATCTATTTATTTCACTTGACTGAAAAAAGTCAAATCAAATCAAATTTTATTTGTCACATACACATGGTTAGCAGATGTTAATGCGAGTGTAGCAAAATTCTTATGCTTCTAGTTCTGACCATGCAGTAGTATCTAACAAGTAATCTAACAAATTCACAACAACTACCTTATACACACAAGTAAATGGATGAATACGAGTATGTACATATAAATATATGGATGAGCGATGGCTGACCGGCATAGGCAAGATGCAGTAGATGGTATGGAGTACAGTATATACACATATGTATGAGATGAGTAATGTAGGATATGTAAACATTATATAAATGGCATTGTTTTAAAATGGCTAGTGATACATTATTTCATCCAATTCTAATTATTAAAGTGGCTAGAGATTTGGGTCGATGGCCGAACGGCATAGGCAAGATTCAGTAGATGGTTTAGAGTGCAGTGTATACATTTGATACGAGTATGTCGGAAACGCAAACATTATATACAAAATTGTTTAAAGTGGCTAGTGATACATTGTTACATCCAATTCCTATGTTTAAAGTGGCTAGAGATTTAAGTCCGTATGTTTTGCAGCAGCCACTCAATGTTAGCGATGGCTGTTTTAACAGTCTGATGGCCTTGAGGTAGAAGCTGTTTTTCAGTCTCTCGGTCCCAGCTTTGATGCACCTGTACTGACCTCGCCTTCTGGATGATAGCGGGGTGAACAGGCAGTGGCTCGGGTGGTTGTTGTCCTTGATTATCTTTTTGGCCTTCCTGTGACATCGGGTGGTGTAGGTGTCCTGGAGGGCAGGTAGTTTACCCCCAGTGATGCGTTGTGCAGTCCTCACTACCCTCTGGAGAGCCTTACTGTTGTGGGCGGAGCAGTTGCCGTACCAGGCGGTGATACAGCCCGACAGGATGCTCTCGATTGTGCATCTGTAAAAGTTTGAGTGATTTTGGTGACAAGCCGAATTTCTTCAGCCTCCTGAGGTTGAAGAGGCGCTGTTGCGCCTTCTTCACCACGCTGTCTGTGTGGGTGGACCAATTCAGTTTGTCCGTGATGTGTACGCCGAGGAACTTTCCACCTTCTCCACTACTGTCCCCTCGATGTGGATAGGGGGGTGCTCCCTCTCCTGTTTCCTGAAGTCCACGATCATCTCCTTTGTTTTGTTGACATTGAGTGAGAGGTTATTTTCCTGACACCACACTCCGAGGCCCTCACCTCCTCCCTGTAGGCGTCCTCGTCGTTGTTGGTAATCAAGCCTACCACTGTAGTGTCGTCAGCAAACTTGATGATTGAGTTGGATGCGTGCTTGGCCACGCAGTCATGGGTAAACAGGGAGTACAGGAGAGGGCTGAGAACGCACCCTTGTGGGGCCCCAGTGTTGAGGATCAGCGGGGTGGAGATGTTGTTTCCTACCCTCACCACCTGGGGCCGGCCCGTCAGGAAGTCCAGGACCCAGTTGCACAGGGCTGGGTCAAGACCTAGGGTCTCGAGCTTAATGACGAGCTTGGAGGGAACTATGGTGTTAAATGCTGAGCTGTAGTCGATGAACAGCATTCTTACATAAGTATTCCTCTTGTCCAGATGGGTTAGGGCAGTATGCAGTGTGATTGCGATTGCGTCGTCTGTGGACCTATTGGGACGGTAAGCAAATTGGAGTGGGTCCAGGGTGTCTGGCAGGATGGAGGTGATATGATCCTTGACTAATCTCTCAAAGCACTTCATGATGACGGAAGTGAGTGCTACGGGGCGATAGTCATTTAGCTCAGTTACCTTAGCTTTCTTGGGAACTGGAACAATGGTGGCCCTCTTGAAGCATGTGGGAACAGCAGACTGGGATAGGGACTGATTGAATATGTCCGTAAACACACCAGCCAGCTGGTCTGCGCATGCTCTGAGGACACGGCCAGGGATGCCATCTGGGCCGGCAGCCTTGCGAGGGTTAACACATTTTAAATGTTTTTCTCACATTGGCTGCGGTGAAGGAGAGCCCGCAGGTTTTGGTAGCAGGCCGTGTCGGTGGCACTGTATTGTCCTCAAAGCGAGCAAAGAAGTTGTTTAGTTTGTCTGGGAGCAGGACGTCATGGACCGCGACGGGGCTGGTTTTCTTTTTGTAGTCCGTGATTGACTGTAGACTGCCACATTCCTCTTGTCTGAGCTGTTGAATTGTGACTACTTTGTCTCTATATTGACGCTTAGCTTGTTTGATTGCCTTGCGGAGGGAATAGCTACACTGTTTGTATTCAGTCATGTTTCCGGTAGCCGTACCCTGGTTAAAAGCAGTGGTTCGCGCTTTCAGTTTTGCGCAAATGCTGCCATCAATCCACGGTTTCTGGTTGGGGAAGGTTTTAATAGTTGCTATGGGTACCACATCACCAATGCCCTTGCTAATAAACTCGCTCACCGAATCAGCGTATACATCAATGTTGTATTCAGATGCTGTCCGGAACATATCCCAGTCCACGTGCTCAAAGCAGTCTTGCAGCATTGAATCAGATTGGTCGGACCAGCGTTGAACAGACCTGAGAACGGGCGTTTCCTGTTTTAGTTTCTGTTTGTAGGCTGGGAGCAACAAAATGGAGTCATGGTCAGACTTGCCGAAATGAGGGCGCAGAATAGCCTTGTATGCATCACGGAAGTTGGAATAACAATGATCCAGGATTTTACCAGCCCGGGTGGCACATTCGAATTTCAGGAGCCTTGTTTTCAAATTAGCCTTATTAAAATCCCCAGCCACAATAAATGCAGCCTCAGGGTATGTGGTTTCCAATTTACCTAGAGTGAAATGAATTTCTTTCAGTGCCGTCGATGTATCAGCTTGAGGGGGGATGTACACGGCTGTGATTATAATCGAGGAGAATTCTCTTGGTAGATAATGCGGTCTGCATTTGATTGTAAGGAATTCTATGTCAGGTGAACAAAAGGACTTGAGTTCCTGTATGTTGTTATGATCACACCACGTCTCGTTAATCATAAGGCACACATCCCCACCCTTCTTCTTACCAGATAGATGTTTGTTTCTGTCGGTAGCGATCGTGGAGAAACCAGGTGGCTGTACCGACTCAGATAACGTGTCCTGAGTGAGCCATGTTTCCGTGAAGCAAAGAACGTTGCAGTCTCGGATGTCTCTCTGAAAGGCAACCCTTGATCTGATTTCGTCTACTTTGTTCTCCAGAGACTGTACATTGGCGATTAAAATACTCGGGAGAGGTGCACGATGCGCCCGTCGGCGTAAGCTTGACCAAAAGACGGCGCGTTTCCCTCTTCTCGGTGCCGCCTTTGTTTTGAGTCGCGGGTGCTATCCAGTCTATTGTCCTGGTTGGGGTAACAAACAGAATCCTCTTCGGGAAAGTCATATTCCTGGTCGTAATGTTGGTAAGTTGACGTTGCTCTTATATCCAATAGTTCCTCCCAGTTGTATGTAATAAAACTTAATATTTCCCGGGGTAACAATGTAAAAAAACAAAATACTGCATGGTTTCCTGAGAACGTGAAGCGAGGCTGCCATCTCTGTCGTGGATCAGAAAACCAGTCAGTATCTGGTGTGACCACCATTTGCCTCATGCAGACCGACACATCTCCTTCGCATAGAGTTGATCAGGCTGTTTGGAACATTTCTGGGATCTTTTATAATACAGCTCATGAAATATGGGACCAACACTTTACATGTTGCGTTTTAAATTTTGTTCACTGGACTAATCATAGAGAATGACAATCATTCCTCAATGTAGCCTATTTGAGTTATCTTTCCAGCTCTCTCCCTTTCGATCCGGTGGAAACATCATAAAATTGTCTTACCTGATTGCTTCTTATCTCTTGCGCAAATAGCCTACAGCTGTGTCTGTCTGAAGCTCATGGCAAAACTCTGAGGGTCCAGAATATTTTATACAATGTCTTAAGTTTATTTGTGCAAGCTTTTGGCTGGACCTAGTTGATACAATGTTTCAAGTTTCTTGCAGACAGGCCATGCATAACCAATGTGATTTATTTTTATCAGGATATTTCCTACTGCAGGCTGCAATGTTTTTATTTGTTGGCTTTATGTACGCAATTTTTACATAGATGGCAATAGTTACTTTTAGATTTGTATAATTCATATATAATTTTTATTAATCACATGACAATGATTTTGCGATACAAAGACTTAATAATAAAATAAATGAAACGTTTCCACATCATAACTGGCAAGCAGATCGTTAGAAAGGGTCAGAATGGAATCAGAACTCCAAATGGAAAAGGTGTGCTGACCCCTGGTGTAACCTTTCGGGAGCATAATGGCAGAATCTTCGAAGGCCAGTGGGAGGTGGTGGTTAGGCTATCTTGATCTCTGGCTTCCTCTTGAGTCATTTGTCTTAATTATTGAATCACCGTTTGCTTAAAGCATCAGACAATCTTAGTAGCCTACATATAGTTGATTTTATTGAGAGTGCGTCAGGGGTTTTACATTACAGACCTTTTTTTTGTGAAAGTACAGATCATTCATTGAGTGTTTTGTCTATTGACCTGGAAGCCCATGATGCCATGATTTATGTACATTAACAGATTGGTCTTCATGTTCTCTACCGGTCACCATTTAAAGCCTACTGTCTGACACAGTCTCTGATTTGATCCTACAGCGTGGAGATCGGGGAGAGTGTCAGAGGAGAGGATGTCTACATTGTCCAGAGTGGTTGTGGTGAGATTAATGATAACTTAATGGAGCTCCTCATCATGATCAATGCCTGTAAGATTGCCTCTGCCTCACGAGTCACGGCTGTCATCCCCTGTTTCCCATATGCAAGACAAGACAAGAAGGACAAGGTGGGGGTGAGGGAAACTTAAATAGTTTGTTCTGTTCACAGCATCAACACACTTCACACTATCCATATAAATCAGTCAGTCTATTTGCTTTGATTGATCTCATCATATATTTGACTGCTTCACAGAAATGCCATATTGGGCATACCAATTTGGTTGATTAGAATATAACTGCCAAAGCTAATTCAGAAAGGAGATGGGTCTCCCTCTTAGTAAATTTTTTTAATTGCATTTTCTCAATGGTCCTTCTGCATGCATTGTGTGATAATAGAGATTAGCAATGTTTTTCTAAACAGAGTCGGGCTCCCATCTCTGCAAAGCTGGTGGCCAACATGTTGTCAGTGTCAGGAGCCGATCACATAATCACCATGGACCTGCACGCCTCGCAGATACAGGTGAGCCTTCTGGCACATTATTTGGATCGTTCCATCTATATTGCAGTCACTTGTGTGACAACTAATAGGTATAAACGATTGATTAGGCTAAACGATAGTTGTGTTGTGTACTATAAACGGGTTACCTGACAACGTCACAAATGATGCATGCGCATCGCAAGGGTAGAATGCTGTGTGTTATGATTCTGAGCGATCAGATGTATAGCAACAATTACAAGTACCTGCTATGTGGGGAATCCTAGGTGGCTGGTTTCAGATAATTGTGTCTTTGTACTGTACCTTAAAAAAAAGGTAGGGATTTGGATCAGAAAACCAGTCAGTATCTGGTGTCAACACCATTTGCCTCATGTAGTTCGACATCTTCTTCGCATAGAGTAGATCAGGCTGTTAATTGTGTCCCACTCCTCGTCAATGGCTGTATGAAGTTGCTGAATATTGTCAAGAACTGAAACGCTGTCGCACACCTTGATTCAGAGCATCCCATACATGCTCAATGGGTGACATGTCTGGTGAGTATGCAGAAATGTTCAGCTTCCAGGAATTGTGTACAGATCCTTGCGACATGGAGCTGTGCATTATCATGCTGAAACATGAGGTGATGGCGGCGGATGGATGGCACGACAATGGGCCTCAGGATCTCGTGACGGTTTCCCTGTACATTCAAATTGCCATGGATAAAATGCAATTGTTTGTTGTCTGTAGCTTATTCCTGCCCATATCATCATTCTTCCGCCACCATGGGGAAATCTCAACGTTGACATCAGCAAACTGACGCCACACATCATCATCTGCCCGGTACAGTTGAAACCGGCATTCATATGCGAAGAGCACACTTCTCCAACGTGCCAGTTAGCATTTGCCCACTGAAGTCTGTTACGATGCTGAACTGCAGTCAGGTCAACACCCTGGTGAGGACTACAAGCACACAGATGAGCTTCCCTGAGGTTGCTTCTGACAGTTTGTGCAGAAATTCTTTAGTTGTGCAAACCCTCAGTTTAATCAGCTGTCCTGGTGGATGGTCTCCGATGATCCGCAAGTGAAGAATTTGGATGTGGAGGTCCTGGGCTGGCGTGGTTACACGTGGTCTGCGGTTGTGAAGCCGGTTGGACGCACTGCCAAATTCTCAAACGACATTGTGTTAGAGAAATTAATAACATTTTCTGGCAACAGCTCTGGTGGACATTCCTGCAGTCAGTATGCCAATTGCACGCCCCCTCAACTTGAGACATCTGTGGCATTGTGTTGAGTGGCCTTTTATTGTCCCACCACAAGGTGCACCTGTGTAATGAGCATGCTGTTTAATCAGCTTGATATGTCACAATTGTCAGGTGGATGGATTATCTTTGCAAAGGACAAATGCTCACTAACAGGGATGTAAACAAATTTGGTCACAATTTTAAGAACAATAAGAGTTTGTATGAAACATTTCAATCTTTTATTTCAGCTCATGAAACATGGGATCAACACAACCTCAGCATGTTTTATAATTTTTGTTCAGTGCAATTGAACCGATGTTAGTCAATTAGTTGTTTAATAACAGAAAACCCCCTCAAATTAAGTTATTTCTGCCGCACTAGTATCTTGTTCATGATACCATGTCTTATTTTGACTTATGCCACGTCTATGATATGCCACGTCTGTTTTGCTAACTAACAACTGTTACAATATATTTGAGACTTATTTTGTAAACATGCAAACTGTATAAGTGCTTATTTTGCAAATGTATTTGTTTTTAATAAACATTTGGATCAAAGTATAGTTTACATGTTGTCAACCCTGTCTGTATTGCCCTGAAGAGTTGCGTGCATCGGTTTTGTTTCTAAACAACATACTGGCAATAGTGAGCCACGTGAAAGTTTCTCAAAATCTGTTGCAAGTAAGGCTTTTTGAAGATACTGACTAGTGATCCTGTATCTTATCATGGGTTTGTTCGCTGTATGCCTCTGTAGGGGTTCTTTGATATCCCTGTGGACAATCTATACGCGGAGCCGGCTGTTCTGAAATGGATCAAAGAGAACATCAATGAGTGGAAGAATTGCACCATTGTGTCTCCTGATGCCGGAGGAGCCAAAAGGTAGATTGGAGGAGGCCAATGGGCCTGTAGATGCTTCATCATTACAATGGGTCAAAAGGACAGATTTGAGTTGTTAGAAATATTAGCATTGTTGAAAGGATTGTTGTTGCTCAATTTATTACTTTCAAGGGATTTGTCATGTTCACCTCATTCAGCCTATTACAACAATTTTGTTGTAATAGGGAAGTATTAGGGAAGTATTTTTGATACTGTCATTACAGTACTTGGGATTAATCATAGAATCATAAACCTGTGTCTTACTATATATTCCCTTCTTCCTATAGATGTCAACCATTCCACAAAGTCACATCACCTGCAGTACCATAACCTCACCAATCTGTGGATTCCCTTTGCAGGGTCACATCTATAGCAGACAGGCTAAATGTGGACTTCGCCCTAATCCACAAAGAGCGGAAGAAGGCTAACGAGGTGGACCGCATGGTCCTGGTGGGGGACGTGAAGGACAGAGTGGCCATCTTGGTTGATGACATGGCAGACACCTGCGGCACCATCTGCCACGCTGCAGATAAGTGAGTCGCTACTGTGGTTAAGCTGCATACATTTACAGAGCACAGACTGAATATTCAATATTTTAAATGTACAACAAATAAATGCAGAGCTATTACATCTGTTTTTTAAGGAAGTATCTGAAAATAACATTTTATGGATAGCAAAGTTTTTTTACAAACAAAATGTGGAGATTCTACCAAATGTTTTGTTTCTGAATATCCAGGCTGGTGTCTGCTGGAGCCACGAAGGTCTATGCCATCTTGACCCATGGGATCTTTTCAGGCCCTGCTATCACCCGCATCAACAACGCCTGTTTTGAGGCTGTGGTTGTCACAAATACCATCCCTCAGGAGGATAAGATGAAACACTGTTCAAAAATACAGGTTAGAATCCCCAGCTCATCACAGGGGCTCAGCACCTGATGTTTCCTTGTAGTTGCAGAGTTTAGATCTCTTGGGGAATTGAAACAAACATTCCATTATTTTCAAAAATTACAAGTTGTTGTTTTGACAAATGTTTTTCTTTCACAAATAACAGATCACATGACACCAGTACAAGCACACATACCAACCTCCCTCCACCCCATGAAAGCCTTTCAAACTTTGTCCAAACAATGTTCAATGATTACCTAAGCAGCAGGCTGTCAACAATCTTCATTTCAATGGCTCAGCATGTTGCCTGGACTACTTACATTTCTGCTTGATTGATTCTTACTGTGTATTGCATTGTCTAACTCCTTACTGTTCTGAACATTTCCAAATCTGTGAGTGTATATAGTTACTGCAGTGTTTCCTCTGGAAGAATTTGTAATAGGGATTCTATAATATTTATGAAGGACTGAAGCTCAGTTCTGGTGACTTTTAAAGGACCCCCCACCCCGGTTGCCACTACTCAACAAAAAATCTGTCTCATCAAAATTGAAGTCACTCCCCAAAAATTATTTAGTTATGATTGTGTTTTACCCCAAGTTACCCAACAATTGACCCGTGTTACATTTAGCCCCACTCTCCCCTATGCACTAACAGCAAATTATGGAGTGGTAACACGCTTAACCATGCCACTGCTAAAAAACTTGGGGTTTAAAATGGTGCAGTTCATGCATATTTAGGAGTTGAGAAATTTAATAAAATAAATAAAGTAGGAATCGAAAGCTAGGATCCCCCCGTTTTCCCCGCGATTGGAAGAATTGTTGTGCATTGACTGCTTGTCAGAATGCATGTTTCCCTCCCTATGGCACCAGTAACTTGAATGGGCCTCTGAATATTTATCTCACATAGAACACACAAAAACATGCTGACAAAAAATGTATAAACTATTCTAGTATGGGGTTGTCTGAATTTTCTATTCATTACTAATTTTGTTTGCAGAGGAAGTAAATGTGGACTGATCCTGGATCTTCAAAGTGTGCCTTGGCAAAACATTTTCCATATTTTTTTTGTGAGCGCAATGATTTTGCCATGGTGCAGCGCCACAGCTAAATAACTGTTGCAGAAACACTGACCTACTGGTGGTATTTCGTTAACCAATTGCTTTCTTTGTGGTTTGAAATGTTAATCTGTGGGGAAAATAATTTTGGGTGATAATTTGGTTTATACATTTTTTTTCTTCCTCCCCCACTCATCCTGTCAGGTTATTGACATCTCCATGATTCTGGCTGAGGCTATTCGCCGGACACACAACGGCGAGTCAGTGTCGTATCTCTTCAGCCATGTTCCCTTGTAACATCCCATGAACAACCCCACCCTGCTTTCACCGGAAACCTGTACCAAAGGACGGATGTCTGGAGCACCACCATCTCAGCCCATCCGTTTATTCCCGATCTCAGGAAGGAAGGAAGGAAGGAAGGAAGGAAATGCTGTGGGGTCAATTAAAAAAAAAAAAAGCTCCTTGCCAATATTCTGTTACAGTGCACGGGCTATCAACTGGTTTGACCTTTTGACTTACCAAATGAAGATTTTAGTTAATTGGTGTATTAATATGCCAGGCTGTTTCATATTGGCATTGTCTGCCAGGTTGTTTCATATAGGCATTGTCTATAACAAGATTGAAAAGCTCTAGTTTACATTGATTCTGACAGCCATTTTGAGAGAAATGTTCACGCCAATATGGCGAGTTATGTTTATTGAGCTTGTTATTTTATGTTACTGATCTATTTTTTTCCACTACAAGGTGGACTTGGGCTACCCAAGTGAGGCTGTCCACTTGCATTTCCTAGATAATGTTTTAATTTTGAGATGCTTGTACTGATAGAACTCTGCGTTTGCACAGTTCAACAACAAAGCATTGTGTACTGTTTACATCCTTGCTTTAGTTAGACTTTAGTTGTTTTTATGCCTTTGTATTTCACGCTATATTCTAGGACGTGTTTGCAGTTCCAATTCCAAGTGTCCTTAGTTCTATGCCTTGGCGTGTTGATACCATGATTTTAATATTTGGTTGCATGATTTTATGTAGTTGTAATCAAAGCATGACTTGCGGTGCACACATACAGGTAACTGCCAAAATAAAGGAAACACTAACATAGTGTCTTAATTGGGCGTTGGGGTACCACGAGCCGCGAGAACAGCTTCAATGTGCTTCAATGTGCCTTGGCATAGATTCAACAAGTCTCTGGAACTCTATTGGGGGAGTGTGACACCCTTCTTCCGAAAGAAATTCCATAATTTTGTGTTTTCTTGATGGTGGTGGAAAACACTCAGGCACTGCTCCAGAAATCCCATAAGTGTTGAATAGGGTTGAGACCCTTTAAACCCCCTATGCTCCTTTCAGACCCCTCTTTCAAAGTCACAGATCTCTTTTAGACATGGTAGCCAAAATAATGGGCAACTGGGTATTTTTATACATGACCCTAAGCGTGATGATATGTTTTAATTGCGTAGTTAACTCAAACCCCATCCGTGTGGAAGCAACTGCTTTCAATATACTTTAAATCCCTCATTTATTCAAGTGTTTCCTTTTATTTTGGTATTTACCTCTACCTAATGAATGTGATTCAATGTCATGCACATCTGCCATATTTTATTCATCAAGCAATAAGGCATGTAGCTGTCACATTATTTGAGCTTTACGAATCCCAAGTGGTTTTGCGTAGCGGTATTGGGAAGTTTAAATTATATGAACTTCCACGCTAAAACTCGGGAAGCCTAAGGACACTCGCCACTTGGGGTAGAATGCACCCTTTCAAAACGTCAGTCTTCTATTTCGAAAACAATGGCTTGTGTAGCTCAAAGCCTGCCCATGTGTAAGGCCTGCTTACATTTTTTTTTTTCTAATATTAAGTATTGTCAGTCCGTCCTATAACTCTCAAACACGGCTGTAGCTGCTTAAATACTCGGTAAGAGCAATCCACACCAAGCCCATTATACCCCAGAATCGAATCTATGATTTTACTGTTTAAGCCAATGTGTGTAAATGTGTCTGATTTTAGCTGAGATTATAGCTCTTTAAAACAACCTACCCTGACACCTCTTGATTGATTTGAGGATCCCTGTTGCCTTAAAGTGAACATGTGCCGGATTTAATATTGTTTCCATAAGATTTCCTGCTTTCTCCACAACATCGAGACTAGAAATGAATGTATTGGGTTATGAATTTGGAACAATAAATTTATATCTGGAACTTTGAATAGATAAAGTATCTATGCAATTCAAATGAACGAACTGGGAGTGGGGAATTTGGCAGTCATAAGGCTTAGTCTAAAGTTCCTGTAATGTTCATATGTATGCATTGTATTCCCTTGATGTATAATAAACATTTTCCTTTGGGATAGATGCATCACACAAAAACACTGCATGCCTACTACCAAATAATGAGTGAAGCAAGGTGTCCACAGCAGTAGGTATGAAGCCTACCTGGCGCTGCTAACAGAATAAATCAATGTTAATGGAACGCCGGGGTAGCTTTTTCGGCCGTTGGTTACCGTTATCAATAACAGCCAGCAAGCCAGGCAACAACATGATAGGGGCCTTGTCTTGTGGTGGGTAGTATGAAATAATCCATATCAAACAAAAGCACCTTGTGGAAATGGAGCCATGTATCCGAGGTTCGGTATATAACGTGTAGCGATTTTTGTTGGAATACGAGCATTAGCTAGCTAGAGATTAATTGAACCAGAACATTATATCGCTAGCTAACTTTTTTTTTTACTTTGACGTTACTGTAGCTAGGTACTGTACTAGTTAAATGTGTGCTCTAGCAAGTATTTTCAGTATTGTAGGGTATGTTGAGATGTAGTAGATAAACAAGCTATATGAATAAATCAAGACGGTTAACCCCTTCTTATATCCTTGACTTGGTCATTTCAAAATGTCTTGACAAGTAGTCATAGTGGGCGGTTTTATTAGAGCTCAACACTATCGGATCTGCTACAGTACAGGCTGGCCAAGTAACGTTGGGGGGTTATTATGACCGAGGACAAGACTGATGAGTGACTGGTGTGTGATCTGACTTCTCCTGTGTGATTGCTAGCAATTCATTAACGTTACTCATCACTTATGACTGCTGTTGTCACCAAGTCTGATCCTTCCTCAGAGGCAGCTTGTCGACTCTTTAATCCACATAAGACCCTGACACTGCTTTAAAGCCATCCAAGCTGTTGAGTCTCTCCTGCTGCAAATCTGGGTCAGTACAGAGTGTAGTGGAGGTAACGTTATTCAGTGGCTCTACATTTTGAGAGCTACTTTGGACATGGATAATATTGCATTTACTTAATGTCACTTTGAAAGAAATGTTTGATTTGCGTTCTGAATTAAGTGTATAATTCAGTGGTGGCTTTTTATTTTTCAGTGTGGTCAAGTGGTGTTGTTCAGTCAGTGGAAAGTGAAGAACACTGGATAATTGGAGAGTGGTTGAGGCCGGATATCAGGATGGAGCAGGACATTGCTGCACTGGAGCTGGTAGAAGTTCGAAAGTTACATGAATTAGTGCGGAGACTGGAAATTCAAAATGAATCTCTAACCGAGAGGCGAAGAAATATTAACACCAACAACCAGGCTCTCTCTGGTGTGCTTATCAGCTGTCCCTCTTCGCTGGAGGAAAATCCAAATTGCTGTGATTTGTCAGACCCTGAACCAGCAGAGGTCAACGGTGGGGATGGTATATCTCCACCTCCTCTTGAAAGCCCCAGAGATACACTAGTGGGGCAGGATGGACACATATATGATGGCTGTTATACACACTTGCCATCTTCTGTTATACACACTTCCCACAGTGACATGTTGGAGGAGACACACAGGCAGGGATGCATGGGGTCAGAAGAGCTGGTGGACAGGGACACAGAGAAGAGAGCAGAGCAGTCTTCTCTGGAGCTAGTGGACCTCCTGGACCTAGAGGAGTGTTGTGAGGTGGAGAATGAAGTGAGCTGGTAGGTACCTGCACAATTTGTTGATAAAACTCTAAACTGTATAGTGTCAAGAATTCACTATTTTAGGCAACATTTTGGTCCATGCCTTTGCAAGCCACCTTTTTTAATACCTCAGTTGCTTAATTATAATTCAGAGTTCTTAACCAGAATCTCTCATTCGTTATTAGGTTATATGAGTCACCCAAGAAAGGGGCATCTGCTGAGAGAAGTGATGAGTCCCCTATAAAGTGGTGCAGACAGGTCCTGGACAACCCCAGCCCTGAAACAGAGGTGGCATGTCGCACACTAATTAATATCCTGGACCAAAGTAAGTACTGCACAGTATATTACAATCTCTCTCACACAAATGGACACAGACTAAAAGTGGCCATAATGCTTTATCATCTTGAACAGGTAGCTCCTATTCATTTAATTTCCTTATTATTTCCGTTAGAGACGAGATGGAGGAGTATCTTTACCAGTCACTCCCACAGACGTCCTGTAGCCTTCCCTGACACTGGCCATCTCTGCATGGGCTCACCTTCCCCTCAGTACCACAGATCAACTGACAGAAGTCAACAAACCAACAAACCTAACAACTCAGGTAGGGTGCAATCTGGAGAAAGCAATTCCCAATTCGTAAAACTGTTCTCTCCCAGGTGTGCCTGTACATGCATTCGGAAAGTATTCAGACCCCTTGACTTTTTCACCCAAAAATGTATGTTACAGCCTTATTCTAAAATAGATTAAATTGTTTTTTCTCCCCCTCATCAATCTACGCACAATACCCCATAATGACAAAGCAAAAACAGCTTTTTAGAAATGTTTGCAACATATACATAAGTATTCAGACCCTTTACTTGGGTATAACGCTACAAGCTTGGCACGCCTGTATTTGGGTAGTTTCTCCCATTCTTCTCTGCAGATCCTCTCAAGCTCTGTCAGGTTGGATGGGGAGCATCACTGCACAGCTATTTTCAGGTCTCTCCAGAGATGTTCGATCGGGTTCAAGTCCGGGCTCTGGCTTGGCCACTCAAGGACATTCAGAGACTTGTCCCGAAGCCACTCCTGCGTTGTCTTGGCTGTGTGCTTAGGGTCATTGTCCTGTTGGAAGGTGAACCTTCACCCCAGTCTGTCCTGAGAGCTCTGGAGCAGGTTTTCATCCAGGATCTCTCTGTACTTTGCTCCGTTCATCTTTCCCTCGATCCTGACTAGTCTTCTAGTCGCTGCTGCTGAAAAACGTCCCCACAGCATGATGCTGCCACCACCATGCTTTATTGTAGAGATGGTGCCAGGTTTCCTACAGACGTGACGCTTGGCATTCAGGCCAAATAGTTCAATCTTGGTTTCATCAGACCAGATAATCTTGTTTCTCATGGTCTGAGAGTCTTTTTAGGTGCCTTTTGGCAAACTCCAAGCGGGCTATCATGTGCCTTTTACTGAGGAGTGGATTCTGTCTGGGCACTACCATAAAGGCCTGATTGGTAGAGTGCTCCACAGAGGAACTCTGGAGCTCTGTCAGCGTTACCAAGGCCCTTCTCAAGGCTCCCTGACCAAGGGCCTTCTCCCCCGATTGCTCAGTTTGGGCAGCCAGCTCTAGGAAGAGTCTTGGTGGTTCCAAACTTCTTCCATTTAAGAATGATGGAGGCCACTGTGTTCTTGGTGGGGTTCAATGCTGAAGAAATGTTTTGGTACCCTTCCCTAGATCTGTGCCTCGACACAATCCTGTCTCGGAGCTCTGCGGACAATTCCTTTGACCTCATGGCTTGGTTTTTGCTCTGACGTGAACTATCCACTGTGGGACCTTATATAGACAGGTGTGTGGCTTTCCAAATCATGTCCAATCAATTGAATTTACCACAGGTGGACTCCAATCAAGTTGTGGAAACATCTCAAGGATGATCAATGTAAACAGGATGCACCTGAGCTCAATTTTGAGTCTCATAGCAAAGTGTCTGAATACTTATGTAAATAAGGTATTTTTGTTTTTTATAAATTAGCAATTAGCTTTGATATTATGGGGTATTGTGTGTAGATTGATGAGGAAAATCAATCTTTCCCGAATGCTCTGTAACTCCAACCAATTAAAGTTCCAGATTGTCCTGGTTGTATTTACTCAGTGTCTCTATTGCCTTTGTATTTCAGATGACAATGATGCTATTTTACCACCATCAATGGACGAGAATGAGCCGAGTTTCTCAGATAACTCCATCACCATGGGCTACAGGCTGCAGGACCTCACTGATGTCCAGATCATGGCTCGCATGCAGGAAGAAAGTGAGTGTGGAAAGTTCTAATTCATATACTGAACAAAAATATAAATGCAACATGCTAAAATTTCAACAATTTTACTGTGTTAAAGTTCATATTAGGAAATCAGTCAATTGAAATAAATTCATTAGGCCCTAATATATGGATTTCACATGACTGGAAATAGAGATATGAATCTGTTGGTCACAGATACCTTAACAAAAAAAGGTAGGGGCTTGGATCAGAAAACCAGTCCGTATCTGGTGTGACCACCATTTGCTTCATGCAGCGCGACACATCTCCTTCGCATAGAGTTGATCAGGCTGTTGATTGTGGCCTGTGGAATGTTGTCCCACTCCTCTTCAATGGCTATGTGAAGTTGCTGGAGATTGGAGGGCACTGGAAAATGCTGTTGTACACGTTGATCCAGAGCATCCCAAACATGCGCAATGGGTGACATGTCTGGTGAGTATGCAGGCCATGGAAGAACTGGGACATTGTCAACTTCCGGGAATTGTGTACAGATCATTGCGATATGGGGCTGTGCATTATTATGCTGAAACATGAGGTGATGGCGGTGGATGAATGGCACAACAATGGGCCTCAGGATCTCGCCACGGTATCTCTGTGCATTCCAATTTGCATCGATAAAATGCAATTGTGTTCGTTGCCCGTAGCTAATGCCTGTCCGTACCATAACCCCACCGCCACCATGGGTCATTCTGTTCACAACAATGACATCAGTAAACTGCTCGTCCACACATGGTCTGCTGTTGTGAGGCTGGTTGGAAGTATTGCCAAATTCTCTAAAACAACATTGGAGGCGGCTTATGGTAAATAAATGAACACTAAATTCTCTGGCAACAGCTCTGGTGGACATTGTTGCAGTCAGCATGCCAATTGCATGCTCCCTCAACTTGAGGCATCTGTGGCATTGTGTTGAGTGACAAAACTGCACATTTTAGAGTGGCCTTCTGTCCCCAGCACAAGGTGCACCTGTGTAATGATCATGCTGTTTAATCAGCTTCTTGATATGCCACACCTTTCAGGTGGATGGATTATCTTGGCAAAGGAGAAAACACATTTGTGCATAACATTTGAGATAAATAATATTTTTGCGCTTATGGAACATTTCTGTGAAATTTTATTTCAGCTTACTTTACATGTTGGATTTATATTTTTGTTCAGTTTACATACTATACATATTTACTTTACTTGTGGACAGGGTGTTTGACAGTGTTTTCCTTGTCCCAAGGTTTACGACAGGACTATGCCTCCATCCCTGCTGCCGCCACACTGTTCAAGAGTCCTGGTGCATCTATGCTGTCACCTTCTAATTATAGCTACAGTGATCTGGAGTTCGACAAGTATAGCCCGGAGGACACAGTCGCATACACACCGCCTCCCAGCCAGCTGCCCCACTACCGCCGCTCCCCATTGGGCCAGTCACCCAGAGCCATAGCCCAGCCTGGTTACAGCAGTCAGCTGCCAAGGCCTCCCAGTCAAGTCACCACTCAATCTAAGCTGCTTAAGATCGCAAAGAGCAGAGGTAAAAAGAGCACCTGTAACAGGCAACATGGAAAATCCCTTTTGACACACAAATATACACATTGACTTTTACATTTTTTTTTTACATATCGACAGCACTCTTTAAAGTGGTGTGATGTCACATAGAACATTCTTTACTCCTATCAGTTTATCATGATCTGTTATGTGTGTTTCACCCGATTGTATGTGAGATGGGAGTTAACCCAGAATGTTGTTGTAGAGGGTCTGAGAAGCAGCATGTCCAACCAGGATTCACCTCCTCCTCGCACCAGCCTCCGCTCTCTTCAGGCAGTCAGGAACAGCCGCAACCTGGAGGCCAACGGCCAGCTCCTCACAGGCCACCCCACCTCCCGCCTCACCTACCCTGTAGCAGGTTCAACCAGGTCTCCACCAGGTGGGTTGGCATTTTAGTAGGGATAAGATATGACTAAACCTTTCCCACCACCATGTATCTCAGGATACATCTCAGAAAGCATATACAGGTAACTGCCAAAATAAAAGGAAACACTTGATTAAATGAGGGATACAAAGCACAGGTGTGGTTCTTGAGTTAATTAAGCAATTAAAACACATCATCATGCTTAGGGTCATGTATAAAAATGCTCAGGTGCCCATTATTTTGTCTAGAAGAAGAGATCTCAGTGACTTTGAAAGGGGTTTCAAATGAGCACAGGGGGTTTAAAGTGTGTGTGTCTCTCTCACTCACTCATTCACCAGGGCCCATATCCACAAAGTGTATCGGAGTACAAAGTTGGTTGTAAGTCCTGAGAATAGATACATTTACTTTATATTTAGGATACCTCATGAGCTGTCCTAACCAGTTAAGAGTTACCAACAGGCGTCTTGAAAATAGAAAAGGGCAGCGAGTCAGTGGTTCCTGTGCCATAGACAACCAAGAATGTTTTGATATTTCTATATGATCAACCAAAATAATCTAAACCTATATGCAGTGGGGACTTTAGCATTTCAATCTTGGTGGGGCAAAAAATAACAAGCAGAGGTCATGCTGGATTGACAGCATGGCCAATGTATTCAACTTTTTCTGGCCCCTGGTGTTGAAGGTTTATCCTTTTAAACCCAGACTTGGACCACAAACCCACTCCACTGAATAGCAGGCTAGTGATTGCTTTGTAACGCTTGCAGTTAGTCACTGATTCCTTCCAAACCCCTCATTGTTGAATTTGCGATTTCCAACTTGTTGTGTAATGTTTATGTCCAATGGTGTTAACATGATCAGTCCAATCAAAGCTACAGTAGATATAACGTGACTTGATGTAATTTTATCTGTGGCCAATGACCTTGAGCCTTCTTGGATGGGCACTTCTAATGTAACTCTATGGCAGCACCCAAGGGGCTTGCATTTTCAAGCTCTCCCCATAGATTTTACAGTGACGTAGTGTCCCCGTGAGTGACAGAACACTAAGCCAATCACGGCGCAACTATAGAACATTACCAACCCCTACGCTCTGTATTTTCCACTGGCTGCCCCACCACCACAGAAAGAACTGAGCTAGGCTGAAACATCTGCATTTTGGAGCTGCCTTACTCAAGAAAGCAAAAAAAAGACCATGTTTGTATGTAGACCGTTTACTCAGTACTTTGTTGAAGCACCTTTGGCAGCGATTACAGCTTTGAGTCTTCTTGGGTATGACTCTACAGGCTTGGCACACCTGTATTTGGGGAGTTCTCCCATTCTCCCATGGCTGATGAGATATGTTGGCACGACTGCCATATTGCATCTTCATGACACCATAGGCCTTGTTGATCTCTGCACCAGACAGGATGCTCTTGCCATACTTGGGGTCCAACATGTACGCTGCAGCATGTATGGGCTTCGGGCAGAAGTCTTTACGCTTTTTGATGTATTTCAGAATTGCAGTTTCCTCTGCTTGGAGCAACAGTGAAGTGGGCAGGGCAGTACAGATTTCTTCCCTTACATCTGCAAGCAGAGTCTGAACATCAGACAGGATGGCATTGTCTCCCTCAATCCGTGCAATGGCTCCTGCTATAGGTTTCAGGAGTTTCAGGCTGCTTACCACTCTCTCCCAAAATACATAATCCAGGAAGATCCTCTTGATGGGGCTGTCCATATCGGCAGACTGTGATATGGCCATTTCTTGGAGAGACTCCTTCCCCTCCAGGAGACTGTCAAACATGATGACAACACCCCAATTGGTGTTGCTGGGCAGCTTCAATGTGGTGCTCTTATTCTTCTCACTTTGCTTGGTGAGGTAGATTGCTGATATAACTTGATAACCCTTCACATACTTAACCATTTCCATGGCTCTCTTGTAGAGTGTATTTATTGTTTTCAGTGCCATGATGTCCTTGAGGAGCAGATTCAATGCATGAGCAGCACAGCCAATGGGTGTGATGTGAGGGTAAGACTCCTCCACTTTAGACCAAGCAGCCTTCATGTTCGCAGCGTTGTCTGTCACCAGTGCAAATACCTTCTGTGGTCCAAGGTCATTGATGACTGCCTTCAGCTCATCTGCAGTGTAGAAACCAGTGTGTCTGTTGTCCCTTGTGTCTGTGCTCTTGTAGAATACTGGTTGAGGGGTGGAGATGATGTAGTTAATTTTTTCTTGCCCACGAACATTCGACCACCCATCAGAGATGATTGCAATACAGTCTGCTTTCTCTATGATTTGCTTGACCTTCACTTGAACTCTGTTGAACTCTGTATCCAGAAAATTAGTAGATAAAGCATGTCTGGTTGGAGGGGTGTATGCTGGGCGAAGAATATTCAGAAATGTATTCCAATACACATTGCCTGTGAGCATCAGTGGTGAACCAGTTGTATACCAGGCTCGAGCAAGACATTCATCAGCATTTCTCTGACTACGTTCCTCCATTGAGTCAAAAATACTTCTGATTCCAGGAGGACCATGAGCTGTTGCTATCAATAAGGTGTCTGATTCATCATTTTCACCTCGAATAGAAGTAGAGGGACTTTTGCCAGAGGGTGCTTGTTGTGAGCACTGAGGGAACATTATGCACTTGGCCAGGTGATTCTGCATCTTTGTTGCATTCTTCACATATTATTTGGCACAGTATTTGCAAATGTACACAGCTTTTCCTTCTACATTAGCTGCAGTGAAATGTCTCCACACATCTGATAGTGCCCGTAGCATTTTCCTGTAAAGATTAGAAAAATGAGTAAAAAACAAACAAATACAATTCAATGTACAGATAGATAGTTAAGCAGTTAGATTAAACAACTCCTTTGTAAGATAAATGTTAAAAAAACAAAACATGTATGGAAACAGGTGAATTAACACTCCTCAGCAGGCTCAACCAAGCTAAAACCCACATGGTAGCAAAAACTAACAAGCAGAAATTAAATTAAACACATTTTGCTGTAGGCTGCTATTTACTAGTTAACAAAAGATAATGTATGTCATAAAATATATTCACCCCACCCAGTATTGTAATCAAAAGCATGTAGTCCTTGGCTCAGATAGTGTAGTAGTGTGGGCTCAATAGCATCTCATTCGTGTGCAAGATCTTGAGAATCAGCTGTACATGTGATGGAAGAGTGCACTGTACATGTGATGGAAGAATGCACTGTGCATGCAGAGGGTTGCAATTCCATTGAATTGGGGATAGTTTAACCAAAATATGCCACAAGACCTAGAATTGCCTTGTGTGTATCCCACAAAAAAGGTTCACTGTTATAAGCTAACTTTTTTGATGAATTTAAGCAAAATTCGCCAGATTTCAGGACTTAACTTACCTTTGCAACCCTAATCCTGACTAGTGGCTTCCATCTGGCCACTCTACCATAAAGGCCTGATTGGTGGAGTGCTGCAGAGATTGTCCTTCTGGAAGGTTCTCCACATCTCCACAGAGGAGTCGATTTTACTCCTGGCTCAGAGTTTGTCTGAGCAGTGTCTAGCCTTTTACTGCAGTGGGCTAAATCAGGGTCACACAGAGTGATTCTTGGTCGTCTTAAACAGATCTACTTTGACAACTCACACACATGGTTATGGGTTTAAAAGACACCTGTACCATGTAATTTATAGAGTTTAAATCAAAAGAAAAATGGTCACATACAGGTGTTTAGCAGATGTTATTGTGGGTGTAGCGAAATGCTTGTGTATTCAATGTGGAGTTTGCATCCCAATATTGCACTTTATATACATCACAGAAGACTGAAATATAACAAAACTGTTTGACATAGAAACACCGGATTTTCGTTGGTAAAAAAATATATAATCTTTAACGATGAAATTATGAAAAATATTAACATTCCACCCATGAGGCCAAAGAACGCACTTTTGGTCATTGACTGTAGGATAGGGCTTACCATCATCCTAAAACTAACTGACCTGGGAGTTTTTGTTGTTGTCTTAAAACAGGTTTTAACAGGATTCCTAGGAACTCTTCTGAGATGCTTTGTGGACACGGGTTCAGATCTCAACCCAATTGAACACTTATAGAAGATTCTGGAGCTGCCTTTTTTTTTTTACTTGGCTTTATTTCAGACAGACATGTTTAGTCCATAACATTTCCAAACTTGTGATTGCCTCCTAGGTGAGTCTTCAGTCAGGCTTAGGAGTGGTGGCCGATCTTCATCTGATTCTGCCAAAACCTTGAACTCCAGTGACCCTGCAACTAGAGCAGCACGGCAGTCCCTAAGAGAATCATTTCAGGCCTTGTCTATTAGAGGGCTGCCGAGAGCCCAGTCCCTCAGCCCCTCTGGTTTGAGGATCCCCTGTCCCAGTAAGGACTTTTCAGTTGGAGGGTACCTATCAAGTCATGGCCGTGTCTATGCCTCCCCTGAGAGGTCCACTACCCTGGCTTGGGGCAGACTGGGGCACCTTGCCAAAACCCATAGATAAAAAGGTGTACTCAATGTTTCTCAGTAATTCCTCAGTAATCCGTAACATACTCTCACTCAAAATAACTCCACTTAATGTATTAAAGCACATTAAACAGTAGGTTTGGTTTCTGTGAATTTGAATGTAGTTATTGTTTGCCAATCATGCAGGGCTGGTTTATTTTGTGTGGCTTCACAATCCCTTCCACTGGAATTGGACACCTTGTCCATCCTTTCTCAGCTGTAAATGCAAGGTGCTGTTCAATGCTAAAATCCAAACGATCGCCAATTAAATTCATCTTAATTGGATTCAAATGTGGGACTTGACAAACAAATTCACATACTTAGAACTGATACAGTATATCATTATTACATTGTCACTGTAGAGTATCTCACATGGCTTGGTTGTAAACACCATCTAATTCTGCATACTAAAAGTTATACCACGTTTCAGTTGAAACTATCATAATTTAACACTTTGAGGACAGTTACAGTATTGAGCCCTATTTAGTTTTTGTTGCAAATTGATCAGTTGTGGTATACACTACTGCTCCACCTTTTAGTTAGTGCATCCAGACACATTCATGTAATGTTTCTATTCCGTACAGTTATATCATTACGTATGTGAAGTTGTAAGACACGGGCCAGCAGTTTTAGAATTCCCTGTTGAAGACAGAGTGCAGTTTGTCCCCCTACTTCCCCACCGCCCCCACCCTTCCGAGCTAACAGCGAGCTACGTGATTGGTCCAGGCCTGAAAAAACAGCCTTCAGGATCTAGAATGTTGTACAGGCCTTGCATTCGCACCATGAGAAATATAACCTAATTTAATAATACGACTGCGGAAATACTGTTCAAACCGGAAAAGTGGAATTTAAAAAAGACAGTAGTGACTTGATTTGGTAAGTGTATATTACATTTCATGCGATATGACGATGGGGCCTTGTCACGAAGGCCTATGGGCCTCCACCCAAGTCGAACAAACAACAACAATGACGGCTAGCTAGCCGTCGATAGCTAACAACGTTAGCCATGCTAACTAACGACATAGCTAGCTAGCTAGCTCGCTCGCAAATATATTGGGACTTTTGCAAGACGATATTAATTTGTGCCATCTTTCAGTGCACACTTTCGAAAGTATGGTAGGTTTACTGTGTTTATTTTACTAATGATATCGATTGCAATTGCTGGGAATGCTATTGCTAGCTAGTTAGCTCGCTAATTTAGCCCAACAATGGCCCAGACTGGGCAGAAAATATGCATTGCGGTCAGGATGTCGCAGAGCGTCAATCTTGCACGCTTGTTGTTGGAGTCTTGAAACTAGCGCATAGCTTGGACTTCATTAAATATTTAGCATAGATTCGTTTTATTCTTATCATTAATGCATAGCCATTAATTTCGCTAAATTCACCGTGCGCACTCAAGCGCCTTTGTTGTGGGGGTTCTGTGTCCACAATGTAAACAGAAGCCGCCATATTTAATGCGTCTGCGCGCGCTCTCTGCGGTCAGTCAACTACTGCATTGGGCGAAAACAGTGCGTGTGAATCACTTGCCAGCTACTTTCCCCTATGTGTCACCGTAACCACAGACACATAGAACATGGAGCATTATCTATGCTAGTGTGGCTAGGGAATTCTAACCAGCGACCTTTCGGTTACTGGCCTAAATGCTAGGTTACCGTCTGCCCCCAAACCATAATGTCTCCTGATACTAAGACATTATAAAGGCACATTCTTATAAGTAATAAAGTGGTATTGATTCATTAGGGAATCTGAATCAGAGAGGTGCGTGGAATCGACATCCTCGGTGCACGGGGAAGTCAGGGGTAGAACGACAGATTTTTACCTTGTCAGCTCGGGGATTCGATCCAGCAACCCTTTCGGTTACTGGTCCAACGCTCCAACCACTAGGCAACCTGCCGCCCCATTACTGTCACCCACAGTCAAATTATGTTACATTGACAAATTAGTCCTTGAGGCATGTATTTGTTGGTGCCAGAAGTGCCCCTTTACTTGTAACACCAGTCTACTCAATTTATCCAAATCAAGGAGTATCACCTGTGAGTGTGTGAATATAAATTCATTGTAGATTTTTGCTTCCCATCAGATTTATCATTGCATCATCGACCACATTACTTATTTTTTTATTTAACCTTTATTTAACTAGGCAAGTCAGTTAAGAACAAATTCTTATTTACAATGATGGCCTACCAAAAGGCTAAAGGCCTCCTGCGGGGACAGGGGCTGGGATAAAAAATGACAAAACCCACATCACGAGACAACACTACATAAAGAGAGACCTAAGACAACAACGTAATAACATAATATACTTCTGCATTTATCCAATAGTTTACCCTCTCTAATTTTTACATTTTAGTAATTTAGCAGACACTCTTATCCAGAGCGACTTACAGAAGCAATTAGGCTTAAGTGCCTTGCTCAAGGGCATATTGACAGATTTTTCACCTAATTGGCTCGGGGATTCTAACCAGCGACCTTTCGGTTACTGGCCTAAACGCTAGGTTACTTTCCGCCCCCAAACTATAATGTCTCCTGATACTAAGGCATTATAAAGGCACATTCTTATAAGTAATAAAGAATTATAGCAGTTTGCTTTATTTCCATTACAACAATTGTATTTCAGGATAGATAAAATTGAAGCTGAAGTATCTGTTATGTGTTTTTCTTTTCTCTATTTAAGATGTTTCTCTTCTCTGGATGATTTAAAAAAAAAACATAACACTTCCCTGATGGTTTGAGAGCTCAGAATCAAATGTGAGTGGTGAAATACTGTCATTAGCAATGTGTTTTTAATCTTTGTGTTAACATTTTAAGGTTTTAATGTCACATGGACAAGTACAGTGAAATGCCTTTCTTGCAAGCTCCAAACCCAACAATGCATTATTCAATGTTAATGTTTATTCGGCATTGAATCAATGTGTTGAGACATTTGTAATGAGTTATGCATTGACAGAGGTCCTAATTCATCTGATAAAATTAGATCAACTTAATCATTTACATGACATTTACGTCATTTAGCAGACGCTGTTATCCAGAGCGACTTACAGTTAGTGCATTCATAGCTCGTTTGGGCAACCACATATCACAGTCATAGTAAGAACATTTCTCCTCAATAAAGTAGCAACCAGCAAAGTCAGAGCTAGTAAGAAAAATAAAAGAATCCTCCTCATTTGTGTTTGTAGCAGACAGGATAAAAAGAGAATGGACCATGGTGGAGGGGTCTTGAACTTTCAGATGCAAGACTCAAAGATGCCACACACAATGATAATGCAGGATTTTGGTAAGTCCACTCCATCAATGCAGAGAACTAATAGTCCATGGCCTTTTGTTTATTTGATTGTCTGTGTGTGCTCAAACTGATAAGAGTAACAGTTCCTCCTGACTTCCCCGGTGGCAGGTATGGCCCACATTGACGGTGATCACATTGTGGTTTCTGTGCCAGAGGCGGTGCTGGTGTCAGATGTGGTGACTGTCGAGGAGGGAATCATGTTTGAGCATGACCTGGGTTCAGAGGTTGTAGAGGGGCCAGACATCTGCTGCAGCGACGAGCCTGACGGCATGATCATGACTGAGTCGGTCCTGGGTGCCGAGGTGGCGATTGAGGAAGTGCTGGATTCTGACCACCATCATCATGTGCTGACAGCAGATCTCATAGAGGAATCTGATAGGATTCCTGACCAGGTGTTTGAAATTGTCACTGAGGAGGTCATGGTCTCCAACTGCAACTCAGAGACGTATGTGGAGGAGCAGGAGGAGATTGAAGACTCTGCAGTCACCATCCAGGAGCCGGACGACGAGGCTGGAGGGAGCGTCTCCGAGGACTACCTGATGATCTCCTGTAAGACACGTGTCTTATTTTCTTGGTACTACTAGACTGCTCCAACACAAATTTTGACTATAGTAATAGGAATCTGATAGTGTATAATGATGAGTGTGCTGTTGTTTGTGCAGTGGACGATGTTGGGGAGAAGTTGGACATGGAGGACACACCCCTGAAGATGGGTTCTGAGGTGATGCATGAGGAGGATGGCTCCAAAGAGGGTGACTACGACTCTGAGTGCATCAAAGTCTACATCTTCAAGGCAGAGGCTGATGATGATGTTGACATAGGTAAGGACTCTTACATGGCTTTCTGAACGTTCCGATGAATTTGAAAGATACACTTCTGTTCAGTTTCCCTGACTTCAGACATTTATTGTGAGTGCAGGTGGCACAGAGATTGTAGCTGAGAGCGACTTCCACAACGGTCACACAGTGCTGGAGACTGGGGGCATTGGCAAGCTGTCTCGAGAGAAGA
This sequence comes from Brachymystax lenok tsinlingensis, assembly GCA_030435695.1. Lineage (NCBI taxonomy): Eukaryota > Metazoa > Chordata > Actinopteri > Salmoniformes > Salmonidae > Brachymystax > Brachymystax lenok. The sequence goes on along the minus strand of CM059792.1, from coordinate 20,192,637 downwards.
TGGTCTACATGGCAGTGAAAGACCAGTCCCAGGAGGATTCAGAGATCAGTGAGTCCCCTGAATTAGCAGCCTTTCCTCCAATCCCTTATACAGCACAACATATTAAACGATATGGCTGCCTTATTCTTTTTGTCCCAATAGATGGTTGTAGTGTTAAATTAAGTGACTGAGTTTCCCTTGTCTGTGAGCAGACTGCACTGAGATGGCAGATGAGGTGTACATGGAGGTGATAGTGGGAGAGGAGGATGCCCCTGCCATCCAGGACTCACTGGATGACTCCAGCCACAATAAGAACTTTGGCACCGTAGCCTGGGCTGCAGCTTATGGTAAAGCCTACTCCTTTTTTCCATAGACACACATTCAGTATGACGTAAGAGAATTCTACATTTAGCCTAACATTTAGATTTGTTCATGTCACGATTTTTAAGTGTGTTGAATTGGTGGATAATTTTCTCTAGGTAACAGTCTGGACTCCAGGCTGGAGCACAAGAACAACACAGGGACACATTACCTGAAGATCAGCGACAGCCTGAGGACAAGTAGAGCTCTCAAACAGAAGATCAAGAAAAAGAAGAAGGGAGAGATACGTCAGTGTCAGACAGGTATGGGGTTCTATGTTCATTAAAACATTTTCTAAAAGCTTGCACATTTTGTAAGATTATACTTTTCTTTTTTAGATGTAGGCCTAACAATTCCTGTTCTTTTTTTTGCCTCCACACTTTTCCTCAGCTGTGATCATTGGTCCAGATGGCCAGCCTCTGACTGTGTACCCCTGCCACATCTGCGGGAAGAAGTTCAGATCACGAGGCTTCCTGAAGATCCACATGAAGAACCACCCGGACCACATCTTCAAGAAGAAGTACCAGTGCACAGACTGTGATTTCACCACCAACAAGAAGGTCAACTTCCACAACCACCTGGAGGGCCACAAGCTCATAGTGAAGAGTGACCGGGTGCCAGAGTTCACGGAGGTCACTAGACGCTACTGTGTGGAGAGCCCCCTCAGCTCCAACAAGCTCATCCTGCGTGACCAGGAGCCCAAGCTGCACCACTGTAAGTACTGTGACTATGAGACAGCCGAGCAGGGCCTTCTCAACCGCCACTTGCTGGCTGTCCACAGCAAGAGCTTTGCCCATGTGTGTGTGGAGTGTGCTAAAGGTTTCCGCCACCCCTCTGAGCTCAAAAAGCACATGAGGACCCACACGGGTGAGAAGCCCTACCACTGCCAGCACTGTGAGTTCTGCTGTGCCGACCAGTCTAACCTGAAGACCCACATAAAGAGCAAGCACGGAGCAGAGCTGCCCTTCAAGTGTGGCCACTGTCCCCAGGCCTTCTCTGACGAGCGGGAGCTGCAGAAGCACATGGAGATCTTCCAAGGCCACAAGACGCACCAGTGTCCACACTGTGAGCACAAGAGCACCAACTCCAGTGACCTGAAGCGCCACATCATCTCCGTGCACACCAAGGACTTCCCTCACAAGTGTGAAGTGTGTGAGAAAGGCTTCCACCGGCCCTCGGAGCTGAAAAAACACACAGAGACTCACAAAGGTGCCAGGTTGCACCAATGCCGCCACTGTGACTTTAAGACCCCAGACCCCTTCATACTCAGTCGCCACATCCTGTCAGTCCACACCAAAGACTTGCCCTTCAAGTGCAAGCGCTGCCGACGGGGCTTCAGGCATCAGCTGGAACTGAAGAAGCACATGAAGACCCACAGTGGGCGGAAAGTGTACCAGTGCCAGTACTGTGAGTACAGCTCCTCGGACGCTTCAGGTTTCAAACGGCACGTCATATCCATCCACACCAAGGACTATCCCCACCGCTGTGACTACTGCACTAAAGGCTTCCGTAGGCCCTCTGAAAAGAGCCAGCACATTGCGCGGCATCACAAGGATGTTTTAATGTAAAGTGCTTCTTCACACACCCTTTCCCATATTCAGAACAATCAGATTCTCACTCACTATAGAGCAGGGAAATACAATTATTTCAATGTGATAAAGGATGACAAATGTCACATTTTCTTACAACTGCATTAGTAATTTATTAACTTGTCCTCACATCACCAATAGTACTCAAACCTGGGGTGCTATTCAAACAAACCTCAAGTCAGGTAAATCCTGAATCAGAACACTGCTGAAAGCACACATTTTCTCAGTAGTATGCTTGTCTGGGTTGTTTGAATAGCACACCACTTGTCGTATGCAGTGTCAGTGGTAAGATAATGCTGTAATTTGATTTGAACTAATGCCGTGTTTAACTGTTGACTGTATTCTCACTTTTGACCTTGGGGTAACCATTATCTGACAAGTCATTGTATGATTTTTAGTAATGCTACTGCTAGCAATAAATTGTGAAGAACATGCATTTAAAGACCCAGTTCTAATTTCAAACGTAAACAGTCATCTGCATCAGTTTTCTCTGTATTCAAAAGCATGAAAAGGGGATGTGGACAACCCATCTTTTTACTTGTATTTATCTTTTATGCTTTGAAATAATCGCTTGTCAAACAATCAGGGGTTTTAATTTTTCCCATGTGTGCACTGGTAAAATCATGTTGCTCAAAGCCAATAACATGTTTACTATCAGGAATGTCTCATGTATCAGATCCAAATCAGTGTTATCTATTCTCTGTCTGTCAACTGAAATATTAGGGGCTTCTTTAGTAAATAAAGACATCTCCTGATGAATTGTTCACCTCAACCTATTACTTTCATTCACTCTTTTTGCCATCATTCAGTAACAAAGAATGTACCAACAAGTGGATTTGTGTTATGATGAGTGTTTTGCATCTTACAATAAGACTGCCTACTGACACCAAGTTATCCCATGATTGACCTAGAGGTGAAATCAAGATTGTATTTTGTTTATTGATTTAAAATGATTAACATCTGATTTGTAGAAAATAAATGTTCTTTTTGAAAGTATCTTTAATTGATGTTGCATGACTGTATACTTTTTTGCTTCGTGACCAACCAATTGAGGTGTCTTGAGTCGCAACCCACCATAAGGGTTGAGCGGTGAAAAAAACATACATAGAACAAAGAATATCATCTTGGCAGCAGAGAGAAGATTGTGCAGTTTTGAAGCTAATTTCCAGCAATTCTATACATTTTTCCAAGGAGCTGAGAATTTTCACTTAAGCTAATTTTCGTCAATTCTACACATTTTGACATGGCTAATGCTGTGTTCTTATCCTCAAACATAAAATAAATGGGTGCCTGATTATCTAGCTTTTATTTTGCTGATTGTACATTCTCAGATTATAGGGTATTATTAAAAGATTTATATGTCCATTATCTTTTCTACACACATTGGGAACCACTGGCAGATAACCCTCATGACCAAAAAATGGTAACAAATCAGACTATCCTATTACTTAGCAGGGTTGAGGTTAATTCCACAAATTAAATTCTAATAAAATTCCCTTTCCCTGTAAATTCCATTTAATTCAATTCAAATTCCAGGTCAGTCTTTGAATTTAGAGATAATTCAATTCAAAAAACAAATCCTGCAGACCATTTTTGATACTAACTCAGAAATGTACAAATATTGAATTCCAATTAAATTAAATTCCAAAGACTACATTTTTTTTAACAATTCAAACAGTCTAATTCCAATTCCAAAACTTGAAGGTTGTTGAAATTTGAATTGAATTCACCTTAAATTCTCCACTTCATGAGTGAATTCAATAATTGAATTTGAATTTCAAATGAAATTGGAATTGACCCCAACCCTGTTATTTAGGCCTAGATTAATCAAATCAAATCAAATCAAATTTTATTTGTCACATACACATGGTTAGCAGATGTTAATGCGAGTGTAGCGAAATGCTTGTGCTTCTAGTTCCGACCATGCAGTAGTATCTAACAAGTAATCTAACAAATTCACAACAACTACCTTATACACACAAGAGTAAAGGAATGAATACGAGTATGTACATATAAATATATGGATGAGCGATGGCTGACCGGCATAGGCAAGATGCAGTAGATGGTATGGAGTACAGTATATACACATATATATGAGATGAGTAATGTAGGATATGTAAACATTATATAAATGGCATTGTTTAAAGTGGCTAGTGATACATTATTTCATCCAATTATAATTATTAAAGTGGCTAGAGATTTGGGTCGATGACCGAACGGCATAGGCAAGATACAGTAGATGGTTTAGAGTACAGTGTATACATTTGATATGAGTATGTCGGATACGTAAACATTATATACAAAATTGTTTAAAGTGGCTAGTGATACATTTGTTACATCCAATTCCTATGTATAAAGTGATGTTGCATGTTGCATGAGATTAAATCTGTAGTGTGGAGATCCGAGTTAAAGCGTTCGGAAATTGAAACATATTCAGCGTTTACAGTGAATGCATTTTCTGCGAACATGGGAACGTTGCCTTTAAATTTCAATCACACTTTGGTGGATCCACGCTACGGATTGAATCTAGGAATAATAGCCTTTATTAGTAACAAAATTGTCAAACAATAAACCTTAAAACAGCAAAAATAAGCACATTTCATAATCAGTCAATGGGGATTACTCATAAAACGTAGCAGCCAGCCACAATAAAAAAAATGGTACGTTACATTAAAGTTTACAAAGTCCTTGAATGTTTACATTTTCCACTCACTTGAAATTATATACGAGTTGAAGTTTTTTGAATTGTGATAGTGAAATTGGTGGCGTTCTAATTCAGGCCATGATCACCCGTTTGTCCTCAGTAGTGTCTCCCTATCTGGGCTCGGGGAAACTGGGATCTGGGGTTGTATTCCGGTGCTGAATAGAGGGGAGCAGGTAAACTGGGCGCAGGATACCCAGACATGCCTTCTCTCTGGAAGATAGAAACAGATCTCGTGTCAAAACACGGTGCAAAATTCTGCTTTTATATATCAACCTGGTCACCTAGGGTCTAACTAATATGGACCTTTAGGCTAAGATCAAAACCAAATGTTTTAGCCACAGTTTCACCCTGCAGTTTACTTGTCCAGTTGATCAGTTGAATTCATCCTACTGTTCAGTAGGGGGAATCAATCACTCACCATCATGCCGTTGTGTCCAGGTGGGGGCTGTGTTGGTCTCATGTGCTGGTCGTCATAACAGTCTGGAGGTGGCGCTCTGTCTTCATACGGGTTCCTTGGCGATGGAGACTTGGGATAGGGGTTACCCAGGGGCTGAGTCATACCTGTAGCATAGCTGAAACCAGATAACTAGTCAACTTCCCGAAGCAGACAAACCACCTATAAACAATCATAATAATGTAGTTCAAAGGGCACCCAATCATAACTTGTCATGGGGCGGCAGGTAGCCGAGTGGTTAGAGCGTTGGACTAGTAACCGAAAGGTTGCAAGATCGAATCCCCAAGCTGACAAGGTAAAAATAAGTAGTTCTGGCAGTTCAAGGCAGTTAACCCACTGTTCCTAGGCCGTCATTGAAAATAAGAATTTGTTCTTAACTGACTTGCCTAGTTAAATAAAGGTAAAAAAACAAAACAAAAACAGAACTGTATGGTGGCTTTCAGGGTTGGATAAAGATGATCTATCTAAATTGGGTCGCATACTCATGGACTTTTCCCTTTCTTCAATGACGAAAGAGAAAAGACCATGATGGATATATGCTGTATCGGCAGGATAGAACAGCTGCGTCTGGTAAGACAAGGAGCGGCGGACTATGTATTGTTGTAAATAACAGCTGGTGCACGATATCTAAGGAAGTCTCGAGGTTTTGCTCGCCTGTGGTAGAGTATCTCATGATAAGCTGTAGACCACACTATCTACCTAGAGAGTTTTTATCTGTATTTTTTGTCGCTGTCTACATATCACCACCGACTGATGCTGGCACTAAGACCGCACTGAATGAGCTGTATTCTGCCATAAGCAAACAGGAAAACATTCACCCAGAGACAGCGCTCCTAGTAGTCAGGGACTTTAATGCAGGGAAACTTAAATCCGTCTTAACAAATTTCTATCAGCATATTAAATGTGCAACCAGAGGGAAAAAAAACTCTGGACCACCTTTACTCCACACACAGAGATGCATACAAAGCTCTCCCTTGCCCTCCATTTAGCAAATCTGACCATAACTCTATCCTCCTGATTCCTGCTTACAAGCAAAAATTAAAGCAGGAAGCACCAGTGACTCAATCAATAAAAAAGTGGTCAGATGAAGCAGATGCTAAGCTACAGGCCTGTTTTGCTAGCACAGACTGGAATATGTTCCGGGATTCCTCCGATGGCATTAAGGAGTACACCACAAGGACCCTGGGACTAAACACCTCCCTATGCAACTGGATCCTGGACTTCCTGACGGGCCGCCCCCAGGTAGTAAGGGTAGGTAACAACACATCCGCCACGCTGATCCTCAACACGGGGGCCCCTCAGGGGTGCGTGCTCAGTCCCCTCCTGTACTCCCTGTTCACTCATGACTGCATGGCCAGGCACGACTCCAACACCATCATTAAGTTTGTTGATGACACAACAGTGGTAGACCTGATCACCGACAACGACGAGACAGCCTATAGGGAGGAGGTCAGAGACCTGGCCGTGTGGTGCCAGGACAACAACCTCTCCCTCAACATGATCGAGACAAAGGAGATGATTGTGGACTACAGGAAAAAGAGGACCGAGCATGCCCCCCATTCTCATCGATGGGGCTGTAGTGGAGCAGGTTGAGAGCTTCAAGTTCCTTGGTGTCCACATCACCAACAAACTAACATGGTCCAACCACACCAAGACAGTCAAGAGGGCACAACAAAACCTATTCCCCTCAGGAGACTGAAAAGATTTGGCATCTGTCCTCAGATCCTCAAAAGGTTCTACAGCTACATCCTGACTGGTTGCATCACTGCCTGGTATGGCAACTGCTCGGCCTCCGACTGCAAGGCACTACAGAGGGTAGTGCGTACGGCCCAGTACATCACTGGGGCCAAGCTTCCTGCCATCCAGGACCTCTATACCAGGCGGTGTCAGAGGAAGGTCCTAAGAATTGCCAAAGACTCCAGCCACCCTAGTCATAGACTGTTCTCTCTGCTACACGTTGTGAATCATTGCATTAATCAAGTGTGCAACACTATGTGCAATATAGTTTCGATGAGAAGGTCCTGTAGAGCTTGAATTGCTATCCTTATTTTGTTTTCCTATATACTATGGTATTTTTGGTATGCTAATAGCTGCACTCAGTCATGAAGCAGGAATGTTTATTTTTTACCCTTTAGTGTGTGTGTACCTTTATACTTAGGATATCACTTTTCATCAGGAAAAGTTCAGAAATCACTGGATGACGTCTTTAAATCTACCTCTGTTTCATACCAACACAATGGCTTTGCTTATTGGTTATGAACATGTTATGTTTCTCTCCTCCTCCTATGGACACTAGAGTGGAAGGGAAAGGGTGGACAATCTGTCAATGTGCCCTTGAGCTAGGCACTTAACCATCATTTTCTGTAGGGGCGCCGTACTTCTATGGCTGACCCTGTAAAACAAAACATTTCACTGCATCTATCCGGTGTGACAAAAAAAGGTGGTGGGTGAATGATGGTGAGGTGAATGATTCACAAATGGTATCACTACTGGGAGATAAGGAATCCCTAACTTGGCAGGATCTCTGGATGTGACATCACCATTGGAATAACCGTTTGGTCTTAGGTTGATCTAATACCTTGGAGAGTAAAGGAACTCAAGCTACTCACCGGCATGTCTGAGGCAAACACTTTGTTGGAGAACATGTCATCTTGGTTATTTTCAAAATATGTTGACAGGGACATTGCATTGTTCGTGTAACTGAAAAAAGTGAAAATTACATTATAAAGACATGATGAGTAGTCATTTCAAACCTGAAACAAGACTGTGGACAAATATGAATCTATTTAGTTAATGCCCAACATCTTATTTTATTTATTTTTTAACAAGCTTACTTCCTGATACTAGGTGCCATACACTGTGCAAAACACATGGAAATATTGAGCCTCTGAAATCTATCTTGTCCAAACCCTCTCCCCCTCTCACCCCGTTGTCCGATCCTTTTGTTTCTTTGCTGGTTTCCTTAAGTAATGGACACACTGGACCATCACACCAACAATAACAGCCAGGGCCAGTCCTGGTAGAGATGCTACCAGGGCAAAGTTCAATATGGTCCACTCAAAGTCACACTTCTCCCCTATGTACCACTCGTCTATGTAGTTGTTACATCTGAAAAGAACAGCATAAGAGGTTACTGACATATTTATATAAGAATTTAAAATATCTGAATTCCAAAATAAACAAATATTGAGGATAAAGATGTAGAGTCAAGTGTGGGAAGCTCTGAAACGTACCTACAGAAAGGTTTCTTGTCCTTACAGTAGCATTTGCTTTTCTCAGCATTGCATGTATATGTAGTTCCTGTGCACACTTCAAAGTCATCTACTGTTACACAACTTGCTGGATGTAAAAAGAAAACACGTAACTGAAAGATGATAGTGATTTGGCCCAGCAGCATCATGAGAAAATGAAGACACAATTTTATAAAAAGCACTATCTTCAAACAGAGGGCCTAACCTACTCCCCCAAACCTCAAAAGCAGCAGGACAACCTACAGTATATTTACATGTTCATTTTAGAGATGTCATCTGAGTCAGTGCTACAGTACTACATATCCTACTCATACTAAAAGACAAGCTTTCTGTACAGATTTCAACAGAAAAAATTGCTACTCACGATCTGGTGTCGTTTGTCCAATAACTGTGATAGGGAGCAGAAATATTAAACACAACAAACTATAGCCCTTCATCTTCACACACGTACTGTACTATTGTATACTTAACATACACTATCTACGTGACTCCTTACAATAATCATGAGTTTACGGTGGAGCAGAGTTCATGTTCAGCTTGTATGACCACTGTTCTGACTAAGATATGAACGAGGGCAAGCCTGTAAGGTATGGCAGGATAGGAAAAAGCAGGGAAAGAGGAAACACCTTGGTCATATAACACACAACAGACTTCTGTAATAACATTTAATATTCTTGTTAATGCGTTACTGCAGATTGGTATTCAACAGTGCCTCTTACTTTCGATAAGCAACACAGCATAACAACTTCAACGTGTTTACATCAGATACCGCTAACATTTATCCCCAAAAACAAACAATGAAAAGATGATGGCCTTATCTCTTTCCTAATAACAGTGCTGGAAACATCTCAAATGCCTGAAAATCCAGGCTGCAATCATAATAGTTAATGGGCAATAACAGTATTTTTCAATCACTCAACCCAGTGTCTCAAGACAAAAGGTTGAGATGAGACCTGGCACTGAAAACAAACAATTGTCAAAGCTGACTATTCAAATATCTTCATTTTGGCCAAAGCACAACCATAAAATAAAACGTTATTCAATTGTAAAAAAATATATACATGTGTCGGTACACTGAAAAAAGCATAACCAGTAGAAAACATTGATTTAAAGCATCAACTCCAATTTAATCCTGCTATTATAGATAAACAAGCTCACTTCAGTTTGATTGAACATTTTGTACAATATTGATCTCACAGGAGTTTATCATAGAGACTTCATAGGTGTGGCAATGACTGGACAGCAAACAGTCTTAACTATCATTGGGGGATTGACTGACATGAGATAAAGTTATGATGACAGTACGTGCATGTAATTCAGCCTGCAAGGTGTATTCATTTAGTGAGCCTGAGCTCACGTGTATGGATGTGGATCTGTCTGTTATAATGATTGCAGAGCACATTTGCGTGTGTGTGTGTGTGTGTGGTGGAACACTTCTCTAGTTTTCTGAGTCCATGTCACTGTCACCCCCGATGGACCTGAACTCTTCACTGTCCTCATCCTCACTCAGCTGCACCTGGGTAAGCACACTGGGACCTCTCCTCCGAGCTGCCTCTTCATCTTCCTCCTCTTCCTCACTCATGCCGTAGCCCTCTCCATTGCCCATGCTGGAGGTCTGGGTCTGGGTCTGACCCTCCGGCTCCTCATAGCTCCCATAACTATGGGGAAGGGGGAGAGAAAGAGAGGGATGGGTAAAGTATGGGTTAATAGGGCCCAAGATCCAAACAACGATGCAAATCCACCATGTACATAATGTGTCAGCCATGGTGGTTGACGGCTCCATGTTGTACCTGACATTACTGCCCTCCAGGTGGGTCTCATCCGGCACCTCTTCCCCGTATGACATCATGCTGTCGTCCTGCTCCAGGCCCATGCGGGCCGTCTCTTGGTGGGGTCTGGGAGGGGGCGGGGGACGCACTTCCACCTCTCTGTCTGAGTCACTGCCACTCTCTGACAGGTGGATCGCTAGGGTGGGACAGGGCCGGATACACCATTAGGACCTCATATCTCACATACAGTCTATAGTGTCCGACAGATATCCCCAAATCATAGGATGTAGGTTTAATTAACCTTGATGAACTTCTTAATGTCAATTTAATCTCTATTTATAATCTCACTCCATCCTAGTGTGACTCACAGGAGAACGGGTTGTCTCCCTCCTCTTCGCTGGCGTCATCCTCTCCGTCTGACATGAGCAGGTCCTGGTACAGCACACTGGCCTGGGCTGGCCGACTGGAGCCTTCATCCTCTTCATAATCATCACCATTGTGGCCCTGCAGCCGTCTGCGAGGGGGCGGCAACAGCATCTCCTCTTCATCATCCTCATCCTCCAGGTCTCCCTCACCATCCTCAGCCTGGGGAACAGTCATCATCATCAAAAGGACTAGTTAGACTGATCTACAAACAGTCTCCAAATATATAATCCCTCCCTTTCAAAATCCATCCACTCTGAACCCCATATTGTTGCTCCACAATCAGAGTCTTACAGGAGCTGGTGTCTTGGGCTTGCAGTCATACTCCTCCTCCTCGAAGCCCTCGATGTCCACGTCCGACTCCTCCTCTCCTAGTCTTCTATGACGACCCTGGAGACACACAGAGAAGTTAAAGCAACACTGACAGAGACATGAGGGACACTTCTGGGGAAAGACAGAGTGATGACTTGTGAAGCAATAGAGATGATGGCTGAAAATGGATAATTGTCAGGGCGAACAGAACACTAGTATGACAAGCAGTCACAATTAGGAGCAGATGTAACACACAAGCAAAACAGGCAGACACATGAACCAAATGAGTTATGGGGAGGAACCATCTTTGTCTTAGGAATAAAATGCACAAAGGGATCTTGGAATGGCTCCTAGCTAGGAGGAGCATGCACCAGTCAGGATCCACACTGTGGGAATGGAGAGGGAAGAACTGGAAGGGGACGACCAGGTGAATGTGCAAGGAGGAACGGGGGGATGGGAGGCGAGAGGGCGGTTAAAGGAGAGGTCATCCCTGGATGAGACAGACGCCATTATACTCCTGGGGGATCTCGCCGTACCTTCCCTAACCCCCTCTTCTCTGGAACAGCCATTAGAGGTGCCTTAACCTCAGAGAAGAGTCTGGTCTCTCTGTGCAGGCTCACAGAGGCACTGCTGTCAAACACATCGGCAGGCTGCCCCCCCACACACACACACACACACACACACACACACACACACACACACACACACACACACACACACACACACACACACACACACACACACACACACACACACACACACACACACACACACACACACACACACACACACACAGGAAAGAGGGAGGAGAAAAGATAACCACAGGGTAGGAAGGATAGTATAGAGATGAAGATATACAGAGGCTATAGAAACAGCTACTAAATTGCAGACACATACAACAGTGCTAAAGAGGAACTACGAGGCAGAGAAAGACTAGAATGTGAAGAGGCTATTCGATTTAGAGAGACTACAGCAGACAGGTTAAGGTTAAAAAAGTAGGTCCTTGGAGAGGAGTTGCATTCCCCAACTCTGGAGCATGTGAGGGTTGAGTTGAGATACTTTATTTGGTGAGTGGGAGTGATAGGGATGTAAGGGCCCATTGGTTGTATCTGGATGGTTTCTGGCCCATACTTATGGGACAGGAACATTGCTACCTGTGATGTGTAGGTTCCAGGAGTCATGGGGTCCAGGCAATCCAGATCTGCTGCATCCAGAGCAGCCTCTTTAGCTGTGGAGATGTCCTTCTCCAGCTGGGTCAGGTGCTCATCATACTGGGGAGATATCAAGCAACAATCAAATGATCCTTATTGGAGGATCATAAACATGATTCGTAATTTGACAAAGTATAACGTGTTTCATTACACAACATAATGAAGCCATAAACATGATTAGTCATTTTACAAAGTATAACGTGTTTCATTACACAACAGAATGAAGTCATAAACATGATTTGTCATTTGACAAAGTATAAACTATATTATTATTAAACTATATTAACTATGTCCCTCTCTCGCTGTTACACACACACACCTCTGCCAGGGTCTGCTTGCACACGTTGACTATCTCCAGGGCCGTCTTGGTGTAAGGACTGTCTGGACCGTTGTACTTGACACTGTTGGTGTGGACCAGGCTGACGTCAAACAGGAACAAATCCCGGTTCTGGTACTTGTGTTTGGATATGTTCTGTTGGACCACAGCACACAGAGAGACTTTTAAATTACATACTACACATATTACCATCTATCACATTCTGTAATATATTCTGTATATTACATTTATTTTAAATGTTTTATTTCACCTTTATTTAACCAGGTAGGCTAGTTAAGAACAAGTTCTCATTTACAACTGCGACCTGGCCAAGATAAAGCAAAGCAGTGCGACACAAACAACAACACAGAGTTACACATGGAATAAACAAGCGTACAGTCAATAACACAATAGAAAAAAAGAAAGTCTATTTACAGTGTGTGCAAATGGCGTGAGGAGGTAGGCGAATAAATAGGCCATAGTAGCGAAGTAAACACAATTTAGCAAATTAACACTGGAGTAAGATGTGCAGATGATGATGTGCAAGTAGAAATACTGGTGTGCAAAAGAGCAGAAAAGTAAATAAAAACAATATGGGGATGAGGTAGGTAGATTGGATGGGCTATTTACAGATGGGCTATGTACAGCTGCAGCGATAGGTTAGCTGCTCAGATAGCTGATGTTTAAAGTTAGTGAGGGAAATATAAGTCTCCAGCTTCAGAGACTTTTGCAAATCCTTTCAGTCATTGGCAGCAGAGAACTGGAAGGAAAGGCAGCCAAAGGAGGTGTTGGCTTTGGGGATGACCAGTGAGATATACCTGCTGGAGTGCGTGCTAAGGGTGGGTGTTGTTATCGTGACCAGTGAGCTGAGATAAGGCAGAGCTTTACCTAGCAAAGACTTATAGATGACCTGGAGCCAGTGGGTCTGGCGACTAATATGTAGTGAGGGCCAGCCGAATAGAGCATACAGGTCGCAGTGGTGGGTGGTATATGGGGCTTTGGTGACAAAACAGATGGCACTGTGATAGACTGCATCCAGTTTGCTGAGTAGAGTGTTGAAGGCTATTTTGTAAATGACATCGCCGAAGTCGAGGATCGGTAGGATAGTCAGTTTTACGAGGGTATGTTTGACGGCGTGAGTGGAGGCTTTGTTGCAAAATAGGAAGCCAATTCTAGATTTAATGTTGGATTGGAGATGTTTAATATGAGTCTGGAAGGAGAATTTACAGTCTAGCGAGACACCTAGGTATTTGTAGTTGTTCACATATTCTAAGTCAGAACCGTCCAGAGTAGTGATGCTAGTCGTGCGGGCGGGTGCGGGCAGCTAACAGTTGAAAAGCATGCATTTAGTTTTACTAGCGTTTAAGAGCAGTTGGAGGCCACGGAAGGAGTGTTGTATGGCATTGAAGCTTGTTTGTAGGTTTGTTAACACAGTGTCCAAAGAAGGGCCAGATGTATACAGGATGGTGTCGTCTGCGTAGAGGTGGATCAAGGAATCACCCGCAGCAATAGCGACATCGTTGATATATACAGAGAATAGAGTCGGCCCGAGAATTGAACTCTGTGGTACCCCCATAGAGACTGCCAGAGGTCCGGACAACAGGCCCTCCAATTTGAAACACTGAACTCTATCTGAGAAGTAGTTGGTGAACCAGGCGAGGCAGTCATTTGAGAAACCAAGGCTATTTAATCTGCTGATAAAAGTACGGTGATTGACAGAGTCGAAAGCCTTGGCCAGGTCGATGAAGACGGCTGCACAGTACTATCTTTTATCGATGGCAGTTATGATATTGTTTAGTACCTTGAGCGTGGCTGAGGTGCACCCGTGACCAGCTCGGAAACCGGATTGCAAAGCGGAGAAGGTACGGTGGGATTCGAAATGGTCAGTGATGTTTGTTAACTTGGCATTCGGAAGACTTTAGAAAAGCAGGGCAGGATGGATATAGGTCTGTAACAGTTTGGGTCTAGAGTATCACCCCCTTTGAAGACCGCGGCAGCTTTCCAATCTTTAGGGATCTCGGACGATACGAAAGAGAGGTTGAACAGACTGGTAATAGGGGTTGCAACAATGGCGGTGGATAATTTTAAAAAGAGAGGGTCCAGATTGTCTTGCCCAGCTGAGTTGTACGGGTCCAGATTTTGCAGATCTTTCAGAACATCTGCTATCTGGATTTGGGTGAAGGAGAAGCTGGGGAGGCTTGGGCAAGTCGCTGCGGGGGGTGCAGAGCTGTTGGCCGGGGGTAGCTAGGAGGAAAGCATGGCCAGCCGTAGAGAAATGCTTATTGAAATTCTCGATTATCGTGGATTTATTGGTGGTGACAGTGTTACCTAGCCTCAGTGCAGTGGGCAGCTGGAGGAGGTGCTCTTGTTCTCCATGGACTTTACAGTGTCCCAAAACCTTTTGGAGTTAGAGCTACAGGATGAATTTTTTTTTTGAAAAAGCTAGCCTTTGCTTTCCTGACTGACTGCATGTATTGGTTCCTGACTTCCCTGAACAGTTGCATATCGCGGGGACTATTCGATGCAATAGCAGTCCGCCACAGGATGTTCTTGTGCTGGTCAAGGGCAGTCAGGTCTGGAGTGAACCAAGGGCTATATCTGTTCTTAGTTCGACATTTTTTGAAAGGCGCATGCTTATTTAAGATGGTGAGGAAATTACTTTTAAAGAACGACCAGGCATCCTTGACTGACGAGATGAGGTCAATATCCTTCCAGGATACCCGGGCCAGGTCGACTAGAAAGGCCTGCTCGCAGAAGTGTTTTAGGGAGCGTTTGACAATGATGAGAGGTGGTCGTTTGACCCATAGCGGATGCAGGCAATGAGGCAGTGATCGCTGAGATCCTGATTGAAAACAGCAGAGGTGTATTTGGAGGGCAAGTTGGTCAGGATAATATCTATGAGGGTGCCCATGTTTACGGATTTAGGGTTGTACCTGGTGGGTTCCTTGATAATTTGTGTGAGATTGAGGGCATCTAACTTAGATTGTAGGACTGCCGGGGTGTTAAGCATATCCCAGTTTAGGTCACCTAACAGAACGAACTCTGAAGATAGATGGGGGGCAATCAATTCACATATGGTGTCCAGGGCACAGCTGGGAGCTGAGGGGGGTCTATAACAGGCGGCAACAGTGAGAGACTTACTTCTGGAGAGATTCATTTTTAAAATTAGAATCTCGAACTGTTTGGGCATAGACCTGGAAAGTATGACATTACTTTGCAGGCCATCTCTGCAGTAGATTTCAACTCCTCCCCCTTTGGCAGTTCTATCTTGACCGAAAAAGTTGTAGTTTAGGATGGAAATCTCAGAATTTTTGGTGGCCTTCCTAAGCCAGGATTCAGACACGGCAAGGACATCAGGGTTGGCGGAGTGTGCTAAAGCAGTGAGTAAAACAAACTTAGGGAGGAAGCTTCTGATGTTAACATGCATGAAACCAAGGCTTTTTCAGTTACAGAAGTCATCAAATGAGAGTGCCTGGGTTAACCTCAACATCACCCGAGGAACAGAGGAGGAGTAGGATGAGGGTACGGCTAAAGGCTATTTAAACTGGTCGTCTAGTGCGTTGGGGACAGAGAATAAAAAGAGCAGATTTCTTGGCGTGGTAGAATAGATTCAGGGCATAATGTGCAGACAGGGGTATGGTGGTGTGCAGGTTTAGTGGAGGTAAACCCAGGCATTGAGTGACGATAAGAGAGGTTGCATCTCTGGACGCACTAGTTATGCTGGGTGAGGTCGCCGCATTTGTGCGAGGTGGGACAAAGGAGGTATCTGAGGCATGTTGAGTGTGACTAGGGGCTCCACAGTAAACTAAAACAATGATAACTATCCTAAACAACAGTATACAAGGCATATTGACATTTGAGAGAGACATAAAGCGAGGCATAAAGCAATCACAGGTGTTGATTGGGAGAGCTAGCTAAGACAACAACGGGTAAGACAACAACAGCTAATCAGCTAAGACAACAACAACAGGTAAAATGGAGATGAATGGGCAGAGAAGGTCAGTTAACTTCACACAGGGCCTGAGTTCGATGCTGGGGCCGACAGATAAACAAAAAATAAACAAAATGGAGTACGGTGATTAATGAACAGTCCAGCAGGCATCAGCTATGTAGCCAAGTGATCATAGGGTCCAGTGAACAGCAATAGAAGAAACAGGGAAGCCGCTGGGTAGTCGTTACTACGCTAGCAAGCGGGAGACACAGCATTTAAAGTTAGCAGGCTAGTAGAAGCGTCTGCTCCAACGTCCGGCAAAGGCCGGTTGAGGGCACAGCGGATGGAGTTACGTCGGCAGACCAGTCGTGGTGGAACGGCGGGGCTCCGTGATGACAAAGGGTCCAGGCCAGTTGGCGAAAGAGGTATTGTAGTTGTAGTAATTTTGTTTGCTATCCGGGAGATGCGCCTGGCTCGCGGGTAACTGGTGCTAGCTTCGGGACAGGGGCGTTAGCCACTATAGTCACTCGGTAGCAGCTAGCAGCGATGATCTGATGCAAAGGTCCAGAGCTTACGGCAAGAATCCGATGGAGTAGTGGATATTCTCAATATTAGGAAGAACACCTTCCTAATATTGAGTTGCACCCCCCCTTTTGACCTCAGAATAGCTTCAGAACAGAGATGCTAGCCCATGTTGATTCTTCCCACAGTTCTGTCAAGTTAGCTGGATGTCCTTTGGGTGGTGGACCATTCTTGACACACACAGGGAACTGTTGAAAACCCCAGCAGCGTTGCAATTCTTGACACAAACCAGTGTGCCTGGCACCTACTACAGTACCATACCCTGTTCAAAGGCACTTCAATATTTTGTCTTGCCCATTCACCCTTTGAATGGAACACATACACAATCCTGTCTCAATTGTCTCAAGGCTTAAAAATAATTATTTAACCTGTCTCCTCCCCTTCATCTACGCTGATTGAAGTGGATTTAACAAGTGACATCACTAAGGATCATAGCTTTCACCTGGTGAGTTTATGTCATGGAAAGAGCAGGTGTTCTTAATGTTTTGTACACTCAGTGTATAATCATCTACGACATATAGGTTTGATCCATCTTGGCATGGAAGAATCCAAAAGGTATCTTGTTGTGGTTTTCCTCAAAGCTGACACTGAAGTCCACTTCCCCTAACTAACTCACCTTGCGGACATTCTCCAGGTCCATGGGTTGGACTATCACTTTGTAGTAATCTGGAACAAACTTCTTGTTGACTGGATGGTGGAACGGCCAAGACTGAAGACGGGATAGAGACAGAGAAAGGACAGTTATAACATCATCCAACTGAGTGCTTGATTGAAGTTTTGCCACAACTGTAAATATTTTAATAAATATTAAAAATATATATTTTATTGTCACATACACCGGATAGGTGCAGTGAAATGTGTTTTTACAGGGTCAGCCATAGAAGTAAGGCACCCCTAATGCAAATTAGGGTTAAGTGCCTTGCGCAAGGGCACATCTACATATTCATCAACTTGTCGGCTCGGGTATTCGAACCAGCGACCTTTCGTCCGAAAGAAAGTAGAAACCCTGATGACTGGGTGGCTCCACTCACGTCAGGCACGGCCATCATCTTTTGAGTGACTATGTTGTCCAGGATGAAGGAGAAGGCAACCTGGTCGTCATCGTCCAGCAGGGGGTTGATGGCTTTCTCCAGTCTCACCAGCCTGTCTTCCTTCTGCACAGGACAAAGGAATTTACCCCTTTAATAATAAACAAGTACTATTGAAGGCCACTTGCATTGTCCTCCAAGAGTTACTGAACATTTGCCTCCTTCTGCAAACAGAGCAGCAGACATTGGGCGGTGTCCAAAATGGCACCCATCCAGGAATCCATCAGCGTTCACACGTACCTCTTTCAGTTTCTCATCACAAAGGTCCAGCATTGTCTGTGCCACCTGGGTTATTGGATGTTTGGCACCTGAATACACAAAACCAATTACAGTCTCAATAAGTTACATAACGATTGCACAGAGTCCAATATTACAGTCATTCTCTAAGGCTTCAAGTGGTTTAAAGTTGTACCATTGTACGTGGCGCTGTTCTTGATGATGAGCTCCACGTTCTCTCTGAACTCTTCCCGGGAGGGGTACACACGCTTGCGCACATTCTCCCGTAGCGTCTGCAGATCCATGGGACGAGGGATGACCTTATAGTAGTCCTTTACCACCTTGGCATTGACCGGTGTGTGGAAGGGGTATGTCTGTGACGAGGTAAAGACAACACAATTGTGCGTGAGTGAGTGAGAGAGACTATAAAATGGTCAGAGGAATATAGTCTGTCTGTCTGTAAGCTGTGAATTGTGTGAATCTTACATTAGGGTGATCCCGCATGTCATTGATGACGCTCTCAAGGACTGAGGACAGGGTGACCATGGGGTCAGTGCGTCGGCGGTGGATGGATTTGTGGGGCCTCTGTGAGAGGAAGACAAGTAACAACAAAACAACAATTACAGTGTTAAAGATTTTCTAGACCATGCTTGAACTGAATAGTCATACACAACAACAGTCAATATAGAGACAACTAGGCTCACATTGAGGTAGTCACAGTGTACAGTGGTCCCCACACGTCTCTTCTTCTTGGGGGGAAGATGCTGTTTGGGGAACTTCAGCACCAGGGACTTCCTACGCACCTCATCAGCACTGGAAGAGGAGACAACATGGTCCTTTACACAGCAGCACAACATGATAGATCACAAACTTTAGCTAGATTTCCATACAATTTGTGACAGATTTCCATGCGAATATTCTAAAATCTTCATAAAGCAATATTAGCATTTTCCCACCAGAGATGCGTTTCCATCAAACAGACTTTTTGCGGATAAAAGGCTGTGTGTGATGACGTAGTGCACACAGAGCCGGGCGGCCCTATACACTCACTACGCAAGTTGAGTAGGGCCCGCAAATTACACAAGGGCCCGCCTCCCCCTCGTGTCAAAGCAGGTGTCAATGTTTATAACTTCGATGAGAAGATGAAGTAGAACAATCCTTCTGGTCACGAAAAGAGAGAAAAAAAAACACCATGAGAGTGAATTGCGGGAACAGAAATCAGGTAAACTTGTGTTCTCTCCTCTCCAAGTTTGATGTCAGCAAATAACAGTAACGTTAAGTTGATGTGCTAGCTTGCAGTGCATCTCTCTCTTGTCTGTCTTGCTAACCTAGCTGGGCAGTGTATCTCTCGGTCTGTCAGTGTCTTGCTTGCTTGCCAGCCCTTCCAGGGCGGTGCTCTGTGACTTTGTGCCTGACAAAAGTGAGAGTGAAATACAACTATTTATTACGTTTGATAAACGGCAACGGCAATGGTGTTTATTGATAAACGGCAACGGCAATGGTGTTTATTGATAAACGTCAACGGCAATGATGTTCAGAAAGTACTAACACAGACCCAGTACAGCCGTCTTCAGCAAATACTAAACACAGACCCAATACAGCCGGCTTCAGCAAATACTAAACACAGACCCAATACAGCCGTCTTCAGAAAGTACTAACACAGACCCAGTACAGCAGTCTTCAGAAAGTACTAACACAGACCCAGTACAGCAGTCTTCAGAAAGTACTAACACAGACCCAGTACAGCCGTCTTCAGAAAGTACTAACACAGACCCAGTACAGCCGCCTTCAGAAAGTACTAACACAGACCCAGTACAGAAAGTAATAACGCAGACCCAGTACAGAAAGTACTAACACAGACCCAATACAGCGGTCTTCAGAAAGTACTAACACAGACCCAGTACAGCCGTCTTCAGAAAGTACTAACACAGACCCAATACAGCCGTCTTCAGAAAGTACTAACACAGACCCAGTACAGCAGTCTTCAGAAAGTACTAACACAGACCCAGTACAGCCGTCTTCAGAAAGTACTAACACAGACCCAGTACAGCAGTCTTCAGAAAGTACTAACATAGACCCTGTACAGAAAGTACTAACACAGCCCCAGTACAGCAGTCTTCAGAAAGTACTAACACAGACCTAATACAGCCGTCTTCAGAAAGTATTAACACAGACCCAGTACAGAAAGTACTAACACAGACCCAGTACAGCAGTCTTCAGAAAGTACTAACACAGACCCAATACAGAAAGTACTAACACAGACCCAGTACAGCCGTCTTCAGAAAGTACTAACACAGACCCAGGTGAAGTAAAGGCAGCCTCAGCCAGTACTAGCACAACCAGAGATGTACAGCCAGCATCAGATACAAGCAGCTCAGCCCCTAATAGAACCAAATGACCCAGCAGATTGGCCCCCAGTCTTAACAGACTTTATGAGGACTGAGTTAGTGCGCAGAGGTCCAATCAAACCAGGACTGGATTTTTCTTACCGTAAAGACAAAAATAATAAAGGAAGGCGTGAATGACTGGTCAAATATCAACGCCAATGTGAAACACCCTGAGGGTAGTCCTGAACACACAAACAATATGATTAAGAGGAGAGAACTTGATCAAATCAAACTTTATTTGTCACATGCGTCGAATACAACAAGTGTAGACTTGGCCGTGAAATGCTTACTTACAAGTCCTTAACCAACAGCACAGTTCAAAAAGTCAGGGACAGACTCTTGACCAGATACAAATGACAATTTTGGAGGCTGAAAGAAAGAGATGGCGGGATGTCTTTACACGTTTAGTATCACCCAGTCTCTGGCTGAAAGAAAACTAGCATCAGACAAACTCTTCTAACCCGATAATGGAAACTTCCTAAGAGGTTGAATTACTGGCAAAATTTGACCCAGTTATGGAAAATCATCTCAGCAAAATTAAAGACACACATGCTCATTACCTTTGGAAGTGCACACAGAATGAGCTGATACAGATTGTGAGTGACAAGAATCTAGAAGCAATAGTGACTCAAGTAAGAGACTCAAAGTACTTCTCCATAATTTTTGACTGTACACCTGAGTCACCGGGAGCAAATGTCCATTACTCTGAGAAGGGAAAGCCAGAGATCAAGGAGCACTTCCTCAGCTTTGTGAATGTTGAGGTTACAACAGGCTTGAATCTGTCCACTGTCATCTTAGATAAGCTGAACGAGCTGAAGATTCCATTTGAAGATTGCAGAGGGCAAGCTTATGACAATGGGGCCAACACGAAGGGCAAGCACCAAGGAGTACAAGCCAGACTGCTCCCAAAAAAATCAATCCCAGAGACGTGTTCGTCCCATGGGGAGCACATACTCTAAACCTTGTCGTTGCAGATGCTGCCAAATCTTCAAAAGATGCAGTTGGGTTTTTTGAGCATGTGCAAAAGCTCTTCACCTTTTCAGCTGGTACACAACGATGGAGTGTTTTGAGAAACACGTGAACATAACCGTGAAGTCATGGAGTGACACAAGATGGGAGAGTAGGTTGCAAAGTATTAATGCAATCAGGTATCAGACTTCTGAGGTTTGGAAGGTATTACTGGAAGCCAGACAGACGATCAACGGTCCTGTGGCCAAAGTGGAGGCACAAGCACTTGCAGAGGAAGTTGGGTCCTACCGCTTCCAGATTTGCTGTGTCGTATGGTGAGAGATACTGACAATGACAAACAAGGTGAACAAGCTCCTCCAATCCGCCTCAATGCAGTTGGATATCGCAGTGAATTTAATCTCAAATGCAAAGGCCTCCCTCACTACATACCGGGAAACTGGATTCTCTGAGGCCCAGACAACAGCCAAAAGCATTTGTGAAGAAATGAATGTAGAGGCTGTTCTGAAAGAGAGGAGACTGAGAAACAGAGGCATTTCAGCTATGAGGCTCCTGATGAAACAGTGACTGACGCACTAAAAAACCTTGAAGTCAACCACTTCAACATTGTGGTCGACTCTACTGAGACATCCATGGATGAGAGATTTGAAACACTCAACCAGGTGAAAACCAAATATGGAGTGCTGCTGAACTTCAGCACTGCCTCTCAGATGTCCAGTGGATCTTTAAAGGCTCACTGCATGGAAGTTGAAAACACTCGAACCTTCAGAGATGACTGTAACATCGGTGGAATGGATCTGGTACACGAGATTCAGAATGTACCTGATCGGCCATCAGATAAGATGACTGCCTTTGAGCTTCTTCCTTTCTCTGTGAGAAAAACCTGGAGGAACTCTATCTTAACCTTTGGATAGCTCTAAAAATTGCGGTCACCCTACTAGTAACATCAGCAGAGAGGAGCTTTTCAAAATGAAAGCTCATCAAAAGCTACCGGAGGTCTTCCATGTCACAGGAACGTTTGAGTGGTCTGGCCATCATGAGCATAAATCATGACGTGGGGAAACACATGTCCTATGATTTTGCCTCAAGAAAGTGCAGAAGAGGAATATTTTTATGGTAAGATTTTAATTCAAACATTCAAATGTTACACACTTAGTAACATTTAAGATTGAAGTGCATTTGTGTAAATGACTGCTACCCGGAGAAATGTAAGGCGTCAAATTCAAAATCCAAAAGTTGAATTATAAAACATTCATCAATATACAAGTGTTGCATAGTCTTCAAAAGCTTAGACTCTTGGCAATATCACAGCGTTGTCAGATTTCAAAAAGGCTTTACGGTGAAAGCACAACATTTGATTGTTTGAGGACAGCACCTCTCATATTTTCTGCATTAGCATAATTTCATAACCAGGGCGGGTCTGCCAAAACACATTAAAGAGCTAAAATAAATCGCTTACCTTTGATGATCTTCTGCTGAGGGCAATCCGAAGTGTCCAAGCAAGACAATCCATGTTTCTTTTGTTAGAAAAAGTCATTGTTCATATCCATAAATCTCAGTTTGGTTGGCGCGTTATGTTCAGAAAATCCACCGTCTACTCGCCCATTGTACAGGGAAGAGAAAGCGTTCAAATTATACCTATCAACTTTGCCCAAACAAATCAAACATCATTTATAATGTATCCTTAGGTACACTTTTATGTATATTAACTATAATATTTCACACGGATAATAACCTGGATGATAGAAAAGTAAAATCCCGAGGAACGTGCTCACGGTCTCGCGCACAAAACACTAAGGCAACTTCCTCTATCCACTTACATATTCTTCTTCTATTCGGTTGTTTTCCATGGTAAACGCATAAAACCTTGTCTAAAGACTGTTGACATCTAGTGGAAGCCATAGATACTGCAATCTGGGTCCTATTTACAGAAAATCCCATAGACAGTCACTGGATGGAAGTGAGGGCATGTCACAAAACAACAACAAAAAATTCTGGACAGAAATTCCTCGGGTTTTCGCCTGCCATATCAGTTCTGTTATACTCACAGACATTGTTTTAACATTTTTATAAACTTCAGTGTATTTCCTATCCAATAGTACTAATTATGTGCATATCCTAGTTTCTGGGCCTGTGGCAGGCATTTTACTTTGGGCACGCCAGACTCTCCAAAACCGACACCACTGCTGCTTATCCCTAAGAAGTTAACTATGTGACATAGTTTCTCAGTTTCTTCCAGACAGTCCAGATAGACTGGTGCCCATGCTGATGCTGAAAAGGCCCAGGCTGTAGAGGGAACCCCAGTTAATCACACAGCTGTATAGGTTTTATTTTACTATTTTGAGACATATAGCTGCAGCCATAGACTATAGGCTTATGTTTACATTGTATAGACACAGCTAATTGTATAATATTGTGAGGACTGGACTAATTACCAGGCAGCAGAGCCAAAGCTCAGTGTTATATTTTATTATTTTCAAAATTTTATATTTTCAAAATTTCTTATTTATGTTAATGTTAATATTCACTTATCTTAAGATTCTATAGAAAATATTCTATTCAATAAATATTGTTTGTATGGGTCTACTTATTCTTAGACCGACAGATGGAGCAAACTGTTTTAAAGGAGGGAGGATTGTAGTGGGAGCACTGGGGTGTCAGGTGGGACTGTGTGGCAATGGCAAATGGTTTACATGGCTCACAGGTCAGCTAGGAGGGCCCTTAGCAGAATTTTTCTTAGGGCCCCAGGGAGGTCAGGACCGGCTCTGAGTGCACATACAAATAACTGCCATTAAATTCCCATGTACTGAATGAAAAATACAAGTTAAATGGGTTTCCATCGCATTTTCAACTCTACTGGTTTTGTTTCAAAAACTATTACGTTCTTGGCACATGCTCTCTAGCCAACAGCTCACAGATACAGTGCGGGTAGGCTACCTACATTATGAGATTATTATGGATAAGAGCGATATTATTTGCATTTGTCAAACAGCAGCCAAGCATCGATCACCAGAATAAGACCCTCTCATTGAAAAGGAGCATCAATCTCATCACCGAGCACTTTCATCATCATTTATTTCCTATGTAGCCTAATAAACTGCATGCTTTCCCCAGTCGTAGTGGGAGGACCACACAACATATCATCCACCGCCTGACTCGGAAGTTTACGTCTATCATTTTTTTATGTTTATTTTATTTAACATTTATTTAACCTTTATTTAACCTTTATTTAACTAGGCATGTCATGATGGTATGATGGTTATTATATCAATACTTGCGCATAAAGGCGTTTCCGCCACCATTTGTCGCATAATACATTTTATAGACACAAAAAGATCCTACCATGTCGAAATAACAAATTGTCTGTCAGCATTTATAAAATTGTACCGGCATTTCATGTTCCATCAGCGCGGTTGTGACTTTTTTAATGCGTCAGGTAATTAATCCGCGTGAAATGGTTGGATGGAAAAGTGGTTATTTAGACAGATGTACAGTGCATAATGGACAGATCTACAGAAGCTCAATTAGCTGTGCAATACCTTTTGGTGCTTGGAAGCTGGCATTACCGCCTCAGTAGAAGATAAAATATAGTAAAGAAGACTTCTGTCACTCTAGTAACATGGAAATATTTCAGTTTAAGTCTCCTTTTCTCCTGAATGTCTAGCCTGTTGGTGTGTGTGTGTGTTTGTACCTCTCGATAAGCTGCTTGCCCAGGACGATCTTGGTTCCCTCCACCTTGATGAGTTCCTCGTTATCATTGTGGATGACAGTCTTCTCCAGCTCCTCCTCCTGCTCCTCCGTCATGGCAACCGGGTTGGAGGGCGGGGCGTTGGTCTGGTAGTATAGCGGGCAGAACTTGTTGGTTCGCATGTGCCCGATGGCACCGCAAGCTCCGCACTTCAGCTAGGGCAGAGGGGGTAAGAAGAGATGTAGTTAACAATCAGACAAACCCGCTATATAGGAATGGAAACTGCAACTCACATGGCACAATAACTGCCACATCACATGCAAACACTACATTATCATGCTTATTATAAGCAATATAGTATATTGCTACTAAAGGAAAGTGTGAAAACAGTAAGGAAGGTTTATCTTGAATTGAATGATCCTATTTTAGAAACAGAGCAGGTCAGCAGGAAAACAGACAGTAGGTTATGGAAAAGCAGAGGAGGATAGTCTTGGAGTTGAATCATTATGGGCTGGCAAGCTTACTTTTACCTTGAGGTCTGGCCTCTCCTTGACCTTCTTGGGCTTCTTCTCCGGGGGGGCCCTTGAACCGGTCCTTCTCCTGGTTCCTCTTCAGCCTCCTCAGCTGTTCCTGGATCCTCCTCCGCTCCTTCCTCATCTCCTCTCTGTGTTGCTCGTCAAACACAGCAAACTTTCTTCTGTAGAGGCAGACAGAGACAGGCAGACAGAGACTTAGTGACAGGTTGGACACACACACACTTGGCGCAGACACACAGAACGCATGCGCAGACACACAGACCGCATGCGCACACAAACACACACACTACACAGACGGACTCACATGAACTCATCATCCTTGGTGGTTCTGATCCTGGTGTAGGCGTCTATGACGGAGGGTTTGCGGACCGTCTCACAGCGGACATACTCCTTGCCGTCCTCGTCCCTGAAGGTGCGGTAGATTTTGAGGCGCCGTCCTGTAGCGGACGAGTTCAGGCTTGTGACCGAGGATGTGTCGTCATCTTTATGGGAGCCTGTGGACAAGGCACTGGCTGCAGGGACACACATACAGAGATATAAGTTACACACACACAGCAGGGTTTCCGTTAGCCGGCAATTGCAGGCTTTTAACCCCCCCCAAAAAATGAAAAGCTTATAAATAAAACTGTTTCCAGACAAAATGACAGGGAGAAGAAAAATTTTAAAAATCGCATTGCAAAATAAAGCTTTTTATTAATTGATGGAAATACATTTGACCGTCATGCTTATAGGTTCATTTGCATAATTTTGTGGAATTAAATTTGCCTGTGTGTATTTTTGTTGGTCATCATATATCTTATTTATCTAACACAACTATCACACACACACATTTTAAGCTGGATTTCTCCTGCAGCTCCTCAGCTGGTTGCTGCTGGAGTAAAATGTGATTTTATCAGCCCATTCATTGTGCAACAATTCTAAATGCAATTGCGTGTTAAAAACTGTTTTGGTGCACGATAAAAGAGAGCTACTATTTTTATTTCTCAACTGGTAATTAAAGCGCGCCTCTCATTCGCCATTCAAGTGCAGGCAACAGGCTATCAGCGCGTCACCCACCACTTTACAATGTGAGCTGGAGGAAGTATGCATTTTGAAAGCATACTTAATTGTTTGAAAGTGGAATGTTATATTTCACATTATGAGGTATGTCTTACCTTGCTACAAAGTAGCCTAAAGGCATAATCCGACCATGGAAACGTGGAGGCAATTATTTTATAAAGACTTCCTAGGCGGCGCGTAATCATACACTGTGATACATCTACAGTGATACAAGAAATGTGTGCATGAAACTCATAGCCTACAGGCCAACGCAGCAGTAGGGCTATAAAGCTCTTTCACACTGAGGATTGGTGATTATCGAGGGGGAGATTGTTGGAAAGATTTTTCAAATAGCTTACTGTGAGGAACTATACTTTTAATATACACTGAGTATATAAAACATTAAGGACATTTGCTCTTTCCATGACATAAACTGACCAGGAATCCAGGTGAAAGCTATGATCCCTTATTGATGTCACTTGTTAAATCCACTTCAAATCAGTGTAGATGAAGGGGAGGAGAAAAGTTAAAGGAGGATTTTAAGCCTTGATTGTGTATGCGCACCATTCAGAGGGTGAATGGGCAAGACAAAAGATTTCCGTTCCTTTGAATGGGGTATGGTACAGCGGTGGTCGGTGCCGTTGAAGATGAGGGAGGATGATATTTTTTTTTTTTATGAGTCATTCGTATTCCATTCACCCAGCTCGATGTAAAATCGATAGGTGTAGGCTACTACATGATACTCAAATCTTCCCTATACCCATCATGAGGTTGCTACAACCTATCCTATGAATGAAAGTTCACAAAGGTAGGTGCACAGCTAGAGAGAAATTTGAGTAATCAAGGTGACAGACATTGACACAATCCATACCGCCTTGCACAACCTTGCCAGCAACTAGCTGATCTAGGGTGTAATCATTACACCAAAAGTTGCAAACGTTTCAATTGGACAAATTCAGATATGATTATCCCTGTTTTGTTCTGTTTGCTTCCTTAAGAAACGTTTTTCAACAGAATTGTTTGTTCACTTTATTAGCAGCCACATACAAACAGCATGATCCCTTTGATCATTGGATAATTCCTTCTCGCATCTACACGCTCTCCTCTTCTCACATTTTCCCTTCGCTTGTGGACTTCTGTGTAAAACACATCAGCTGTCTGTGACCAGGCGAAAAAAACTTTCCAAGCCAATCCTTCATATCATAACCGCTAACCACTACACACAGCCTACATCGTTGTCACCATATTAGCTAACGTCAAGTAAACATAGCTACTAGGATTAACACGTTAGTAAACCAGCTACAATCATGCAGTACAGTGTACAGTTAGCAAGCAGTTGAGCAGTTATACCGGTGGGAATAAATTAATAAAACCAAAAGCTTACCTTGACTTGGAAGAGTTCTAGTGTTAGATATCCATAGCCAGCTAGGTGAGATAGCATCCCTCTCTGTTTGAGCTGGGTGTTTGAGTAGGCTAAACTATTTAGCTGCATTCGCTAGGTAAATGAAAAAAAAATAGAAATATAGCCAGCTCTCTCTCTCCCTCTCTCTTGCTTCTCCTTCATTTTTCAATAAATTAATTTGTTCAAAACTGTTCAACTATTGTCTTTAAGTCAACTACTCACCACATGTAATAATCCTCCTCCTCCTAAGCTAGCTGTAGCTTATGCTTTCAGTACTAGATTCATTCTCTGATCCTTTGATTGGGTTGACAACATGTCAGTTTATGCTGCAAGCGCGCTGATCGGTTGGAGGACGTCCTCCGGAAGTTGTCATAATTACTGTGTAAGTTTATGGAAGGGAGTGAGAACCACAAACCCCCTAGGTTTTGTATTTACATTTAAAGGAGAGGAGGAGGAGTATTTAAGATACTGTTTGAAGAGGTAGGGTTTCAGATGTTTTTGGACGATGGGCAGGGACTGCTGTCCTAGCTTCAGGGGGAAGCTGGTTCCACCATTGGGGTGCCAGGACAGAGAAGAGCTTGGACTGGGCTGAGCGGGAGCTGCCCTCCCATAGGGGTGGGAGGCCAAAGAGACCTGAGGTGGCAGAACGGAGTGCTCGTGTTGGGGTGTTTGGTTTGAGCATCACCTGAAGGTAGGAAGGGGCAGTTCCTCTTGCTGTTCTATAGGTAAGAACCAAGGTCTTGTAGTGGATGCAAGTTTTGACTGGAAGTCAGTGGAGTGTGCGGAGCAGTGGGTTTACATGAGAGAACTTGGGAAGGTTGAAAACCAGGCGGGCTGCGGCGTTCTGGATAAGTTGCAGGGGTTTGATGGCACAAGCGGGGAGCCCAGCCAACAACAAGTTGCAATAGTCCAGACGGAGGAGGACAAGTGCCTGGATTAGGACCTGCGCCGCTTCCTGTGTGAGGTAGAGTCGTATTTTACGGATGTTGTAGAGCATGAACCTGCAGGAGCGGGTCACTGCTTTGATGTTTGCAGAGAACAACAGGGTGTTGTCCAGGGTCACGCAAAATGTTATTTGCACTCTGGGAAGGCGACACTGTGGAGTTGTCAACCGTGATGAAGAGGTCTTTGTGCGGGGGAGGAAGAGCAGTTACGTCTTGTCGAGATTGAGATTGAGGTGGTGGGCCGACATCCAAGTTGAGATATCTGCCAGGCACGCAGAGATGCGTGTCGCCACCTGTTTGTCAGAAGGGGGGAGGAGTTGAGTGTCATCCGCATAGCAATGATAGGAGAGACCATGTGAGGATATGACAGAGCCGAGTGACTTGGTGTATAGAGAGAAGAGGAGAGGGCCCAGAGTACGGAAACTAGCTGTCCTCTGGCTACACCGTGGTGCTACCCTACCGAGTTCTGTTGAGGCTACTGAAGACCTTCAATGCAAAACAGTTTGATTAAATCAATTATTTGATTTTGTGAATATATTTAGTATAGTTCAATCTAAAAAATATAACTTTTTTAATGTTTCACTATTTTTATGAAATACACTGAGGAGGATGGTCCCCTTCCTCCTCTGAGGAGCCTCCATTGGTATGGTAGTAGATGCCAGGCGCACCGGTTTGAGTGTGTCAAGAACTGCAACGCTGCTGGGTTTTGGTCCACCACCCAAAGGACATCCAGCCAACTTGACAACGGTGGGAAGCATTGGCGTCAACATGGGCCAGTAACAATGTGGAACGATATCGACACCTTGTAGAGTCCATGCCCTGATGAACTGAGGCAAAAGTGGGTTCAACTGAATATTAGGAAGGTGTTCGTAATGTTTTGTACACTCAGTGCATTATCATTCGCAATGGATGTTTAAAAAAACACTTTCCTACATTTCTGCGCAGCAGGCCAGGTACTTTTATGCGTACTCAAGCACACTCTCCCTCAACATTATCAGAACAGAGAAACCAGACATGTTCATTGCTCACATGGAGCACTCCATGAATTAAACCAAAACTTGTTACTCAAGTGTAGCAGGTGTGAACTCTGCAGACATGTCTACTCCGAGAATGAAAATGGTAAACGGCTGTAATTAATACATGCATTAACAGAAATGTATGTAACCAAATGACAGGGATTAATGGTATTTTTACTACTGGTACTGTATGTAATGAGGAATTGAAAAAAAAAAAGGGCAAACATTTCACACAATGAAACAATGAATGAGCAACAATTGGCAGGAGACAGCTGAGACATTCTGGAGAGAGACTCACCTATATCTTCGCCACACACACCTCCCCTTCTTCTTGTCTCAACATTTGAAATGATACTCAAGACACATTATCTTCACACATATTTAGATGTTTTTAACTGACAGCCGCAACTCAATAATCATGACTTATGCCATGTACGTTGCCCCTAAATAGGCATAGGCCTACAAGCTTGTGATTTGAAACAATCCACAGGATTTTTTAAAAACTAGCTAATGATCCATGATTCCTTTGTGTGTAAGTCATGCTTTCTTGTGAAGTATTTTGAATTATTACATTTTTTTCTGTATAGATAGGAGTAATTATGTAATTTTGGCAAATGTATTTCCATTTACTTTCCTATTGGACCCACTGCTATGCCATTTCTCTCCTGTTCTATTGGTTTTCATCTCAACTTTCTATTGTTGTCCAGAAGCCAAAGGCACCATACTGCACTAGTCATAATAGCAACCCATCCTAGTTGTTGCATCTTTAGATTACCCCTCTTTTTCTAACTGAGATATTCATCTGTCACATACGCAACCGCTATCAGGTGTGCTGTTTAGAATGGTGTTTTCCCAGGTGTGCTGTTTAGAATGGTGTTTTCCCCAGTTGTGCTGTTTAGAATGGTGTTTTCCCCAGTTGTGCTGTTTAGAATGGTGTTTTCCCAGGTGTGCTGTTTAGAATGGTGTTTTCCCCAGTTGTGCTGTTTAGAATGGTGTTTTCCCAGGTGTGCTGTTTAGAATGGTGTTTTCCCAGGTGTGCTGTTTAGAATGGTGCTTTCACACAAATTGCATTTTGCCAAATGTTTGAAAATTAAGTTTTATTGGCTGCTTCATTACATGAGTTGCAATGTTCTGTTAAGAGCATTACCATAATCTAAATGTGATTTCTGTCATTGTGAGCACCATAGGTGGATTCCCTAATGACTTATGCACCCATTGCATATGGGTCCGGTAAATTTGAATCTTCCTGGTCACGTTGTCCAGCGCCACATTTTCCTAGCCTAAACCCTGACACACACACTCCTGTAAACACACACAAAAAAAGACTGAAACGCACAAACACAACACTTACAGAAGCCCTTGCGTCCCTTGTGGTCGCGGTCGCTCTCCTCTCCCATCAGCATCCTCTGCAGCTCCTTCCTCTCCTGCTCCTCCTTCTCTCTGGACAGCTGGGAGCTGGTCTTCTTGTTCTGCAGCATGTTCTCAATGTTCTTCCCCATCTCCTCAAAGTCACTGTCTTCTGCTGAGCTGCTGTCTGTGTCTGTGGACAGGACCTCTGTGGAATCCAATACTCTGGGGGGGAAGGCAGACAAGGTAGAACATCAGATAGTGTACAACTACAGCATCCCTATAAGAAATGGGTGGTGAATTTTGGTTATTTGGAAAAGGGGAGGATCGGAAGGCCTTACTTGTTCTGCAGGTCAAATATCCTCTGGCACTCCTCCTTGTAGCGTTCCTGGTGTTCGGCTACAGAGAAGCGGGACCCACGGGCAAACTTGCTCATGGGCCCCTCGCCAGAGCGGGCCTGCTCTGTGGACATGGTCCTCACCACGTCAATCACCTCCCAACGAGACAGCTTCTTTATCTGAAACACACACAGAAACACTGGTTTGAAAGATTGATCAAACCTTCATACGTAGGTTGGTGGATGAAATGAGGGAATTAAGATATTTATGTTATATGGTGGCAGTTAGCCTCGAAGTTAGGTTGCTGGTTTGAATACCGGAGCCGACAAAGTAAAATTATCTGTTGCTGTGCCCTTGAGCAAGGCACTTAACTCTAAATGCTCCAGGGTCGCTGTACAATGGTGACCCTGGCCGTGACCCCACTCCCTGTGGGTGTCTCAGGAGGAGTTGGGATATGCAAAAAAACACATTTCCATTACACACTAAGACAAATATAAGCACCTCCCAAATGATGATGATGATTATGTTATTACTGTGTTATTACCTCTTCCTCTGGAACACCAAACTTGCGTAGTAGCTGCTTGGCGTTTTTGAGTGACAGTCTTCTCAAATCAGCGTCTGTCCCTGTCACAGTCTTCTTAGCGGGTTGTGGTTCCCGGTCGTCTTGGGCCTGAACACGACAAATAACAAAATAACCTTAAGCTTTAGTAATAATCACCAAACAACCGTTGAATGGTTAGAACAGGAAAATATGTCTTGCTTTTCTGGAGGCTGTGAATGCATGAATGGAATTAGGGCCCCCTGATCTGGCAGAAGTGTTTCAGAGCACTGGGGGTAAGAGAGAGAGAGGAAGTACCTTTTGTTGAGTGGGCTTGTTGGGCACTTTGACGTAAGAGAATCCCTCTCCACAGCCTGTGGGGTCGGCCACCCCCATGACCTCCAGCAGACACTTCCCCTTCATGGCAGCGATGAAGGCTCGCGTCGTGTTCCAAGGGGCTGTGCGGACCTAAGGCGGACCACAGAGAATACTGGTGAAATCATGGATCATCGTTCTTTCAACATCCATGGAGCATCAAAATCAATGTTTCATGAAAATGAAGCAGTAGAGCTGTACCTCATCATCAATCTTCATCTGGAAGTCTTCCTCGTTCTCTTCCTCTGGGGCAAAGAAGGACTTTTCCCCATATCCAGCATCCTGGAGGAGAGAGAAAAGTTCTGGGATAGTTCACACAGTGCCGTGAAGAGAATCGGTATCACAGCCGGTACCTACACAAGGAGCCTGTCAGTCTTACCTTCAGTCTCTGCTCTGCCACCAGCATGCTGTAGTAGGCACAGCACTGCTCTGGAGACACCATGGCCCTGATCTCCTCCTCAGTAGGCAGCCTGAAGTCAGGCTTCAGCACCCACCAGTTAGAGTCCATCCCTGGGGACAGAGGCAGGGCAAATGAGCTTCAATCATATAACATGTATTACCCACGTTCTCTTTAGTCCACCTTCCCTGCCCAACTTACAGCTTCGTAAGATTCATGGATGCATTTTGCATGGCCAATTCCCCCCTCCAAAGACCTTATATTCTTTGGATACTTTTGATTAGAAAGCTTCTTTGCTGCATCAAATTTACCATCATTTCATTCAACTGAAGCGTCTTGTAGGCTTAAAAGCAGAGGTGTTGCAAGAGCAGAACAGCAGATATTAACGAAGGATCCTGCAAACCTACGGGTCCTTATTGATGCTTTCCTCAGACCACACCTTACCTCCACAGTAAACTCCACATCCATAATATGCTGACCTCTCTCTTTCCTGGCGCCTGTCTGTCAAAGTAAGGCACACCATCTCTGAGCTCACACAGCTAAACACTGTCTCTTACACCTCAACACTTCCCTGAGATCACACGGGAGTAGAAATGTTAAGAGGATATCAGGATTGTTGGACAGTTGTGAGTGACAACGTTCACGAGGCAAATTCACATTTCTGCATTACTTATTCATTGTTGTGAGGGCAAACAATGAAGGACAGTGTGTCATATCGTACTATTGACAAACATGAGGCTATACGGTTGTATTGGGATATGGCAGGGTTAGCTGTTTCTACCTGTACGCTTAAAGTCAGCACAGAGCTTTAGGCGTTTGCGGATGCTGCTTTCTGAATGTGAGGGGAAAGCTTTCTTTATGTCCTCCATGCGGATTCTCCTAGGACGATCTTTACTCTTCCAGAACAACCGATAGATAAACACCTGCACAGAAGAGAAGACATGAGTGTAGGCAAGCACGCATACTATAAGTGTGCTTTCTCTTGTATGTGGGTTGTTCCATGAAATTAGTCCCTTTTGCATCCCTTTGATATTTGAAGTAGAAATTGTGCATCAATATTGTATTTTAAAAGCCTGTTATATTAAAGTTCCCTTTAATATAAACAGCATGGAAAATTCTAAATTCAGCATTTTGAAGTCCCTCTGTGCACCCTTTGTGACTAGGAACATTTTACACTTAACCTCACTTAACATTTTACACTTAA
The DNA here is from genome assembly GCA_030435695.1 of Brachymystax lenok tsinlingensis. Lineage (NCBI taxonomy): Eukaryota > Metazoa > Chordata > Actinopteri > Salmoniformes > Salmonidae > Brachymystax > Brachymystax lenok. Next base: position 20,158,276 of record CM059792.1, on the reverse strand, counting down.
CCCCAACATTTAAAAAAACATGTCACCATCATTGTAAAGTCCTAATTATGTTTTGCTTTGACAAAGTCATTTCTGATGATTATTATTTATTTAATGTGATTAGTGATACATTTTTGGAATAAAAAAAAAATCGGGCCCTCATTTTAAGGTCAACACTGTTACGTGAACTCAACTCTAATTTAATATGGTGAAACTATTAATTTTTAAATATTTTGTTCAAAATAAAACATTTAACATTTAACAATCAAATCATAGTTTAAAGCAGATAAGCTGGTTCTACTCCATTTTCTGGTGTTCTGTGGTGGAAAACTGAGTGGGTTGGCATAACAAGTCAACCCTGTCACCATTAGATAGAAATGTTGCATTCCTCTTGTCCCTCCCTGCTGCATACAACAAGCTGTTACAGCGAGATTTATTGCTGATTTAAGATGAAATCAACCCTGTCACGGTCAACCCTGTTTATTTGGCACTTAATAGACACTTACTATAGTATTGTTTTTATTTAACCTCTTGAGATGGGAAAACATGTTTTTCATTAAGTTGAACATGTGCTCGTCATGACATAATTTTACAATTTTGTGAAATAAACCTGTTGTTTGTTTGTTGACAATGTGTGTGTGGATTTGCAGATGTCATAATGTGTGTGTGTGTGTATCGTAAGGTATACCTGCAGGAAGTCTCTGATATGGGTGTTTGCTCGTTTGGAGTTGGGTCCAGGGACCTCATAGAGGGGACATTGCTGGCCGACCACAAATATGTCCACCAGCTCTCTAATGAAGTAGCCCTGCCGTGTACGCAGCACCAGGAAATCTGTCTCTGGCATCTTGTGGAGGTAGATGGGGGCACGGAAAAGGTTGTTCTCAAAAGCCTAAAAGAAAGAGACACAGATTTGCAATTAGGTCTCTAAATGTTCTCTTTCTAGGTATCAGGCTATTCACAGTGAATGACTTTTTCAAACATCAATGAATTATCATGTGACTGACTGTAATACTGACCGGCAGCAGCTGCCCGGGGTGCAGGGAGCCCAGGAAAGGTGAGGTGTGGCAGTACACCGTCTCTCCGTACTTACAGTCTGGAGCTCCAGGGTCCTTCCCTGGTTTCTGAGGGAAAACAGCCATCTTTCAAGTGAATTTGATTTTAAAATGCATTTTTTTCACATAAACACAACTCATATCAATAGAGGACGGAAAAGAAACACTGAGGTGGTTCAGCCGTTAGTAAATGCTAAACAATGTTGATATAAGGGAAATGGTCATTGAAAGACTACTGCAGTGACTCACTCTCTTGTAGTAGTTCTTGATCTTGGTTGCCATGCCGACTTGCATGATGAGTGGAGGATATTCCTCGCTGTACTCTGCCAGAATCAGGTCTCCGTCTTTCCCTGTCAGATCCTGAGCTGTACGCATGAAGAACATGTCACCTCCACCGGAAGCCTGGCGTTCTTGCTCTCGCATCTACAGGCACAAAAAGGGACATTTAACACAAATCACACAAACAAGATTATCAACACAGACAGAGAGACTTGACGACCTGTGTCAAGACAGAGAGAAATATGGAGGTGAATGAGGTGCGTCCTGGGGCCTCACCTTGGCCTTCTTCTTGATCTGTTTGAGTAGGGGCTGGGCTGTGTGGGGACCTGGCTGGGACAACGTCCCGAATGAGTACTTCTTCAGAGAGGGCCGGTGGAACCCACGCAGCTTCATGGGTCCCATGTGAGTAGGGAAGAACGGCTGCCTCAGCTCCACCGCAGGGATGGAGTGCTGGAGAGAAAGATAGCCTATGCTATATGAAACATTTTCTTGTCTAACTACAGTGTTGTTAAGATTATCCTACACTATAGTTAACCCATAAGAGTCTAAGCCCTGTCTAAGCCAGCGGTGGGGGGGGGTTCTACTAAGCTATATGGAATTGTTTTAAGAAGGTCATACCAAGGATCATTTTGCTATTTGATTTGAAATTGTAAGACCCCTTGAAGTACAAAAAAAAAATAACAAATTTCCTTTATGAAAAACAACATTCAGCCATACTGCTACTAGCCCATACAAATGCATTGAATAACAGATTCACTACATGGAACAACAGATAGTCCAGCCAAAAAATCGAAGGAAGATTGTTCTGAAATGTCTGAAATTGGCACTAAACAGTCTCCATATATACTTCCATAAATCTTTTCGACTGGTACTGGGGAACCTTCAGACGAGTCGTGTAGGCCAAACCGTTCTGATTTTGGGGATGTCTCATGGTCTGACAAACACCACTCTAGCTCAGTCACCTTTCACCGCAGATGCGGAAGTGCGACATAGGCAGATGCGGAAGTGCGACATAGGCAGATGCGGTGTATTGAGACGCATCCAATGCAAAACAACAGATATCTCTGTCTTAAACTGACACATTTGTATGGGGATTTTTTATTATTATGCTAATTAGATTTCTGCGGGGGTTTGGACATCGACCTTAGGGGGTTAAAGCTACAATATGTAACTTTTTGGGCGACTCGACTAAATCCACATATAAATGTGAGTTATAGATATTTAATTCTCATTGAAAGCAAGTCTAAAAAGCGGTATATATGTTCTAGGTGCGCTATTTCTATGCTTCCCGTTCCCAAGTTTAGTTTTTGCGTTTTTTACTTTGGGTTTTGTACACCAGCTTCAAACTATAATTTTATGGAAAATGTATTTCAGAGCGGTTTAGATTATTCTCTACACAATGACTGCTTGTTTTGTCACAAACTGAATTTAGGTAAACTATTTGAATTTTAGCAACCAGGAAATGGCAGAGTGATTTTGGCATAGTGCATCTTTAAGATGTTCCTCTTTAACTGCTAATCAACCTGTATAGGAACAGGGCTCACAGGACATAATCTAGTGCCCACCTGAATGATGTTGCCACCGAAGGTGCCCCTCAGGCCTTGCTGCTTGGGATAATAGAACTCGTCATTGGACAGGTTCCATGGGTCCTTCACCTCAGGCTGGGACATGTTCTGTAGGCAGCAGACAAAACAGAAAAGGAGTTAGAACAGGTTAGTTCAGGGACTGTAGTCCCTGTTGAATGGCAGATCTATGTTATGTTCCATGGTCCAGTCCTGTAGTACCTGCTGAGGCTCATCCTTTATGACACCAGTCTTCCCCAACAGGATGCGACTCTTCTTTAGTGATGACTCCTTCTTGTTCTCCTTGGACGGGGAGTGGGACATACGCTCAGACTCCTTCTCATCTGGGATTTCTGCAAGAGGCCAAGTTTAGAGATTAGTGGATAGATCAAAGCATTCAATAGGTTACAGAGACCATCAAGATATTTCATAACTTGTTAAAGCTGACTGAAAAACAGTGTACACACAGTTCACTAAGAAAGGGGCAGTACCTAAAATGATGTTCTCATCGTTGGGGTCTAAGGTGAGGACAGGGGGTGAAAGCATGCGGTCCATGGCCTGGTCATCCCAGATGATGTTGTCCTCCCAGCGCCCGTACACCAGCTCCTCATTGTCAATGGGGAAGATGGAAAACCAGGGGGCATCGTCTTCATGAGTGGCTGTGGAAAGACCAATAGGAAAACAGTAGTGATAGATTTACTCTCTCTTTAGTGAAGGGGTCTCCAACCTTTTCTAGCATGAGAGCTACTTTAAAAAAAAATGAACATGTCACAAGCTACTCATTGTTTTCTAGCTCCTCTCCCCTGCAACTCTTCCCTGGTCCTTAGTATACAAGAGAAAGTAGTGCACTATGTTTTCTGTTAATATACCTGGTAAAATAATGGTTAATAAACAACTAAGGGGGCCCCTATAAAATCTGTGATTTCCCCCCCCAGATTCTGTTTTATATTTTCCCAAATTATGTTCTCAGTTAGATTTTTCCTTGTTTTAGATTTTTTTGTTTTTCACTCTCAAAATTACAATTGTTCATAGAGAAACAATTGAATTTGATGTTGAGTCCATATCAATGTTTAAATCACATAAAAAAAAAAAAATGTAAGTCTTGAAGAAAATAAAAATAAAAATGGTGTGTGTAAACTGGCCCTTTACGTCCACATCTAGCGAGTGAGGAACGTGCCATGTAATGTGGCGGTCTAGCGATGGTTCTGTAGCCTATTGCTGCTGCTCATTTTATGGCAAAGTTTGCAACTAAGAAATAATATACTATACTGAATTATACAGTGCTCAGCTACATACACTGAACAAAAATATAAAATGCAACATGCAACAAATTCAAAGATTTTACTGAGTTACAGTTCATATAAGGAAATCAGTCAATTGAAATAAATTCATTAGGCCCTAATCTACAGATTTCACATAACTGGGAATACAGATATCTGTTTGTCACAGATACAATAGCTTAAAAGGTAGGGGCGTGGATTAGAAAACCAGTCAGTATCTGGTGTGACCACCATTTGCCTCATGCAGCGTGACACATCTCCTTCGCATAGAGTTGATCAGGCTGTTGACTGTGGCCTGTGGAATGTTGTCCCACTCCTCATCAATGGCTGTGCGAAGTTACTGGATATTGGCGGGAACTGGAACACGCTGTTGTACACGTCAGTCCAGAGCATCCCAAACATGCTCAAGTGTGACATGTCTGGTGAGTATGCAGGCCATGGAGGAACTGGGACATTCTCAGCTTCCAGGAATTGTGTACAGATCCTTGCAACATAGGGACGTGCATTATCATGCTGAAACATGAGGTGATGGAGGCGGATGAATGGCATGACAATGTGCATCAGTATATCATCACGGTATCTCTCTGCATTCAAATTGCCATCGATAAAATGCAATTGTGTTCATTGTCCGTAGCTTACACCTGACCATACCATAACTCCACCGGCACCATGGGGTACTCTGTTCACAACGTTGACATCAACGTTGACACCAACCGCTCGCCCAAATGATGCCATACACGTGGTCTACGGTTGTGAGGCCGATTGGACGTACAAATTTGTGCACAATATTCGAGAGAAATAAGCTTTTTGTGCATATGTAACATTTCTGGGATCTTTTATTTCAGCTCATGACACTTCACATGTTGAGTTTATATTTTTGTTCAGTATACATACAAATTACAGTGTATTCGGAAAGTATTCAGACCACTTGAATTTTTCCACATTTTGTTACAGCCTTATTCTAAAATGGATTAAATGTTTTTTTTCATCATCAATCTACACACAATACCCTGTAATGACAAACCAAAAACAGGTTTTTAGAAATGTATGCAAATTGCAACAAAAAACAACAACTGAAATATGACATTTACATAAGTATTCAGACCCTTTACTCTGTACTTTGTTGAAGCACCTTTGGCAGCAATTACAGCCTCGAGTCTTCTTGGGTATGACGCTACAAGCTTGGCTTGCCTGTATTTGGGGGGTTTCTCCCATTCTTCTCTGCAGATCCTCTCAAGATCTGTCAGGTTGGATGGGGAGCGTCGCTGCACAGCTACTTTCAGGTCTCTCCAGAGATGTTCGATCGGGTAGAAGTCCGGGCTCCGGCTGGGCCACTCAAAGACATTCAGAGGCTTGTCCTGAAGCCATTCCTGTGTTGTCTTGGCTGTGTGCTTAGGGTCGTTGTCCTGTTGGAAGGTTAACCTTCCAACAGGACAAGGTCCTGAGCACTCTGGAGGAGATTTTCATCAAGGATCTCTTCATACTTTGCTCTGTTCATCTTTCCCTCGATCCTGACCAGTCTCCCAGTCCCTGCCGCAGAAAAACATCCCCACATAATAATGCTGCCACCACCATGCTTCACCATAGGGCTGATGCCAGGTCTCCTCTAGAAGTGACACTTGGCATTCAGGCCAAAGATTTCCAACTTGGTTTCATCAGATCAGAGAATCCTGTTTCCCATGTCTTTAGGTGCCTTTTGGCAAACTCCAAGTGGGCCGTCATGTGCCTTTTACTAAGGAGTGGCTTCCGTCTGGACACTCTACCATAAAGGCCTGATTGGTGGAGTGCTGCAGAGATGGTTGTCCTTCTGTAAGGTTCTCCCATCTCCACAGAGGAACTCTGGAGCTCTGTCAGAGTGACCATCGGGTTCTTGGTCACCTCCCCTGACCAAGGCCCTTCTCCCCCGATTGCTTAGTTTGGCCGGGCGGCAGGCTCTAGGAAGAGTCTTTGTTGTTCCAAACTTCTTCAATTTAAGAATGATGGAGGCCATATTTTGGTACCCTTCCCTAGATCTGTGCCTCGACACAATTCTGTCTCGGAGCTCTACGTACAATTACTTCAACCTCATGGCTTAGTTTTTGCTCTGACATGCGCTGTCAAATGTGGGACCTTATATAAACAGGTGTGTGCCTTTCCAAATCATGTCCAATCAAGTGAATTTACCACAGATGACTCCAATCAAGTTGTAGAAACATCTCAAGGATGATCAATGGAAACAGGATGAATCTGAGCTCAATTTAGAGTCTCATAGCAGGGTCTGAATACTTATGTAAATAAGATATTTCTGTTTTTTTTTTTTTATACATTTGCATACATTACAGTTTTCGCTTTGTCATTATGGGGGATTGTCTGTAGATTGATGAGGGAAAAATGAATTTAGTCAATTTTAGAATAAGGCTGTAACGTAACAAAGTATGGAAAAAGTCAAGGGGTCTGAATACTTTCGGAATACACTGTATATACTTACTCATGATACACTTCTTCCAGGTAAGCCTACTTTGTAGTTAACATTTAATTGAGAAGGTTTTGGGGAAAGTATTTCTGCAAACCCACAGGATGGTTATCACATCAACTGGCTACACACGGGAGTGATAGACAAACGTGCGCACCACAGACAGACAGACAGGGACAATATTGCTGGAAATTAATTGGCAGATATTGTTTTAGGTTTGGCTTTTTTTAGCCAATAAAGGTTAACCACGAGTTCAGGCGTTGGGATAATATCAATGTTGCATTGATTAGATAGTAGCTGGGAGCTTGAGGTTTATGACAGTTTGCGGTGAAACACGTGAAACACCTGTTGGAGACCCCTGCTTTAGTGGTACTTTTTAACATATAAATTAACGGAGATATGTAGGAATATGTTGTAATATCACATTATTCATCATTCTAAAAGTAAATTACACTCTACAACAGATGCCAGGTAAAATAGCCTCATAGTACCATGATGGTCGTGGTGGTGTTTGTCCCTCTTGGAGCCAGAGCCGATGGAAGGGGCTTTGGGCATGGGTGAAGGAGTGGGGGGGCACCAGCTGAGAGTTACTCCTACTCAGACCTGTAGAGTGTAGATAGACATCATGAATACCTAGATAACCCAAAGCAGACAAATACACAACAATTATAACAGTTTATATTTGCCACTTTTCCCCCTGGACAATTGGGGTTTATGCTTTGGTGATAGGATATCAATGAGGTAGGAATCTCCATTATGCAGGTCAGTCTGTTAATTGGTACTGGAGTGAGTGGGTCTCTCACCCTGCTGTGCGTTGTAGGCATTGGCGTTGCGGGTCATGCTGGAAGGCAGCCACCCTGCCAGACTGGCTCGCTGGGTCTTAGTGCCCTTGTGTTTCACGTCCTCTCCGTTCCAAATGATGTCGTCCTCCCACTGAAGCTGGGTGACCATCAGGAAGAGCTCATTCTCCAGGGCCTGTTCGTCCTTTTCGTCACCACTGCCCTCCTAGACAGAAAAAGACAGAAATACACACAAAGAACACAAGTCTTTAAATCATGCTGTCATTTATAAAATCATTTATAAAAATAATTAGGGGGTAGATCAGCTTTAATATTGTCTGCATCATTTCCAATCCCCCCATATATATTTTTTGAAAAATATATATAGTACCAGTCCACATTTGACACACCTACTCATTCCAGGGTTTTTCTTTATTTTTACTATTTTCTAGATTGTAGAATAATAATGAAGACATCAAAACTATGAAAAAAAAAATAAAAAAAAAATATATATATATATATATATGGAATCATGTAGTAAGCAAAAAAGTGTTAAACAAATCTAAATATATTTTAGATTTTAGATTCTTCATAGTAGCCACCCTTTGCCTTAAAGACAGCTTTGCACAAACTTGGCGTTCTCTCAATCAGCTTCATGAGGTAGTCACCTGGAATGCATTTCCATCAACAGGTGTGCCTTGTTAAAAGTTAATTTGTGGAATTTCTTTCCTTCTTAATGCATTTGAGCCAATCAGTTGTGTTGTGACGAGGTAGGGGTGGTATACAGAAGATAGCCCTATTTGGTAAAAGACCATGTCCATATTAGGGCAAGAACAGGTCAAATAAGCAAAGAGAAGCGACAGTCCATCATTACTTTAAGACATGAAAATCAGTCAATCCAGAAAATTTGTGCAGTCGCAAAAACCATCAAGCGCTATGATGAAACTGGATCTCATGAGGACCGCCACAGGAAAGGAATACCCAGAGTTACCTCCGCTGCAGTGGATAAGTTCATTAGCGTTAACTGCATCTCAGAAATTGCAGCCCAAATAAATGTTTCACAGAGTTCAAGTAACAGACACATCTCAACATCAACTGTTCAGAAAAGACTGGGTGAATCTGGCCTTCATGGTCGAATTGCTGCAAAGAAACCACTACTAAAGGACACCAATAAGAAGAAGAGACTTGCTTGGGCCAAGACACACGAACAATGGATATTAGACCGGTGGAAATATGTCCTTTGGTCTGATGAGTCCAAATTAGATTTTTGGTTCCAACCGCCATGTCTTTGTGAGAATCAGAGTAGGTGAACCGATGATCTACGCATGTGTGGTTCCCACCGTGAAGCATGGAGGAGGTGGTGTGATGGTGCTTTGCTGGTGACACTGTCAGTGATCAATTTTGAATTCAAGGCACACTTAACCAGCAAATGAGTAGATGTGTCCAAACTTTTGACTGGTACTGTATATATTTTAAAATATATTTTCCTTTATTCTTTCACCTAACCCTACCACCCTTCTCCTAATTGGAGTAAATTAATGGACAACAACCCTTAGGCTTCTACTTCCAGCTTATACATACTATATACTGTACATTTTACAGACACAATGTATTTTACAATAGTTATCTTTTGTTTGTTTTTAGTCCCATCCTTCAGCTACCCTCAAACCCTCCCATCTATCTCTGAACACCATCCAGTTTTGATTTATATTTGCCATTTGTTTTTCAACTGTGCTGTTTCACAAAGGTTCTGAACTTTCCAGACTCACAGTTTCTACAAATTGTAAATTTAAGATAAACATTTTTGCTAAGAGTATTATTACATTACAGCTATTTGCAGAGCTCCAGGTAATTGTTGCAATTCTTCAGCCATTCCTGAACCTGAGACCAAAAACATGCTACATATGGACAGTACCAAAACAAATTATCTAATGATTCTGTCTCTTTGCAGCAAAATCTGCTCTCTTCTAACTTAGACTTGTAGCTAGAAATGGGTGATCTGCAGTTGCTACATCCATTTTGGACTTATAAATGAATGATATGTACCCATTAATTCTCGAAGAATATCACTTATTAATGCCTCATTAGCTTAGTTCAACAGTCGTACTCCCCCAGAACCCAAAACATACGATTGTTTTACTGTGCCTCGACACAATTCTGTCTCGGAGCTCTACGTACAATTACTTCAACCTCATGGCTTAGTTTTTGCTCTGACATGCGCTGTCAAATGTGAGACCTTTGTGTTTGTTTGTAAACAAAGTAATGTGTTTGTAAACAAACACTATAGCCTCACTAAATGGTTAAAGCTATCAAGAGTGGTTACATTTCTCAAGCCCCATCCCTCAGCTTTTTACCAAAACAGTGGTGGGAGAGTGCTTTGTTACTGTTTCAACTGCTGAATGCCTCTTTAAGGAACTCCATGATATCTAATCCTAAAGCGTCAGTGTAGTGTATGGGTGCTAACCTCTTTGGGATGTTGTAAAGGTGGCGGTGGTTCTGGCCTCTCCCGTTTCTCCTGCTCATCGTCCTCCTCCTCCTTCAGTTTGAAGCCGTAGTGGAAGCCACTGCCATCGTCAGGGACCCCCATCATGTCGTACCAGAGCTGGGCCGGACCGTAGCGCCACTCTGCCACCTTGGGCCTGGACTCTGCCACCTTGTCCCCGTCTCCAGAGGTCTGGGAGAACTTGGACTCTATTGGGGCCATCATGGTGATCTGGGGGCAGAGTCACAAGGAATTAACTATTGAAGATTATCTTACAGCAATCACATTTGTCCATTTCCTTTTGTAAGGAGAAAGATCCCATAAGAATTATACTGAGACTAAATCACATTACTAAACCTAGTAAGCTCTCATAAATTAGCTGTGACAAACTATACTGGTAAATATCCACACAGTTTCAAGGGGATTTCAAACAAGTTTTTACAGTTCTACATATCTTTGACTAAGACCATTGTTGTTGCACACTGACCTCGTCGTCAGACAGGCACTGTTCTGGGGGTGGAGGTGGGGCGTATTCATAGTCCCAGCCAGACTTTTTCTCTTGTCCCTGCTGCTCCATGGGCTCAGCGCCCTCTGGTGGGGGTGTCCCTGGCTGAGGGTCGCGGTGCTTCCTCTTCCTCTTTCTCCGTGCGCTCCGCCACACCGACGGCATGTTCTTCCCAGGGCCAAACAGTCGAAGGAACCGCAGCACCTGGAGGGATTCAGAGGAGTGGATAGGTATTCATTTTGAAAGGTTTAATCATCCAATCACAATTCTCTGTTATGTGGTGTACGATATAGTGTTTCCAAAAAGGACAGCTCACCCTTCCAGGCCTGAACTCTGGGAAGAGCTGTGTGACGCCAGGCAGGGCTTTGGCAGCATCCTTCTGCATGATGCCAGCCAGGGGCAAGCTGAGGCAGGCAGGAGAACCCCCTGACCCAGGGCCTGCAGAGGGCCGGTCTGTCTCCGATTCAGAGTCTGAGGAACTGCTGAAGTCCACTTTGTCTACCAGAGAGGAAGGAGCGATGATGGAGGGCAGGATGATCCCGTCTCCTTCATCCCCGACTGTGGACAAACACAATAGCAGACACTGGGGTTAAAGCCCCTCTGGTGAGTGCTAACTTACTAGCATGTATTCTTGACATTAAATACATCAATATCCCTGTTTACTTTTTAACAGATTATGAAGAATTATGCTTGTACAGTACAAGAACAAAGTATATTTTCACCGGCACTGGATTGATCAAAGACAAAATGAATTACAGTTGACCGCCACCCTTTGGCCCTTCCTTATCTGATCCTTACCACTTGCAGCCGTGGGAGAGGAGTCATCTTTCTTGCCACCAGGCGTGGGGAGACATGGAGGAGGTGGAGGGGGCATAAGCTTGGCATCAATATCCTCACAATCCGCATCATAGTCATCCTCATCATCTGAGACAGAGACGGAGAATTTTTTTTACGATGGTGGAAATGAAATAAGCTTCATTTATCTGTTCTGATAACCTAGGGTACAAGCACTCCTAGAGGTCTGTGTATAGTATATACATATGTAACAGCAGGTGTTCTTAATGTTTTGTATACTCATTATATGTGACTAGTTGCATGGGTATTACTGCACCTGTTCTCCTGGTAGGCTGCAGGCTGCCCATGGCCTGACGATACTTCTTAGTCTCATCTTCAGCCACCTCGTTGATGTCAGAATAATCAACTGCATCTGCATCGTTCTTCACCCAGCCTGCATAAGAAACAGGACATGATACCGTTACTCATTTATCACAGCATTTACAGACACACAACTTACAAACACAACTAAGGAGCATATTGACTGTTTATGTTGAGCCAGTTAAAGGACAGTTCCCAGCCACAGAACACCCCCTGGCCCAGTTTTGCCCCGAGTGGAACTCTGGTCTGGTCTTACAACACATACCCACCTTGCAAGTTATTTGCCGCCCGCACCTGTGCCTGTTTGGCGACACTTTTCACATGTAGATCCGTAAATCGGTAGACAGTTCTGATTAGGAGGTTGTCGTTTGCATTGCAGAGCAGTGCCCACCCAAGAAATAATGAAATCCAATTTGTAGACGCCGTCGGGCATGGTGAAGTTATTAATTACACTACAAAGATACAGGCATCCTTCCTAACCTCAGTTGCCAGAGAGGAAGGAACCCACTCGGGGATTTCACCATGAGGCCAATGGTGACTTTAAAAGTTTAATGGCTGTGATAGGAGAAAACTAAGGATGGACATTACAACATTGTAGTTACGCCACAATACTAACCTAATTGACAGAGTGACAAGAAGGTAGCCGGTACAGAATAAAAAAATATTCCAAAACCTGATTCCAAAAAGGAACTAAAGTAATACTTAAAAAAATGTGGCAAAGCAATTCACTTTTTGTCCAGAATACAAAGTGTATTGTTTGAGGCAAATCCAATACAACACATTACTGAGTACACCTCTCCATATTTCCAAGCATAGTGGTGGCTGAATCATATTATGGGTTTGCTTGTAATCTTTAGGACTGGGGAGTTTTTTAGGATAAAATAGAAACGGAATCCAAGAGGAAAACCTGGTTCAGTCTGCTTTCCACCAAACACTGGGAGAGTAATTCACCTTTCAGCAGGACAATAACCTAAAACACAAGGCAAAATCTACACTGGAGTTGCTTACAAAGAAGACAGTGAGTGGCCGAGGTACAGTTTTGACTTAAATGTACTTGAAAATCTATGGCAAGATCTGAAAATATTTATCTAGCAATGATCAACAACCAATTTGGCAGAGCTTGAAGAATTCTGAAAAGAATAATGGGAAAATGTTGCACAATCCAAGTGTGGAAAGCTCTTAAGAGAGACACAGAAAGACTCACAGTTGTAATTGCTGCAAAAGTTGCTTCTACAAAGTATTGACAGGGGTATGAATACCAATGTAAATTAGATACTTCTGTATTTCATTCTCAATAAATTAGCAAACATTTCTAAAAACAGGTTTTCACTTTGTCATTATTGGGTATTGTGTGTAGATGGTGAGATTTTTTTAAATTTAGGCTGTAACACAACAAAATGTGGAATAAGTCAAGGGGTATGAATACTTTCTGAAGGCACTGTATATGACAGCGAGCTCTGTAGGGCTAGGAACTACCCCACCCACAGCCTTACACTTACCCTCTGAGTCTGTGCCCCCTGTGTCTCCATCCTCGTCCAGATCGTCCTCCTCACTAGCAGTGATCTCTGTGATGAGGTTGCCCAGTCCCAGGGAGCCCAGGCCAGCCAGGTGCTTTTTGGATTCCTGGGGTGTGGAGGGAAATACCATTGTCAAACAACCACAGCATTTTATATGCCAAAGTGTATTGGAAAATACCAGGTGTTAAAATATCTGTCTATAAAGACCGTTTATAAAAGTACCATTGCACAAAAGACAGTGGACAAGTGAACAACATACTGTATCTCTCTGTATCTCATACTGTATCTCTCTGTATCTCATACTGTATCTCTCAGATATAGGACAGACACTTCAGAACAAACTTCCTGAGATGACTCAACACCTGAGATGACTCAAATAGGTTTTTTTGATGAGGTGTCCACATACTTTTGTATATATAGTGTAACAAGAAACCCATAATCAGCAAAGAACATCTCAGTCCTGTTGTTACGCATACTGTTGTGGAGGGATGGGGGAACTCAGCCGGGGTCTCAACTTACTGTTGGTAGTTAGAATAGAAGAATACACAAGGTGACATTTAGAAATTTGGTTGAGCATCAGCATTTTCTCTTTTTCTGTCAGTCACTGTGAGTGCATAAATTAGCCCAGGTCGTACATTTATTTTTAGATGGCTATACTAACTTACCAATCTATCTAAACTTATAGCAATCATGGTTGAATTACCGACCGGGGGGCCCTCGTTGATTTTGTATTCACTCTCAATCAGATATCATATTAACATGGCATAAGTCATGACAAAATCCACTGTACGACAAAATGTGTAGAATTGCAGCAAATTTGCTGTAAAACTGCACATTCTTCTCTCCGCCCCATTGCAAATTGAGTAGAAATGTGTTATAAAATTGCTAAATCTTCTCTTTGGCCAACGGCAAAATTATGTAGAATTGCAGCAAACTTGCTTTAAAGAATCTCTAAGCCCCATTGTAAAAATGTTGTGTGGTCATGATACCAGAATTTCGACTTTGTACCGATATCAGGTTAAGTATCACGATACTCGATACCAAAATGATACCACTGCAACAAAAAAAAAGGTATATTAGCCAGTCACAGAACAGCACTTGATCCAGACAAATAAACTCAGCTACTGCTCTGTTCAATCGTTGGGCATCTTTTGAGTTCAATATCATTACATTTGAAATTGTTTACGTCAAAATGTTTCAAAGACATCCATTGAATTAAATGGAATTTATTTTGGATAACAGACATATACAACAAAATGTGCAATGTGGATATCAATTAAAAGTATGAATTAAAAGGCTTGTTTCCAAAGTGGTCCTCAATGGTAAAAACAATAACACATATGATTAAAAGTCAAGACAAAATTACAAACAACCATAAATACATTCATTTATATTGACATTCTAGAAAGTGGCACTATTCACTCTTCCCTAACTTTAAAAATCAACCATATTAATTTCACATTGCGTCCTTAAAAGGCTCCCGAGTGGCACAGCGGTCTAAGGCACTGCATCTCTGTGCAAGAGGCGTCACTGTAGTCCATGGTTCAATAAAACCCACCGTGGATGTTGATCAGAGGGGTTGGGTTAAATGCGGAAGACACATTTCAGTTGAAGGCATTCAGTTGTACAACTGACTAGGTATCCCTCTTTCCCTTTCCCGTTATTCGCTGGAGAAGGAAACACAGATTTAGTGGAAACAGATCAGGGTGCCTTGAGAGGATTAGGCGACGAGTAGCTAATATGCCCACGGCTTCCATCCTGCTACCTAACGTTCAATCGCTGGAAAATAAGTGGGACGAACTGAAAGCACGTTTATCCTACCAACGGGACATTAAAAACTGTAATATCCTATGTTTCACCGAGTCGTGGCTGAATGACGACATTAAGAACATACAGCTGGCGGGTTATACACTATCGACAGGACAGAACAGCAGCCTCTGGTAAGATACGGGGTCTGGGGCCTATGCATATATATAAACAACAGCTGGTGCACGATATCTAAGGAAGTCTCAAGGTTTTGCTCACCTGAGGTAGAGTATCTCATGTAGACCCCATTATCTACCTAGAGAGTTTTCATCTGTATTTTTCGTACCTGTCTACATACCACCACAGACCGACGCTGGCACTAAAACCGCACAACAGGAAAACGCTCATCCAGAGGCGGCGCTCCTAGAGGCCGAGGACTTTAATGCAGGGAAACTAAAATCAGTTTGACCTCATTTCTATCAACATGTTAAATGTGCTACCAGAGGGGAAAGAATTCTAGACCACCTTTACTCCACACACAGAGACACGTACAAAGCTCTCCCTCGCCCTCCATTTGGCAAATCTGACCATAATTCTATCCTGATTCCTGCTTACAAGCAAAAATTAAAGCAGGAAGCACCAGTGACTCAGTCTATAAAAAGTGGTCAGATGAAGCAGATGCTAAACTACAGGACTGTTTTGCTAGCACAGACTGGAATATCTTCCAGGCAACATTCGCACTGGGCTAAAGGGTGGAGCTGCCGCTTTCAAGGAGCGGACTCCAACCCGGAAGCTTATAAGAAATCCCACTATGCCGTCAATACAGGACTAAGATCGAATTGTACTACACCGGCCACGATGCTCGTCGGATGTGGCAGGGCCTGCAAACCATTACAGACTACAAAGGGAAGCACAGCCAAGAGCTGCCCAGTGACACGAGCCTACCAGACGAGCTAAAAAACTTCTATACTCGCACAGACTTCGAGGCTAATAACACTGAAACATGCATGAGAGCATCAGCTGTCCGGACGACTGTGCGATCACGCTCTCCGCAGCCGATGTGAGTAAGACCTTTAAACAGGTCAACATTCACAAGGCCAGACAGATTACCAGGACGTGTACTCCGAGCATGTGCTGACCAACTGGCAAGTGTCTTCACTGACATTTTCAACCTCTCCCTGTCTGAGTCTGTAATACTAACATGTTTCAAGCAGACCACCATAGTCCCTGTGCCCAAGAACACTAAGGTAACCTGCCTAAATGACTACCGACCGGTAGCACTTACGTCTGTAGTAATGAAATGCTTTGAAAGCTCACATAAACACAATTTTCCCAGAAACCCTAGACCCACTCCAATTTGCATACCACACTAAAATATCCACAGATGATGCAATCTCTATTGCACTCCACACTGCCCTTTCACACCTGGACAAAAGGAACACCTATGTGAGAATGCTATTCATTGACTACAGCTCAGCATTCAACAGCATAGTGCCCTCAAGGCTCATCACTAAGCTAAGGACCCTGGGACTAAACACCTCCCTGCAACTGGATCCTGGACTTCCTGACAAGCCGCCCCCAGGTGGTAAGGGTAGGTAACAACACATCCGCCACGCTGATCCTCAACACGGGGGCCCTTCAGGGGTGCATGCTCAGTCCCCTCCTGTACTCCCTGTTCACTCATGACTGCATGGCCAGGCATGACTCCAACACCATCATTAAGTTTGTTGATGACACAACAGTGGTAGGCATGATCACCGACAACAATGAGACAGCCTATAGGGAGGAGGTCAGAGACCGGACCGTGTGGTGCAAGGACAACAACCTCTCCCTCAATGTGATCAAGACATAGGAGATGATTGTGGACTACAGAAAAAGAGGACCGAGCACACCTCCATTCTCATCAACGGGGCTGTAGTGGAGCAGGTTGAGAGCTTCAAGTTCCTTGGTGTCCACATCACCTACAAACTAACATGGTCCAAGCACACCAAGACAGTCATGAAGAAGGCACGACAAAAACCTTTTCCCCTTCAGGAGCCTGAAAAGATTTGGCATGGGTCCTCAGATCCTCAAAAGGTTTTACAGCTGCACCATCGAGAGCATCCTAGCGGTTTGCATAACTGCCTGGTATGGCAACTGCTCGGCCTCTGACCGTAAGGCACTATAGAGGGTACCGGGGCCAAGCTTCCTGCCATCCAGGACCTCTATACCAGGCGGTGTCAGAGGAAGGTCCTAAAAATTGTCAAAGACTCCAGCCACCCTAGTCATAGATGGTTCTTTCTGCTACCGCACGGCAAGCGGTACCGGAAGCGCCAAGTCTAGGTCCAAGAGGCTTCTAAATAGCTTCTACCCCCAAGCCATAAGCTTACTGAACAGCTAATCAAATGGCTTCCCAGACTTTGCATTGCTGCCCCCCCTCCCTCCCTCTTTTACGCTGCTGTTACTCGCTGTTATTATCTATGCATAGTCACTTTAACAACTCTACCTACATGTACATATTACCTCAATTACCTCGACACCGATGCCCCCGCACATTGACTGTATATAGCCCCACTATTGTTATTTACTGCTTCTCTTCAATCATTTGTTATTCTTATCACTTACTTTTTTTTTTAAAGGTATTTTCTTAAAACTGTATTGTTGGTTAGGGGCTTGTAAGTAAGTTACATTTCACTGTAAGGTCTACACCTGTTGTATTCGATTTATTTGATTTGGTTCGAATCTAGGCTGCATCACATCCGGTTGTGATTGGGAGTCCCATAGGGCGGCGAACAATTGGCCCTAAGTGGTATTGGTGTGAACGATATATATATATATTTTTTTTTACTAAATTGGGACCTTTCCCTCTCTCCCCTCCCAAAGGACTTGAGCCCTAGGACCATGACTCCGGCACAGCCAGGACTGGCCACCCCTTAGAGCCTGGTTCCCCTCTAGGTTTCTTCCTAGGTTCCAGCCTTTCTAGGGAGTTTTTCCTAACAAACGTGCTTCTACATCTGCATTGCTTGCTCTATATGGTTTTAGGCTGGGTTTCTGTATAAGCTCTTTGTGACATCTGCTGATGTAAAACGGGCTTTATAAATCAATTTGATTGATTAACGTTTTTACGTAGATGCAGAAAGTAAACAGCATAGTGGGTCAATTTCCGCAACAACCAAGAGCTCTGAAGTCTGATGCTCAACTTCTCTGCTGTTTTGATATCCCTGGCTACCACACTGTGAACAGTGTGAAGCAAACACATGCACATGTGCAGATACTGTGTGTGACTTAATGAGAGTGAAGTGTTGCACCTCGCTCATCTCAATATCCTAGCCTCTTCATTGATGATAGGCCCTGCTTTACTGCAGTTGCGAGACATTGAAGCCAAGAAATTGTGAGATACAGCATTCCATTGCGAGATATAGCTATTGATTGCCAACAGATTGGCCTAGTGCACGGTTCTGACTGCCGATCTGCCTATTCTGTGCTCCTCCCCTCTCTCTCCATCCCTCACTAACTGGCTATGAAAGATGCACGTTTTTGTGTTCTCGGAAGTACAGCAACTAATTAGTCTCCTCCAGTGCTTGACCTGGACTGAAATAGGAGCAAGTGCTCATTTTGTGTGCCGGTACTGTTTACATTTAGATGCAGGAGCTCCACAATACTTTTGGGCAAATAGTCTAGATTAAATAAATAATAGGAACGGGAGTTCATGCAGTAGTAAATGTGAGGTGCCGGTACTCAGCTTGGGTGAGCTCCTGCTCAAGTCAAGCACTGGTCTCTCCATTCCCAAAATATTGAATCTTAGGAGTCGATTCCTAGCGGAGTTGAATCTTGACACTAAGAAATTGGAGTTGACACCTGGAGTCAAGGAATCAATTATTTTGGAGTCGACTCTCCACTACTATGTCATCGTTGTTAACAGTCTGAAAAATGGCATAGAAAGGCAAGCGACAGCAGTGAAGTCCTGTATGGCAATACTTTGACAAGATAAATGAGAAGGAAATTAAAACTTTGTGAGGTGGATTTGAGGTACAGTAATGGTAGTACAGGTGCAATGCTTAACCATCTGAAAGGGAAGCACCGTGAGCATCACAACTGGACGTGATAGGGAGTCCCATAGGGTGGCGCACAATTGGCCCAGCATCGTCCAGGTTTGGCCAGTGTAGGCCGTCATTGTAAATAAGAATTTGTTCTTCACTGACTTGCATAGTTAAATAAAGGTTAAATAAAACAATTACATAAAAAAAAGACCCAAACCGTTGCTGGCAGCAGCACAGCTGCATTCACATGGAATTGTATAAAACATTTAGTTGCATTTTAATGGAAAGCCGATTTTAAAAAGGTATGTTTAAAAGTTTTTCTGTCACATCCCTACTCCGGATCCCCAAAAGGCTAGGGCCGGCTCTGACTGCATATGCGAGTATGGATGTAGACATGCAGACCCCTCAGTCAATGCGGCCCTTTTTTGTGAACTCATCATGAGGGTTGCCCATACCTGCTTTAATGTATGCATTCAAAACAGTTGTGTTGTTTTTTTTGCACACTATGCAGAGTGCGTTCCTCTTGTAACAAAATAGTCACTCACAGTGTCCAGCACACTGTCTCCCTCCAGCTGACCATCTTCATTGATGTTCCCGAAGAGGAAGCCAGTGAGAGAGAAGGGGCGGTCTAGGTCTTCATCACTGTCTGAGTCCGACATCCTAAGAGAGACATTTACTGATCAATTAGTCATATCAGTGTGATTCATAGATTCTCTCTTACATTGTTTATTTAGTCCTTACTTGTCAGGAGAAATGGAAAGCAGTTAAAGGGGGTGTCAATGACATTCATGCATGCATGATCACAACAACAAATGGGATGGAATGACAGACAGGAGTTGCATGTATGCAAAAAAAATGGTCTGTTGAAGGTTTAATCTCACCTTGCGCTAGTTTTACTTAGTTAGGAAGTCCAGTTGGCCTCCGGTTGAGGCCAGCTTGATAATATCCTCCGAAACAAACCGAAGCTTAGCTTTTCAAGCTAACGTTAGCCATAACACCCTATGCGATCTCCTTTCACTACGCCATTAACCACACACAGTAAAATGGTGAGTACGATTGCACGTAGTCTAAAGTAATTCACAGAACCGTTATTTGGAAAGAAAATGTAATGGTTTAATTTATTTTCAAGTGAAGTCCATGCAGACAACACCAACCAACACTGGTGAGGTTGTTCAATGCGCGTGCGCATAATTCATTTCCGCCCCATGAAGGATTGCCCTCCAGCAGTTGTTTTCCCTTGGCGCGTGATATGTCGCCATCTACAGGATGGTGTATTTCATTATTTTTGTACAGGGCCGTTCAATGCAAGGCACTGACTGTGTGAAGATAGTGCTGTAACACACTGACACAAGTGATGTGACACGATTTGACCAAAACAACATGATTAGTGTTGTTGTTACCTGATGTAACAAGTTGTTACCTTATGTGACCTGACCTGACTCCTAGCCCTTCTTATGCCTTAAGAAGTAACCAAGCTCACTGGTCTGAGAAAGACAGCAAACATACTTGGCTTGAGGTGTCTCTGCTTTTATGACAGTCTTGCAACATTTATCCTATTGCTCCCACTAAGAATCTGTGTGCCAACCACCAGGGCAAGAGCCCAGTCAGCCATGCCCATCTCACCAAGTAGTGACAATGAGATGTTTGTGTACATTTTTGTCATTTAGCAGACACTCTTATCCAGAGTGACTTACAGGAACA
Source organism: Brachymystax lenok tsinlingensis (assembly GCA_030435695.1). Lineage (NCBI taxonomy): Eukaryota > Metazoa > Chordata > Actinopteri > Salmoniformes > Salmonidae > Brachymystax > Brachymystax lenok. Next base: position 20,137,768 of record CM059792.1, on the reverse strand, counting down.
ATTAGGGTTAAATGCTTCGCTCAAGGGCACGTTGACATATTTTTCACCTAGGGGATTCAAACCAGCAACCTTTTGGCAACTGGCCCAACCTCTTAACCACTAGGCTACCAGCAGTACAGTGGTGGCATAGCAAGGTAGGATGAGCAAACTGTAAAACAAAATCACAGACTATATTGAAAATGTCACAGACTATCCTGAAAGTGTTATTTTTTTATTTTTCTGGTGACATCACCTTGCTTGCTCTGTCAATAGAGGTGTTGAATGCTCCTCCTGTTCATAGAAAATGTGTATATTCTCATATTTTATCTGCGGAGGTGAAGTTTTCATCATTCAATAGTGCCTCAAATACAGTGCCTTCAGAAAGCATTCATATCCCTTGACTTATTCTACATGTTGTTGTGTTACAGACAGAATTCATAACTGAATAAATAGATTGTTTTCTCACCCAGCTACACACAATACCCCATAATGACAAACTGAAAACATGTTTGTAGAGATTTTTCCAAATGTATTGACAATTTAATACAGAAATATCTCATTTACATAAGTATTCACACCCCTGAGTCAATACTTTGTAGAAGCACCTTTGCCAGTGATTACAGTTGTGAGTCTTTCTTGGTAAATCTCTAATAGGTTTCCACACCTGGATTGTGCAACATTTGGCCATTTTTCTTTTAACAAATGTTCAAGCTCTGTCAAAATGGTTGTTGATCATTGCTAGATAACCATTTTCAGGTCTTGCCTTCGATTTTCAAGTCGATTTAAGTCAAAACTGTAACACAGTTACATTCATTGTCTTCTTGGTAAGCAACTCTAGATTTTGCCTTGTGAATACACTGTTGTCCTGCTGAAAGGTGAATTAATCTCTGTGTCTGGTGGAAATCAGAATGAACCAGGTTTTCCTCTAGGATTTGGCCTATGCTTAGCTCCATTCCATGTATTTTATATCCTGAAAAATGATTACAAGCATACCCATAACATGATGTAGCCACCACTATGCTTGGAAATATGGAGAGTGGTACTCAGTAATGTGTTGTATTGGATTTGCCCCAAACATAACACTTTGTATTCAGGACAAAAAGTGAATTGCTTTGCCATTCTCTTTGCTGTATTACTTTAGTGCCTTGTTGCAAATATTTTTTATTCTGTACAGGCATCCTTCTTTTCCCTTTCAATTAGGTTAGTATTGTGGAGTAACTACAATGTTGTTTATCCATCCTCAGTTTTCTCCTATCACAGCCATTAAACTCTGTAACTGTTTTAAAGTCACCATTGGCCTCATGTGAAATCCCTGAGTGGTTTCCTTCCTCTCCGGCAACTGAGTTAGGAAGTACGCCTGTATCTTTGTAGTGACTGGGTTTTGAAACACCATCAAAAGTGTAATTAATAACTTCACCATGCTCCAAAACGATATTCAGTGTCTGTTTATTTTATTTTTATTAATCTACCAATAGGTGCCCTTCTTTGCGAGGCATTGGAAAACCTTCCTGGTCTTAGTGGTTGAATCTGTGTTTGATATTCACAGCTCGACTGAGGGATTGTACAGAAAATTGTATGTGTGGGGTACAGAGATGAGGTAGTCATTCAAAAATCTGTGCAACTTATGTGACTCCTGAACTAATTTAGGCTTGCCATAACAAAGGGGTAGAATACTTATTGACTCAAGACATTTCACCTTTTAATTTTTAATTTATTTGTACAAATTTCAAAAAACATAATTCCACTTTGACATTATGGGGTATTGTGTGTAGGCCAGTGGATTTTTTAAATTTTTATTCAGGCTGTAACAAAACAAAATGTGGAAAAAGTCAAGGGGTGTGAATACTTTCTGAAGGCACTATATACAACAAAACAAAGATGAAATACACACAAATGTAAACTTTTGCATTTATTTAGTAATGCAAGTGGGTTTGGTTGCAGTTAAAATGACATTAACTCACAAATCAAGTTCCACAGTGCTTGAGTCAAAAACCACACACTCCTTTGAGGCACTTCAATGCCAAGTCATCCCTTTCAGGTAAAACTTGAGTTTTTGGCACTACCTAATGCTAGAATGTGCCTTTCATGAAGTAAATCTGTACACTGATAAACAAACAGCAACCAATTCAAACAATGGCTGTATGCAGAAGGGCAAGTCTAAGTAATGGCAATCTATGGTTTGGGTTCACTGTACCATACAGGACAGAGCCTGTCAGTGATTCGTAAGTATAGGAGAGCATTTTTATTTCTTATTTCTGTTTTATTACCAGGTGATGTTTCCTTGATGAAACTGCTCTGACAAAGCATTAAAAGATTCAAGAAATGGGTTGCCCATTCTTTTACATTGCCTTTTATTACTAAGCTTGGGTAAACATCTTGTTATCAAAGTATTTATTTTTAAAGGTAATGCATGTGATTCTTGGTAAAGGTAACTACACAACGTAAGGTAATCGTTTATCTAAAATATTTATTGTACACATTGACTTCTCGCTGTAAAAAAGGATTGAATAAAAAATATATAATGAAGTTGAGTCTTTACACATGAAGGTAAAGACCATGACATTTGTATCTGGAATTAAATGGAACATAAAATGAATGCCAAAATGTCTCTTTTGGATCATAAATACCACAACCAAGCCTCTTTAGTCTGCAGTACAGAATGGCATTGAGCGCCAAAGACACAAGGGAATATGTAGGCCTACTTAAAACAATACTTAATTTAACCATTATAACCTGTTATACAGGTATCTGCCAAAATAAAGGAAACACCAACATAAAATGTCTAAATAGGGCGTTGGGCCACCACGTGCCGCCAGAAAAGCATGGCATAGACTATACAAGTGTCCGGAAATCTATTGGACACCATTCTTACATGATAAATTCCATAATTTGGTGTTTCGTTGATGGTGGTGGAAAATGCGGTCTCAGGCAGCGCTCCAGTATCTCCCATGTGTTCAATTGGGTTGAGATCTGGTGACTGACACACACACATCCTTTAAACCCCCATGCTCGTTTGAGACCCCTCTTTCAAAGTAACAGACCTCTTCTTCTAGCCCTGGTTGCCAAAATAACAGGAAACTGGGCAATTTTACACATTACTTTAAGCATGATGGCATGTTTATTGCTTAATAAACTCTGGAATCACACCTGTGTGGCAGAACCTGCTTTCAATATACTTTTATTCCTCATTTACTCAAGTGTTTCCTTTATTTTGGCAATTAGATATGTCATAGCAGGTTACTGGTTAAAAAAAACTATTACATTCCACCAGAACCAATCTGTTATCAGTCTGTGTTGGAGTGGAATTAATTCCATCTGTTTGAGAAGGCAAAGACTTCCACACAGAGGACGTGCAACTTCAGTTCTCAAGTGCTACAGACGCTGCAGGTTTCCACCACATGTATTGTCCAGTTAGCAAATTTACTATAAATTACACCTAAAATGCAATACTTCACATTCAATTCAGTTGTGCGGTCTGATTGGAAAAACCAGCTGACCCTGTGGCCCTTAATTACAGAAGCTGCACATCAACTCATTACAGATCCCATATGACATCACAAAGGGACGAGGCAAACAACAGAACCATTCATACCACCAGACACTGAAAAAAATCCACTAGTGGTTTGGGTAAAAATGTAGGCCCATGCCTTCCACTCTCCAACAAGCATGTTCATGCAGCCCATGCAACACAAGTAACTGTTACGATTGCAGCTCCTGTTGCAGTATTAGCCATACATACTTGCCATTTCACTTAGATAAGTTAACAGTTAGCCAGGAATGAGCAGCACTACTGCTGATATGCGGTACCTTCAACACACGTTCCTCAATGAGGGCAGTATCGCCAAACAACTTTTACGACATCCTAATGTGTAGCATTATTCAGCATTGATTTCAGTTAGAACATAGAATGCAGTTTACTTGTGGTTTCTGTTTGACTTCAGACAAAAACATAGACTACCCATAAGCAGGTCAGCTGACAGAGTTAGACTTTTTGGGGAGAGAGGGGGGTAATCACTAAACACTCAAATTATTGCTTACTGACTTGTCCCACCAGCAATACAAAAATAGCATTAATCTTTAGGGAATCTGTTTACTTAGCAGCTACCCAAATCTGTATTCACTCTGACACAATCAGGACTTTGTTTTGACAAAGCATTGTGCAGAATGGCAAGCTCGTGGTTTTACAGAGTAAGAGAGAGGAGTGTGAGTAACAGAGCAATAGGAGACAGACTGTTCTAATCAAAGTGTGCATGTGTTCAGGGTGACAGTGTCATACATACACCCTTGCTTGTCTCACACCAGCAAGGCTAGTTTGGCAGATATCCTGTGACCCTGGCTTATGAACCATGTTAAAGGCAAACTGTATCTTATTGACAATCCACACTACAACTATTACTGTAATGGCACAGAGGGATGAACATAATGTTTAACACAGTGGCTACTGATTGACAAACAACATTCCTGTGAATCACATCAGATGAAAAAGGACAAAGTTCACAGAAAAAGACCAACACAATACAAGACTGGCCTGATGAAGGAGAAAAGCAAAGGTGTCAAATCAATTGTAATCTTCTTAAACATACAGCCGGTGAGGACAAGGCAGCAAGTTGCTGAGAAGGCACCATTGAAATCCCTTAGCATCGTCACTGTAGTTTTGATTTCAGAGATACAAAAAATCCATAGGAAGGTTGTTGGCATCAATTAAAACCACATCTTGGTGGAGAGGACCTCTTGACAAACAATCAATTAATATTGAAGCCAAGCAATGCTAACAAGTGGTGAGGGTTAGAATGTGGAAGGCATATTGGGAGCCAAAATGGCTACGCCAATCGTGTGAGTCTCTTCCCCCAGTCCCCCTACAGTCTAGGCACATAGTTATAACACAACACACTTCTTGCCATTTTTCTTGGTAACAGGGTAGAGCACAGCTCGCACGGCCTCTTCAAACACCTCCCTCACACCGTCCTGCATCAGAGCTGAGCACTCCAGGTATTTGACGGCGCCGATCTGCTTGGCTAAGGCATTGCCCTGCTGTTGGTTGGTGGGGGCCAGGCCGTGCTCCTTCAACTTCTTCACCGCCTCCACATCTCCACGCAGATCCTTCTTGGTGCCCACCAGCAGCACTGGAACTCCGGGACAGTGGTGGGATACCTCTGGATGCCACTTGTGTCGTACATTGGCATGAGAGGAGGGGCTGCCGATGGAGAAACAGATAATGAAGACATTGGTCTGGGGGTAGGAGAGGGTGCGCAGGCGGTCGTACTCCTCCTGGCCAGCCGTGTCCCACAGGTTGAGGCTAATGGCGCGGCCGTCCACACTTATCTGGGCACTGTAGTTGTCGAACACGGTGGGGATGTACTCCTCTGGGAAGGCGTTTGTCGTGTAGGAGATTAGAAGGCAAGTCTTACCCACGGCACCATCACCCACCACCACACACTTTATGGTCTGCATGCTTCCCTCATCCACACTGGCGACTAGGGTGCCTGAAACAAGGGGCAATATGAGAGAGAGCGAGAGCCACATGACCATAAAATGCTGATCATAAATTGTTCAATGTAGCCAGATTGAGTAGTCATTGATTTTAGAGGATAACACACATGCACGTGTTTTGCAACACTTATTTGTAATGTGGTCCTCGATGGAAAGAGGCAGACAGTGCTTACCAATAAAGTCAAAACATAAACGAGAACATTATAGAGAATATAGCGAAATACATTAAAGTTACACAAACGGATAGCAACACATTAGCTAGCAACTTCAGCTAAGTTAGCTACTTCGTTCGCTACTTCTTTTGCTTGTTAACAAAAAAGCTAGCTAACCATTTCTCGCTAACTACAAGAAAGTTGTACTACCGTTAGTTACTTAGCTAACTAAGTACACAAACATACTAGTATCATTGAATTAAAAGAAAACGGTTATGTACAGGCAGTACAGCCCAGGGATCTAGTTAGCTATCCGACAGGAAAAACGGCGATAGAACTTTCAGCCAACTAGCTAGTTAGCCACTTAGCACGGGCTTGTGTTTCCGTAGCTGTGAACTTTAGCTAGCGTTAGCGCAAGATAGCCACAGCTACACGCTAACGCCAATTTAGGTTATAAAATTGGCAGAGAACACGAATAACTTTTGGGAAATAATCTTTAACCAGGTTCAATTAAGAACATAACTCACAGTGAATTTAAAAGGGATGTTAAAATGCCCCATTGGCTAACTGAGCTGAAAGTCGGGTTATCTTGATAAATTGCCCCACCGCTTCTTTGACTCGCGCCCTCCTTCTTCTTCTTCTTCTTCTTCTTCTTCTTCTTCTTCTTCTTCTTCTTCTTCGTGTGGTTAGACTAGACGCTTCGTTGCGTATTGCTGCATCTCACAGTTCGGAAAGTGCATTGCACATTTGTTCACAAAAATAATAATAATGGGGGCGCCCTCCTTTCGTTGTGGCAGGTATTTCATCCGGGGATTCTTGCACAAATAGTATTTTATTCTGGTTGTTGTAGTCGCTAGCTGCTACAGAACAGTAGTGGAGGAGTGAGTTGGTCACAATTATTTAACAAAATCCACACAATTTAAACAACTGAAAGATCACTGGTTTTATTGTTTTGTGTACAGTTGGGACACATACATGTAAATACACCCTCAATGCATCTTCAATGATGCAGTCACCTCCAAGCATCCCACCACTCCATCTCTCATTTGAAATATGGAGAACTTCAATACTCATCAAAGTGGGTCTTATTCCTGACCATATCCTTCTCTGTTTATCCCCTCTTCTCCCATTCCCTCTCTATCACTCCATATTCAAGTATATTATTGAACAACCCTAAGTACAACTTCCTGTATACCACCATATCCATACATTCTTTTTTCTTTCCTTTGCCTACTTTCATTATTCCAGGTAAATTGTGAGGACCCATTGAGTTAATTTATTACCTACCTTATAATATTTGTCACACTTTCAGTACTAAGTCATTTATAAAAAGATGCCTGATTACTTAGCTAAAGCCAATGAGGTGTGATATTGAAAATAAAGGTACTATTCCTGATTCCCTATTGGCATCTCTCCATATCAGATCTGAGGGTTTTTATGTATGTCTAGGTGGGTGTGGGCAGACTCACTTCCACATGGATAGTGGAGTTGGGAGCTTTGACCTGGGGCCAGGCAGCTTTATAACTGTGGTCTTTTGGACTGTGGACTGGCTGCTCCTGTCCTTATTCACAGCCGCAGCGGCAATGAGGGCACAGCGTATGACCTTGGCACTGGTGGTCACAGAGCTCTGAAGGGCACGGCGAGGTAGAGAGGTATGGAAGCCAGGGTGCAGGGGCAGCCGCTTGGACACACACACAGCTGACTCCATCACTGGCTCCACTTTGACTTCCTTCTCTTTCCCCTTTAGCTTAGTTTTCATCTGCTCCTTCTCCTTCGCCATCTTCCTCTCCTTCTCTTTCTCCCTCTCTTTCACTCTTTTCTGCTCCTTCTCCTTCTGCTTTACCTTCTCCCTTTCCCTCTCCCTCTCCCTCTCCATTTCCCTCTCCTTCTCTCTTTCACTCTCCAGCTCTCTTTCCTTCTTCTTTATCTTCTCCTCTCTCTCCTTCTCTTTTGGTTTGGCTTTTTCTAGTAGTCGACGAAGTGAATGCTTTTTTTTGGTCTGCTCATTCAGAGATTGCATTTTTTCCCTAACAATCCCTTCCTGTCTGACCTCAGTGTGATCTCTGGAGATGTGTGGAGTTGGGGAACGCATTGAGTTCCTGAGAGGGAGACGTGAGGACCATGTGGAGGCTGCCTCTGACCTGCCTTGCATTTTGGGGATGGCCGAGGCTGTGGGAGTGGGGATGGCAGTAGAGGAAAGGGTGGAAGTGGGGCTTGTGGAGGGTGTGGAAGCCCTACTCCTAGGTATAGTTCTCTGCAGCCCAGAAGCTGGTGTGCGCACCTTTTTGTCCTGCACATTGTCCCCCTGGACCTGGGGTGCTGCCGCTTTTTGGACCTGGGGTGCTGCCGCTTTGTGGACCTGGGGTGATGCCGCTCTGACCTGCTTGTCCCTCAACCGTAAGAAGCAGTGGGATCCTTCTGTGGGCTCCTCCCAGGGCTGTGTTGGGCTCAGGTTCTTATAGGAGCAAAGGGCAGTCACAAGAGTGTGACACACTACTGTGTCTCCCATGCATGAATACAGACGCTCCAATTCCCCAGGCTTATGTGACTGTCCCTTGGTGGTGGGTTGGGCAAAGGCTGTGTCATGCTGTTTCTCTGGGTCAGACATTTCTTGTAGACTGCACTGCTGGTTCACCACTTTGGATGCTACACGTCTCAGCAGATCGGCACTCAGAGGTGACTGTGGGCTGTCCACTGGAGGGGTGGTCTCCTGGGCAGGCTGGGCTGACATGCTGTTTGTGGGGTCAGAGGGGGGAGCAGACACACTCTGCTGATGCTTTGTTTTGGGTGGTGGTGGTGAGTGGGTAAGGGTTGGTGGTGGTGTGTCACATGATTCTGTAGTATCATCATCATTGATGTTCTCCAGTAAGTTGTGTAAGTTTGGACTCATGGCACGTAGTCGGCTGTCTGGGCTTCGCACGTTGTGGCAGCTCTGCCAGGTGTGGTAGAGGGTCCTCTCCAGGGTGCTCTCCAGGTCTTCTTGCTGGGTGTCCCTGAGTCCCACCTCCAGGAATGAACAGGTGGCTATGGAGCGCCGTCTCACCGTCCGGTCCCGGTCCCTCTCCATCCTCTCTCTCTCTGCTCGCTTCTGTTCCTGAAGCTCCCTCTTTGCATTCTCCTGAAACAAAATCAGAAGAGATATAAAACTAAAATGAACAGAATCATTTAGGGCAAATAAAAGTGAATCTATGGAGATCTTGCCAACCAGCACACATTATTGTAGCAAAAAAATATTCATTCATATCAATGGGAGAAGTGAAAATATGGTTGAACACCAACAGATGCTGCTTAGGTGCTGACCTCTACAGCTTTCTGAAAGCGAATGTTGAAGGAGTAAAAGATGCTGCAGGCCTCCTCAAGCTTGAACGTGACATCATCCTCACAGAAGAAGTCCAACAGGTCCTGTTGGGCCTGCAGTAGAGCCTCCACCTCCACCTCTGCCTCCTCTAGCCTCCCCTCAGCGCTCTGACAACAGACCACAACAAAAGTCTTTCAAACCACCTTTCACAACTTATGATTGTTAGTCCAAATTACCATAAATGTACTTGCAAATGACCTGCAATGGTATGGTCCTTTCTGAAACATTGAAGGGGCAGTCTTGTGGTCTAATTTTGACATATTATTCATTATTTTACAGCAAGGGTGTCAAACTCATTCCATGGAGGGCCTAGTGTCTGCATGTTTTTGGTTTATCCTTTCAATTACGACCTAGACAACCAGGTGAGGGGAGTTTACTAATTAGTGATCTTAATTCATCAATCAAGTACAAGGGAGGAGCAAAAACCAGCAGACACGTATTTTACAGGAAGCACTTACCTGGAGGAAGGATTTGATTTGCTGTTGGAGAACAGGTTCAGTCTGAATTCTCCTCTCTAGTCCAGTTAGTCTGCTGCACAGCTGAGACAGATCCCCTTGCACCACATCCACAGACAGTCTGATGGGTGAGAGAGAACAGTAAGGTGAGATTAGTCTGAATTAAAGGGACTTAAAATTGTTATTAACAATGGACGGAATGAATTAATGAATGGATGAATGACTCAATCAATCAACAAATCAATCAACAAACTAATCAATCAACATCATTGAGTACTTGGGTAAACCCCCAAAACATGCAAAAACAAAAAAATGTATAATGCTGCTTCTTTTCTTTTTCAAGCATGTGAGAACTATGTCAGCAACTTGTCATGAAGCACTCATAACATCCTAAGTGTGTCACTGACCTGGAGGCTAGACCCACATGGCTCAGCTTGAGGGGAAAGGAAAGCAGGGTTGGGTCTTTCCTAACGGCTTCCTGAGAGAGGACAGACATATTGTATTATTTTCTTTCTGTGAGACCCAAGTAGGACTAGTAGTAGGAGTGTTGGAGAAACCTTTTAACATCCATTTGTGAAATTTTGATCAGATTTTTACCATGGCCACATAATGCAGCAGGTTCATGCCTGGTTTGTTGGCTTTGGTGTCAGCTAGTTTGAGCAGAGAGGCGATGCGGAACCCAGCAGCATTGCCTGCGTAACCTCCCTGTTGTTGAAGGTCAGAAGGTGTGACAAGATCAGATTACTTATTCATACTCATGCATTCAACACATTAGGAAAAAATAGAGAATATTGGTTGTCAATAAATAAATCAATCAGCCTGTCTGGCTGCATTGGCTGTCCGGGTGCCAGATGACTGCGACTCACGGCATTCATGTAATTTCCTGCCCTCAGGACCAGCCGTAGGATGGAGTGCAACTCTGGGCAGGTCAAAAGCTCTAAGAAAGAAAGAGATAGATGGGATAGTAATTTATAGTATGTCACTAAGATAAATCAACATGCAAGTCAAAGAAATGTCACAAGAAAGTTCAGGGATCTGGGAAAAACTAATTTCAATCACTCTGCTGTCTTCTCACCTGTGGCTGCAGACACCAAGCAGCGTGCTGACACACACAGAGAAGATAAGGCTGGGTCAAACTCCTGCTGCAGGATCATGGCATCCAGACGCAAGCGATAACTGACCAAGAAAAATAAAAGGAGAGTATAGGAAAACCCACATTTTAAACAGCTTAAATGAGAGAAAAAGGCGACAAGTTGAGGGGATGCAAAAGACTGGAAGAGAAATTAGATAAGGTGGATTCAATAGCATTTTCTTTTGGTAGGAAAGGGTGATGACTAAACACCAACAATATATTTAATCACCTGGGCACCTCCACTAGTAGGAGCATGAAGAGGTCAGGGTCTTCAAGATGGCTACGCTCCCCCCGATATGCCCTCAGACGCCTCTCCTACAGAACAGGACACGAGTTACTACACTGTAGGACAGAAAAACCCTGAATATATAAAGACCACTAAATAGAGACAGATGATATGGAGAGACAGACAGAGCTCCACAGTACCTCCTCAGTCTCAGGCAGCATTTTGCACAGTTCACTGAGCCTCTCACTCCCATAGTGCTGCCCAGCCCCCTGCCTGATGTCCTCCACTATCTCCCTGACTGCACTGTGAAGACATGAGTTATAATGAGTTGCCAGGGATGACATTAAGCATTTATCTGATAGTGACATTACTATGCAAACCTGATTAAAGTGGCTTAAAATATCTCTCCCACCTCTTGAACTGCCGGAGGAAAATTCCCACATTCATACTGCGCTTCCCGTCCAGAAGTGATACCTACAGGGTTAGACAGAAACAGAAAATACCAGTCAGAACAACAATCAACATACAGCCACACCCCCATCATTCTCTAAGGACACAACCCACAGTATGGTAATAGCACCAACCTGGAATACACTTTTCATTACAATTAAGACTAATAGACATTGTGCCTAAAACCTACCATTTACATATGGAAACCAGTCCACTGACCTTTTCAGGTGCATTGCGTAGAGGGGGGAGCCAATAGGTCTGAGACCATGCCGTAAACTGCCATCCTTCTTGGTGGGCCGAGACCTCTTCTGTTGTCCAAACAGCTCGTCCAACGAGCTCAGGTCGAAGTGGAACTCATCTGGACTGTTCCAAACACTCTGACGGCCCTCTACCTTCTCCTTCGGAATGAGGTCCCAGTTCAGGTTGCGTAACTTGGTCCGTTGCAGGACATCACGACTGTTCTGGAGGCCACAGGGCAGTGGAGGAGGTGGGGGTGGTGGGGAGATGGCAGGGGGAGGTGGGGGAGACATGGTTGGGGGAGGTGGAGAGGACATGGATGTGGGGGGGAGAGAGTGATGACAGCTCAGACAGGGGATCCATGTAGGTCACTTCTCTTCTAGGGTCACAAGAGTTGGGCAGTGGAGCTTCATTGAAGGGCCAGAGATCTGTACGGAAGTTAGAAAAATAATGTAGTTAGTGGAGATGTGGTTGTTGCCAGCCCAACTGTCTATAAAATGGAGAGAGGAGTTACATAGAAAATAATGGTATACTATGCCATAATTACAACAATACAATTTTCCAACTAGCTACTCAATCATCTGTAAAATGTAGAGACAATAAACATATAAAATCTTAAATATCTCCTTGAAATTACTACATTTGTCAGTGACACACTTTGCAGGATGAAGATAATTGTAGGAAACATAACAGTCCCATTTTTCAACATTTTCCTCTTGCAAGCACCTCTCACCACAAGAGCATTCTCAAATAACACGTTTATGAGCCCAAGCATATTAGCAATCCCAAACGGCCGGCAGATGAAGCTATGACAAATGATTTAAATGAATAATAGCGCAATCTGCCGGCCGGTTGGGATACATATTAGCCTACTATTAGAATAGAAAAGTGAGTTTACATTTAAAATGGCAACTTTTCAGACTGGTTGTCAGGAATTATTTAGCCAGAATAAAATAGCCTATCATGCTAAAAATAAATGTCATGCTAATTAATATATTCTCATAACACTCACCATAACAAATATATTGTCACTATATCTCTAAGCACCTGGTATAATTTCATTAACCGACATTATTGAATATACAGACTAATTTGTAATAGCAATTAAATTTACATTTTTTTGGGCTGCCGTTCAGTGTTGCATCCAGCGATGTAATTCCACTATTTACTTTGATGTGTACTGCTTTTAGAAGTGCTCGTTTCTAGACCAATAATACATATCTCCATCGTAAACATATTTACATCCACATACGTGCGCAGATATGCCGTGTTGCTCCAGGAAAGCTTTAACATTTTCGGACTGTCCAAGCGCCAGAACCAGACTCACTGACGTAAATGAAGCTACCCCTCCCCATCATTGAGTATGACACACCGCTGAGCTTGGAGTTCTTCTTATCTTCTAAACCAAATCAACTTCTGACAATTGCACTATCTTGAACCTCTCAAAGTTTAAATCAATCACCCGAGCAGTAAAACACTTTAATGTAAATATATGCTTGCCTGTGCAGTCGCCAAAGGACACGGAATAGGATATGGATAGGCACTGGGCAGTATATCTTATAACTCACAAATACATTGCTCATAATATTAATGGTATTTGTGATATTAAGCACCTGTTATATAAATGTTATGTGAGGCAATGTGCAGTGGATTCCTTCAAGTGGCCCGATACTGTGTAGTAGACCACTGAAATGGAGCTGACCTCAGATAGATTTCATGACAGCCCAGTGAGCAAAATAACTATTCACCTCTTTTCCAGAGTCTGATAAAGTATTCTACAGCATTGAAAATACATCTTTTTTGGTCAATGTTTCTATGGCCAAATTTCAACTGTACATTAATTCACTTGTATCTGCGTTTCAAGGAAGAAAACATTATATCACATTCAAAACATGTCATTCCAAAAATGGAAAATGGAGCCAACTGAAGATTGCAGTGTGAAACATTTATGATTACTCCAATCTGTCACATGCACTTATGTTAGCTTTTTTAAAAGCTTTAAACTGGCAGTGATCGTGTTAAAAGTTTTCTGACATCAGAAAAAACCAACAGAACACAAAATATAATAACATTCTCAGTAACAGCTACAGATACGTTTTTCTTGCTTTGACTGTGATACCTGTGACTCTACCTACATGTACATATTGCCTCAATTACCTCGACTAACCTGTGCCCCCACACACTGACTCTGTACCGTTGTATATAGCCTCACTACTGTAATTTTACAGCTGCTCTTTGACTATTTGTTATTTGTTATTTTTTACTTAACACTTATTTTTCTTAAAACTGCATTGTTTCACTGTAATGTGACAAATAAAAAGGGATTTGATTTGATGTGGTTGTTTATCTACCTTAGCTGAATGCACTGACTGTAATTTGCTCTGGATAACAGCATCTGCTAAATGACCAAAATGTAAATTAAAAAAGGAACACTTGCTAGGCAAGTAAAGTACAATAGAGTACAGTACAGTACAATACAGAGCATTATACTGTACCCTACTCTACTGTGCTACTTGTTAGAAACTACTGCATGGTCGGAACTAGAAGCACAAGCATTTCACTACACTCGCGTTAACATCTGCTAACCATGTGTATTTGACAAATAAAATTTGATTTGATTTACTGTACAGTACTCTACTGTACTGAACTATACTCTACTTGTCTTTACTATACTATACTTAACTGTACTGTACTATGCTGTGCTCTACTGTGCTGTCCAAACTTGGACAAAATTTGAACCAATCATAGCCATTTTTGGGGGACCAAATGAAGGCCTGTCCGGACCAAATCTGAACCAAATATAGACGTCTATGTTTTGGCCAAAACAAGGCTGGTCCGGACAGTACCGAATCATCCGGTCTGGACCGGACAAGAAAATGACTCTGTGGACATCATGTTTGAAATCTATGTACTGAACTGATTTCTCACTGTGAAAGTGTTCTAGACATAATACACAGCTTCCCACTCCCTGACTTCCTTCTAGCCAGATATTTACAGAACCAAAATAAGAAAGCTCCATGATTGAAATCTCCTTCCATAACACTGTCCCCCTCCTTTCACATAGCCAGAGTAAACCAGCTCAGGAAGCAACCCTCTTAATTCAAATACTAAGGCATTCACACTCCTGGCACAGAATTCAAGGAAATGCCTCTGTGCTGTATAATAGAAACAAGGGCAGAGCTAAACAATCTCCAGGAGACATGACTTTATAACCCTGAGCCTGCTCTGATCTGGGATCTACGCGGTGTTGTGAAGGGGGACTGATGGAGGGGTTTTATTGTGCCCAAAAGGCGTGCCCACATGGCACAGTTTTGATTAGTCAATACTCTGTAGCCCCTTATTATTTGGGTTCCTGGGAACATCCCAGTACCTTATCATGGCAGGGAAAGAGATCAGGAAAGAGAGCTTCTTTGAAAACTTTAAATACACAAAATAATATAAACATTCTGTACAGAGACACTCTAATCTTGATAAAAGGATGTAATTTATCTGAAAATTGATTGATCTCTGACCTAACTGTCCCATTTGTTTTGTACAGGGGCAAGACTGGTTTCTAAAAGGACTTAAAGTCCATAAAAGATATAGAACAAATTCTTCCCAAATACCTTCTCTCATGTCCTCAATGACCAAGAAACAAACAGGAGACTGGGATAAATAGTCTGTCCTGGCCTTTGCTCCCTGCCTTCTCCAAAGCATTCTCTATAGGATAAGTCATGTGTTATGCATGTGACAATGCATCACTCATGACTGAGGTTGAACTCAGGACAGACTACATGACGGGTCGGGATTCAACCAAATCAAAGCCGTACCTTATCCTTTCAGGTCTATCTGCAAATTAGTCAGCTATTGGTTTATTGTAAACACAATAAGATCTCCAAGTATCTGTGGAGCGCAGGACAATACTGATACGCTTGAGAAAATTTTAACTTAACCCTCTCAGGTGATAGGTAAAGACACCTCTTGCCAAGTAATTAGATTAAAGACTTGATACACGTTGAATTGTGGTGGTTAGAATGTCAGTTGTTTTGGTTTGGTGGAGGTGGCAACTCCTGTATCAAGAGGTTTTTGATGGAATCACAGGAGCAATGATTGGCTGTAGATAATGATGTGTTCCACTCAGGAGCAAAGATTTGAAAGAGATGGCAAGGCGGATCTACATACAGGTGATACTAGGATGCATTGTTCAAATCTATTGAGCTATAATTATGATAATTAACATATTCAGAGAAACCCTATCACAACCCCAAATAGTGGTATGAAGTATTAAATTAAACTCAAAACCTAATGTTGCTCTCCAAAAGTCACATAGCCAGGGGAAGACCAGTGGATGACCCAGCTGTTGAAAAAGCCCTGGCATAGATTATTTGATTGGATGGAGAGTAGGACAAATTGTGAAGGATTCTTTAAGCAGAGACTGTTTGGTCTGACAGGCTATTTGCAGAGAGAGAGAGAGAGAGAGAGAGAGAGAGAGAGAGAGAGAGACCACAGTTAACTTCCAAAAGGCTGTGAACAATCTAAGAGACATGGCAAGAAGGGCCTTCTATGCCACCAAAAATAACATAAAACTCAACATCACAATTAGGATACATCAGCTATAGAACAGATTGCTCTCTATGGTTGTGAGGTCTGGGGTCCACTCACCAACCAATAATTCACAAAAGGGGATAAACACCCAATTGAGACACACATTGCAGAATTATGCAAAAATATCCTTCATGTACAAGGCAAAACCTCAAACAATGTATGCAGGGCAGAATTAGGACTATACCCGCTCATTATCAAAATCCAGAAAATAGTTATTCATTTATTTTTATTTCACCTTTATTTAACCAGGTAGGCAAGGTGAGATTAAGTTCTCATTTACAACTGCGATAAAGCAAAGCAGTTCAACACATACAACAACACATAGTTACACATTGGAGTAAACAAACACACAGTCAATAATACAGTAGAAAATAATCTATATACAATGTGTGCAAATGAGGTAAGATAAGGAACGTAAGGCAATAAATAGGCCATGGTGGCAAAGTAATTACAGTATATCAATTTAACACTGGAATGGTAAATGTGCAGTAGATGAATGTGCAAAGTAAAAATACTGGGGTGCAAAGGAGCAAGATAAATAAATGAATACGGTAGGGGATGAGGTAGTTGGTTGGGCTATGTACAGGTGCAGTGATCTGTGAGCTGCTCTGACAGCTGGTGCTTAAAGCTAGTGAGGGAGATAAGTGTCTCCAGTTTCAGTGATTTTTGTAGTTCGTTCCAGTCATTGGCAGCAGAGAACTGGAAGGAAAGGCAGCCAAAAGAGGAATTGGCTTTGGGGGTGACCAGTGAGATATACCTGCTGGAGCGTGTGCTACGGGTGGGTGCTGCTATGGTTACCAGTGAGCTGAGATAAGACGGGGCTTTACCAAGCAGGGACTTGTAGATGACCTGGAGCCAGTGGGTCTGGCGACGAGTATGTAGCGAGGGCCAGCCGACTAGAGCATACAGGTCGCAGTGGTGGGTGGTATAAGGGGCTTTGGTGACAAAGCGGATGGCACTGTGATAGACTGCATCCAGTTTGCTGAGTAGAGTATTGGAAGCTGTTTTGTAGATGACATCGTAGACACACACACACACACACACACACACACACACACACACACACACACACACACACACACACACACACACACACACACACACACACACACACACGGGAAACAGTAGTATAGTATGGTAAAACAACACTTTTAACTGCACCTATCCGGTGTATATGACAATAAAAACATCTTACTCATCTAGCAGTCATATGCCTCAAAGCTATTGGGTTTAATTATCTCTAAAGTTGTTTTAATCATTCATCTAAATATGGTGTTTACCAGCAGAGCTGGTATTATTAGATGGAATTGTTTACCCAACGTAGCTATTGTTGTCTCGATGGACTGAGAAACACAGACCAGAAATCCTGATCTTATTGTATAAACACATTCATCAGATGATGGGCCATTCAAATGTGACTGGGTCAGGAGTCCTACGTCAACCTTTGCAGTACCGAGGAAACATTGTCTTTTTCCTGTCAGATACCATGACCTTATCCATGCAATGTAGTCTCTTTGAGTTGAATGTACAGTGAATATACTGTGGTGGCCAGAAGGAAACACAGTCCCTCACCACACAGCACAGTCACCTGCAGCACCATGGAGAGTGCCATCAGAGGTCGACACAAGGTCTGGGCTAAGCAGAGATGTTCAGGACCAAGGACAGCCCTAACCCAGGTGTGCACAATTTCCCCTTTGACAGGGAGCCTCGGCTGCAGGCTGTTGGGCCCAATTAGTAGCCACATTAAGGAGGACAAAGAAGCCACAGTGAGGGGAAGGAGAGGCAGGAGGAGAGAGCGGACACGGATTGTTGGAGGTATCCCAGCCCAGGCTTTGGACCAGTCAGAACCCAACCACCCTCTTGGAGATAGAGGCCTAGTGGAGGACGTGAGTAGAATAAATCCACCTTGTCTAATTCTACACCTCTTCTGCCTCCCTTCCAGAAGTAGACGGACGCCAGAAGGAGCAGCCGGCAGAAAGAAGAGTGACCTGAGTTACAGTTTCCTCCCTTTTCCCTTTCCCCTCCTTTTGAGAAATAAAGAAACCTAAGTTTGCCCCACTGAAACTCTGCCCAGTGAATGATTTTCTGCAACCTCCGGAGTTAAACCCTCCCAGTCCTGAGAGGGGAGGTTACAATACAGAATAGATGTTTGGTATCAAATAGGGCTTTGACGGGAATACACGTCTAACATCCGCTCAGACTGGAATACACGTCTAACATCCGCTCAGACTGGAATACACGTCTAACTTCTTCTCAGACTGGAATACACGTCTAACTTCTTCTCAGACGGGAATACACGTCTAACATCCTCTCAGACGGGAATACACGTCTAACATCCTCTCAGACTGGAATACACGTCTAACATCCTCTCAGACTGGAATACACGTCTAACATCCTCTCAGACTGGAATACACGTCTAACATCCTCTCAGACTGGAATACACGTCTAACATCCTCTCAGACTGGAATACACGTCTAACATCCTCTCAGACTGGAATACACGTCTAACATCCTCTCAGACGGGAATACACGTTTAACATCCTCTCAGACGGGAATACACGTCTAACTTCCTCTCAGACGGGAATACACGTCTAACTTCCTCTCAGACTGGAATACACGTCTAACTTCCTCTCAGACTGGAATACACGTCTAACATCCTCTCAGACTGGAATACACGTCTAACATCCTCTCAGACTGGAATACACGTCTAACATCCTCTCAGACTGGAATACACGTCTAACATCCTCTCAGACTGGAATACACGTCTAACATCCTCTCAGACTGGAATACACGCTTAACTTCCTCTCAGACGGAATACACGCCTAACTTCCTCTCAGACGGGAATACACGTCTAACTTCCTCTCAGACGGGAATACACGTCTAACTTCCTCTCAGACGGGAATACACGTCTAACTTCCTCTCAGACTGGAATACACGTCTAACTTCCTCTCAGACTGGAATACACGTCTAACATCCTCTCAGACGGGAATACACGTCTAACATCCGCTCAGAGGCGGGTAAACAAAACCAAAGCATGGATTGCTGTCATACACTATATGACCAAAAGTATGTGGATACCTGCTTGTCGAACATCTCATTCCAAAATCATGGGCATTAATATGGAGTTGGTGCCTCTCTTTGCTCCTACAACAGCCTCCACTCTTCTGGGAAGGCTTTCCACTAGATGTTGGAACATTGCTGCGGGGACTTGCTTTCAGTTAGATACAAGAGCATTAGTGAGGTCAAGCACTGATGTTGGGCGTTTATGCCTCCTGGTTCAGTCGGCGTGCCAATTCATCACAAAGGTCCTAGAGGCCTCTTTGCAGGACAGTCAAGTTCTTCCACACCGATCTCGACAAACCATTTCTGTATGGACCTCGCTTTGTGCACGGGGCATTGTCAGGCTGCAACAGGAAAGGGCCTACCCTAAACTTTTGCCACAAATTTGGAAGCACAGAATCGTCTAAAATGTCATTGCATGCTGTAGCGTTAATATTTCCCTTCACTGGAACTAAGGGCTCTAGCCCAAACCATGTAAAAAAAAAGCCCCAGACCATTATTCCCCCATCCACCAAACTTTACAGTTGGCACTATGCATTGGGGCAGGTAGCGTTCTCCTGGCTTCCGCCAAACCTAGATCAGTCCGTCGGACTGCCAGATGGTGAAGCGTGATTCAAAGCGTTCCCACTGCTACAGTCCAATGACGATGAGGTTTGCACCACTCCAGCCGATGCTTGGCATTACAGACGATTTTACGCGTTACGCGCTTTAAGCATACGGTGGGCCTGTTCTGTGGGCTTTTGTGGCCTACCACTACGCGACTGAGCCATTGTTGCTCCTTCACAATAGCAGCACTTATAGTTGCCAGTGAAGCTCTAGTACTTGTTGGAAAGGTGGCATTGTTTGACGGTGCCACGTTGAAAGTCACTGAGCTCTTCAGTAAGGCCATTCTACTGCCAATGTCTATGGAGATTGCATGGCTGTGTGCTCGTTTTTATACACCGGTCAGCAACGGGTGTGGCTGAAATAGCCAATTTGAAGGGGTGTCCACATACTTTTGAATATATAGTGTATCTTGTCCATAGACTGATTACAGGGTAAGGAAACCAATGTGTCATTTTGTAATTTGGGTGAACTATCCATTTAATAATGGTGGCTTTACAAGTATATGTGTCACATAAAAGGAAGCAACTTGACAACATTAATCAGACAAAAGTGATACTCCAACTCAGTGCGTAGACCAGGGGTAGGCAAACCTGGTCCTGGAGTGCCACAGGCGCTTCATGCTTTTGATTTAACTGACCTGGAAGACTAGGTGTGTTGAATTTAGGCAATCACTGAACTGATCGATGATCTCAGTGGGTCCAGTGTGGTGCCTAGTTGGAACATAATCCTGCAGTATCTGCGGCACTCCGGGAACAGGGTTAGGAACAGGGTAGCCTACACCTGGCGTAGACTCTCAAAGCCTGTGGTGAAAACAATGTGTTCTCACTGCATGGTATGGACGAGTATCTTTCTGGTATTATGATTATCTCTAAAGGGCTTTGACTGTCTGGTGCTATTAGTCTTAACCACATTATTCTACATGCAAGGTATAGCCATACATATACCGTCCTGTGTCATGCAATGTGCCCTCCCTCCTTCATCTGTTATTTTGCATGCCTATGTATTTTGGAATTGGAACATGGAACATAAACAGAGAACAGATCAGCATGTTCCAGCCTTCTTGTGTGTCATAAACAATCTTTATTGTACTATTTCTGTGAATTATTGGCCCCTGACATGAGTCCACAGATGCCAAACCTGAGGTGGAAGCAGATGGGTGGGTGGTGGAGGGTTTCAGGTTAGCAGGTACACTGACATTTAATGATATAACCCACTAGAGTGTGAACTGACTCATGTTGATTGGCCTAATATTAAAGCTTAGTTATGACGGCATGGCCAGAAAACTCCCAGTAAATCCACTTTTTCATGGTGTACAGGCCTGGTCTATTTTTGAGCGAGTCTGACTGTGTAATGCATACAAAGAGGGAAAGCATACACCCTTTGGCCAAGTTCCTTATGTACAGTGAGGGAAAAAAATTATTTGATCCCTGCTGATTTTGTACGTTTTCCCGCTGACAAAGAAATGATCAGTATGTAACTTTTTGGGCAACGCGACCAAATTCACTTTTCATTCTCATTGAAAAGTATAAAAAGTGGTAGCTAGATCTGTTCTATGTGCTCGATTTCTATGCTTGCTGTTCTTAAATTGAGTTTTTGTGCCTTTTACTTATTGTTTTACACACCAGCTTCACACAGCTGAAAATATAATATTTTTGATTATTGAATCTATATTTCACAGTGGCTTGGATGGTACTATGATTCTCTATTTCATAAATTGCTTGTTTTGTCATTTAAACAGAAATTAGGCAAACTATTAGAATTTTAGCATCCAGGAAATGGCGGAGCAACTTCTGTATATTGCACCTTTATTAAATAAAGTTTGAGCATGTCTGCTGCCATAAGGCTGACATAAGAACATTTGACAATAAAGAGCTATAATTAATATTGTAGCGACCTTAACCCAACACTGAGTGACATGTTAAAGAGGTACAGACCTCTTGGTGTAATGGTTAAGGTGTTGACTTGACAGTTGCTGGATTTACAGCAGAATCTTTCCACGACAGATTATTGTCAGACTAACATTCTGATGCCTCCTCATCAAGACTCCTAAGAGAAGACTTGCTTAATTTATTCACCTGAGCCTTTAGCCATTTACTTTCTAATGATAAACATTACTGTGTTGAAATGCAGAGGACAAATGATGGGTTACAGTAGCATCTGTGTCAAGTTTAGTTGTAATGGCAGTTGGTTTTCACTCTAAACAATTCAAAAGCAAGAATAATGTGCCTTCTTGTCAATTAGTAAGAAAAATTGTTGCTGCATGTTACGATTAGGTTTTCTCTGGAATCTCTTTGCCTCTCTAGGAATGTGCTTCCCATGATTTATAGACCAAAAATGAAAGTGACAGTCATCCCTCTGGCCCACTCCGAGCCCCTGGCATGGCATACCAGCATCCAGGGGTGGTACCTGTTGCGTAAGGCAAGGGCTGGGTGTGTAGGTGTGTTGGGGTGTGGGCAAAATCTCTCTGTTGGGTAAAGCTATCTCTGTTCAATCCTGAGCTTGTAGTCTCAACCACCCCACAATGAGAGGCACCTGTGTTGTGAGATTAGAACCAGAGGAGGATCTGTCACTGACCAGACCAGTTACTGCAGCACTGCATCCACAGTACTGAATCCAACAGGTGAGTTCTGCCTGCCTCTGATCTTTAAGACACCAATCTGGAGACAATTATTAGATACTGGAAGGGAGAAAGTGTGTTGCTAATTCAGACACAAGACAGCTTGCAGAATACTTACATGATTGACTCATACATATACAGTTTATTGAGACTTATGCTGTTGCATTTGATAAACACTTTCAACAGGTTTAACTACAGGTCCATAGACTTGCATTTGTTTTGCTTCTGCTTGACCATCTGTAGTGTATAAATAGTCCATTACTCAGGGGGAGAGTGTGTATAATGTGAGTGTGTGAATGCATACACAGTTGCCAACAATGATTTTAGCAGAAAATAGAGAATATATTATAATTAGTCGTAGATTAATGTAAAATTTGGCATATCTCCAACTCTTTGGAGTTATGGATTATGTTATAATGCTGTTATTGCATCAAATGGTTGTTTTATGCAACATAATAAGTGGTTGTTAGAATGCTCATCTGTGTGTGTTCTACTGAGGATGGGCCTCTGGAAGATTTATGATGTCTTTGTGTGATACCGCATTCCAGAACGTGAGTTAATGTTTTTGTTCTATAAGGTACCAAGGAGAGATGACTCCAGGGCCAGACCTTGGTCTCTACACAATGACATACTGTCTGCTGTGAATTAAAAGTATCTTTCATACTAATCTTAACCATGTGACCCATTCCATACATATGTTGTTTGTCATGTTGACTGAAGGAGGATGGACTTTGCTATAAAATACTGTGGCTCAAACCAGCTCACTGAGTTCTCAGTGATCACCTCCAGCGATGATTACTGACCAGCTCCATTACTGCAGTAATTAAATAATAAAGTTTGATTGTTTTGAAAAAATCTGAAGGTCTTTCCTTTTGATTACAATAATTCCACCACATAGATCACATTTGTCCAGCATCCTCACTTTGTTGTATCTCACGGCACCCTCATATGCTGTGTGTTGAAATATGCAGACAGATTGAAAGCAAATTGACATTGTAATACTACTACAGCCAACTTTCTACCCCCCCCCCATAACCTTTGGACTTTAAAGCATTCCCAGAACGCATAGATTATTGAGTCATTGTTAGTTTTACACTTAAGACATGACTCTGCCCTTATGCTGTAGAATTTGTGAATTTTGTCTCTTGTATAACAAATTATATACATTAGTTTATACTGGATTAAGCATACATTTTTGTTATCATTTAGAGTCATATAATTCAGTAACACTGGTTGCTAGTGACATGTTGGCCCATAAATTGTGTGTGAAGTCATGCTAAGAATATATTTCCCCCAGGGCTCTACTGAGTAATGTAATTTATAGTTGGAAAAAAGTTATGTTCTGTACATACTAGACCCAACCAACTAGCCAATGTCCATGTTATTTGTTTCAATAGGTTCTTCAACCGGAAGCAGAGACCTGGACCACCAAGGGTGTGTTAACCTCCATGATTCTAAAACTGTACACTAGCCTATATGTAAAACATCACTGCTCCATCATGAGCAACAGTGGTATATCAACGCAGACTGAGTGTGCTTGTGTGATGTACAAGTCAAAAGCGCAGGTGGTTTGGACCATGAAGTTGCATACTTCCCTCAAGGGAGACGACAGCTGGATCCATAGAGCGCCAGACCCTGATGAAGAGAAGGGGAAACCAAGATAACCCAGCTCAAACCAAAAGCAGAGATGAGTGAACAACGTAGTTTACTAAGACGGCACAAAGTAAACAATTTACAATGTGCCCAAAATAACGGTATCCATAAATCACGGGCGAAAATACCAGCCGGAAAGGTACCGACAAAGAACAAGGAACAGTTACGCACACAATCATGGGGGAACCAGAGGGTTAAATACATGAACAAGTAATTGGGAAATGAAAACCAGGTGTGTGGAAAACAAAGACAAAACAAATGGAAAATAAAAAGTGGATCTGCGATGGCTAGAAGACCGGTGACGTCGACCGCCAAACGCCGCTCGAACAAGGAGAGGGACCGACTTCGGCGGAAGTCGTGACACCCCCCAACATCGGAAACCCCCTAACTTCAGACACTCTAGCGGTTAGAGGATTAAATCACCTCGAGCTCAACATTTAAATGAACTGTAAAATAACAGTATGTTTTGCGACTAAAGACACCCGTCTAGCCAGCTGAGCACCGATTTTCATTGCAATTTATGTAAATTAAGTTAGGTTTTGAGAGTTTTCCAAAAAGTTATACATATATACACATTTTAAGGGACACGCTGTATATTGTAAAATTCGACTACTTGACATACCACACTTTTTACCTCTGAAATATAGCTAACGGATTTCTGGCAAGTACTTTTTTTTTTTTTTACCGGAAGGCTAGCCAAGTTAACTTACTTAGTCAACTGTCAAGTAAACACTTCGGATACAAGGTTGGTGTCTCTTTTTGAACACAATTAAACGGATATATCTTGTAATTGAACAAAATAGTAAAGGGGGGACCCCGATCTGTTTACAATGGAAAACCACGGCGTCAAGAAAGACGGACTGTTAAATGGGTTACATACCCCTGGTCTCTCTTCAGCTGAATCCAGCCCTTATACCTTTCTTACCTTACACAATGTCATGACTTCAGCCGAAGTTGGTCCCTCTCCTTGTTCGGGCGGCTTTCGGCGGTCGACGTCACCGGTCTTCTAGCCGACACCGATCCATTTTTCATTTTCTGTTGGTTTTGTCTTCCTTTTTCACACACCTGGTTTACATTCCCATGATTACATGTTCCTTATTTAACCCTCTGTTTCCCCCCATGTTTTTGTGTGTGATTGTTTGTTGTAATTCGTTCTGTGGTTTTTCGTGTGATTGTTTATCACCACTCTTATGGATTATTTTGAGTAAACTATATGATTACTCATTTGTGTTGTCCTGCGCCTTACTGGCATCACGGGGGAACCTTTACAGAATCACACACCACCAATGGAGTCAGCAGGAGCAACCAGCCCTTCTCTACAAGTCGAGGAGCGCCTTCAGCACAGCCATGGGTTGCATGCTGCAAAATATGGAGCGATGGGAGATAGGAGGTTTTCCAGCGCCTCCACCATCATATCAACCTCCCACTCCACAACCCATACAGCTGTCCACCCCTCCTTCACCTGGTCCCAGTGGGATTCGTCTCGCGCTACCGAGGGAGTATGATGGGACGGCTGCCGGGTGCCAGGGATTCCTACTCCAGCTGGAGCTCTACCTGCCGACCGTTCAGCCGGCTCCCTCGGGACGCGAGATTGTGTCCGCCCTCGTCTCCTGTTTATCCGAGAAAGCCTTGGAGTGGGCCAACGCAGTATGGGGAGAGGACGGAGCAGCGTTGGACCACTACGATGAGTTCACCCGTCGCTTTCAGGCAGTGTTCGACCATCCACCTGAGGGTAGAGCGGCGGGTGAACGCCTGTTTCATCTCAGACAGGGGACGAGGAGTTCCGAACCCTGGCCGCCGGCGCGGGATGGAGTGACAGGGCCCTGATCGACCAATACTGGTGCTGTCTACGCAAAGACGTCCAGCGGAGCTGGCATGCAGGGACACCACTCTTACATTTGACCAGCTGGTGGACCTGTCCATCAGGCTGGATAACCTGCTGGCCACCCGTGGACGTCCGGATCGGGGCCTGTTATTTCCATCCCCCAACACCTCTGCTCCGACGCCTATGGAGCTGGGAGGTACTGCGCTTAGGGGGGCCGGAGGAGGGGCCATTCCCTGCACCCTCTGTGACCACAGAGGGCACACTGCTGGTCGATGCGGGGGGGTTCCTCAGGGAGTCTAGGCGGCAGGCAGAGCACTATCGTGTCATCCCAGGTGAGTAGGCACCAGACTCACCCAGAGCTCCCTGTTACTCACATGTTTATGTTTGTTGATTTTCCTGATTTTTCCACACATTCCCAGCATAAGGCGCTAGTCGATTCAGGTGCAGCTGGGGACTAATTGATCGTTCATTTGCTCATAGTTTAGGGATCCCCATTGCTCCTGTTGATATGCCTTTCCCTGTGCACGCCTTAGATAGTCGTCCATCGCTCCATTAAGCATGGTTACGTAGGAAGGTCATGAGGAGAGAATCAGTTTATACCTCATTGATTCTCCTGCGTTTCCCGTGGTGCTGGGCCTACCCTGATTGGCCTATCATAACCCCATTATTTCGTGGCAACAGAGGGCTCTCAAGGGATGGTCACGAGAGTGCTCGGGGAGGTGTGTAGGTGTTTCCATCGGTGCGACTACGGTGGAAAGTCCAGACCAGGTCTCCACCGTGCACATCCCCTTCTGAATATACCGATTTGGCTCTCGCCTTCTGTAAAAAGAAGGCCACTCAATTACCACCCCATCGACGGGGGGACTGTGCGATAGATCTCCTGGTAGACGCAGCACTTCCCAGGAGTCACGTGTATCCTCTGTCCCAGGAGGAGACGGAGGCTATGGAAACATATGTCTCCGAATCTCTGGGGCAGGGATACATTCGGCCCTCCACTTCACCTGCCTCCTCGAGTTTCTTTTTTGTGAAGAAAAAGGATGGAGGTTTGCGCCCGTGTATTGACTATCGAGGTATCAATCAGATCACTGTGAGGTACAGCTACCCGCTGCCTCTCATAGCCAGTGCGATTGAGTCAATGCATGCGGCGCGCTTCTTCACAAAATTGGATCTCAGGAGCGCTTACAACCTGGTGCGTATCCGGGAGGGGGACGAGTGGAAGACTGCATTTAGTACCACCTCAGGGCACTAGTAACTCATCATGCCGTACGGGTTAATGAATGCTCCATCAGTTTTCCAGGCATTTGTAGATGAGATTTTCCGGGACTTTCTCGGGCAGGGTGTAGTGGTGTATATCGACGACATTCTGATTTACGAGCATGTGTCCCTAGTGCGCAAGGTGCTTGGTCGACTGTTGGAGCATGACTTGTACGTCAAGGCTGAGAAATGTCTGTTCTTCCAACAGTCCGTCTCCTTCCTTGGGTACCACATTTCCACGTCAGGGGTGGAGATGGAGAGTGACCGCATTTCAGCAGTGCGTAATTGGCCGATTCCAACCACTGTGAAGGAAGTGCAGCGGTTCTTAGGTTTTGCCAACTACTACCGGAGGTTTATCCGGGGCTTTGGTCAGGTAGCGGCTCCCATTACCTCACTGCTGAAGGGGGGACCGGTGCGACTGCGGTGGTCAGCTGAGGCGGACAGGGCTTTTGGTCACCTGAAGGCTCTGTTTACCTCGGCTCCCGTGCTGGCTCATCCGGATCCCTCTTTGGCGTTCATAGTGGAGGTGGACGCGTCCGAGACTGGGATAAGAGCTGTGCTGTCTCAGTGCCTGGGTACGCCACCTAAACTCCGCCCCTGTGCCTTCTTTTCGAAGAAGCTCTGCCCGGCGGAGCGTAACTATGATGTGGGGGACCGGGAGGTGTTGGCTGTCGTCAGGGATCTGAAGGTGTGGAGACATTGGCTTGAGGGGGCTAAACACCCTTTTTTCATCTGGACCGACCACCGCAATCTGGAGTACATCCGGGAGGCGAGGAGACTTAACCCTCGCCAGGCAAGGTGGGCCATGTTTTTAGCTCGTTTTGTTTTCACCCTATCCTACCGACCAGGTTCCCAAAACACTAAGGCAGACGCACTGTCCCGGCTGTTTTACACAGAGAAGCGGTCCATAGTGGCACCGGTGGTCCATGGTGGCACCGGTGGTGTGGGAGCTGGACGCGGACATCGAGCGGGCGTTACGTACAGAGCCCACTCCACCTCAGTGTCCAGCTGGGGATATGTATGTTCCGTCTGCTGTCCGCGACCGTCTGATCTATTGGGCCCACACGTCACCCTCCTCTGGTCATCCTGGCATCGGTCGGACGGTGCGCTGTCTTAGTGGGAAGTACTGGTGGTCCACCTTAGCTAAGGACGTGAGGGTTTATGTTTCCTTCTGCTCAGTGTGCGCCCAGTGCAAGGCGCCTAGGCACCTGCCCAGAGGGAAGTTACAACCCCCTACCCGTTCCACAGCGACCTTGGTCACACCTGTCGGTGGACTTCTTGACGGATCTTCCTCCGTCACAGGGTAACACCACG
The DNA here is from genome assembly GCA_030435695.1 of Brachymystax lenok tsinlingensis. Taxonomy (NCBI): domain Eukaryota; kingdom Metazoa; phylum Chordata; class Actinopteri; order Salmoniformes; family Salmonidae; genus Brachymystax; species Brachymystax lenok. The sequence continues at coordinate 20,109,377 of CM059792.1, read as the reverse complement.
ATCCTGGTCGTTGTGGATCGGTTTTCTAAGTCCTGCCGCCTCCTTCCTTTGCCCGGTCTCCCTACGGCCCTACAGACTGCGGAGGCCCTATTCACCCATGTCTTCCGGCATTACGGGGTGCCTGAGGATATTGTTTCTGATCGGGGTCCCCAATTCACGTCCAGGATTTGGAGGGCGTTCATGGAGCGTCTGGGGGTCTCGGTCAGCCTTACCTCAGGTTTTCACCCCCGAGAGTAACGGGCAGGTGGAAAGAGTCAACCAGTCAACCACACAACCCCTACAGTGGTACCAGATGTCGACCCACTGATCCCTGAGTCAATGACCCTTGACTGTAAGGCACATTAAAGGTGCTACATGAAGTAGTTTTTAGAATTTTTGCATTGTAATTTCAGAAAATGTCCATAATATGTCTGCAGTAATAGTGGAATTAAAGTGTTTCCCAGTATTACTTGCCTGCCAGTGATTGTCTGTGATATTTACCTATTGATTTCTCCCACCGGGCCGGCTTCTGTTGTCAAAATGGGAAGCTGTTTTGATTTTGTGGCTGTGTTATCTAGTGGAAACTCGGGCAAGCGGCAAATGTAGAAATCGCTCTGTCATTTCCTGTTTGCAAAGATTCTACACTTTTTGCTCAGTTGCAGGTCATGTGAGAAAACAAGCACTGAATAGTGTATGGAATCTAAATCGCTGTAATAACCAAAAATATAGTTTTTACCGCTGTTGGAAGCTGGTGGACCAAAACCGAAAGTAAAAAGGCTCAAGTGCGAGTGTCCAGAGGAGATTTGTTTTAAATACTGTTGCAATTCCACTGTCTTCCACATAGGGGAGAAATTCTGAATTTTTTTGTATACATTTACACTTTAACAATTTGACATGAACAGTTTTATTCATGAGTTTTATTGAAGAATGTCAACAACAAAAAAATCTGCCAAAGATAAAATGCAATTATATGAATGCTGTTAAGTAGAGAAATTGTCTGCTCAGTCAGAAATGAATATCCAACTAGTCAGTGACAACTGTGTGGAGTTTGGAGTTTGTGACAGCAACTATGTGAGTTTATTACAGTATTATAGACACCATGTCCTGGGATTTCCTATGATCTTCTATGTAGAAGAACCCTTTACATTTTAACTGTGTAGCTTGTGAGCAAAACATGTTACATGTACGTAGCTCAAAGCATTCTGACTCTACAGAAGTTTTAATGAAAAAGATCTGTCCCCGGACCCTTCAGGATCCGCCCTTGTCTCACGAACACCGCTCTAGCGCAGCCCCCGTTAATCTCAAAGACCAAGAAATAGAAGAAATAGACTAATCCAATAGTACAACCCAGAAGTCTGTAGCTCTAACACACAATGTTTAAAAGGGGTTAGAAGTCTTAAATCAAGCCAGCACAATAGTGGGACTCATTTGGTTAAGTTATTTGATACATACATTTGTAATTTTTATTTAACTAGGCAAGTCAGTTAAGAACAAATTCTTATTTACAATGACGGCCTACGCCGGCCAAACCCTAACGACACTCTGCCAATTGTGCACCGCCATATGGGACTCATAATCACTGCCGGTTGTGACATAGCCTGGAATCAAACCAGGGTCTGTAGTGACACCTCTAGCACTGAGATGCAGTGCCTTAGACCGCTGCGCCACTCGGGAGCCCAAGTGTATACATACATACGCTCGCTCTCTCTCCCTCTTTCTCGAGCGGAATATTTCCTTTTTCCAGAGCGGGGTGTGCAGTAAGGCCTTGGAGGACGTGATGACCGCCATGTTTCTGCATGGGAGAGTGATCCACTGTGATGGCTGCTTTACTGAAACCGTGTAGGCCCCAGGACTTCTCATCACCTTGGAACAGAGGGCACAACAGTGTCATCCCTGGAACATGGTCACCAAAACAACCATTCTGACAGATGACTTGCTAACTTTGTGTTTGAAGGTTTTTTGTATGTGTTATATTTCCAAAGTTATCGTCAGTTCTTGACTTCTTCCCTGACACTGAATGTATTTTTTTGTGAATCAGTGTAGATTAAGGGGAGGAGACAGGTTAAAGAAGGAATTTTAAGTATTGAGACAATTGAGACATGGATTATGTATGTGTGCCATTCAGAAGGTGAATGGGCAAGACAAAAGATTGAAGTGCCTTTGAACGAGGTATGGTAGTAAGTGCCAGGCGCACCGGTTTGAGTGTGTCAAGAACTGCAATGCTGTTGAGTTTTTCACGCTCAATAGTTTCCCATGAGTATCAAGAATGGTACACCACCCAAAGAACATCCAGGCAACTTGACACAACTGTGAGAAGCATTGGAGTCAACTTGGGACATCATCCCTGTGGAGTGCTTGATACCTTGTAGTCCATGCCCCAACAAATTGAGGCTGTTCTGAGGGCAAAGGGTGTGCAACTTAATATTAGGAAGGTGTTTCTAATGTTTTGTACACTCAGTGTATATCTGTAATAACAAGAACATATGTAAATGGTTCATGACAGTTTCCATCATTTATGTCAACATATTTGAACTGTGAATAAAATATGAATAACATTTTACCCCACATATTGCTGTGCGTTATATTACCCAACCTCACTGGACATTTTGTTTTACAATGACAATGAAATTAAGCACAATATTATAATACCTTCGTTTTAAAATGGCTTTGATTATGTTTAATTGCTTAATTCAATTTAACACAGCAACCCTATGGTTTAAAAGCAGAGAGCATTAATACATGTGGAGAATGAAAACTAGGTATCTTATAACTTTAGCACCTCCATAGAATTGTGTGTCCTTGCACCCTCCACACAGTAATCATTTAAAAGGACAAACAATAGATACTTATACATCAAGAATGAGTGCAAAAAAGATACCATAAGTCCTTTGACACACTTAGACAAGAGAGACTCCCACATCACACTCCCACATTTCACTTGAATGTGCAGCACTTTGGCACATTCAGCTGTTGGTTACAGTACCGGACAGCTCATTTACGTACACAATCTAAAACAAAAGCAGCTAGATCATGTTCACAATCTATATAGATATCAGTAAGCCAGGGGACTGGGGTGTAATTCTTAGTTCTGATTAGCATGGAGAGCAGTCATCTCTTTCAGTCACTCAGATTTAGAGGGCTGAATGGAGTCCACATAACACAATCTGACAATAATGTCAGGGACACTTTATTAAAGCAAAAAAAGTATAATTGCAAACCAAAACCAGACGCGCTACATCCAATGTAAAAAAAAGGAGCAACAGACATCAGAGAGTCATCTTCCTGGACTGAGAACCGAGGGGATAAGACTGGTGAGCAGGAGGATGGGAGGGGCTCGAAGTTATGATGACCAGGGGGAGGGGCTTGAAGTTATGATGACCAGGAGTTCTATTCATCTCTTAGACTGTTGTTGAAGTGATAAATAAGATGGTCAAGATGAACTATGTGTAGGTTAGCGGAGCCCTCCAGGGAAGCAGCCAGCAGTGGGTAGGGGATCCAGGCTGCAGGCATGTCTGAGGGGATGGATGAATGTTCAGTAGTGTGACGTGTAACGGCTCTCCTCAGGCCCAGTCTATGGGCGGATGGAGACGTGAAAGGGCAACGTTTTTAACAGCGCAGGCCTTTTCTGCCCAGGAACCGCAGCACTGCATAGTTATAAGTGGTAGCTACCACATACAGAAACTAAAGAGAGAGAAAGATGGAGAGAGAAGGAGAGCGGGACAAAAGAGAAAAGAGTTTAAAAACATTTTAAAAAAGGTTTTCACAAAAGTGCCTCTGCATTCAGACGACATATTAATTATTCAATAGCCTATAGAGCATCACAAGATGATCTCTGTTTTTGTGCACACATTTATCACTCACTTAGGTGCCCCTACAGTAGGCCTATAGAATACTCTAAGTCAGTTCTCTAGGGATTGGTGAGCTTTTCTATTATGACCTAGCTGGTCTTGTCACCTTAGTCATTGTTGAAAATCAATAAATATTTACTGTGCTGATGGACAGCATGATAAGATTGTTCTATTTCTCAGAAATTTATTTTTCTCTGCCAAAGAGCCTTAAAATGAACCCCATACCTCTCTGGTGGTATGCCTAAAACTAACCCAGTTGGAGCTGCAAAATCAAGTCATACTCTGAACCTAGACCAAGATGGTGACAAACCCCATAGACTCATCAGTCTGGGTGGACATTCTTACTCACCAGAGCCAAGAGAGCGATCCCTGCACCAGCAAAGGCAGCAATGTACAGGTCATAGGTGACGAAGAACTGCAGAGACAAAAAAAGAATATGAGAAAATATTCCTGGTAGACTTTATAAAAAGGTTCCTTAAATAGTGCATGCATTGTACATTGATTTGCTATTCAGAATAATAATTTAGCTGTGGGTTTATGAAAGGTTACAGAACCTAGAAACACACTAATTCTTACAAAGTAGTTTTAAGACAAAGCGAACAGCAACTCACCTCTTTTGTTTTGCAAATGGATGCCAAGGTCATTCCACAAGCTTTCCCTGGCATTGCATTCCAAGGCAGCAGACCTAATGAGAAGCTTGTCTTATTAATGTGAAATGAAATACTGTACATTTTAAATGTAAAAAAGAAATAAGACTAACATAAGGTGGCCCGGCTGGGTCCATCATAAGCTAAACGTACCATACTGCCGGGCATCCATGCAGATCCAGCCGTGCTGGTTGATGCTGGGTGTCGTCTCAGCCAGGATGTTGATGTTGTGGCAGGTCTGTGCCATATTAAAGAAGAAGAAGACGGGTATGGCTGTGAAGGCAAACACCGCCAGCCAGATTACTGCCAGGACGTATGTCACAATGATGAACTGTGGAGCAGGAAGCAGAGCAGGAGGTCACAGGATGTTATTGGTCAAACTCCAGGGGGGATACAGGATGTGACACAACATGTCTTATAAGGCTTCATTACTGCAGCCATACACCACTATAGAGGGTAAATACTCTAACATGAGCCTAATATCCCTGAAGCAATACAACAGGGATTCATGGATAATTAACTTATGGATAATTATCTATAAATTGTTTATGGATTGTTTCTCAACCAGTGGGTAGAGTACAAGCTAGAGTACAGTCAGTAGGCTATAGTGTCAATATTCTTTTAGCAACCTAAGAATGAGGTGATGTCACTCCCTCTCTCTCTCTCCCCTTCCTCCCTCCTCACCGTTAGACTAAGGCAGCGGCCACATCTGGTGCTCCGGAACTCTCCGAAGGTCTGCTTGACGGCACTGGTGGTGTAGAATCCCTCTGCCAGCAGCAGGATGCAGTAGAGGAAGAAGAAAGAGGCCAGGCCATAGATCACGTACTGGAAGTACTTGATACTGGGAGACAAGGACAGGTCATAATAACGAAAGGTCAGAGATTCCATGGTGACAAAAGGTGCTTTTGAGAGGTGTCTTCTCTTAACCTATCTTAAGGAAGGGTTACCAATACTACTACTACTGCTGCTGCAAGAGCCTTTACATTTCTGTTGCTTGATTTGCACAACCTACCTATAAATACAAACAATTAAATTAGGTTATTGCACTTAAAAACAGAAAAGTTTTAAAGAGTCACTCACAACGAGGCCAGGATAACATAGTCTTGTATGTTACGAGCGAAGTAAGTCTCGACGAGCACCTCGGTGTTGGCCAGTGCCTCGTGCCCGCAGCCACAGAACAGTGCCATGCCGGTGAAGCAGAGCAGAGTGGCAACCAGGGAGGGGTAGGGCACTGCCCCCAGGCAGCGGATACAGCAATCATAACAACCTGGTGAGGGGGCATAATACATCAACACACTGGCGGCACACACCAACACACAGCACATCTACAACACAGTCCAGACATCTCTCAGTCACCCTGCTTGGGGAGCTGTTAAACATAAAGACTCCACTGCTTCTGCCAAAAATCCAACAACAGCCACCATCAACTTCCATCAACAGGCATGAAAGCAATATAAAAATTAGAGCGAAAAACAACAACGAAACCAAGTGCAGTGTATCCAATCAAGCAATGTTAAACTGTCTATACAAAACCAGCCGCCACTGACTTCACAGCATTCTCATACACTTCCTCCAATGTAAGCTGTGCTGGGGAAGCAGATAACAAACATCCAGACTGTTAACGGCTGTATTGGTATAGGAATCAGAGAAAGAGAAGCACCTAGGGCTTTGCAAAGCCAAGGCTGTCTGACCGGAAACATCTGTTCCTTTCGATCTTGTGCTCCTCAACAACAAGCAAAGAGTTGATGAACCAGTGACGCTAAAGGCTCAGGATATTTTAACCAAAAAACTGCTCTGTCTGCAATGATTTCATCCGTGTGTAAAAGCTCCTCAGCTCCAGCCAACGCCTCACAGCTCAGCCCCTCTACTCTCCAGAGTTCAGCCCTCTTTCACCACCAACCGCCATCCACCACAGGCGTCACCCGGAGAGGAGGGAGGGGGAGAGAGAGGAGAGAGAGGAGAGAGCACTGAAGGGTGGGTTCCAGGGGCCTTGAGAGAGAGCCTGTCTTTGTGGCGGGAGACACAATGCCCTTTGTCTTAGCTAGGAGTGGAGGAGAACAAAGGCCAGTGATGTCAAACAAACAAGGACCACACACACACCAACAATCTAATAAACAAGCCATGAGCATCTGGGCGGGTGGGGCGGGGGTCAGGGGAGTTTCTCCACCACTAGGATTCTCACAGTATCGCTGGCAATGTCAGTACTATGCGCCCAGGCCAGTTTACGGCTACAGCTGGCTGGGACTGGTACCATTGCACTGAATGAGTTTCTATGTCAGCAAGAGGTGGGGGGGGAGTTCAAGTGTTCAAGGGTGGGAGGAAGCACAATGAATGGGAGCGGGAACTGAAATGTCTTCACAACAACAACCATGTTGCTCATTAAAGTTGTATGATCTACAAACCCCATTCAGGAAGGGCAAACACTGTCATGATCATACATAATAAATGATTGAGCTGAGACAAATGTTCCACGCAGACTAAACGTTCCTGTAATCTTAAGGTTTGTGTGATTTTAGTGGGTAGGAAGGAACAGAGGACATAAACAAACTGCCATTTAAATAAAAACAGCAACAGCTTGGAGGTTGTTTTGAGTCCCTGGAAACTACATAGGCTACAGACGCCCCCTCTTCAGCTGTGCTGTGAAACGCCAGTAAGAATGACAAATGTGCCATGATAACCCATGAATAAAATCACAGCACAGATATTACCGGAATGCATTGAAGGATCATACCAAACCAAGTCTTTACATCATACTAAATCTTAATTAACTTTAGTGCAGGGAAAGTACGGAATAGTAGTGAAGGAATGTGATGGAGGAATAGCCGGCTTAAACTTGGCTCCAGAGTCAGATGGAAGGCGTGTAACAAAGGATTTCATGCAAATTTGCTAATTATGCCCTGCACAGTGTGGGAGTGTGAGAGCCTTTGACACGATCGACCTTGCATGACCTCTGTGCTGCCTGCACTGGTCATCTGTCTATCTGAACCCTAATTAGTTCAATCCATCTTTCAGAAAATGTTTCACAGATATAAGCTGTGTGAGAGAGGTGGTTTGATTAACATTTGAACATAATTGGCTATATTGAATTTATTTGAATAACATGTTTTATGTTCAAGAAATGTCAATTAAAATGAAGAGTAACAAGTATCAATAAGCTTGGCTGATCCAAAACGTTCAAAACTGATAAAACATATGTATTTATCTGTGTTACCTGGAATCAAATTCTATCAATCCTGCCTACGCTTCCAATGTTGCGATATTACCAATGTTGTGTTATAATATGAATAACCCATGAGGTACCCACAAGTGGACATCATAATATTATCAGACAATCATATAATACAATCAACTTGCAATAAAACCAGTAATTATCACAATATTAATGAAGGCTTCATATTATTCTCCAGTGAAGGAACACAAACTTTTCAGAAAAATTATATTTCAAAAGTAGATTAATCATATTCCACAGACTCACTTTTAAGATATTAATAGAAAACATGAAAAACTAATTAGATGACCACTTACCCATGTTCAGAGAGAAGTATGGGGTTATTGAGGTTTAGCTTGGCGGCTTTGTGACTGTGATATGAGGATATGAGAAGTTATTCCCCACCACTCCTATATGAATCTGACTTGCGCTTTTGTCTAACCAACAATAGACAGACCACCAGCTCACAGAGCCAGATCTTAAAGACACAAAGTCCCTTTTCAGCCACCGACCATCACTAATACAGTCCTGGGTTCAACATTAGGGACAGTGCAGGGGTCAAAGACCCTAATGAGTTTACACTTGCATTTCAATCCCTCTCATGCATACCAAGTTCACACAAAACACAAAGACTCTTTCTCTGAGCAATTGTATTAGTATAATATATCATTTCCCAATGTTTTTGAGCATACAATATAGCTCAGTATTTTAATTATTTATTTTATACAGTCATTATTGCTCATCTTTATCAAGGGTGTCCATAATTTCAGCCCTCACTGTAAGCGTGATCATCATGTGGGCTGGATGCCTGTTGGAAACGTATTCAGTTTGTGGGCCGCTGCATGGCCAGTTCATTCTCTCTCATTGGCCAGGCTATTCATGGTCTGCATTGTATGTGTGCTGCCTGTCTGAGGCACGTAAAGGATGCCATATGGTCAATAAAGCAGACGCTGGCTGGTGAGTGTGTTTGACTCTTCAGAAAACACAGAGATATGAAGAACATACAGACAAAGGAGCAAAACAAAAGGCAGGCCATGGAAATGCCACTGGACTGACATTGAGGAAGTAGACTAACAAGGGGACATTGAGGGCTGGGTCCAGCTGCTGCTCTCCCTCCATCACTGACCCAGTTGATGTCAAAGCCCATTCCTTACAATGTTCCCAGTGTGCAGCGGGAGCAAACAACACACTGTCTTTTTGGAGTGTGCCCGTACCCTCTTATCTTCCTTGGCTTTCTTCCTTTACAGCCCATGACCATCATGCAGTTACAAATGTAGCATAACATCTGATCTCCACTGGGCCCAGTCAAAATGGAGTATTGCCCTGCCGATGCCCAAAATCTAAGATATATGTTTTTATTTGTTTGTGGTTGAAAAATTCTGTTGATACTGTATGTAATACAATTGAATAAGATTGGCTATCTAGCCACATCTGACTCATTATAAAGATGTTGATGGATTTTGACAAGACGACCACTCCGTTCCAAACAAATCTTTAAAATCAGCCCATTGATATTGGACAGTGGTATTAGTCAATTTTGTTCTATGATTTTATCAAGGAAAGCCAGGTGATAATAATTCTCAGAGGCATGTGTATTCTCCCAGAATAACTGTGAAGTGTGCCCATTACATTCAAAAGAGCCTCTTCTAATAATACTTGAAAACATTTTATGCTCCAAAATCTGTTATTTGTGTAAATGGGATGAAGCGCATGGGGGAAATTCAGCTACCTTAGTCTGCAATAGTTTATACAAACAATGTCAATACCTTTATATTAATATAAACAAACAAACAACAATTAAAAAAGTGCTGGTCTAAGTTTATTGTGTACAAACAAGCCAAGCCAATGGAATCATATCAGTTGGTTAGAGTATGTGCCATCTTAAGCTATAATATTTTTTATAATAAAGCAGAAGTTGTATTCCCAAAACGTGTTCAGCAAAATAAGACACAGTTAACTGAAAACGAACAAAGGTACTTAGACAGACAACCATAGATCGGAGTACAACACTAAATATGATGAAAGCCAATACTTCAAACAAAATGTCAAACAAATTTCTTAACAATTTACATCTTTACATTACACTTCAGAGTGTAAACACACGCGGGCACACGCACGCACATATTGTATATAGGGGTGATATATTGTTCATATTCAAATAGAATATTATTGGATAAATGTGATACTTTTACTACAAATTGTAATCAATGTTGTAGTAAAGGTTCAAATTATCACAGTCACAGTAACATAGTATTTCTGCAATTCTTTAGTCAGTAAAAAATACCCTTTTAAGTTCAGTATAACATGAGGAATATGTATAAAATTGCTTAACAACACAGATTTTCTGCTTTTTATGAATGTCATTTCAGTCAGTGATGAGTCCAGATGCAGCTTGTTCCACACAGAATTGTTGAAGATCAAAACAGATATCATAGGAAGAAAAAAGCTTCCCGTACAAATCCAACTGTACAAACATTATGCTGAGGTTGTACAAGAGAAAGTTCCCAAAAATGTTACCATCAAAAGACAATGGGAAATAAAAAGCACTTTTCTCATTTTAACCAGCTCACAAAAGGCTTTTGAAATTGATGATAAAAAAAAATGACATTGCTTATAGACCTCCCTCTATAAGGAGAGGAGGCAGTAGTATACTGGTGGCGATTCTGCACCCTTTGACCAGGAAAAGCTTTGCATGGCTCTTGCATTATAAACATAAACTCAAACTTATCTTACCCACGCATCCCAACTACTGCTTTGTATTAATTAATGTACAGCTTGCCCCTCAGCTCACCTCTACAATCTCTGTCGACTGTGGTCTGTATATCTTCTGTCTCAGGCTAGGTCTATACCCGGGTGGTGGAGTGGGAGTGGGGCAGGACTGTGGAGTTGTACCCGGCTGGGAAGGTGCTGTAGGGGTGCATGTTGGGCAGGCCCATCAGGGAGTTGGGGATCATGGTGATGTTGTTGGGCGTCATCAGGGGGATGTCGTCTGGTGAGCGGCGCAGGGTCAGGGTGTAGTCCATGTTGGGGGAAAGGTGCAGGGGGTCGTGTAGGTCAGGGAGGTCGTGGAGGTCATGGAGGTCATGCAGGGTGTCACACTGGTTCATCTGGCTGCACTGGGTCATCTGATGGGACAGACTCTCGTCGGTGGTGGTGTGGCTCACGTCGTTGCCGTTGCTCTGCCGCTGGGGGCTGGCCTGGTGGGGGCCACCGTGGCCATCCTGCCGGCTGCGCTTGTCCTTACGGTAGTAGAGCGCGGCGAAGGCCAGCACATTGAGGAACAGCAGCGAGGCGCCAACAGCGATGGTGACACTCAGCTCAGTGGAGTAATCTCTGGGGTTAGCCACGATCAGAGGACCCGTCTCCTCCCCATCCCCGTTACTGCTGTGGGCCGTGGAGACAGGCGGACGCTTGGTGGTGCCGGCCCTCTTGCCGTTAGAGTTGGTGGTGTCCTGGGGAGGGACCTTGGTGGTGGTGGAGGTGTAATGGAACATGTCGTGAAGGTTGTACAAGTGGGGCACCAGGTGCTTCCAGAAGGCTACCTTGGTGGCGCGGTAGTGGTCGCGGATGCGAGGCTTCAGGCCAATGTGCAGGTACAGCTGGTCATGGGGGTTGTACTTGGACCAGGCCACCTCCTCAAAGCGGTTGGCCTTGGTATGGATGAACTTAGTGTCCTGGGGCACTGGCTTGTTGGGGTCACTGCAGACATGCAATGAAGACAGGGGTCAAAGATAGGGCATCATTGATAACATACATAGAAGTTATTCTTTCAATTGCTTCAACTGCACGGATATCCATTCAACGTTTAATATAAGCATGCGAGATCGGCAGCTTTGTGAGGCTAGATGTCAATAGGCCAATTGTAAGCTGACAAGACTGGTTGATGTAAATAATGTCACAGTCTTTTTTCAAGTGCTAAGCATTCCCTACACCAGGGATTGGCAACTTTGATAGCGGTGGGGGCCACAAAAAATCTGAACTCATCATGAGGGGTCGCATTGGCTTAAGGGTCTGCTTACCCACATCCATACCCACACATGCAGTCAGAGTCGGCCCTAGCCTTTTGAGGACCCGAAGGGAAATTGCGAGTAAAACACCTTGCGAGCAAATCATTTTAGCGGTCCCCGTGTTGACAGTGGAGAGAAAAATTACATTTCCTGCAATTCTACACATTTTGCCATGGGGTGTACAGAAAACTTGCAGTTTTAAAGCAAGTTTGATGCAATTCTACACATTTTGCCATGGGGCAGAGGGAAAGAAATAGCAGTTTTACAGTTAATTTCCTGCATCTATACACATTTTGCTATAGGGTGGAGAGAAATGTTTGCAGTTTTGAATATTAGATCTGAGTGAGAGTGATGAACAAAATCAATGGGGGGCCACTGGTCGGTAATTCGACCATGATTACTACAAGTTTAGATAACTGGCTAGACTAATTTACCAATCAAAAAAATTATAATCCTGACTCAGGCTAATTGAGGCACTGTCAGTGACTGATGCACAACCAACATGTGTATTCTGCTATTCTAACTCTCAACAGTAAGTTGAGACCCCGCCAGTTGCCCATCCCTGCCCTACATCTTTCATTTCAGCCCATCTAAAACCCACTTTCTACTGAGCATCTGTGTCTACATCAGTGTTTACTGTAACATTTTTATAGAGACTAACATTTTTAGAGGTGCTAATTCCTGTTTTCTGCTGTGACTTAAGCAGAGGTGTAATGCAGAAATGCTCCATGTGACGTGTGTCTATATGTCTATAAATATTGGTTATTCTGCACAGGCTCAAATACAGCTTAGAATATGATTAGGAATACTCTTTCCATCTATTATTTATATAATTTCTTAGGCAAATACAGGGACACAAATGGGAAATTCTATGAAAGAATGACCCCATCATTTTACTATACAAGCATACCACAATCAAGACTCATTTAAGATGAACATAATGGGTTCTGTCTGAGTCTGACCAGGTCTCGGGGTACAGTACTGACCTGTCTGAGTCTGACCAGGTCTCGGGGTACAGTACTGACCTGTCTGAGTCTGACCAGGTCTCGGGGTACAGTACTGACCTGTCTGAGTCTGACCAGGTCTCGGGGTACAGTACCGACCTGTCTGAGTCTGACCAGGTCTCGGGGTACAGTACTGACCTGTCTGAGTCTGACCAGGTCTCGGGGTACAGTACTGACCTGTCTGAGTCTGACCAGGTCTCGGGGTACAGTACCGACCTGTCTGAGTCTGACCAGGTCTCGGGGTACAGTACTGACCTGTCTGAGTCTGACCAGGTCTCGGGGTACAGTACCGACCTGTCTGAGTCTGACCAGGTCTCGGGGTACAGTACTGACCTGTCTGAGTCTGACCAGGTCTCGGGGTACAGTACTGACCTGTCTGAGTCTGACCAGGTCTCGGGGTACAGTACTGACCTGTCTGAGTCTGACCAGGTCTCGGGGTACAGTACTGACCTGTCTGAGTCTGACCAGGTCTCGGGGTACTGTACTCACCCACTCTTGGCGAAGTTGGTCCAGTAAGTCATCACCACAGCGCTGAGCATGATGTCGTTCCTGGAGAAGTTGCAGGGGAACAGGTCAGTGGCTCCCACCATGGGGATGCCAAACACATAGGGCACCTCGTCACCGTGGGCTGAGTCCGACCACACAGGCTTCATCAGGCTCTGGCAGTGGTGGTAGAAGGCGTAGAAGTATGTGGGCGAGCCGTAGCGGGCGTGCAGGTCAGCCGTCACCACCGAGGGCTCCACCCACTGGTGGTCAGTGAACAAGGCGACTAACGTCTTCCTCCTGGTGTCCGGGTTGTCCCTGTCAGCCCAGTCCGTGTACATGAACTTGATGGTCTCCCTCAGAGTGTCCTTCCCCTCCGGGTAGCCATACAGGCTGTCCACGAAGTCCGACACGGCGAAGTCAAAGTCGCTGCCGGAAACGCCATCCTCCAGATCCACCACATTCTCCACGAAACGCAGCCCCTCCCCCTGGTTGACGCCCAGCATGATGTCATAGTTGAGGAACTCGCCCTGCTCCATTAGGATCTCAGGGTCGTCGGGGATAACGTCACCATCAATGACTGGGCCGAAAGCTACGTGGTAGCGGGCTGGCTGGATGTCCTGCTCCACCAGCTCTCTGGCACTCTTCTTCTGCAGGCAGGACACCATGTCCAGGGTGTCCAGCACGTTGCAGCCCACCCTCTCAGCCAGCATGCGGGTGTACTTGACAGGCTGGTAGTTGACGGCCCAGCTGGACAGGGCTGAGCCACTCTGGATGATGGCTCTGTGGAACAGGCCTGGGGAGATCATGGCACAGACAGACAAACACAGATCAGATGAGTGCTGTCTGGTCAACAACCATCTGATACAGTACATTTGTAGGCCTGCAGTTTAACATATTGCTAGCTTCATAGGATCTCTCTCTAGGATCTGATGATGTCAGTTTTTACCAGAGTTTGTTGTGCTTACTGCACAGTTTTATCTGCGATGGTGAGAGACAAACCTCATCAACATCCCTTTTTAAAATCATTAAAATCTAATTTAGGTCTGTTCAATCTATGCATCTCAGTTAATTGTAATTTTCCTAAATAATATAAATGGAGAGGATGGAACTCTAAAAATCATATTTATTCTAATTGATACAGTGTATAATTCACAATTAAATAATGCTTAATAAGTGGTGGATATGTAACATTGGCTACGCTAAAAAGGGATTTGAATTAATTAAACGCTCACTCAACACAAAGGCATCATATTTGCATACAAATTTGTGGAAACCCATCTGTGAGAGCACTGCTTTTGGGAAAGAGGAAAATTCAGTGACTCCACACACTCTCTATCTATCTCTCTCTCTCTCTCTCTCTCTCTCTCTCTCTCTCTCTCTCTCTCTCTCTCTCTCTCTCTCTCTCTCTCTCTCTCTCTCTCTCTCTCTCTCTATGACAGAAACAATGTTCAAAAATCAATACTACATCAGGGAGTATAGCAACTGGTAATGTAATAAAATGCCAATAACATTCTGAACGCATAACGTAAAAATGTTTTTACTGATAATGTGTTGATTATTACATTATGAAGTGGATAAAAAATAACAACATGCATTGCAGTGCTAGCTGTGCCACTAAATCTATTTCTTATTCGTCACAAACACATGATTAGCAGATGTTATTGCGAGACCCATGGGGCGGCGCACAATTGGCCCAGCGTCGTCCTGGTTAAGGGAGGCTTTGTCTTTTGGCAATGTTAGGGACACCCACCCAGGTCAGTAGGTTTTCACTTACTTTAAATGTTATATATCTGTCATTCTCATTGAAAGCAAGTCTAAAAAGTGGTAGATATGTTCTATGTGCACTATTTCTATACTTCCTGTTGTTAAGGATTGTTTTTGCATCCATTTGGGATATGTTCCGGATAGCCTCAGACAACAACATTGATGTATACGCTAACTCTGGGAGAGAGTTTATTAGCAAGTGCATCGGAGATGTCGTACCTGCTGTGACTATTTAAACCTTCCCTAACCAGAAACTGCAGATTAATGGCAGCATCCACGCAACTGAAATCGCGAACCCCCGCTTTTAATCATGGCAAGGCGACCGGAAACATGACCGAATACAAACAGTGCAGCTATTCCCTCCGCAAGGCAATCAAACAAGCAAAGCATCAGTATAGAGACAAAGTAGAGTCGCAATTCAACGGCTCAAGCACGAGACATATGTGGCAGGGTTTACAGTCAATCACGGAATACAAAAAGAAAACCAGCCATGTCGCGGACGTCAACATCTTGCTCCCAGACAAATTAAACAACTTCTTTGCTTGCTTTGAGGACAATACAGTGCCGCTGACACGGCCCGCTACAAAAGCCTGTGGGCTCTCCTTCTCCGTGGCCAACGTGAGTAAAACATTTAAACATGTTAACCCTAGACGCGTCATCAGAGCATGTGCAGACCAGCTGGCTGATGTGTTTACAGGCATATTCAACCAATCCCTATCCCAGTCTGTTGTCCCCACATGCTTCAAGATGGCCACCATTGTTCCTGTTCCCAAGAAAGCTAAGGTAACTGAACTACATAACTATCGCCCCATTGGACTCACTTCTGTCATCATGAAGTGCTTTGAGAGACTAGTCAAGGATCATATCACCTCCACCCTACCTGATACCCTAGACCCACTCCAATTTGCTTACCACCCCAATAGGTCCACTGACGATGCAATCGCCATCACACTGCACACTGCCCTATCCCATCTGGACAAGAGGAACAGCTATGTAAGAATGCTGTTCATTGACTACAGCTCAGCATTTAACACCATAGTACCCTCCAAACTCGTCATTAAGCTCGAGTCCCTGGGTCTCGACCCTGCTCTGTGCAACTGGGTCCTGGACTTTGACGGGCCGCCCCCAGGTGGTGAAGGTAGGAAACAAAATCTCCACTCCGCTGATCCTCAACACTGGGGCCCCACAAGGGTGCGTTCTCAGCCCTCTCCTGTACTCCCTGTTCACCCATGACTGCGTGGCCATGCACGCTTCCAACGACACTAAAGTGGTAGGCCTGATTACCAACAATGACGAGACAGCCTACAGGGAGGAGGTGAGGGCCCTTGGAGTGTGGTGTCAGGAAAATAACCTCAACATCAACAAAACAAAGGAGATGATTGTGGACTACAGGACACTTACACCAGGACACTTACACCACCCGATGTCACAGGAATGACAAAAAGATCATCAAGGACAACAACCACCCGAGCCACTGCCTGTTCACCCCGCTATCATCCAGAAGGCGAGGTCAGTACAGGTGCATCAAAGCTGGGACCGAGAGACTGAAAAACAGCTTATATCTCAAGGCCGTCAGACTGTTAAACAGCCATCACCAACATAGAGAGGCTGCTGCCAACATACAGACTCAAATCTCTGGCCACTTAAATAAATGCTTAATAAAGGTATCACTCGTCACCTTAAATAACGCCACTTTAATAATGTTTACATATCCTACATTACTATTCTCATATGTATATACTGTATTTTATACAATCTACTGCCTATGCCGCACGCCATCGCTCATCCATATATTTGTATGTACATATTCTATTCATCCCTTTACATTTCTGTGTATAAAGGTAGTTGTTGTGAATTTGTTAGATTACTTGTTAGATATTACTGCATAGTCGGAACTAGAAGCACAAGCATTTAGCTACACTCGCATTAACATCTGCTAACCATGTGTATGTGCCCAATAAAATTTGATTTACAATGATTCTCTACACAATGACTGCTTGTTTTGTCAAACTGAAAAGGCTAACTATTCGCATTTTTGCATATTTCACATTTAAAAGGTATATTTTCAGCAGTTATAAAGGTTGGTAACACATTTGTCAATGGGCAGTGAATTGCCACTCTAAAATAAGGTATCATTTTGCAGTTATAAATGTTTAACTCCATTATAAATATTCATAGGTCTGTCACTTTAAAATGAGGTTTACTTTTAGCAGTTATAAATGATGATAACTCAGTTATACATGTTTTTATGTGGGTAAATCATTTATAGAGGCATACTTATAGGCATAGTACTAATCACTACATCATGAAAGAAGATTCAACACTTTGTTAAACATGTTCAGTCAATGAATGGTGGGTATGAATGTGGGGATTAATGGTATCTCATGTTGTGAGAAGATACCTCCACTGTTTCAACCAAAGGTATTACGGTTACCATTTCACAGCAGAGCGTTCACCATATTTGGACTATCACAGAGAAGTGGTAAGTGTGTGTTGATATAAATCGGGTAATCTGGTAAGGAGTAATGATGATTGAATAATGTCCTGTATGTAAATTTGTCCAAGGCATCAGGGTTATAAAGATCAGTCAAGAAAACCAACCTCTTCCGTTCCTGGGACAGAGCAACAATGCATCACACCCAAAAGTGAGAAAAGAACTATTGTTCAACTGTGAAACTATTGAAAAAAAGGTTGCGTTCTGATACATAAGGGTTCACCTAAAAGCATTTGTAAGTGCATTTATAAATGGTTAATAACTGGAGGTAAATATTTGCTCACTATTTGGCATTTTGACCAATGCGATTGGTCAAAATGGTTTCTCAAATGATTGCCTCGCCTGGTTCACCAACTACTTCTCCGATAGAGTTCAGTGTGTCAAATTGGAGGGCCTGTTGTCCGGGCCTCTGGCAGTCTGGTGCCACAGGGTTCAATTCTTGGGCCGACTCTCTTCTCTGTATACATCAATGATGTCGCTCTTGCTGCTGGTGAGTCTCTGATCCACCTCTACGCAGACGACACCATTCTGTATACTTCTGGCCCTTCTTTGAACACTGTGCTAACTACCCTCCAGACGAGCTTCAATGCCATTCAACTCTCCGTCCGTGGCCTCTTCCTGCTCTTCAACCAATCGCCGCCCGCACCTGCCCGCCCGTCCAGCATCACTACTCTGGACGGTTCTGACTTAGATTACGTGGACAACTACAAATACCTAGGTGTCTGGTTAGATTGTAAACTCTCCTTCCAGGCTCACATCAAACATCTCCAATCCAAAATTTAATCTAGAATTGGCTTCCTATTTCGCAACAAAGCATCCTTCACTCATGCTGCCAAACATACCCTCGTAAAACTGACCATCCTACCGATCCTCGACTTTGGCGATGTCATTTACAAAATGGCCTCCAATACTCTACTCAACAAATTGGATGCAGTCTATCACAGTGCCATCCATTGTCACCAAAGCCCCATATACTACCCACCACTGCGACCTGTACGCTCTCGTGGGCTGGCCCTCGCTTCATACTCATTGCCAAACCCACTGGCTCCAGGTCATCTACAAGTCCCTGCTAGGTTAAGCCCCGCCTTTACTCAGCTCGCTGGTCACCATAGCAGCACCCACCCGTAGCACGTGGTCCAGAAGGTACAAAAAGCACTGAAACTGGAGACACTTATCTCCCTCACTAGCTTTAAGCACCAGCTGTCAGAGCAGCTCACAGATCACTGCACCTGTACATAGCCCATCTGTAAATAGCCCAACCAACTACCTCATCCCCTACTGTATTTATTTATCTTGCTCCTTTGCACCCCAGTATTTCTACTTTGCACATTCATCTACTGCACATCTACCATTCCAGTGTTTAATTGCTATATTGTAATTACTTCGCCACCGTGGCCTATTTATTGCCTTACCTTCCTTATCTTACCTAATTTGCACACATTGTATATAGATTTGTATTTCTACTGTATTATTGACTGTATGTTTGTTTACTCCATGTGTAACTGTGTTGTTGTATGTGTCGAACTGCTTTGCTTTATCTTGGCCAGGTCGCAGTTGTAAATAAGAACTTGTTCTCAACTTGCCCACCTGTTTTTTTTTAAATGGTTTCTAATACATTTACAAATTATTAAGTAACCGTTAATAGCAATTATAACCCCTTTATAAACCTTTTACAAATAGAACCTTATTGTAAAGTGTTATCACTTACATACATGACACACATGATTACATTGTGTATGTTTATTCATACAGGAATTGTTGTCTTCACCTAGGATTTCAACTCACAACCTGGAATTTTGATCCTTCTGCTACGCCACCATGTCTGTGTTAATGACTGATTTCACCTGTATTATTACACTTTGGACTTCAAAGTAAATGTCAACTCTGTTAAAAATACACATGAAAAACTATATTTCTCATAGTGATTCAGGAGCAACATTAAAACAGAATAATATGCCCCACCAACATTAGACAACTATACTGAAAAACCTCAAATTGCTGAAATAAGTCAATGAAATCAATGAGAGAATAGTCAGATGAATTGATAACTAAAATAGCAGTGCAGATGGCACTCTTTTGATAATACATCTCTGCACTTATAGGTATGAATGTGTAGGGGACTTCTGAAATTCTACAGACTTTGTGGCGCAGCAGAAAGATCAGCATACCCCAAATCCCAGGTTGGGTCATATTGAAGTCAGTACTAAGTGATTATGTCAAATGTAATCATATTGTCATAGATTTAAGATTTGTACACTATTTTAGCTGAACAGCGTACCACTTACCTTAAAACCCCCATATTATTTCATGACTTTACTTATACTGGTTTAGCACACCTGCGACCATCAAGTGACAAAACACTCCGGGGACCATGACACACCGTCCCAAGAAAATTCTAAAAACATCTTTGGGGACATCCCTGGGAAAAAACGGGAGCTAGACAAAACCTCCATGGGACCATGACACAAAGTCCTAACAACAAATGTTTGTTTGCAGGGACGCTCCATTGGACAGTCATGCAACATCATATGACTAGTACATTCTGAGAACATCCTACAAAGGTCCTGACATGGTCCTCAGTGACATCCTGGTAACCAGACATTAACTTTTTTTTTTTTTTACCTTTATTTAACTAGGCAAGTCAGTAAAGAACAAATTCTTATTTTCAATGACATTCTAGGAACAGTGGGTTAACTGCCTGTTTAGGAGCAGAACAACAGATTTGTACCTTGTCAGCTCAGGGAATGGAACTTGCAACCTTTCAGTTACTAGTCCAACACTCTAACCACTAGGCTACCCTGCCGCCCCATCATGAAACGTCTCCTTGTGGCCATTGATTGACCCATGGATATTGTCCTATAGAACCAAATATAAAACTTTTCATAATGTAAGAGGGCGCCGTGAGAGTTATTTAAGATACTCTTTAAAGAGGTAGGGTTTCAGATGACTCCGCTGTCCTGACTTTAGCTTGTTCCACCATTGGGGTGCCAGGACAGAGCCAAGAGACTAAAGGTGGCGGAACGGAATGCTCGGGTTGGGATGTAGGGTTTGAGCATTGTCACGACTTCCACTGACGGTGGCTACTCTGCCTGTTCGGGGCGGCGTTCGGCGGTCGTTGTCACCGGCCTACTAGCTGCCACCGATCCGCTATTTTCTTTCTGTTGATTATTCTTATTGTTTGCACCTGTTTTCGTTTTGTGTTTGTAAGGGCTATTTAAGCCGGTTAAGCCTGCCTCCTTTCGTGCGGGCTTGTTAGCTGTTCTGTGGCTTATAGTGCATGTCCTGTGTTTGGGCTGCTCACATTTGTGTTCTGTTTGTTCGCCTGTGTGTTCTGGCGTTGTACAAGTTTTACGACCGCATTAAAGTCGGTTGTTCCGTGCACTCTGCTCTCTGCGCCTGACTCCACACCCACCACTCCTAGCTGTCGTGACAGAAGCCCGCACCTAATTCATGGAGTCAGCAGGAGCAGTTACTCCCCCTCTCCCATCTATGGAGGAGCGAGTCCTCCATCACACAACCGTCCTCCACCGTATTGGGTCAGCGATGGACCAGATGATGGAGAGAATGGACCGATGGGAGAGGAGTGGTCCCTCGCCCCCAGATCCTTCCCCGCTTTAACCGACTCCTCTGGCGGCGTCCGGATCCAGCTTGCTCCGTCTCGCTCCCCCCGAGGGAGTACGATGGGACGGCGCCTGGATGTAAGGGGTTCTTGCTCCAGTTGGAGTTATACCTGGCTACCGTCCGCCCGACTCCCTCTGGGGAGGAGAGCGTGAGTGCCCTCGTCTCCTGTCTGACAGGTCGAGCCCTGGAGTGGGCCAACGCAGTGTGGGATAGCCCAGACTCCGCAAGGGACCACTACCCAGAGTTCGCCCGCCGGTTCCGGGCCGTGTTCGACCACCCACCAGAGGGCCGAGCGGCGGGTGAACTGCTGTTTCACCTAAGACAGGAGACGAGGAGTGCGCAGGACTTCGCGCTGGAGTTTCGGACCTTGGCCGCTGGAGCGGGGTGGAACGACAGGGCCCTGATCGACCACTACCGTTGTAGTCTCCGGGAGGACGTCCACAGGGAGTTGGCTTGTCAAGACGCTACCCTCTCCCTCGATGAGCTAATTGACATGTCCATACGACTGGACAACCTGCTGGCGGCTCGCGGGCGGTCGGGAAGGGCCCTGTTCGTTCCACCTCCCGGCCCTTCCGCTCCAATCCCTATGGAGTTAGGTGGGGCCGCATCGAGGGGAACCGGAGGAGGAGGCTCCTCCTGCACCAGTTGTGGTCGGAGAGGACACACTGCCGATCGGTGCTGGAGGAGCTCCTCTGGGAATCGAGAGGGCAGGCAGAGCACTGCTCGGTCACCCCAGGTGAGTCAGCACCAGACTCACCCAGAGCTCCCTGTTGGTCACATGTTCTTACTAATCTCTTTCCCTGAGATTTTTCCCTCTCTCCAGCATAAGGCTCTAGTCGATTCAGGCGCAGCTGGGAACTTTATGGATCGCGGACTCGCTTTGAGACAAGGTATTCCGCTAGTGTCGATAGAGCAACCGTTCCCCGTGCACTCCATAGATAGCCGACCGTTAGAGTCAAGGCTGGTCAGGGAGGCAACGGTTCCGCTGGACATGGTAACGCAGGGGGGTCATGGGGAGTGGATTAGTCTATACCTTATTGATTCACCTGCCTGGCTGGCTACGCACAATCCTATGATTTCGTGGAAACAGGGGGCTCTCCAGGGGTGGTCAGAGGAGTGTTCAGGTAGGTGTAAAGGAGTTTCCATCGGTGCCACAACGGTGGAGAGTCCAGACCAGGTTTCCACTGTGCGCATTCCCTCTGAATATGCCGATTTGGCTATCACCTTCTGTAAGAAGGGGGTGACCAAATTACCACCTCATTGACCAGGGGATTGCACGATAAACCTCCAGGTAAACGCAACACTTCCTAGGAGTCACGTGTACCCGTTGTCACAGGAGGAGACAGTGGCTATGGAGACATATATCAATGAATCTCTGGGACAGGGGTACATTCGGCCCTCCAAACTCCTCGAGTTTCTTTTTTGTAAAGAAAAAGGAGGGAGGTCTGCGGCCGTGCATTGATTTATAGAGGTCTAAATGCCATCACAGTGGGATTTAGTTACCCGCTACCTCTCATTGCTACGGCGGTTGAATCATTTCACGGGGCGCGTTTCTTCACAAAACTGGACCTCAGGAGCGCATATAATCTGGTGCGTATCCGGGAAGGAGATGAGTGGAAGACTGCGTTTAGTACAACATCTGGCCATTATGAGTACCTTGTCATGCCGTATGGGTTGAAGAATGCTCCAGCTGTCTTTCAATCTTTCATGGATGAGATTCTCAGGGACCTGCACGGGCAGGGTGTGGTGGTGTATATAGATGATAACTTCATCTATTCCACACGCGCCGCGCATGTGTCTCTGGTGCACAAAGTACTTGGGCGACTGCTGGAGCATGACCTGCATGTCAAGGCGGAGAAATGTGTGTTTTCCAAACAAGCCGTTTCCTTCCTGGGGTATCGCATTTCCAGCTCTGGGGTGGTGATGGAGTGTGACCGCATTACAGCCGTGCGTAATTGGCCGACTCCGACCACGGTAAAGGGGGTGCAGCGGTTTTTAGGGTTTGCCAATTACTACCGGAGGTTTATCTGGGGTTTTGGTCAGGTGGCTGCTCCCATTACCTCACTGCTGAAGGGGGGGCCGGCTCTTTTGCGGTGGTCGGCGGAGGCGGACAGAGCTTTCAGTCGTCTGAAGGAGCTGCTCACCAACGCTCCCTTGCTGGCTCATCCGGACCCCTCTTTGGCATTCATAGTGGAGATGGACGCGTCTGAGGCTGGGGTTGGAGCCGTGCTATCACAGCGCTTCGGGCACGCGCCACGAAACTCCCCCCCTGCGCTTTCTTTTCAAGGAAGCTCGGTCCGGCGGAGCGAAACTATGATGTGGGGGACCGGGAGTTGTTAGCTGTGGTCAGGGCTCTGAAGGTGTGGAGACATTGGCTTGAGGGGGCACCCTTTTCTCATCTGGACTGACCACCGTAATCTGGAGTATATCCAGGCAGCGAGGAGACTGAATCCGCGGAAGGCTAGGTGGGCCATGTTTTTCACCAGATTTCAGTTCACGATCTCCTATAGACCAGGTTCCCAGAATACTAAGGCCGACGCGCTGTCCCGTCTCTATGACACCGAGGGGCGATCCATCGAGCCTACTCCCATCCTTCCTGCTTCATGTCTGGTAGCGCCGGTGGTATGGGAGGTGGACGCGGACATCGAGCGGGCACTACGGTTGGAACCTGCGCCTCCTCAGTGTCCTGCAGGTGGTCAGTACGTGCTGCTTGGTGTTCGTGATAAATTGATTCGGTGGGCTCATACGCTACCCTCTTCGGGTCATCCGGGGATTGAGAGGACAGTGTGGGGTCTTAGGGGGAAGTACTGGTGGCCCACGTTGGCTAAGGACGTGAGGTTTTATGTCTCCTCCTGTTCGGTATGCGCTCAGAGTAAGGCTCCTAGACACCTGCCTAGAGGGAAGTTACAGCCCCTCCCCGTTCCACAACGGCCGTGGTCTCACCTGTTGGTGGATTTCCTCACCGATCTTCCCCCCTCCCAGGGGAACACTACGGTCCTGGTCGTTGTGGATCGGTTCTCTAAGTCCTGTCGTCTTATCCCGTTGCCCGGTCTCCCTACGGCCCTACAGACTGCGGAGGCCCTGTTTACCCACGTCTTCCGGCACTACGGGGTGCCTGAGGACATCGTTTCTGATCGGGGTCCCCAGTTCACGTCCTGAGTGTGGAGGGCGTTTATGGAGTGTCTGGAGGTCTCGATCAGCCTGACCTCAGGTTTTCACCCTGAGAGTAATGGGCAGGTGGAGAGAGTGAACCAAGACGTGGGTAGGTTTCTGCGGTTGTGTTGCCAGGACCGGCCCGGTGAGTGGGCGAGTTACGTCCCATGGGCGGAGGTGGCTCAGAACTCACTCCGTCACTCCTCCACGGACATGTCACCGTTCCAGTGCTTGTTGGGCTACCAGCCGTTGCTGGCACCGTTTCATCAGAGCCAGACTGAAGCTCCTGCGGTGGAGGAGTGGGTGCAGCGCTCAAAGGAGACCTGGAGAACCATCCAGGAATCACTGAGACAGGCTGGTGGGCGGCAGAAGAGGAGCACTGACCGTCACCGCAGTGAGGCCCCCGTGTTCACACTGGGGGACCGGGTCTGGCTCTCGACCCGGAACCTGCCCCTCCGCTTGCCCTGCCGGAAGCTGGGGCCGCAGTGTGTGGTGCCATTTAAAGTCCTGAGGAGGATAAACGAGGTGTGTTATAGGTTACAGCTTCCATCTTACTACCGCATTAACCCCTCGTTTCATGTGTCTCTCCTCAGGCCGGTGGTAGCTGGTCCCCTGCAGGAAGGTGAGGTGCCAATGCCCCCTATGGACATCGAGGGGTCTCCGGCGTACACAGTCTGCTCCATTCTGGACTCTAGGCGCCAGGTGAGGGGCCTGCAGTACCTCGTGAACTGGGAGGGGTACGGTCCGGAGGAGAGGTGCTGGGTACCGTTGTAGGATATCTTGGACCCATCACTACTGAGGGAGTTTCACCGCCTTCATCCGGATCGCCCTGCGCCTCGCCTGCGGAAGCCGCGCGTCAGGAGGGGGGTACTGTCACGACTTCCACCGACGGTGGCTACTCTGCCTGTTCGGGCGGCGTTCGGCGGTCGTCGTCACCGGCCTACTAGCTGCCACCGATCCGCTATTTTCTTTCTGTTGATTATTCTTATTTTTGCACCTGTTTTCGTTTTGTGTTTGTAAGGGCTATTTAAGCCGGTAAAGCCCGCCTCCTTTCGTGCGGGCTTGTTAGCTGTTCTGTGGCTTATAGTGCATGTCCTGTGTTTGGGCTGCTCACATTTGTGTTCTGTTTGTTCGCCTGTGTGTTCTGGCGTTGTACAAGTTTTACGACCGCATTAAAGTCGGTTGTTCCGTGCACTCTGCTCTCTGCGCCTGACTCCACACCCACCACTCCTAGCTGTCGTGACAAACACAGCCTGTAGGTAATAAGGGGCAGTTCCTCTTGCTGCTCTGTATGCAAGCACCAGGGTCTTGAAGATGATGCAAGCTTCAACTGGAAGCCAGTGGCGTGTGCAGAGAAGAGGGGTGACATGGGAGAACATAAGAAGGTTGAACACCGTGGAGTTGTTAACCGTGATGGAGAGGTGTTGGAGCTGGGGACAACAGTAGTGAGAACACGTGGTGCAGACACAGATCCTCTCCACGCTACCAGGTTGGAGCGACCTGCCAAGTAGGACGTAATTCAGGAGTGTGCAGAGCCTGAGATGTCCAACCCTGGGAGGGTGGAGAGGAGGATCTGATGGTTCATGGTGTTGAAGGTAGCGGATAGATCTAGGAGGATGAGAACAGAGGAGAGAGAGAGAGTCAGCTTTGGCAGAGCGGAGAGCCTCTTTTACACAGAGGAGAGCGGTTTCAGCTGAGTGAGCCGCATTGAAACTTGACTGGTTAGGGTCACAAAGATAGTTCTGAGAGAGATAATGAGAGAATTGGTCAGAGACCGCACGCTCAAGTGTTTTGGAAAGAAAAGAAAGAAGGGATGGTGGTCTGTAGTTGACATCAGAGGGGTCGAATGTTGGTTTCTTGAGGAGGGGAGCGAGTCTGGACATCTTTAAGTCAGAGAGGATGCAGCCAGTGGTCAGGGATGGGATGAGGGAAGTGAGGAATGGAGAAGGTCTCCAGAGATGGTCTGGAGAAGAGAGGGGGGGGTGGGGTCAAGGTGGCAGGTTGTTGGGCAGCCGGACATCACTAGTCGTAGAATTTCATCTGGAGTGACAGGGGAGAGGTCAAGGTGTAGGGTAGTTCTGTGTGAGTGGGAACAGTGAATGAGGAGCGGATGTTGTCAACTTTTTTTTCAAAGTGGTTGACAAAGTCGTCCGAAGAGAGGGAGGAGGGAGGGGGAAAAGGTGGTTGATTAAGGAGGGAGGACAACGTGAAGAAGAGTTTCCCAGGGTTGGAGGAAGAAGCTTGAAATGTAGTTATAGAAAGCGGCTTTAGCAGTAGATACAGAGGAAGAGAAGGTAGAGTGGAGGGAGTTGAAGGTTGATAGGTCCTCCTGAAGTTTAGTTTTCCTCCATTTTCGCTCAGAATATGCTTAGGTTGTTACGAGGGTGGTTTTGGTGGTGTTGGTGGGGATACGTCAGGCGGTGTGGGTGGGGCTACGCGCTGCCTGACCACCAGGGTTGGGGTAAACTCTGTAAGGCAAAGTGGCCTAATTAATCATGGAATAAGGAGGAGTGAAACTCTGTTTGAATATTTTTGTGATCATTCAAATTTGGTTAATCACATGACTGCAAGGTGGGTCTTCAAATTGAAGAGTGTTTTTTTTTACTTTCTCTGAAGACACTGGATGTTTGCAAGGTCAGAATGGATGTCCAATAGTAGTGCAGTGCAAACACCTGAGCATTGAGTTGATGTGTAGCATCAGGCTACCGAGCCATACAGCACATCCACTAACCCAAGCAGACGTGTCTGGAAAAAAAAGGACAAACCCCACTGCTTTTCAGTCCCTTAAAGGATTCACTGTGATTATACTGTATGATTCACTTCACTGACCCTCCTGTTTTTGACTTTGTTATGAACCCATCAAACCAAATATTCCCTGTTGTGAAACCAGCTCATTTTACAAAGCCAGGCAGTGGAAAAACATTTCAATTTATGCTTTTTTGTATGTCTAAAAATGTTACATTCTCCAAGTGATTTGTATTATTTTATATCGGCAACGGTCATCATCGGTCTTGATTAATGCTTGAAAAATGCATGATATAAAGACTGAGTGGGTAGTCTGTCTGTATACCACAGTATGACGCTGGCTAACGCAAATCTCAGTGAGGGGCCTAAGCTGGCTGTGCTGCCGTTAGAGCTGTGGCCTGATGTAATAAAGGGCTGATTGATTATAGGAGGATAGGTGGTGGTGTGTGTGTGTGTGTGTGTGTGTGTGTGTGTGTGTGTGTGTGTGTGTGTGTGTGTGTGTGTGTGTGTGTGTGTGTGTGTGTGTGTGTGTGTGTGTGTGTGTGATGTAAAGGCACAGATGCCACTGTTGTTGTTTTAGATTGAGTGTCATTCCTTAATTCATTCACAACCCTCCTTCCGTATACTCCGGTGAGGTAAGAAAAGATATCAGCAAATCTCTCTTAAACGCTGGGGGTAAATTAGTGGGTGTAAAACAAAGTGAGGTTTAAAGACCGTGGTATTGATTAATAGATACTGCATAGTATGTGCTGTGTGTACACATCTCTTGATGTATAGATGTAAATAAATAAAGTTCAATTGATAGATAGTGTAGTGAGATAGATAGTTAGACTCCATCCATACACTACCTTGAATTTATAGGCGTTTATGTTAAACAGGTTCATGCTATAAGAGGGAAAGCTTTTAGTCTGATTAGATTGACGAGAGGAGAACAACAGCCATCACTTAACTCTACAACTACCCCCACCGCCCTAGCCACATATCCAAACACTTCACTTCCTCTGAAGGACTCAATTGGAGCCATTTGGAGTTGCACTTGATATAGTAGATGCTAGATTATGATAAAACCTCAATTCATCCAGATTTAGTTGAGGATAGAGGTTGTATGCAGTTAGATCTAAAGCACTAAATAATACAGAAATATCATATTTCATTTTTGCATAAAAGCATCAAGGTGAAGAGAAAAGCTGATCATACAGTAGATCTGTATTAACAGAGTGAATAATGCCACTTCCCTGAAGCAAGACGAGAGAGCACAACACATTCATGTTAATGCTCCACGTGAAGCTATATTACGAGATCAAGTGTCAGATAAAGTAGTATCTAGTATGGGTCTGTGATAACTACAGGCTGATGAATAACTGGGCCGTGTGTGTGTTCATTATGTGATGGAACTACATTGAACAAAAATATAAACGCAACTGGTAAAGTGTTGGTCCCATGTTTCATGAGCTGAAATAAAAGATCCCTGTAAAATGCTATGCACTAATTTGTTTACATCCCAGTGATTGAGCATTTCTCCTTTGCCAAGATAATCCAACCACCTGACAGGTGTGGCAGATCAAGAAGCTGATTAAACAGCTTTTTCTGGGGACAATAAAAGCCCATTCAAATGTGCAGTTTAATCACAAGTGTCTAAAGTTGAGGGAGCGTGCAATTGGCATGCTGACTGCAGGAATGCCCACCAGAGACCGTTCCCAGATAATTTAATGTATTTTCTCTACCATAAGCCGCCTCCAATGTCGTTTTAGGGAATTTGGTGGTATGTCCAAATGGCCTCATAACCACAGACCATGTGTAACCACGCCAGCCCAGGACCTCCCTATCCGGCTTCTTCACCTGCCGGATCGTCTGAGACCAGAAACCCGGACAGCTGGTGAAACTGTTGGTTTGTACAACTGACAGTTTCTGCACAAACTGTCAGAAACCGTCTCAGGAAGGCTCATCTGCATGCTCGTCGTCCTCACCACGGTCTTGACATGACTGCAGTTCGGCTTCATAACCAACTTCAGTGGGCAAATGCTCCTCTTTGATGTCCACTGGCATGCTGGAGAAGTGGGCTCTCTCCGTTCTGTTTGCAAGCGGTTTGCTGATGTCAACGGTGTGAACAGAGTGCCCCATGGTGGCGGTGGGGTTATGGTATGGGTAGAAATAAGCTATGGACAACGAACACAATTGCATTTTATCGATGCCGATTTAAATGCACAGAGATACCGTGACCAGATCCTGAGGCCCATTGTCGTGCCAGTTCATCTGCCGCCATCACCTCATGTTACAGCATGATGATGCACAGCCCCATGTTGCAAGGATCTGTACACAATTCCTAGAAGCTGAAAATGTCCCTGTTCTTCCATGGCCTGCATACTCACCAGACATGTCACAAATTGAGCATGTTTGGGATGATCTGGATCGACGTGTACGACAGCGTGTTCCAGTTCCCACCAATATCCAGAAACTTCGCACAGCCATTGAAGGACAAGTGGGACAACATTCCACAAGCCACAATCAACGGCCTGATCAAATCTATGCGAAGTAGATGTGTCGCAGTGCATGAGGCAAATGGTGGTCACACCAGACACTAACTGTTTTTATGACCCACGCCCCTATTTATTTTTAAGGTACACTATATACAAAAGTATGTGGACACCCCTTCAAATTAGTGGACTCGGCTATTTCAGCCACACCTGTTACTGATAAGTGTATAAAATCGAGAAAATGCCATGCAATCTCCATAGACAAACATTGACAGTAGAATGGCCTTACTGAAGGCCTCAGTGACTTTCAATGTGCCACCATCATAAGCTGCCACCTTTCCAACAAGTCAGATCGTCAAATTTCATCTCTGCAAGAGCTGTCCTAGTCAACTGTATGTGCTGTTATTGTCAAGTGGAAACGTCTAGGAGCAAGAACGGCTAAGCTGCAAAGTGGTAGGCCACACAAGCTCACAGAATGGGACCGCCGAGTGCTGAAGCGTGTAGCGTGTAAAAATTGTCTGTCCTCGGTTGCAACACTCACTACTGAGTTCCAAAGTGCCTCTGGAAGCAAAGTTAGCACAAGAACTGTTCATCCGGAGCTTCATGACATGGTTTTCCATGGCCGAGCAGCCGCACACAAGCCTAAGATCTCTATGCGCAATGCCAAGGGTCGGCTGGAGTGGTGTAAAGCTCGCCGCCATTGGACTCTAATGCTACACCATACGATGACATTCTAGACATTTCTGTGCTTCCAAATTTGTGGCAACAGTTTGGGAAGGCCCTTTCCTGTTTCAGGATAACAATGCCCCTGTGCACAAAGCGAGGTCCATACAGAAATAGTTTGTCGAAATCTGTATTCCCAGTTATGTGAAATCCATAGATTAAGGCCTAATTTATTTACAGTGGGGCAAAAAAGTATTTAGTCAGCCACCAATTGTGCAAGTTCTCCAACTTAAAAAGATGTGAGAGGCCTGTAATTTTCATCATAGGTACACTTCAACTATGACAGACGAAATGAGAAAAATAAATCCAGAAAATCACATTGTAGGATTTTTAATTTATTTATTTGCAAATTCTGGTGGAAAATAAGTATTTGGTCAATAACAAAAGTTTATCTCAATACTTTGTTATATACCCTTTGTTGGCAATGACAGAGGTCAAACGTTTTCTGTAAGTCTTCACAAGGTTTTCACACACTGTTGCTGGTATTTTGGCCCATTCCTCCATGCAGATCTCCTCTAGAGCAGTGATGTTTTGGGGCTGTCGCTGGGCAACACGGACTTTCAACTCCCTCCAAAGATTTTCTATGGGGTTGAGATCTGGAGACTGGCTAGGCCACTCCAGGACCTTGAAATGCTTCTTACGAAGCCACTCCTTCGTTGCCGGCGGTGTGTTTGGGATCATTGTCATGCTGAAAGACCCTGCCACGTTTCATCTTCAATGCCCTTGCTGATGGAAGGAGGTTTTCACTCAAAATCTCACGATACATGGCCCCATTCATTCTTTCCTTTACACTGATCAGTCGTCCTGGTCCTTTGCAGAAAAACAGCCCCAAAGCATGATGTTTCCACCCCCATGCTTCACAGTAGGTATGGTGTTCTTTGGATGCAACTCAGCATTCTTTGTCCTCCAAACACGACGTGTTGAGTTTTTACCAAAAAGTTCTATTTTGGTTTCATCTGACCATATGACATTCTCCCAATCCTCATCTGGATCATCCAAATGCTCTCTAGCAAACTTCAGACGGGCCTGAACATGTACTGGCTTAAGCAGGGGACACGTCTGGCACTGCAGGATTTGAGTCCCTGGCGGCGTAGTGTGTTACTGATGGTAGGCTTTGTTACTTTGGTCCCAGCTCTCTGCAGGTCATTCACTAGGTCCCCGTGTGGTTCTGGGATTTTTGCTCACCGTTCTTGTGATCATTTTGACCCCACGGGGTGAGATCTTGTGTGGAGCCCCAGATCGAGGAAGATTATCAGTGGTCTTGTATGTCTTCCATTTCCTAATAATTGCTCCCACAGTTGATTTCTTCAAACCAAGCTGCTTACCTATTGCAGATTCAGTCTTCCCAACCTGGTGCAGGTCTACAATTCTGATTCTGGTGTCCTTTGACAGCTCTTTGGTCTTGGCCATAGTGGAGTTTGGAGTGTGACTGTTTGAGGTTGTGGACAGGTGTATTTTATACTGATAACAAGTTCAAACAGGTGCCATTAATACAGGTAATGAGTGGAGGACAGAGGAGCCTCTTAAAGAAGAAGTTACAGGTCTGTGAGAGCCAGAAATCTTGCTTGTTTGTATGTGACCAAATACTTATTTTCCACCATAATTTGCAAATAAATTCATTAAAAATCCTACAATGTGATTTTCTGGATTTTTTTTCCTCATTTTGTCTGTCATAGTTGAAGTGTACCTATGATGAAAATTACAGGCCTCTCTCATCTTTTTAAGTGAGAGAACTTGCACAATTGGTGGCTGACTAAATACTTTTTTGCCCCACTGTATTTCAATTGACTGATGGAACTGTAACTCAGTGAAATCTTTGAAATTGTTGCATGTTGCGTTTATATTTTTGTTCAGTATATATATATGAAGGCGTTGGCATTGGTCATGCGATTCACTGGTGACTATCCCATCCCCCCTGCCCTGTCTCTCCAGTCTTAGTCTTACCCTCAGAGTGGTGGGACAGTGTGAGCAGGCTGACGCAGGAGGCTCCAATCCCAGATCCAAAGACAGTGATGCGACTCGGGTCTCCTCCAAAATAGCCAATGTTCTTGCTGATCCAACGCAGGGCTTGGATCTGGTCCAGGAGTCCATAGTTTCCTTTAGCTGCCTGGTCACCTGTACTGAGGAACCCTGGAATGTACAGTGTTATTGAGGTTATTTCTTTAACACTTTTATCTGTGGTTCAGCATACCATACCATCATTCTTCTCCTCTGCCTCCACAAACCTCTTCTGTTCCTGACACCATTGACCCTTCTCATAAGGACACTCTCGCTGCACGGCTCCTTGAGTTGCAACCTGTCCTTTTCTCCACTATGCTGTGTGTATAGAGGCAGTCTACCTTGGGGCAGAGCCAAGAGAGCACCAGTATCAATCACAGAGAGGGGGGCAGGTCCTTTCCGCCCCTCGCACAGAGATAGATGAAGTGTCACTCCTACAAGAAAGACTCTCGACCTTGGCTGTGACTCCTGCATCCCTTCTTATTTAAATCATATAGGCTGCCAAAAGCACTCAATCTCTCTGCAGGTTAGATAAATTCACCTAAAAAAACAACTAATTGAAACAGTGTTTTGGAATATTGTAGCTTGTATACGACAAATAGAAGATGATGGATATTCACAACCATTGCCCTCTGACTGAGGACATTATGTTGTTGCATTTCTAATCTTACTCCCATCAATACAATATCAACATACTAAAAAATACCTTGCCTTCTTAACCTGGGATTATACATCAGGAGAAAATGAGTCATATAGCAAGTCATAGAAATGTAACAAATTCATAAACTCTGGTGGGAGGGAGATCCATAGAATAACGTATTAGAACTCTAACTTTAATAGGATCTCTATGGGGAGATCAACGTTATGAGAAGAACATTTATCAATCCTATGCCAGTACTTTATGTACTCTTCAAGGCTGAAATTAATGTACACAAACACCATTCAGCGACAGTAAGAGAATCTCATCACCTAGTACTCCGACCCTGTAGTTGAGAGTGATGACAATGACATTCCCATAGCTGGCCAGCACACTCCCATCAATCATGTTCCCTGTCCCCTCCATGTATGATCCTCCATGGATGTAGACCATCACGGGCCTAGCCTCAGTGTCCCGAATGTCTGCAGAGAGAATCAGCCATTTACGCTTTGTACAGTAAAGCTTTAAAAGACAAGGTAATGCAATGCAACATCAGAATACTGTAACCCCTCCCAGAAACTAGGCTCTGCAACATTTACACCACTAAAGCTGAATGTAAGCTTAAGGTAATGGCATCGATTTTCGCAGATGTGCTTGGGTGATTAAGGTCGTGGTTGTGACGAACCAATGGAGACAAGAATGCAAAGCAAGGATACTCATCATACAGGCCTAACAGGGAACGTGCAGTAGAAAAAAGAAAAATTGCTATATTATGTCAAGCTCACTCTTTTGCCCCCACAAAACTGTGTTCATACTAGAGCCATGTACTACTATTCTATTATTAGCAATAGTTTTTACACATGTAGTATCCCTAAAGTTTATCTGGTTCATACTATATTTGCTCACTATGTGTTCAACAGAGCATGCTGCTTCAGGCATTTGCATGAGTCATATTAGTGGTTAATTGCAGACTTATTTTGCATCAAAAACAACAACAATTAGATCTAGTTGGTCAGAACAAGGCATATGACCTGAATTGTAAGTTCCATGTCAATGTGAGAGGCGTGAGTTGCCATAAAACAACAAAAGACAAATCTCCTACACCACAGTCAATCTCCTGAACAGCACAGTATGTAGTGAATAGTAATAGCTTCATCCTCATGAGTCCCTCGTACGGTCTTCCCATGAGACCCACAGAGTGTAGTGGAGGAGACTTTGAGATAAGATGCGTTGGTTATAGACATCACGGTCTGTGATCCCTAGAAGACATAGCAAAATTGTCACTTTTTCAAACATGAAGAGGTACTGTATGTGTACATTTATTGCACTCACGTTCAATTTATAGTGCTGAAAAAAAATAAGCTCTTTGTTGATTGGTATAGGCCATGGGAAGGCAACCCTGTTCCTGGAGAGCCACAGGGTATGCATGATTTCACTTTAACCGACCTGAAAGATCAGGTGTGATGAATTTAGTCAATCACTTAAAACTAGTTAGGAAGCGGCAGCAATGTTCAGAGTTTTGGAGAGTCTGGCGTGCCCAAAGTAAAATGCCTGGTACTCAGGCCCAGAAAGTAGGATATGCACATAATTAGTAGTATTTGATAGAAAACATTCTGAAGTTTATAAAACTGTTAAATAATGTCTGTGAGTATAACAGAACTGATATGGGAGGCGAAAACCCGAGGAAAATCCATCTGAGAAAATGTAATTCTGTGAGCTGGCTCATTTTCCATTGAGTTGCTATTGGAAATACTTAAATCCAGCTCCCAAAATTGCAGTACCTATGGCTTCCACTAGATGTCAACAGTCCTAGAAGAAGAAGATTATCCAAGGAGAGTGAGGAAGTAACTTCAGTGTTTGGCGCGCAGGACCGGGAGTGTGCGCCTCGGTTTTTTCCTTTACCATCGCCCAAAATAGTATCCGTGTGAAATATAATCGTTAATATACATAATAGTGTACCTAAGGATCGATTAGAAACGTTGTTTGATTTGTTTGGACAAAGTTGATAGATATATTTTTTGTCTTGTATAATGGACGAGTGGACGGTGGATTTTCTGAACAAAATGCGCCAACCAAACAGAGCTTTATGGATATAAAGAGGGACTTTTTCAAACAAAAGGAACATTGATTGTCTTGCTTGGACACTTCGGATTGCCATCAGCAGAAGATCTTCAAAGGTAAGCGATTTATTTTATCTCTTTTTATGACTTTTGTGACACCCGCGCTGGTTTTAGTATTATGCTAATGGTGGAAGTACACGGCGCTGTCTTCAGACAATCAAATGTTATCCTTTCGCCGTAAAGCCTTTTGGAAATCTGACAATGCTGTGAGATTGCCAAGATTCTAAGCTTTTGAAGAGTGTGCAACACTTGTATTTTCATGAATGTTTTATATTACTATATTTGTAATTTGAATTTGGCGTTCTACATTTTTCCGGATGTTGTCAAGGATAGGGCGCTAGCGCCCCACTGCTCCTTAATTATCCCCAAGAGGTTTTAACTGACCAACTGAGCTAATTGATCAGTTCGGTGATTGACTAAATTCAACACAGCTGGGCCCAGATTCACAAAACCTTCTTAAGAATACATTTATTTTTAACTGCCATTTTTTCCCTTAACTATAGACTTGAGAAGAAAGTTAAGCAAAGTTGCTATTCCTCAAAAAGGTTATTGGAAAATGTATTTCTTATGTTTCTCCTTAAGCAAAAACTTAAGAAGAAATTTGATTCTTGAAAATAAAGTTATTGGAAATGTTCTTTATTCCAAGATAGCTAAACCCTTGTCTTAAACTCAGGGCAGTGAGAGAAAAAGCTCGTAAAAGCAAATGAACATGTTTAATTCACTCACAAACTTCATCTGAAAGTTTCAGTATTGATTATTTTAAACCTAAGAACATGTTTTAGTACAGTAATCTCATTAATAAATATGCTAATATGATTGCCATTGCTAGCTAGATAGCTACCTAAAACAGCAACAATCAACTTAAGAAAATTTGTAAGATATTTGAGTTCGTAAGAAAATCATTACATCTTAAGATATTGTTGAGGAATTGCACTTATGAACTATCTTATGAACTTCTTATTTATTTTCTTACGAAGCTTCTTATGTTTTTGCGTAAGAAGTGTTTTGTGGGCCTCCTGAGTGGCTCATTGGTCTAAGGCACTGCATCGCAGTGCTAGCTGTGCCACTAGAGATCTTGGTTTGAGTCCAGGCTCTGTTGCAACCTGCCGTGACCGGGAGACCCATGGGGTGGCGCACAGTTGTCTGGGTTAGGGGAGGGTTTGCCGGGAGGGATGTTCCTGTCCCATCGTGGCGGGCCGGGTGCAATGCACGCTGACACAGTCACCAGGTGTACGGTGTTTCCTTCCAGTCCATACGAAAGCTACAGCGATGAGACAAGACTGTAACTACCAATTGGATACCACAAAATTGGGGAGAAATAATTACAATTATTTAAAAAAAAAAAAAAATGTTTTGGAAATCTGGGTACTTGTCTTCCAGGCCGTTAAAGACAAATCCTGCATACCCTGTGGCTCTCCAGGAACTGGGTTGACTTCCCCTGGTATAGGCACAGAGACAAGAAATAACCCATTGTACAAATGGAGTACAGTACATTTGGGATCAATGACAAATTGACCTACATTTACCTTCAAGGGGCTGTTAGAGGGCGAAATCAGTATCAAGTGTCCCCCAAAAAATCCATGACACTAAAGATACTGCAGATATGATATGGATGTCCAGATCAAATCAATTAAGAGTGAAATAGCGAAGGCGCTGAGAGAATCAAGTGACTTGATATTGACTTTGCATGCAAACTGATGAACTAAGGTTGAACTACTTCTGAGGTGTAAAAGGTTTGTCAAGAAATCGAAGATGAAGGTCTGTAGAAATTTCAAAAATCTAAAAGTTGTGCATTAAACTTTGAGCACAAAAAATACCTTCACTGCCACTGTGAGAGAAATCCACTCCTTGACTCTTGATTTGGGTCCCTAGGATTCACATGAGGGAGGAAAAAAACAAGAAAGAACAAGAGAATTCAAAAATAACACGGTTGACCGCCAAGGAAGATAGTGATATCCAATCAGTGTCTCAGAAAATCAGTCCAAAATTGCATTACTGTAAAAAGAACGAAGCATGTCTGTTCTTTAAGCAGAGAGAGGAAATATGATCTAGTCTCCTTTTCCTTGTCTTGACTTGTTCAGAAAAATACTAGGCTGTTTACATATTGTAAACATATTGTTTACACAGCAACTTTTTGAAGTCAATATGTTGATTTGTTTATAGATGGTTTTCTAATGAAATAAAAAATGAAATTGTATTCAAATAAACATATCATGGGTGGATGTTATTCTGTGGAATAATCTTACTCTCAGGAAAACACTTCATCTCTGAACACACACCTCTGACCGACATTTATCGGTCTGCTGGGTTTAACTTTCAAAGACGATGATGCTGTGATCTTGGTTTTGAGCCAACTCCCAAGTCACTCTGCTCCTTTGAATTCCTTTGTTAGCTTACATACCTTCTTCTCTACATACTTTCTTGTTGGATTTTCTGGCACAGTCCTTGGATATTATTTTGACTGAAAAATGAATGAAAGACTACAAAATAACAGAAGCCTCAAAAAATGTAAGAAACATGCAGGAACCCAACTCCCAACCAGGTCCACTTCTCATCACCTTAAGAACTAAAGGGAGGTAGTGAGATAGGGGGTTAGATATATTCATCAAATAAAATAATAAGCATAATGAATTCACATGCACTCTGCCTAAAGATTCGGTGAGCCCTAATACCACCCAGAAAAATGAAGGAACGGAAATGTGTTTATCAATCACGATGGTGTTTACTGGAGATCAGGCAGCTCTGATTTTGTCCAGTTAACATTGATCAACAGATCCATAGCATACAAATAAAGAAATGTATTGCACCTCAGATTCTTACACTGTTAAGGCGCTCACATTGTAAACAGACATCTCGTGCACAAGACTAAATATTTAATCAGCCTAACATTTGTCTCATTTATCACACCTACTGACCTATTCCCAGTAGTTAGGTTAGGAAATGCTGTAGGCTATATTCTGACTTTAAATGATTAGTTGTCTGACACATGAATAAGTTTTATATCAGTGTGTGAATGCATTTTCCTCTTACAGAACACAAGGAAGGGAGCCAACACGTAAGCGGTGAAGAAGAGTTGATGACATGACTTTGGATGGGAAAACAACTTGGGCTGGCACAAATGGGATGCACAATGACAACTGCTGCATGCTCAAAACATGATCATCGCAAGGTGACAGCAAGGCCAATGCACTAAACATGGATTGTCCCTTTGGTCCATTTTACCCATTCCACTCACCATCCTCTGTTGGAACATAGATGTTTAAATACAAACAGTCCTCGTTCTGATCCTGAATGTAATTGGCCACTGTGTCCAGGTTATAGGTGAACCATATGGGCATCATGATCTCGGGCACTGTGTTGCGGATGTTCTGAGGGCACACTGGCGTGAAGTGGGTAGCATTCTTGATCCCTGACCAGGAGGAGGGCTGCTCTGGGGGCATGAAGCGCTTCTCCCCAATGGGAGGGGCAGCGTACGGCACCCCAAGGTACTGGTCAATGGGTTTAAGGACCTCACCTGGCACTGCGACCCGGAGGCCCCTCAGCTTCCCAAACTGGGTGTTCACAGTTGGGTTGAAGTTCTGGCTGGTCACCACTGTGAATTGCCAGTAGGAACATAACATCCACATTAAAAGAACACGGCGGGCGGCGATGGTTGCGGTTCCTCGCCGATTTGATAGGTGTGCAGGCAACCGATGGTGCCTGAACTCTGCCAACCACATGGTCTGGGCAAGTGAGTGCCCCTGCACCACGCCAATGTACACTCGAGTGTCCTCTCAATCCTTATAACCTACTGTATTCCACTCAACCAGGCATTGCTCAACCTGCCCTGGGCTCCAATTGTTACTAAAAACAAATAAACCACGGCCAGGTATTCACTCATCTCCAGCTTCAACTCTCACTGATGTTCAGAACCCAGAGCTGCAAACAAGAGAGACAAATGGTCAGGTGAGCAAACATCGAAATCAGCGTTTCAACACAAACGTGTGGGTTGCTTACTGCAATGCCCCTGAGTATACTGATGGGACTATGTTGCCAGATTAATTGAAAACTGGGGCTATTAAATACACAGTGCTAGAGTAGCTCATCATTCATATGCTTACACAGAAGATTCTCTCCCTGTTGAAAACCCACACAATAATTTCAAAGCAATCTAGTCACTTGGGAGAACTCAAGGGACCATTTGAACACACTACTGTGGTGAGTGAGTGGTAGTGCTGTCTGTAATCCATCAGAATGTGAATGTAAATATATGCAAATGTTAATATCACAAAGGACATACTCATTGCCCTCAATTGTCTTTATATCTCACAAAGATTTCGCCAGGGATAAGTTTACTCTACAAACAGACAATATCATGTCCAGCATGTCTGGTGTTAACACCTCTTCATGGTTCTAGTGTGGGCTGACCATGCGGAGAGGATTTGAACTATCTGAAAAGGCATCTGCATCAATGTAGGTGGAACGCTGTGTATGCTGCAATGCATTTGGAAGTGAGGGCTTTACTGTATTGTGCGTTCACTTTGTCTCATGTAAAAGGACAGTAATGAATCTTTGAGACAGAAATGTAAAAAAAAAGCCACTACATTAAGAATGTTTGTTCTGGGTTCTTCAGTATTAAAGCATTAACGACACTGATGTAACCTTTGAGTGGAAGGACGGAAAGCTGTGGTGGAAGTACAGTGCCATATCATCACGGTCTTTCTCCTTTGTATAGTTTAGATCAGGGATAGGCAACTGCCGGCCTGCAGCCCCCCTTTTGAAAGGCCTCGGATCAATTTTAGGAGCTCAGTCAGGGTCTCAACTAAAAGAGTTAGAATAGTAGAATACACAAGATGCAATTTCGAAAATGTGGCTGTATATCAGCAGTTTTTCTCTTCTTATGTCAGTCACTGATAGCTGACATAGGATAATTGAGTGACTAACATTTTTTAGATAGCTGGCTGCTAGACTAACCTAGCAATCTAACCTCAGTAATCATGGTCAAATTACCGTCCGGGGTGCAGCCATTGATTTTGTTAGTCAGTCTCACTCAGATATCATTAAAAACTGCAAAGATTTCTCTCCACCCTTTGGCAAAATGTGTACAATTGCAGCAAACTTTCTTTAAAACTGAAATATTTTATCTACAACCCATGGCAAAGTGTGTAGAATTGCACAAAAATCTCTGTCCACAGTCAAGAGGGGGGCTGCTAAAATGCTTTGCTCGCAATGTGGTGGATGTGGGTAGGTAGACCCGCGAGCAACTGCGGCCCCTCATGTTGAGTTCAGCTTTTTTGTGGCCCCCATCAAAGTCGCCCTGGTTAAGATCCACAACAGCATGGCAACAACAACCCTTCAGTAACAGCTAAGAGAATAGTATGAAAATAGTGCAACAACAGTGTTGCAGAGCCACAGGCAATAGAAACAGAGAGTAATGAGCCTCCTGGGTCATCAGGCTGGGTACTTGCTGGTCAATATGGATGACTCCAAGAACAAGGTTGTTTCCCTAAATCAATTTCCTTAGCATGTACAGTCGTGGCCAAATGTTTTGAGAATGACACAAATATTAATTTCCACAAAGTTTGCTGCTTCAGTGTCTTTAGATATTTTTGTCAGATGTTACTATGGAATATTGAAGTATAATTACAAGCATTTCATAGGTGTCAAAGGCTTTTATTGACAATTACATGAAGTTGATGCAAAAAGTCAATATTTGCAGTGTTGAACCTTCTTTTTCAAGACCTCTGCAATCCGCCCTGGCATGCTGTCAATTAACTTCTGGGCCACGTCCTGACTGATGGCAGCCCATTCTTGCATAATCAATGCTTGGAGTTTGTCCGAATTTGTGGGTTTTTGTTTGTCCACCCGCCTCTTGAGGATTGACCACAAGTTCTCAATGGGATTAAGGTCTGGGGAGTTTCCTGGGCATGGACCCAAAATATCAATGTATTGTTCCCCGAGCCACTTAGTTATCACTTTTGCCTTATGGCAAGGTGCTCCATCATGCTGGAAAAGGCATTGTTCGTCACCAAACTGTTCCTGGATGGTTGGGAGAAGTTGCTCTCGGAGGATGTGTTGGTACCATTCTTTATTCATGGCTGTGTTCTTAGGCAAAATTGTGAGTGAGCCCACTCCCTTGGCTGAGAAGCAACCCCATACATGAATGGTCTCAGGATGCTTTACTGTTGGCATGACACAGGACTGATGGTAGCGCTCACCTTGTCTTCTCCGGACAAGCTTTTTTCCAGATGCCCCAAACAATCGGAAAAGGGGATTCATCAGAGAAAATGACTTTACCCCAGTCCTCAGCAGTCCAATCCCTGTACCTTTTGCTGAATATCAGTCTGTCCCTGATGTTTTTCCTGGAGAGAAGTGGCTTTTTTGCTGCCCTTCTTGACACCAGGCTATCCTCCAAAAGTATTCGCCTCACTGTGCGTGCAGATGCACTCACACCTGCCTGCTGCCATTCCTGAGCAAGCTCTGTACTGGTGGTGCCCCGATCCCGCAGCTGAATCAACTTTAGGAGACGTCCTGGCGCTTGCTGGACTTTCTTGGGCGCCCTGAAGCCTTCTTCACAACAATTGAACCGCTCTCCTTGAAGTTCTTGATGATCCGATAAATGGTTGATTTAGGTGCAATCTTACTGGCAGCAATATCCTTGCCTGTAAAGGCCTTTTTGTGCAAAGCAATGATGACGGCACGTGTTTCCTTGCAGGTAACCATGGCTGACAAGAGGAAGAACAATGATTCCAAGCACCACCCTCCTTTTGAAGCTTCCAGTCTGTTATTCGAAGTAAATCAGCCTTGTCCTCGTCAACACTCACACCTGTGTTAACGAGAGAATCACTGACATGATGTCAGCTGGTCCTTTTGTGGCAGGGCTGAAATGCTGTGGAAATGTTTTTGGGGGATTCAGTTCATTTGCATGGCAAAGAGAGACTTTGCAATTAATTGCAATTCATCTGATCACTCTTCATGACATTCTGGAGTATATGCAAATTGCCATCATACAAACAGCAGACTTTGTGAAAATTAATATTTGTGTCATTCTCAAAACTTTTGGCCACGACTGTACTGATAGAGCAGCATACTGAGGCGCCTAAAAGTCAAAACTACTCTTTGCTGGAATGAACATATATTGATTCTATCAAAAACTGAAATATCTCTGAGTCCTCTAACTCTTTAAAAGTGTAAGAGTTGTGTTGTGAAAACATAACAGCAACAGCTTTAGAAAAGACCAATAGAAAAGGGTATGCCTCCTTATCACCCATATAGGGTCATGTTTCTCTTTTTTTCTTTTCAACTTGTGCAATGATTGCAATTTATTGCACAATGTTTTGATAGAGAAAAAGGCTAAAGGTTGACAAAGTAAGCCTTGGCTACTTATTCTTTGAGCAGGTTAAGCATTTCTTCAGCCATTAATTAGGAATCCAGGCAACGCTGAAGACGTGCATTCCCTCAACACATAGGATTGTGTTTAGACCAGCAGGGGAGATGGAAGAGGCTTTGCGACGAGACAGGAATACGAATAGATTACAATTCCACTGTCACTTGTATGAGCTGTAAGAGCTATCTGATGCGCCTAGATTGAAAATAAAGACATCATCCCGAGTTCTCATCATCCTCAGATTAAAACCATCACTTCAAAATACTGACATGTCAAAGTCTTTAATTTAGCACGGCCGCAACATGTCCTATTTTCCTGAGCTGTGCGCAATTCTCAGTCCCAATAAAAAAGGCTATTGATTTACAAAATACAGAGTGAACTTGGACAATGGTCATTTCCCAGTGCACTTGAACTGTCATGGCAGGCCATCGGTCTAATGCATTCAAATAGTAAAATATGCCCAATGCATACAATTAACCATAAGTTAGCTACACTCACAACAGGTGTTAACGTCACGAATATAGGATACAAATGTTGCAATTATGGGCCAAAACTGGACAACAAATATATTCATGAATTTGTATGCATTTTAAAAAATAAACATGGTTTCGGGCCGTTATTGCGGCGACAGGCCCACTAATGTTATCAGTAGCTCTATAGGCTATGCCAGTCATAAGCACCAGTACAACTACAACCCAAATAACAACTTGTTATAACTCTATACGGGGAGTCTAATTGGACACACATAACATGCTTTGACATCTCTCCTAAATTGGTATGAATAAATCCCAATTGTATCAAGGTAGCAGCAGCGTGTGACCATTGGCAGAATGGTGATGGGTAAAAGATAACGAGAGTACGGCGTAAAGCAGTCTCTCGCTCCTCTGTGAGGTGCTCCTGCTAAATCCGGCGCCCTTTTGCAAATTATTAATCAGTGTTAATCCTTTCAAATCGTTCGATCAGTCTAACTAGTTTTAATGTACAAACTAAAGCATGTACAGTTAAATGTCAAGATAATGATAACGTCACTGTACACCGCTTTGAAGGTGAGCTGGTGGCATCGATTCACCAGTGATGTAGGTAGGCAACGATGCGTTAAAATTTCAGAGTGAATAAGAGACTGAAAACCAGACGTTAAGACAAAAGACGAAGCCACTTCCATGCTCCTCCAAATTTCCAAATAAACATCAAGGATGCGGTAGATTATCCTAATAAAACGTTGCAACTGTTTAACCTAATTATCACACGCAAAACATCTCAATATCACCATAATATAATTCAATTGAGTTTAAACATACTACAATTAAACATCACATTCTGAAAAAAAAAACAGCACCGATCCTGCTATGTGGTGTACCAAGATCTTGCCAAACCTTCATCTCACGGAAATGGGAATTTTCGACTCACCTGCTCTACCGGAGACTCCTCTTCATCCCCGGCTTGCTCTTCTCCATATCACTTCGTTTTCATGGCACTGCAATGATGATCACAATTATTTTAATTTTTTAAATAAAATCGAATGTAAATATTTTGCTTTCAATTCATATGTTCTATTTAGTCTTCTTGACTAAAATTAATATCTTAGCCCTCTCGGTTTGTGCGCGCGCAGCTCGTTCACGACGGCAAGGTCAGGAGCCCCAACTGCCTTGCGCGTTTCTAGGCAACGA
Source organism: Brachymystax lenok tsinlingensis (assembly GCA_030435695.1). Taxonomy (NCBI): domain Eukaryota; kingdom Metazoa; phylum Chordata; class Actinopteri; order Salmoniformes; family Salmonidae; genus Brachymystax; species Brachymystax lenok. The sequence goes on along the minus strand of CM059792.1, from coordinate 20,065,436 downwards.
TAGGGATAAGCGTGAGCGTAATTAGAAAAGGGAATGTATTTGTAACTTGGTCTAATCAAAATTATGCATATTTTATTATAATGATTAGGCTATTTAGTACATATAGACTAGAGCTGTGGCTTTCCCTGGGTACTTTTGTGTAACGAAAGACCGTGATGCAGACTCAGGTTTCTTCTAATTTAAAATGATGTTATGTGTGTGATAAGCATAACCGATGCTCATTACGGATAGGCCCATATAATTAGGAATTAAAATACCAATAATTTAATAGGATCTATATGGATAGACATATGATCTGCATTCTTCCTGGCAATCCAATGGAAATCATTTGAAAAGATTTTGCACATTCTGCTAAAACCATCTCAACGCTTTAATGGAAAAATAGTGCAGGTAAGTTTTTTTTAATAGAATTCCAATTAAAGGCTTTCACATGTGAATGGTCAAATATAGACAAATTAACTGTAGCCTAGTAAATGGTGAATAGTTGTAAAATAAGTTCCAAGCAAGAATAGGCCTCAGTAACAGGCGCTCAGCATCACCCACGCAAACACAGAACCTATTTGTGATATCTGGTACTGACGCTAAATTAGACACCTCCCTCTTGTGGTGAGTTTACATACCACAGCCATCGAGTGCCACTTGAGTGGGAAACGATGTTTTCCAATCACAAGAATTCTTCCTAGGAGAGTAATTTCGCCTTTATACATGTAGGCTCACATAGATTACATTTTTGCAAAGCCAGATGAAGGAGAAATGCCGTCTCTACAGAAAGTATAATGCAGAGCAATCAGTTATTTGCTGTGCCATCTGCATTTTTTATCATCGATATGCATCAATGACTTTCATCCATTGCCTTTTGTTTTCACCATAACCATTGAGAATGCACTGTCGGACTCCTCTCACAAGCTCTAGAGCCAGGCTCCACTCAACTATGCATCCTGGTCTCAAAGAAGTTTGTATTATTTTGTATGTAAATCTGAGATACACTATTTAGTGTGATGTTTTGTATGGTATGTATTCATTTGTCGATGTCCATCAATCACACATTTCATATGATATTATATGAATTACAATATGCATTATGTGTTATGAATTGGTAAAAATGTACAACATATTATGATTTTTTTTCAAAATGTACTGTATGTTACGATTTGCCAGACGTACGATATGTTACGAATTCTATCTAAGTGGCTAACGTTAGCTAGCTGACTAATGTTAGTTAGGCTAGGGGTTAGGGTTAGGAGTTAGGTTAAAGGGTTAGGGTAAGGTTTAGCTAACGTGCTAAGTATACTGAACGAAAACATAAAACGCAACGTAAAGTGTTGGGTTGCAACTATTAGATCGACTGGCCTAAGAAAGCTAAGGTAACTGATCTAAATGACTATCACCCCGTAGCAGTCACTTCTGTCATCATGAAGTTCTTTAAGAGAAGAGTCAAGGATCATATCACCTCCACCTTACCTGATACCCTAGACCCACTCCAATTTCCTTACCGCCCAATAGGTCCACTGACGATGCAATCGCCATCACACTGCACACTGCCCTATCTCATCTGGACAAGAGGAATATATATGTAAGAATGTTGTTCATTGACTACATTTCCGCATTTAACACCATAGTACCCTCCAAACTCGTCATTAAGCTCGAGACACTGGGTCTCGACCCCGCCCTGTGCAACTGTGTTATGGACTTTCTGACGGGCCACCCCCAGGTGGTGAAGGTAGGAAACAACATCTCCACCCCGCTGATCCTCAACACTGGGGCCCCACAAGGGTGCGTACTCAGCCCTCTCCTGTACTCCCTGTTCACCCATGACTGCGTGGCCATGCACACTTCCAACTCAATCATCAAGTTTACAGATGACACCACAGTGGTAGGCTTGATTACCAACAACGATGAGACGGCCTCCAGGGAGGAGGTGAGGGCCCTCGGAGTGTGGTGTCAGGAAAATAACCTCTCACTTAACGTCAACAAAACAAAGGAGATGATCGTGGACTTCAGGAAACAGCAGAGGGAGCACCCCCCCATCCACATCGATGGGACAGTAGTGGAGAAGGTGGAAGGTTAAGTTCCTCGGGCGTACACGTCGCGAACAAATTTAAATGGTCCACCCACACAGACAGCGTTGTGAAATCCCTCACAAACTTTTACAGATGCACAATCGAGAGCCTCCTGTCGGGCTGTATCACCGCCTGGTATGGCAACTGCACCGCCCTCAACCGCAAGGCTCTCCAGAGGGTAGTGCGGTCTGCACAACGCATCACCGGGTGCAAACTACATGCCCTCCAGGACATCTACAGAACCCAATGTCACAGGAAGGGTAAAAAGATCATCAAGGACAACAACCACCCGAGCCACTGCCTGTTCACCCCGCTATCATCCAGAAGGCGAGGTCAGTACAGGTGCTGGGACCAAGAGACTGAAAAACAGCTTCTATCTCAAGGCCATCAGACTGTTAAACAGCTATCACAAAACATGTAGTGGCTTCTGCCAACATACAGACTCAAATCTCTTGGCACTTTAATAAATGTAATACATGGATTTAATAAAGGTATCACTAGTCACTTTAAATAATGCCACTTTAATAATGTCTACATATCCTACATTACTCATCTCATATGTATATACAGTATTCTATACCATCTATTGCATCTTGCCTATGCCGCACGGCCATCACTCATCCATATATTTATATGTACATATTCTTATTATTCCCTTTACATTTCTGTGTATAAGGTAATTGTTGTTGTTTGTTAGATTATTTGTTAGATATTACTGCACTGTCGGAACTAGAAGCACAAGCATTTCGCTACACTCTCATTAACAGCTGCTAACCATATGTATGTGACCAATAAAATTTGATTTGATACATGGTGCACATGTCCTTTGCACCCACTTGCTGCAGTAAGGAGAGGGAAGTAGCTAGATAGTGTAGCCAATTTCTGGCCAGGGTGACATCTAAAGCACAATTATTGTAGGGATCTTCACCGAAAATGTAGGCTACAACTACGGCATTAACATCTAAAAATGTTTGTAAAATAAACAAACTCAATTACACTCCCAAGTCCCTATTGTGAACAACGTTTCTAATTCTCTAGTCACATCTATAGATGGCTAACTGGGAAGGGCTCATCAAGACAACTGACTTTTAGTGACCAGTGTTGCCAACAATTTTTCAGTGTGATCTGCTGAGTTTCGCCGTTGCCGCGACGACGTCACAGCACCAATTTGCCTTGCTGCAGCACGGCTGTGGTCCCTAACGTGGTTTTCGCCCCCTCCTGTTCTGTTGCCCCAGCTTGTGTGTGCCCAATGCTGGGACTTCTGTTGCCCCAGCTTGTGTGTGCCAAATGCTGGGACTTCTGTTGCCCCAGCTTGTGTGTGCCCAATGCTGGGACTTCTGTTGCCCCAGCTTGTGTGTGCCCAATGCTGGGACTTCTGTTGCTCCAGCTGTGTGTGCCCAATGCTGGGACTTCTGTTGCTCCAGCTTGTGTGTGCCCAATGCTGGGACTTCTGTTGCCCCAGCTTGTGTGTGCCCAATGCTGGGACGTCTGTTGCTCCAGCTTGTGTGTGCCCAATGCTGGGACTTCTGTTGCACATACAGCTTCTCCAACTCTCGTTTGCGGCAGAATTGATTGGGTAAAGTCACTAAATGCCATCAAAACCCTCAGTGTCAAAACTCCCAAAGGATACCTGAAAAGTAGCTGAATTTGTCTCTAGACTCTTTCACAAATAAAAGTCGCTGTAGGGGTCTGAAAATTGGCAACACTGGAACTGATTTATTAACCGAATTCATTCGACTATCACTGCGCGAGATACGTCATAAATCTATTTTGGAACCAGGCGTGGCATTGCCATGAAAGTGTTGTTAAAAAATGTTGGTGCATAAAAGAAAGAGTTGTCTTTTGTAACTCGTTGTAGAACTTTGGTCATTTTACGATTCTCTGATGAAAAGGTGTAATGAGGATGAGAGGGCCGGTGCTCGCCCCCGCTGGCCGAACGCCGGCCGTAACGTTAACTTCGGGAAAGCAGTGCTTGTACCGGAGTTCTAGTAAAATTGACTAATATAAGTATAAAGGGGGAGGAATTGCACGTGCAGTAACGCCCCGAATTGCGCGCCGCAATCACACCCTTCTAAAAAAATTGAGGAGCGTTTGAAAAATAAACACTTTCATTGAACCAGCACAGTAATTCTACAGGTTTAGCAGTGAAAGCGTGACTAGAGGTGGGGAAATCAGGTAATAAAGTGGCTGTAGATCATTTGAAAAACGTTTAAATGAATAGAATGACAGTAAAACACTCATGTGTTTTCTGAGTAGACAGCTGAAATTCACCACGATTGTGTTTATTTTCCACTTTGATGCCAAACTTTCTGTACAAACATTCACTCCCAGTAATTTTAGCTCCGGCGATGGTCCAATGAATGTGTTTATAATAATTCTGCATGGAATTATTATGTTAACATTTATTATCTTGAACCTATCTTGCAGATGTATTGTCACGGGCTTTTTGCAAGTTAATCATCCTCATGTATTAAATACTGCATATTGTTTTTCAGAGGGAAGCCAGAGGACACTGATGCCCCATCCCATTTCACAGCAAGCATCCAGTCTGCCTCAAGCACAGTACCAGGTACTGCAAAGGGGCGAGGGACAACACCAATAACATGGGTCACCCCTGCCACAACACCACCATCAGACTCTGGCCCTGCCAACCAATGGCCACCCAACACTCAGACCAAACAGGAAACTCTGGAACTGCGCAGAGAAAACCAGAGGATTCTGATGTTACATGGAGGCAGCTCCAGAGGACTGAAGTCATCAGAGGATTATGCTAATTCCATGGCAAGGTCCGGTGCTGCCCTATGTACAACTTTCACTTTTACCAATGTCTATTTATTGACATAACACCGGACCAGCTTCTTCCACCCCCTCACGCAGATCTGGAGAGAGAGGTGAGCAGTGACTTATCATCATGGCATATAGACTGACCAGGTGTATCCAGGTGAAAGCTATGATCCCTTATTGATGTCACTTGACAAATCAAATCAAATTTTATTTGTCACATACACATGGTTAGCAGATGTTAATGCGAGTGTAGCGAAATGCTTGTGCTTCTAGTTCCAACAGTGCAGTAATATCTAACAAGTAATCTAACACTTCCCCAACAACTACCTTATACACACAAATCTAAAGAGGTGAATGAGAATATGTACATGTAAGTATATGGATGAGCGATGGCCGAGCGGCATAGGCAAGATGCAATCGATGGTATAAAATACCAGTGATATTACTCATGTGAAATGAGTAATGTAAGATATGTAAACATTATTAAAGTGACGTTATTTAGAGTGCGCTGTTGAGCCTTCTTCACCACACGGTCTGTGTGGGTGGACCATTTCAGTTTGTCTGTGATGTGTACGCCGAGGAACTCCTGACACCACACTCCGAGGGCCCTCACCTCCTCCCTGTAGGCTGTCTCGTTGTTGTTGGTAATCAAGCCCTCTACTTTTGTGTCATCTGCAAACTTGATGATTGAGTTGGAGGTGTGCATGGCCACGCAGTTGTGGGTGAACAGGGAGTACAGGAGGAGACTGAGCACGCACCCTTGAGGGTCAGAGAAGTGGAGATGTTGTTTCCTACCTTCACCACCTGGGGGCAGCCCGTCAGAAAGTCCAGGACCCAATTGCACAGGGCGAGGTTGAGACCCTGGGCCTCACGCTTGATGATGAGCTTGGAGGATACTATGGTGTTGAATGCTGAGCTGTAGCCAATGAACAGAATTCTTACATAGGTATTCCTTTTGTCCAGATGGGATAGGACACTGTGCAGTGTGATGGCGATTGTCTGTGGACCTGTTGGGGCAGTATGCAAACTGAAGTGGGTCTAGGGTGGCCGGTAAGGTGGAGGTGATATGAACCTTGACTAGTCTCTCAAAGCGCTTCATGATGACAGAAGTGAGTGCTATGGGGTGGTAGTCATTTTGTTTGCCTTGTTCTTTGCCTTGTTGGGTGAAGGAACAATGGTGGCCATCTTGAAGCATGTGGGGACAACAGACTGGGATAGGGAGCGATTGAATATGTCCGTAAACACACCAGCCAGCTGGTCTGCGCATGCTTTGAGGACGCAGCTAGGGATCCCGTCAGGGCCAGCAGCCTTGCGAGGGTTAACACGTTTAAATGTTTTACTCACGTCAGCCACAGACAAGGCGTCGTGGTCAGATTTGTCGAAGGGAGGGCTTTGTATGCGTTTGCTTTGTTAAAATCCCCAGCTACAATAAATGCAGCCTCAGGATGTATGGTTTCCAGTTTTTATTTATTCCAGTGAAGTTCCTTGATGGCCGTCTTGGTGTCTGCTTGAGGGTGAATGTACACAGCTGTGACTATAACTGACGAGAATTCTGTTGGTAGGTAAAATGGCCGGCACTTGAATGTAAGGAATTCTAGATCGGGTGAGCAGAAGGACTTGAGTTCCTGTATGTTGTTATGATTACACCATGAGTCGTTAATCCTAAAGCATACACCTCCGCCCTTCCTCTTCCCAGAGAGGTGTTTATCTCTGTCGGCACGATGCATGGAGAAGCCCGGTGGCTGAACTGATTCTGACAACATATCCAGAGAGAGCCATGTTTCCGTGAAACAGAGAATGTTACAATCTCTGATGTCTCTCTGGAAGGCAACCCTTGCTCGAATTTCGTCTACCTTGTTGTCAAGAGACTGGACATTGGCTAGTAGTATACTCGGGAGCGGTGTGCGATGTGCACGTCTACGGAGCCTGGCCAGGTGGCCGCTACATCTGCCCCTTCTGCGGCGTTGTTGTTTTGGATCGCCTACTGGAATTAGCTTCATTGTCCTGGGTGGTGGTCCGAACAGAGGATCCGCTTCGGGAAAGTCGTATTTCTGGTCGTTATGTTGGTAAGTTGACATTGCTCTTATATCCAATAGTTCTTCCCGGCTGTATGTAATAAGACTTAAGATTTCCTGGGGTAACAATGTAAGAAATAATACATTAAAAAAATACTGCTTAGTTTCCTAAGAACTCGAAGCGAGGCGACCGTCTCTGTTGGCGCGATGCTATGATTCAGAGGACAAAATATTTAAGTGCCTTTGAACGGGATATGGTAGTAGGTGCCAGGCACACTGATTTGTGTCAAGAACTGCAACGCTGCTGGGTTTTTCACACTCAACAGTTTTCGTGTGTATCAAGAATGGCCCACCACCCAAAGGACATCCAGCCACCTGTGCAAAGCATTGTAGTCAACATGAGCCAGCATCCCTGTGGAACACTTTCGACACCTTGTAAAGTCCACGCCCCAATGAATTGAGGCTGTTCTGATGGCAAAAGGGTGAGGGGGGTGCAACTCAATATTAGGAAGGTGTTCTTAATGTTCTGTAAACTGTGTAAGTAGCCTAGATGTTACATTCCTCATTCAATATTGAACATTTTACTTCTTCTATTCGAAGTAGGCCTAATTTAAATAAATCTTTGCCAGTGATATTCCCTCCCTCCTTACATCTTGTATTGCAGGCAGAGTCAATAAATGAAGGCGATGTGGGAAGAGTTATGTATGACTGAGCACAGCCAAGTCACTGTGGAGCTGGTTCAAAAGATTGAGGAAAGAGAGCCTCAGCACCCAGGTAACAGTTCTTCACAAGAACTACGTTTTTGTTGATTGTCATCCCAGCTCACCTCTGTTTTATATGTGATAGTAACTGGGGGAAATTTCAGTTGGTTTGTATCTAGCTTGCAGCAACTGTTGAGTTTTTCCTACCAACAGCAACAATGGCATGATTGAAAAACTGTATATTGACTGCCCAAAAAAATTGTGTAGCACCCTTGCCAGTTATGCTTGTAGCCCCCAATGACAGCCTTTGTGAATCACTGCTTCACCCCATTTATTGGTTAAATATCAATTCCCTGCTCCCAGGTTTCCATTCAAACCTCTTCTTTATGTACTCCATTGACTTTTGTATTACACAATGCTTGCTGTCTGTGGTATGCAGCTGGAGAGGGGGTCTGGGGAGGTGGAGAGGCTGAGGAGTGAAGTGGAGAGGAGAAAACAGGAGGCCCAGAGACTGACCAGGGAAGCTGAGACAGCTAGGCTGCAGGCTTGGGAGGAAGTCAAGCAGGAAATGCAGAAACTAAAGAAGCAACTGGACAAATCCAACAGGAAACATGAAACGCAGGTAACAAGACCTCTTCAGATTGTTAGAATTTCTTTCTGAACACCTGAGAAAACAATAAGACCTTTTTAAAGATAGTATTCAGACCCCTTTTCCACATTTTGTTACTTCTAGCCCATAGAATTTGTAGTAATGCTTGAGTCAATCAAATATCACATGAACACACATTAGACAGATGTATGTAGAATTGGAAGAGAATTAGCTTTAAAACTGCAACATTTTCTCACCACCAACAAGAGGGGTTTGAACAGTTGTTGTTGTGAACAGTGCTTGTGCCCATATATAATAGACATGGCACACACAGGGGGCGTGGGATGTTCCCCAATGCTGGAAGGGGGGCTTGAGTGAAAAAGTTTGGGAACCGCTGCTCTAAGGAAACACACAAGGAAAAGGACAGTTGGTGCTTTAACTGAGCAGAGAAATTGGTTGTTCCTCCAGCAAAGAAAGTGTTGCCTGTAGAACAAGGTGTATCTTGGCTGATTTAATATGAATGTATGGTATGAGCATATTTGCATAATATAATAAGTAGTCTCCAGTATTCTAATCTGAATTCCTCTGTAGAAGCTGAATAAGGAGGAGGTGGCTCTGCAGTTGACAACAGAGCTTATCATGGTCAGACTCAACTCTGTGAACAACATATTGGCCCTACAAGAGGAGGAGAGGTTGAGAAGGTAAGTGATCAATTGTTAACAGTGCCATAGCTGATGTAAAAGCTGATGTAAAAACTCTGAGGGTTAAGTAAAGGCTTAGTCATGTCCACAGACTAGGTCAGGCCCTCTCTTGAAGGCTGGGCCTGAAGGCTGGGCCTAAAGGCTGGGCCTGAAGGCACTCGGGTTCTGCGCCGCTGGAGAGAGAAGGTCTTCATGTTGTTGGTCCAGCTTCGTTCAAAGGACATCGAACTGAGGGGAGAAAAGGACAAACTTCACTCAATTTTATGTTCCTTTTAAGAGGTTTATATATTTTTTAAACAGACAAATGACCACCCACTATAAAATAATGTTCAGTCTATTCATAGTCGAATTGTGATAAGGAATATTTTCGAAACATCCATGAGTCTATTGTGTGTCCTTTTGTTTCAGATCTCGTCTCTGGAGCAGGAGGTGAAGGAGAAGTAGCAGTCTAGTGTGTTCCAGCACAGCCTGCAGGACAGAACAGCTGAGCTGGACCTGGAGAGGGTGGCCAGGGAGGTGAGGAGGAACAGGGGGCAGCCTCTGTGGGATTGTCTCAATGCATCCCTTCATAGGATGGCTTTCCTCTATTTTGCTGGAACGAACTACAAAAATCATTGAAACAGGAGACACTTATCTCCCTCACTAGTTTTAAGCACCAGCTGTCAGAGCAGCTCACAGATCACTGCACCTGTACATAGCCCAACCAACTACCTCATCCCCTACCGTAGTCATTTATTTATCTTGCTCCTTTGCACCCCAGTATTTTTACTTTGCACATTCATCTACTGCACATGTACCATTCCAGTGTTAAATTGCTATATTGTAATTACTTTGCCACCATGGCCTATTTATTGCCTTATGTTCCTTATCCTACCTCATTTGCACACATTGTATATAGATTTTTTTTTTCCTACTGTATTATTGACTGAGTGTTTGTTTACTCCAATGTGTAACTATGTGTTGTTGTATGTGTTGAACTGCTTTGCTTTATCTTGGCCAGGTCGCAGTTGTAAATGAGAACTTGTTCTCAACTAGCCTACCTGGTTAAATAAAGGTGAAAAGAAATTATAAAAATAATAGTTTGCCACAGGGAGGTGCCAATTACCTATGCCATGTTAGCACAGCAGAGGGTGCTGCTTCTCAGGAAAAATCTGTTACGCACCACCAATCAGTATTAAACGCTCACACCAGTAGAAATCCACATTTTCAAGCTGAAAGACGATTGCCAGAGCTTACCCATGATGTTGCACAACAAAAAATAACGCTGCTTAGGCTATTAAAACTTTTGTCCGACATGGTAGGAAAAGAGGGACGGACAGAACAAGATAAAAACAAACACATTTCTCTCCTGAGGGGGAACGTCATTTTCTACACAGAGCCAATCAAATGCTAGGGTTGAATGCCATTTAAATGCAAAAGATTCAACGAGACAAGATTTGGAAGGATGACCCAGTGAGACTAATTGCAAGTTTACCATGTAAAAAAAAATTCTGCTATTGTTTTGTCAAACTGACAACTGACGACTGTCCCCAGGCGTGAGAGGGGTCTGATGAGTGAGTATAAGGCCGCTCGGACCACAGCCCTGCAGACGTCTGTGGCCTTGGAGGAGCAGCATCAGCATCAGCAGAGACCCTCAGGGAAGAGAAACACTCTGAAAGCCAAAGACAAGCTACAGACCGGAGGTAACTTCCACCTACACACCATATTGTCACATTGCCTCTTCATATGAATATCCTCTTCTATTATGTAATACAAGTACAGTGCCTTCACAAAGTATTTATACCCCTGAACTTATTCCTCATTTTGTTGTGTTAGAGCCTGAATTCAAAATAGATTAAATATGTTTTTATCACCCATCTACACACAATGACAAAGTGAAAATGTTTTTAGAATTTTTTGCAAATGTATAAAAAATAATATACAGAAATATCTCATTTACATAAGTATTCACACCTGAGTCAATACATGTTAGAATCACGTTTGGCAGCGATTTCAGCTGTGAGTCTTTCTGGGTAAGTCTCTAAGAGCTTTGCACACCTGGATTATTATTTTTTTAATTCTTCAAGCTCTGTCAAGTTGGTTGTCGATCGTTGCTAGACAGCCATTTAAAATGCTTGCCATATATTTCAAGCTGTTTTAAGTCAAAACTATAACTAGGCCACTCAGGAACATTCATTGTTGTCTTGGTAAGCAATTCCAGTGTATATTTGGCCTTGTGTTTTATGTTATTGTCTTTCTGAAAGGTGAATTTGTCTCCCAGTGTCTGTTGGAAAGCAGACTGAACCAGGCTTTGCTTAGCTCTATTCCGTTTCTTTTTAGCTTAAAAAAACTCACTAGTCCTTGCCTTGCCGAAGCATACCCATAACATGATGCAGCCACCACCATGCTTGAAAATATAGAGAGTGGTACTCAGTGAGATATACAACTCTCCTTCCGTGGCCTCCAATTGCTCTTAAATGCAAGTAAAACTAAATGCGTGCTCTTCAACCGATCGCTGCCCGCACCTGCCCGTCCGTCCAGCATCACTACTGGACGGTTCTGTCTTAGATTATGTGGACAACTACAAATACCTAGGTGTCTGGTTAGACTGTAAACTCTCCTTCCAGACTCACATCAAACATCTCCAATCCAAAATGAAATCTAGAATTGGCTTCCTATTTCGCAACAAAGCATCCTTCACTCATGCTGCCAAACATACCTCGTAAAACTGACCATCCTACCGATCCTCGACTTCGGTCATTTACAAAATAGCCTCCAATACTCTACTCAGCAAATTGGATGCAGTCTATCACAGTGCCATCCGTTTTGTCACCAAAGCCCCATTTACTACCCACCACTGCGACCTGTACGCTCTCATTGGCTGGCCCTCGCTTCACACTCGTCGCCAAACCCACTGGCTCCAGGTCATCTACAAGTCCCTACTAGGTAAAGCCCCGCCTTATCTCAGCTCGCTAGTCACCATAGCAGCACCCACCCATAGCACGCGCTCCAGCAAGTATATTTCACTGGTCACCCCCAAAGCCAATTCCTCCTTTGGCCGACTTTCCTTCCTGTTCTCTGCTGCCAATGACTGGAACGAACTACAAAAATCTCTGAAACTGGAGACACTTATCTCCCTCACCAGCTTTAAGCACTAGCTGTCAGAGCAGCTCACAGACCCCTGCACCTGTATTTAGCCCATCTGTACATAGCCCAACCAACTACCTCATCCCCTACCGTATTTATTTATCTTGCTCCTTTGCACCCCAGTCTTTCTACATTGCACATTCATCTACTGCACATCTACAATTCCAGTGTTTAATTGCTATATTGTAATTACTTTGCCACCATGGCTTATTTTATTGCCTTACCTTCCTTATCTTACCTCATTTGCACACATTGTATATAGATTAGTTTTTCTACTGTATTATTGACTGTATGTTTATTTTACTCCATGTGTAACTTTGTGTTGTTGTATGTGTCGCACTGCTTTGCTTTATCTTGGCCAGGTCACAGTTGTAAATGAGAACTTGTTTTCAACTTGCCTACCTGGTTAAATAAAGGTGAAATAAAAAATTTAATAAATAAAAAGTGATGTTGTATTGGATTTGCTCCAAACATAACGCTTTGTATTCAGGGCATAAACAATTTCTTTGCCACATTTTTGCAATTTTACGTTAGTACCTTATTGCAAACAGGATGCATGTTTTGGCATAATTTTTTTCTGTACAGACTTACTTCTTTTCACTCTGTCATTTTAGGTTAGTATTGTGGAGTAAATACAATGTTGTTGATCCATCCTCAGTTTTCTCCTATCACAGCCATTAAACTCTGTAACTGTTTTAAAGTCACCATTGGCCTCATGGTGAGATCCCTGAGTGGTTTCCTTCCTCTCTGGCAACTGAGGTTAGGAAGGATGCCTATATCTTTGTAGTGACTGGGTGTATTGATACACCATCCATAGTGTAATTAATAACTTCACCATGCTCAAAGGGATATTCAATATCTGCTTTTTTTATGTATCTACCAATAGGGGCCTTTCTTTGTGAGGTATTGGAAAACCTCCCTGGTCTTTGTGGTTGAATCTGTGTTTGATATTCACCGCTCGACTGAGGGAACTTACAGAAAATTGTATGTGTGGGGTACAGAGATGAGGTAGTCTTTCAAAAATCATGTTAAAGACTATTGTTGCACAAAGAGTGAGTCCATATAACTTATTATGTGACTTGTTAAGCACATTTTTACTGCTGAACTTTTTTAGGCTTGCCATAACAGGGGGTTGAATACTTATTGACACAAGACATTTCAACTTTAGATTTTTTTATTAATTCATAACACAAAATCCACTTTGACATTATGGGGTATTTGTGTGTTGGCCAGTGACACAAAATCTCAATAAATGCAGGCTTTAACATAACAAAATGTGGAAAAGGTCAATGGGTGTGAATACTTTCTGAAGGCACTATTTATAACACATTTATAAAACAGAATCAAACTGTAATTTGACTACAGATAATATATCTATAGACGCATAGTAGTAACCATTGAACTGTTCTGTGTGTTCCCTGTTAGACTCACTGCTGTCAGTGCTGGGGGACCTCCAGACTCTGAGTGCTGCAGTGGTCCGCAGCTCAGAGGACGGTGTAGAGGAGGATGAGGGACGAGGGACGGGGTGGGGCACTCCAGAGCCAAAAGAGACAACTCACTAAAGTGACCTTCTGCAAAAAGTACTGGGAACTTTTTGGCTTTCACTGCATGTTTTGAACAATCTCTTTTGATCTCATTTCTCTTTTGAAATTGAACTTTTCAAGTTTCATATCTTTGTTTTTGACATTCCATTACATACTTATGTAACTCAGACTCTTTATAAAATAACACTGTCGACACAACAGCAATGTTTCCACTTTGAAGGTGCATGACTTGAGGTCTTGATTGGCCAAGATGAAATGCATTGGATTGATTTGTTTGCTTTTGTAAGATTTCATGAATCTTCTGAATGTTAATTAGCGCTGAAAAGTAAAGTAATGTCCTCTAGCTTATACCAGAGATACCATTCCTCACCTTTGGCTGGCAGGCTACGGCCAGGGGAGAAGCTGACGGACTGGTGAGTTCATATAAGGTAGGCGGGCGTGTGGCCTGTGCTCTCAGTCTAATCAATAAATCAATGTGTTTTCTCCCAGGGCCTCACTGCAAGGAGGAGCATGACAAGAAAATCAAATGAATGCATAGCCTCGTTCAGAACCGCATGCTGCCTTCCACTGAAGAAGACTAAATAACAGGCTGAGTTATGACCCTAAGTGCTCTGAACTGTAGTACTGGAGAACGGAGATTGACCTCTGCTGATGGTTCTGTAGTCTTGCTATTGGTTGTGTTTATAAAGACATGAATCAGCATCTTCTTGGACAAAGTTGTGTATTGTTTTGTGTGACGACATAGTGTAGTAAATCTATATTGATATTTGGAACTTTAATTGTGTCTTTGAAGTGCTGTTTTGAAAGCACTTAGAACCTAAAAAGCATTTCATGAAAATTAGGTGTGTGTGTGTGTGTGTGCGCGCTCCATTAGGAATGGAGAGGTCATGACAATAAAGAACTCCTTCCAGAGAATCAGGAGCAGATTGTGAGATGTTCAGATGGCTCTTACTTAAAGTGACCTCAATTCACAGCCAATCAGCAGCTGCCATCGTCTGGTCATTACTGTAAATGGAAGTCAGGTCTAACTGGAAGAGATGTTCAATTTAGTGATTACATTTAGTGTTATGAAAGTAGCTAGGTCAAATCAAATTTATTTATAAAGCCCCCCTTACATCAACTGATGTCACAGAGTGCTGTACAGAAACCCAGCCTAAAACCCCAAGCAGCAAGCAATGCAGGTGTAAAAGCACGGTGGCTAGGAAAAAAGGTCCCTTTCTAAGTTCAGTTCTATATCCATTATGAAGCTGTAGTAGCTGGCTAAAGTAGTGACCATTCAGAAAAACGACCTGAAATGCAGAAGATAAAAATACACAAGTTCATGTAAGCATTCATGATTATGATGAGAAATGTAATTCATTTAATTTGTTTAACCCTAGTTCTTGCTTGTGTCCCTAGCCATCATCTTTTCTTGTTTTTCTTTTACAGAACACCATTACAGTGTCATGACATTTATTCAGCACCAATTTGGGGCCGAGGCTCAATCAAGCATATCTGTCTGAGGCACAATACAAACCCTGTTGTTGAAGTGCTAAGATAACCAAGCTCTCTAAGGTATTTACTATCAGTAAGTAGGTGATTTGCTAGATGCAAAGTTATTTTGCCCAGCGTAAAGGCAGTGCGAGTTTGTGAGTGTGCAGGAAATGCAGGGTGATTTTCTTTTCCCCCCCCAGAAGGCTGTACAGCAGCAGCAAGACTTATTTAATGTATTTTCTGTCCCAGCAGTGTCCTCATCAGTGTCCTCATCAGACTCCAGCAGCTCTAAAGCATTGTTTGGTTTGGTGCAGAGAGGAGCCCTGACAACGTGTATCCTATGCAGTTAGAGGTTCCATTTTCCATTCCAGTGTCCTCCCCCCTCTGTCAGGTTATTGTTATCACAGTGTATATTTAACTACGGCTCACTGACACTGTAATTACTTTCATTTATGTATTGGTGTTGTCATGTATATGTACACAGATTGACATGAATAGTCTTCTCTTTTCTCTGCGTGTTAGTACTAAAGTGATGAAGATTTCTGTCATAATCAATGTAGGACTGTCTATTCTGATTAGGCCTATATCTCTAGAGGACTACCAATCCATCTGATTGAGTGGAATGCCCATAAATAACTTTGGATGATGGCAAATACTAACACTTAACTATGTATGTACTGATCTATAGTATAATAACAAATGTAATCCCATTGGTGGCTTGCCTCTGAAGCTAAGCAGGGTTGGTCCTGGTCGGTCCCTGGATGGGAGACCAGTGGTGTTGGAGGGCCAGTAGGAGTCACTTTTTTCCTCTGGTATTTTTTTTTTTATCCCAATGCCCCAGGGCAGTCATTGGGAACATTGCCCTGTATAGGGTGCCGTCTTTCAGATAGGATGTTAAACGGGTGTCCTGACACTGTGTTCACTAAAGATCCCATGGCACTTATCGTAAGAGTAGGGGTTTTAACCCTGGTGTCCTGGCTAATTCCTCATACCATCATGGTCACCTGATCAAATCAAATCAAATTGTATTGGTCACATGCGCCGAGTACAACAGCATTTCACTTTTACAGTGAAATGCTTACTTACAAGCCTTAACCAACAATGCAGTTAAAAATATATATATAAGAATAAGAAATAAAAGTAACAAATAATTAAAGAGCAGCAGTAAAATAACAATAGCGAGGCTATATACAGGGGGTACCGGTACAGAGTCAATGTAAGGGGGCACCGGTTATTCGAGGTAATTTAGGTAATATGTACATGCAGGTAGAGTTATTAAGGTGACTTTGCAGAGAGTAGCAGTAGTGTAAGGGGGCAGTGCAAATAGTCCGTGTAGCCATTTGATTAGATGTTCAGGAGTCTTATGGCTTGTCCCCAGCTTCCAATTGGCTCATTCATCCCCCCTCCTCTCCCCTGTATCTATTCCCCAGGTTGTTGCTGTAATGAGAATGAGTTCTCAGTCAACTTACTGGTAAAAAAATGGTTAAATAAAGGTTAAAAAGAAAACACAAGTACTCTGGATTCAACTCTTCTATTTCATTCACGTTTCCACCTGCAGCAACATTTTTAAACAGCAGAGGGCATTGCTGTCCAGTAACGATGTCCGACATTGTAGATTATGTCATGTGAATCTTTCAGTGGGCTTAGTTAAATTCATTACATATTGCTTTATTTGTTATTACTCTTAGAGACACTGACACATGCACACTAACAAACAAAGTGACAGAAAACCGCTATTACTATTGGCTGTTGGGAGTGTGCTCTTTCTTTGCACTGAAAGCAACTGATTCAGTGAGTACTTCCAAATAAATGTTTTATGTCATCTTCTACTACATCTTTTACCATGTTCATACTGCACATTTCCCTGAAGAAGTGACAATTCCCATAGCAGTCCATTACTTTATTGGGCTTAATAAAATGCCTCCTTGTGAAACAGCAATAACATGTAGCACTTAGGCAGAGAGAGGAGACTCGCCCACCAGCACTTAAAGCCTTCTATCTCTGTTTCTCCACACATAGCCAAGTGTGCAATCTTCATGTCAGCACAGTAATAACAAGGATCTGGTGAAAAACCTGCAGAAGGCAACAAATGATCCCTCTATTCATAACCAAACATGTAAATGGGTGTTATGTTGCATAACCTACCTGAAACAGGTCAGTATATTTCAGTTGCTTCAGCAGCTTGGCAAGAATATTGTGGCACAGTAGCAAGGCAACATAGTGGTAGCTAACTTATGAATAATTTTATAGGTTATTGCAAGCCAAACAAGACGTGATAAAAAGCTGTCAAATAGCTCACCGCCCCTATTATTAGCAATTCAGAATTAATGATATGTAATACGAGATTCAGAAGAGCAGGAAGGTGCTGACCTCCTTGGCTCAGTCACCTACCTTCCTTACCTAACGATGCTGGGCAGCCTCCTGTAGCAGCTGCTGATCTGTTGGAGAGGAGGGACAGACAAGGGCCCGGGGGAAAAGTGTCTGCTATGGCACTCTGTGCTGTTTTGTGGTTAGGAAGATGATCAAATGTAGTGGAAATGGAAAAGGCAAACATCTTAAACCAAAAACTGTCTGTTGTCTTTGGACCATATGGCACATGTACACTATGTACAAAAGTATGTGGACACCCTTTCAAATTTGTGGATTTGACTATTTTAGCCACACCTGTTGCTGTTGCTGTGTATAAAATCGAGCACACAGCCATTCAATCTCCATAGACAAACATTGGCAGTAGAATGGTCTTACTGAAGAGCTCAGTGACTTTCAATGTGGCATCGCCATAGGATGCCACCTTTCCAACAAGTCAGTTCGTCAAATGTCTGCCCTGCTAGAGCTGCCCCGGTCAACTGTAAGTGCTGTTATTTTGAAGTGGAAATTTCTAGGAGCAAAAACCACTCACAAGCTCACAGAACGGGACCGCCGAATGCTGAAGTTTGTAGCGCTTAAAAAGGGTATGTTCTCACTACCGAGTTCCAAACTGCCTCTGGAAGCGACGTCAGCACAATAACTGTTCATCGGGAGCTTCATGAATTGGTTTTGCTGGCCGAGCAGACTCACACAAGCCTAAGTTCACCATGTACAATGCCAAACCTCTGGAGCGGTGTAAAGCTCGCCGCCATTGGACTCTGGGGCAATGGAAACGCATTCTCTGGTGTGATGAATCACGCTTCACTATGTGAACCCAGATTATGTTAACCCAGACCCAGATTCGACAGACACATCTGGGTTTGACGGGGGAACACTACCTGCCAGAATGCGTAGTGCTAACTGTAAAGTTTGGTGGAGGAGGAATAATAGTCTGGGGCTGTTTTTCATGGTTCGGGCTAGGCCCCTTAGTTCCAGTAAAGGGAAATGTTAATGCTACAGCATACAATGACGTTCTAGACAATCCTGTTTCAGCATGTCATGTAGTTTACATAATGTCATTCAGATTGAGTATTGCCATCAGACATCCACATCTTTTCAGCACTGGTCTGTGTATTTTGAATAGGCTGTTTAGTTTGTCTTATACTTACCACACAAACTGATGAGAAAAACTTCAAGCCCTTGTTGTAATAATATCTCTAGCAAACACAGTTCAGAATATAAGTGTCTTGGCCAAGGATGTTTAGGGATGTTCAGGCTGACCTGGGGACATAGCTAACCCTCCGTGCCTGTTATCTGAGGCGGAGGCTAAAGCTGATGTGATTCAGTCAGTCAATGCAGTGCTCACCACCAGCAGCGCTCCATGCTGGACCTGGACATGGTGGATGTCTTAGTGCTGTGGCAGGCCGGCCATGTTAAGGGGTACAGCAGTATGCATAAAAGAGCTGTGCAACTGGGGGAATCCAGCCCAGTAACCATATTAATAGATACAGTAAGTCTGGGGCTTCACCTTAGGGAATGGCAGCAGTGTACTGAACTGGCTTTAAAATTAAACTTTTGCATGGGTAAGAAGGAAACTCTAACACAGTACAAATAGCTACATGTACTACATTTTCAAACAAGTCTCCACATCTTCAAATATACTGAACAAAAATATAAATGCAACATGCAACAATTTATAAGATTTTACTGAGTTACAGTTCATGTCAGGAAACCAGTCAATTGAAATAAATACATTAGGCCCTAATCTATGGATTTCACATGACAGGGAATACAGACATGCATCTGTTGGTCACACCTTAAAGTAAAGGTAGGGGTGTGGATCAGAAAACCAGTCAGTATCTGCTGTGACCACCATTTGCCGCATAGAGTTGATCAGGCTGTTGAACGTTGTCCCACTTCTTATCAATGGCTGGGCGAAGTTGCTGGATATTGGTGGGAACTGGAACACGCTGTTGTACACGTTGATCCAGAGCATCCCAAACATACTCAATGGGTGACATGTCTAGTGAGTATGCAGGCCATTGAAAAATTGGGACATTTTTAGCTTCCAGGAATTGTGTACAGATCCTTGCGACATGGGGCCGTGCATTATCATGCTGAAACATGAGGTGATGGTGGCGGATGAATGGCACGACAATGGGCCTCAGGATATTGTCACAGTAACTGCATTCAAATTGCTATCATTAAAATGCAATTGTGTTCGTTGTCCGTAACTTATGCCTGCCCATACCATAACCTCATCGCCACCATGGGGCACTCTGTTCACAGCTTTAACATCAGCAAATCGCTCTCCCATATGACACCATACACGTGGTCTGCGGTTGTGAGGCCGGTTGGACGTACTGCCAAATTCTCTAAAACGACGTTGGATGCGGCTTATGGTAGAGAAATTAACATTAGATTACCTGGCAACAGCTCTGGTGGACATTCCTGCAGTTCAGCATCCCAATTGCATGCTCCCTCAACGTGAAACGTCTGTGGCATTGTGTTGCATGGTAAAACTGCACATTTTAGAGTGGCCTTTTATTGTCTCCGGCACAATGTGCCCCTGTGTAATGATCATGCTGTTTAATCAGCTTCTTGATATGCCACACCTGTCAGTTGGATGGATTATCTTGGCAAAGGAAAAATGCTCACTAACAGGGATGTAAACATGCATATGTGCATATGGAACATTTATGGGATCTTTTATTTCAGATCATGAAACATGGGAACAATACATGTTGTGTTTATATTTTTGTTCAGTGTAGTTTGGTCATAACAATCAAACAGATGACATTGTGGTAATTATGGATAAGTAGAGAATTCAAGGCTAGTTGAAATGGAAGAAATGCACATGTGACCCAGGTCTGCAGTAGCCCTGTACAGCACTGTAGGTAGAGAAGCCCTAATGAGGTTGGTCTGCAGTAGCCCTGTACAGCACTGTAGGTAGAGAAGCCCTAATGAGGTTGGTCTGCAGTAGCCCTGTGCAGCACTGTAGGTAGAGAAGCCCTAATGAGGTTGGTCTGCAGTAGCCCTGTGCAGCACTGTAGGTAGAGAAGCCCTAATGAGGTTGGTCTGCAGTAGCCCTGTGCAGCACTGTAGGTAGAGAAGCCCTAATGAGGTTGGTCTGCAGTAGCCCTGTGCAGCACTGTAGGTAGAGAAGCCCTAATGAGGTTGGTCTGCAGTAGCCCTGTACAGCACTGTAGGTAGAGAAGCCCTAATGAGGTTGGTCCTCATGGTCTTTGTGTTTTGTCAGACATGTTGTCAGTCAAGTCACATGGACCTCAGGCTGACATGATAATAATAATTTGGCCCTGTGGGCCCCTGATTGAGAGAACGTATGGGGCGGCCAACCTAAAGTTCCTGAAGGTCATCTAGGAACCTGCAGTCCCTGAGGGGGTTGAATCAGTTTACTGAATTGAACATTTGACTTTGATCTGGCACAAAATCATGCTACACTACAGTATTATACAATACACTAATTTATCATTTTTAAATGTATTGAAAAAATATATAATTATGATTTGGTTATTTCTGGTTTCACTTACTATGATTTGTTTTTCAGCTGTGCCTTCCTCACAAATAGCTGTTTAGATAGTCATGCATGTATAACCTGTTCAAAACGTAGCAATTTAACACTGGCTTCACACTGAGTTGTGATCATATAAACCTGTGAGCTGGTATAAGCAGCAGTACAACCAGACCTAGTTTATCTCCACTCTACGCTATAGGCTACAGTACTTCCTCTTATCAGGAGTCTTTTGAAGCTTGGTCACTCTAATTACCCCACCAAAATGTTCTTGGATTCACACAGAAACTGGTAACAACACAGTCTACTGCCTCTCCCAAGCATACACTTCCTCCTTTTGTGACTCACAGTTTAACCTTTTTGTAATTCTTCTACGGTATGGGCATAGTCGATATCTCATCAAAAGGAAGAGGGAAGACGGTGGGCTTTTTGAGAAAGCAGAACCTCGCTAATTAAAATTGCCAGGCTAATTTGCTCCGCTCTCTAACCACTGACAGTTTGCCTGTGGGAGATTCTGCAGCTGAAAACACAAGGATGTTGGCAAATTACCGTTCATATTAATTTGTGCTGCAGCACCTTAAAACTCCCTGCAATTATTAGCATGCTAGTACAGGATAAAATGGCTCTCCAACTTATATAATATACTGAGATCGTCTCATTACTAAAGAATACACGGTGGTAGTTGTACTGCATTACTCTAGGTATTCATCTGCAATTAGAGCTAAATTGTGAGTGCATCTTGCTGTCAAATGGAACTGTACCATGAAGTGACAGATTCTCTTCCATTAGAGGATGTTGCATGAATTATAGGGGGAAAAGACGTTGTTCCAAACAATGAATGCATCCTTCCAATTGCTCCTCTATTAAAAAATACTGAGAAATGGTGTGGAGGACAATCTGGAAGCAACATATTAGAGGCTGCAAGGTCATCCTATCATCTGAAGCTGGGGAGCGTTCAGAGTAAATAGCCTTGGAGTGATGAGGCTCATGTCAACAGTGTTTCTGCTGCACATCTCCAAAGGAAAACAGAAACAGAAAACACGGCCTGGAGCTGCCCTCTTTTGGACACACTGACAATGCTAATAAAGCGGTATTCTGCCTTGGACTTAATCTCATGACAACTTTTGTGCTGCATACTGTATGTGATTCAGTAACAGTAATTCAACTGTGCCTGTTATAAGCCGTCCCAGGCAGATTCCAATGACACAGATTCTGACACAAAGGCTGGCTTTTAATTCAGCCCCAGTGGAAATCTAGGTAACACTGCTTGATCCACCTGGGCATCATCAAGCATTTACAACTCTTTAATAACCATGACATTACAGCTACCATATCTGCCCATGTCTACTGGGTTGATGTCAAATGTATTTGTTTTATTTTAATTTTATTTAACCTTTATTTAACTTGGCAAGTCAGTCTTATTTACAATGACGGCCTACCAAAAGGCAAAAGGCCTCTGTTGTGGAAAAAGTCATGTTGTCTGCTACCACACCTCCTTCGGGGACGGGGGATTAAAAATAAAAATACATTTAATAAAAATATAGGACAAAACACACATCGCGACAAGAGAGACAACAGAACACTACATAAAGAGAGACCTAAGACAACAACATAGCATGGCAGCAACACATGACAACACAGCATGGTAGCAACACAACATGACAACAACATGGTAGCAACACAACATGGCAGCAGCACAGGTTACAAACATTATTGGGCACAGACAACAGCACAAAGGGCAAGAAGGTAGAGGCAACAATACATCACACAAAGCAGCCACAACTGTCAGTAGGAGTGTCCATGATTGAGTCTTTGAATGAAGAGATTGAAGTAAAACTGTCCAGTTTGAGTGTTTGTTGCAGCTCGTTCCAGTCGCTAGCTGCAGCGAACTGAAAGGAGGAGCGATCAAGGGATGTGTGTGCTTTGGGGATCTTTAACAGAATGTGACTGATAGAACAGGTGTTGTATGTGGAGAATGAGGGTTGCTGTATATATCTCAGATAGGGGGGAGTGAGGCCTAAGAGGGTTTCATAAATAAGCATCAGCCAGTGGGTCTTGTGACGGGTATACAGAGATGACCAGTTTACAGAAGAGTATAGAGTTCAGTGATGTATCCTATAAGGAACATCTAGCCACTCAAGAGCACCCTTACCTGCCAATCTATAAATTACGTCTCTGTAATCTAGCATGGGTAGGATGGTCATCTGAATCAGGGTTAGTTTGAATCAGTGCTGTTAGTTGAATCAGGGTTAGCTGGGGTGAAAGAGGAGTGAATAAGATAGAGGAATCCAGGTCTAGATTTAACTTTAGCCTGCAGCTTTGATATATGTTGAGAGAAATACAGAGAAGGACAGAAGGACAGCTCTAAATCCTCAGAGGTAATTAGTAATTATACCTGTTTATACCTGTGGGGAGAGGGGCATTCTTCTTACCAAACCACATGACCTTTGTTTTGTAGTTGTTCAGAACAAGGTTAAGGGCAGAGAAAGCTTGTTGAACACTAAGAAAGCTTTATTGTAGAGCATTTAACACAACATCCGGGGAGGGGCCAGCTGAGTATAAGACTGTATCATCTGCATATAAATGGATGAGAGAGCTGATGATCCAACAACCTCCTGTAAAGGAGATTGACTTAAACTATCTGTGAATAGTTATAACAGTGCCATTTCATTATTGCCATGCCTTAGGCTGGTATACAATCCCAGATGGATTCAATTGCTTCCATGGAGGACTTCTTTATTATGATCTCTGTTGTCTCCCCAGAACAAATATGAGAGCTGCTCCACAGCTCTTCTGAAGAACAGGCAGAACCGAGTGATTACTTTTGAGCTGTGTAACCAAACAAGGGTCCTGACAGGGCACACCTGTGGCTTACTTTTGTCCATTTGGCTGGCTGCTGAGAAACATGTTGGCAAGCAACGCCGCCACCCCGTTTCTGGCCCTGCTGAAACGCAGCAGTATCTGCATCCAACGGTACAGCCAGCTCTCATGCAGATGTGCTAATCAAAAGTGTGAGGCAGCATCTCACAAGACACATCTACTCTGTTGTTTCTATTGAATTATTGAGACAGAGCAAGCACTTCTGGTGCTCCTCTCCCTCTCATACATACTATAGCATACATATGAACTAAACAAATATGCATGCACTTACCTTACCTCCCTTAATGGGATCTTTACCCCTGCAGTTTTGGCATTTCCAAGACATTTCCTGGCAGCACTACTGATAAAATATATCAAATATTTTTGCCACCGGAATATGCCTTGACATTTGACTTTCATTTATGCCATTCTGTTTAAAAAGATATATATTTCTATATTGAATACCGGTATGGTTGTACAGACGAGCCAGGATACTTGTTAAAATACTTTTTAAGAATCCTTCCCAAGTATCTCAGTCTCAGTCTGTCAAGACCTGGAGTAGAATACATGATACTGAACATTTGTGCATCAGCCTGAGGCCTTCACTCCTGAAATCCGGGCATTGCCAGCAATGAGATAAATGGTCAAAAGGAACACATTTTGTCTAAGTTATTAAACTGTCAAGAACAACCTGGTGGTCAGCTCTTTCATCTTATCTGCAGAAACAATTAAATACTTTTTAATGGAAAGTGAACCATTGACATATTTTTGTCCAGAGCATTTTGGTGAAGGACCATACAGAGCCTTCAGAAAGTATTCATATCCCTTGACTTATTCCACATTTTGTTGTGTTACAGCCTGTATTCAAAATGGATGAAATATATTTTACAATACCCCATAATGAAAGTTATCGTTAAAACATGTTTTTAGAAATGTTAGCAAATGTATTGAAAATGAAATACAAAAATATAACATTTACATAAGTATTCACACCCCTTTTTATGACACTCAAAATTTAGTTCAGATACATCCAATTTACTTTGATCATCCTTGAAATGTTACTACTTGATTGGAGTCCACCTGTGGCCAATTTGATTGGTTGGACAGGATTTAGAAAGAAATACACCTGTCTACTGTAAGGTCCCATAGTTTACAGTGCATGTCAAAGCACAAAATATACCATGAAGTTCAAGGGCCTATCCGTAGATCTCCGAGATATATCTGGGGAAGGGTATAAAACAATTTATAGAGTGTTTAAAATGTCCAAGAGCACTGTGGTCTTCATCATTGGGAAATTGAAAAAATATGGAACTACCCAGACTCTGTCCAGAGCTGGTCATCCGTCCAAACTGAGCAACTGGCAAGAAGGACCTTGGTCAGGGAGGTGACAAAGAACCCAATGATCACTCTGACAGAACTACGGAGTTCCTTGGCTGAGATGGGAGAACCTGCCAGAAGGACAACAGTCTCTACAGCACTTCACCAATCTGGGCTTTATGGGAGAGTGGACAGACATAAGCCACTCCTGAGAAAAAGGCACATGACAGCACACCTAGAGTTTGCAAAAAGGCAAGTGAAAGACTCTGTGGTCTGATGACACAAAAATGTAACTCTTTGGCCTGAATGTAAAGCGCTATGTTGGGAGAAAACCAGGCACAGCTCATCACCCGTCTAACACCATCCCTACCGTGAAGCATGGTGGTGGCACCATTATGCTACGGGGATACTTTTCAGCGGCATGGACATGGGAGACTGGTAAGGATTGAGGGTACAATGAATGGAGCCAAATACAGGCACATCCTTGATGAGAACCTGCTTCAGATTGCAAACGACCTTAGACTCGGGCAAAGAGTTTACGTTCCAACAGAACAATGACCTTGAGCATACAGCCAAAGAAACACTGGAATGACTTCTGAACAAGAATTTCCTTGAGTGGCCCAGCCAAAGTCCAGACTTGAATCCAATTGAAAATCTGTGGAAAGACTTGAAGATTGCTGTTCACAGCCACTCCCCATCTAACTTAACATAGCTTGAGAAAATGTACAAGGAAGAATGGGAGAAAATCCCCAAATCCAGATGTGCAAAGCTGATACAGACATACCCAAGACGACTCAAAGCTGTAATCGCTGCCAAAGATGCTTCTACAAAGTATTCACTCAGGGGTGTGAATACTTATGTAAATGAGATATTTCTGTATTTCATTTTCAATACACTTGCTAAAATGTCATTATGGGGTATTGTGTGTAGATAGGTGAGAAAATAAATATTTGTAATTCATTTTGAATTCAGGCTGTAACACAACAAATGTGGAATAAGTCAAGGGGTATGAATCATTTCTGAAGGCACTGTATTAAGTCCAGCTAATTTACCAGAGGAGTTTATAGGAGGTTCAGAGACTGAGAGGAATTCCAACCATAGCCTTTCATCTGATTCGATATGTTATTTTATCCCCTGACCTTTCACTACAGTACCCGAAACAGAGGACAAGTCTCCTCTTGTTGTTGTTCTGGTGGTCAAAGAGGTAAGACACCATAACGTTAATGTTAAACACAGGTATCAGGTAAACACAAAAATAAATGTAATCCTCTAATGGGTACATGCAACAAACTGTAAAATGGACTTCTAGACACTTGAACTCAACATTAGGACGTCTATGACAGTATACAGTATTTGTTGGAAAACTATGGAATACATCGGATGTAAACCTATCCTTGTACAGTCTATGGATTTAAGGCATTTTTGAGATGCATCAGTAGGCTACTAATATGACTTTCCTTTCCAATATTAGAAACCAACCAAACACAAGTGGCATATCAAAAATCAAATAAGTGGGTCATATTCTGCTCTGCTGGACAGCCCCCCCATCCGACGACATCACTGGTTATGTCACGTTCTCTTCACTTTGATTTGCTACCCTATCTCTTGATCTCTAATACCGAAGCTAAACTGTATGACAGGAGATCCACTGTGCTCTGTTTACATAGAGAGGCATTGTTTACCTGTGAATTTTTTATCTTTAATTAGCCAATGCCAACCGTAATTTTCTTCATCTGCCCAGGAAAATTAGGCTGCTCATGCATCAGAACACTTTTTCCGTGCCCTTGCCAGTTTCTCTGGCAGGCTTTGGCCCTAATGTGAACTTGAATGTGAAAGACAGAGCCGCTGCAAACAGTCACATGCCTGGCACGGCCCACATCCAATTTCACAGGCTCTAGCTCTGAGTAATGAAGGCAAAACAGGAGACGTGATGTAAAATAAACAAGCCTTCATCCTGACACACAGGCAGCACCTCCAAGCTGACGATGCAGACAGAAAAAATATTTGTATGTCTTCTCAATGTCAACTGCTTTTCTGGGAGAATAATCTAACTAATCAAAAATAATCTAATCAAAAACAGTTAAACAAGTTGACAAAAATAGCAAACCATACTATTGTCCGCCCCTAGACTGCAGTCTCATTCCATTACATTGCATGCTCCATTAAATGAAAGGACAAATTATTTAGAATAAACCGTCTGGAGAAACAAGTGGGAAATAAAATTACTTTTTACTGATTTAATTACTGTAGATTGCAGATGGGTCTGAGTCTGACTGTAGCGGTTTGCACTCTGCTCATAGTACAAATGTGGAACACTGCATTTGCCTGGCTGGCTGTATATAGGCCAGTCCACTCCCTCAGGCTTACGACTTCTGTGTAATTCTGTGTGTTCTAAAAATCCATTACCAAAGAAAAAAAACACTTCTTCTACAGTATATTGACAGCTTTAGTCAATATGAATTAGTCAATATGAATTAGATGTAATATCCTGGAACAGGGATTTGGCTATTAGAGTTAGAAATCAGAAGCTCTCACTGATGAAAGGTGGCCACTACTTTTAAGAATCGTATCCCTAGAGACATTACTACCTTGCACACAAAGTCTTACCATGGAAACAGCTTGTGATCAACTTCTGATGATTACGTCTCCACCAGCCAGTCAGGCCTCCAGCCTGCAGAAATACACTGTAAAGTTTGCAGTCAGACATGGTAGATATCTGTCACATAGTGGTGATGTTCTTTCTGCTTCTCTAGGAATGACAAAATGAATGTGTATCTCTTCTGCTGGTAAACTTGGATTGCATAAAACATATTGAAAGAAAATATAAATATTTCCCTGGGGGATATGGTTTGTTTGTGTGATGTCATCACAGAGCTAAATACAGCTAGCATTGAGAGTATGACACAATTAGACTGTGCCATTAATTGTATAATATGGTCAACAGTGTCTAAATGGCATGTTCACTTAAAGTCCTTAGGAGGTGCTGGAATGGCCCACTGGCATTTCCACTCAGTGGGGTCTTGTTGAATTCATACACATTGTGTGTGAGTGTCTCACTATAATATGATGAAAAGATAGCTGCGCCAGATATTTGCAACCACCTTTGCATGCTTAGGATAATTCTAAGAAAATGTCTCAAGCAAGCCATTGTCTGCACCAAACCTATTTTTAATGAATGTAAACAGCACATAATAAGAGTAATAACAGCATATAATGAATCAACACCAACAGTACATACATTTAGATGTTGAATTCACTATTAAGTGGAAAGAATGCACAGCTGGCTGCTCATTGTTTAAAAGCCTAAAGCACATTTCTATGTGTTCAGAGTACAGACATGCGTGTGAGTACAGACATGCCTTAACGTCATGCTGCATCTCTACCTGACTGCCTGTCTCACCTCTTGCTCATCTCCCTTCCTTTCTCTTCCCAACCTATTTAGCTTGACCCTGGAGTCCTTGTTCCCCATATTTTAGACCTAGTAACATCATCATCATCACACTATTCTCTTTTCAAAGGGAGATGTAGTATAAAAATGGTTCATTTCAGTGTGTTTCTGTATATTATCTCTGGATGAGTTTTCCTCTGATGGCTCTCATCATGATGACAGACACACCTCAGTGACTGTAAAGCGCCAGATTTGCCACAAGCTCTATCAAATTAAGTCTGTTTGTTTTCGAGTGCACAGGAACAAATTTAATAATTTTCAACAGCTGAGCCGAAAGGGACATGCCATTTAAATGGAAAATTGTGTAGTTCATCAAATCTGTGATGTCTTACAGAGGAAATATACTGTAGATGTTCTAAAGCTAAAACAATTTTGCTCCTGGAAGGGAATCGCCCAACAGTTGTGCAGCACAGCACCACTGCTCTGGCCCTAGATCAGTGAGTGAACTGTAAATTAACATCAGAGTTGTATTGCCAAGCATTTTAATCCCACTGATTGATCTGGATCAATACAGTCTGACCTATTCTGCATTGGCCTCGTCCTGACAGGAAGCCGTAATGATTGGCTGACTTGCCTGTGGCTCTCCACAGTACACATTGACTCTCTGAACAAAGAGCTTCTCTAATGTAATCTATATCATCTTATTCATAGCCATCTTATTCATAGTGGTTTGATAGAGATGTGCTGGTGTGTGAATTCTCATTGTTTTGAAGGATCACATCCCTATAGTATAGTGAGAGGCTGTATGCTATCGTGTGTATAGGGGTTAGAGAAGATGGTTTAGTACCTTTATAAAAGTCGGTTGGTTGGGGTGGATGGGTAGGCATATAACACAAACGTCTAGCAACCTGAAGGTTGCGTGTTTGAATTTTATCACGGACAACTTTGCAAAGACTTACTACTTTTTAGCTACTTTGCAACTACTTAGCATGTTAGCTAACCCTTCCCCTAAACCTAAGTCTTTAACCTAACTCATAACCTTAACCTTAACCTTAACCCTAACCGCTAACCCTAACCCCTAGCCTAGCTAATGTTAGCCACCTAGCTAATGTTAGCATTAGCCACCTAGCTAACGTTAGCCACAACAATTGCATTCGTAACATATCATATGAATTGTAATTCGTTACATATCATAGGAAATGGATGATGGACATCCACAAATTAATAAATCAAATCAAATGTATTTATAAAGCCCTTCTTACATCAGCTGATACCACAGAGTGCTGTACAGGAACCCAGCCTAAAACCCCAAACAGCAAGCAATGCAGGTGTAGAAGCACGGTGGCTAGGAAAAACTCCCTAGAAAGGCCAGAACCTATGAAGAAACCTAGAGAGGATCCAGGCTATGAGGGGTGGCCAGTCCTCTTCTGGCTGTGCCGGGTGGAGATAATACATACCATGTGAAACGTAACATACCGTATCATGCTAATTGGAGTGTCCCGGATTTACGTTTACAATGTTACGTTTACACCTGTCGACAAGCAACAGTGTGCAACTCCTCTGCAATACTAATGAACATTTCCAACCTAGTGGAGGCGAGAGCACTCTAGCGCTGGGAGCGATTTCATTCCCCAAGATGGAACATCACATCCCTTTTCTCTGGGTGCCTTCCTGTGACTAGAGGCACAGTAGGACTTGATGAAGAGGGGTCTGATAAGTCGTGGGCTTTGATGGGGCACTGCAGCAGCACCTGTTTCACATTATCCAGTAACCCCCAAATTAATTAGACAGACTCAATCACATTCACTCTAAACATACCCCACAGGCAAGCAGTGCAGATGACTCTGCAATCATGGGAGGAATTATGAAAACTTCAAGTGGCACTCAACTAATTTGGGGCATATTTGACTGACTCATAGGACTTGAAGTCTACCTGGGCTGGGTTACATGTTTAGTTCAGGGGATTTTAACAGGACCCGCCCATTTTTTTCAATTTTCACCTGAAATGACATACCCAAAACTAACTGCCTGTAGCTCAGGCATTTAAGCAAGGATATGCATATTCTTGATACCATTTGAAAGGAAACACGTTGAAGTTTGTGGAAAAGTGAAATGAATGTAAGAGAATAAACACATTAGATCTGGTAAAAGAAAATACAAAGAAAAAAACAACAGTTAAAAAAAAAAAATGTGTACCATCACCTTTGAAATGCAAGAAAAAGGCCAGCCCAGGCGCAATTTAGATGTTGGCCACTAGATGGCAGCAGTGTATGTGAACATTCTTTGACTGATCCAATGAACCATTGCATTTCTGTTCAAAATGTTGTGCCAAGACTGCCCAAATGTGCCTAATTGGTTTATTATTAACTTTTCAAGTTCATTACTATGCACTCTCCTCAAACAATAGCATGGTATTATTTCACTGTAATAGCTACTGTAAATTGAACAGTGCAGTTAGATTAACAAAAATCTAAGCTTTATGCCAATATCAGATATGTCTATGTCCTGGGAGATGTTCTTGTTACTTACAACCTCATGCTAATTGCATTAGCCTATGTTAGCTCAACCCTCCTGTGGGGGACCCACCGATCCTGTAGATGTTAAAAACATTAATGCAAATGTTTTAATGTAGACGAATTTAATCTTCACCAGATAGTTTATATATGATTCATTAAAGACTACCAGTAATTTGATATTCCCTCAACTAGCTCACTTGAGTAGAGTAGATAAGATGTTAGATGATACCATGGTATCTTGACTCTTTGCACCATGCGGACAAAAACTACACTGCGCCCGCGCGGTTTCTTCCCAGCCCACAAGGTCTGCAGGGGCGGGATGGAGAGGATGATCTTATAATTCAACGTTAGATCAAGTTTGATCAACGTCCCCCTGCTGGCCCAATTGGATGATCCTTATTCACAATAAGATCCGCTTCTCGCTCCACCACCATCTTTGAGATAAGTCTATGCCTTTTCCCCTTTCAACGGCATAAGATTCGCTCTGCTGCAGTTCCGCTCGCACCTCAACGTACCTGTAGTATATCACTGGTAGTGCACAGTGAGAGCTGCTTACACATCTGGCGGATTTTCTGTGCGCATAGGCTTGTGTACATGGTTTTCCTATATCAGATTCGTTTGAGGAGTTAAATTCAGAGGCCGGAGAAAATGAGGCATCGCGTAATAGCCATTGTCCTTTTTTTGTTGTGGCTTTTTGGGAAATCGCATGGAGCGTTTCCAAACCAGATAAATATAGGTAAGTTAAATTTGAAATAGCATAACTAACATGTTTTTTCTTTAGCCTGAAAATAAAACGAGATCAATGTACATTAAGACAGTGTTGTGTGGTGTTGACTTAATTTTATATTTGCATAATTCATTGTCAAGTTGATCAGTAATAGCCTACACTAACGACAGGTAGGGTAATAGCCACCTAAGAGAAACACCGCTTTAGAGTGGGGGAAGGGGAAAATGTCACAAAGTTGCTCATAGCCTATTTAAGTACCGTATCTTCCTACAGAACTTTCCACGACTGCAATGGGCAGTGTAGATAATACATGAACAAGTGAATCCCTGTATAATTCAATGGGTGGTGTAGATAATACATGAACAAGTGAATCCCTGTATAATTCAATGGGTGGTGTAGATAATACATGAACAAGTGAATTCCTGTATAATTAATGGGTGGTGTTTATTCT
Source organism: Brachymystax lenok tsinlingensis (assembly GCA_030435695.1). Taxonomy (NCBI): domain Eukaryota; kingdom Metazoa; phylum Chordata; class Actinopteri; order Salmoniformes; family Salmonidae; genus Brachymystax; species Brachymystax lenok. Next base: position 20,033,307 of record CM059792.1, on the reverse strand, counting down.
AGATAAAGTAACGCTCATCCAGTTAGTTATGTGGTGCATAAAATTGGACTGATGATTTATAAGGACTGATATTGACGTCATACTGTATTTTCATGAAACATTATAAGAGCAACTAGGCAATGAAAAGTCACATTCTTCGTAATCTCCTCTTCTCTTTCTTCTATAGGTGGTCTCTTTATGCGCTCTACAGTGCAGGAGCACAGCGCTTTCAGATTCGCTGTCCAGCTGTATAATACCAATCAAAATGTGACGGAAAAACCTTTCCATCTCAATTACAATGTAGACAATCTCGAATCCTCTAACAGCTTCTCCGTCACACATGCGTGTGAGTACCACGATACTCAATTATGGCAATGTTTTTCATTCAACAACTACCAACACTGCTTCACCCCCCCCCCCCCAAAAAAAATATTCTAGCCCAACATTACACCCACTCACATAAAAACATTACAAAGCTGTTGTGTCAATGCAGCTTCTTTTAAGCTGGGGTGATTAAAGATTGAGAATACATTTTGTTAATAGTTTAACTGTTAATTATTTTCTTTCTGGATATAATATCTTCATTTGTATACAAAACCATTTTTCACACCACTATGATTGTGAATAGTGTTTAGGAGGATACCATAGAATAGATGATTCTATAGAAATACTGTTGTGTGTAGGTGTGGAGTAAGTTTGACTATACAAGCCCCAGTTTATCTTTAGATGAAGCCATTGATATTTCAAAGAGGTGGTTGTTGCAGTAATTTCTATATAGCCTAATAATCCAAATGATAGATTCAGTTCTCTGTTATATCACTGCTTTTTGTAAATCTCCTACACACTGTAGCAGACAGATGTACACTATTGTATACAATAATAGCATTTTACTTTTTTTCAGGGTTGAGGAGGTTAGGGTCAGCCAGGTTTATGAAACACAGTGGTGCATAGGTACAGTACAAATGTGTAATGTATACGATGAAGCACAGTGAACTTGTCATGTCTGTCTATAGCTGAGATAAAGGCTGGAAATAATGGCATGACAATGTCACAGTCATCATATGTAGGAAATGCTACTCCTTCCTTGGATACAATTCAACAGAGGTGGCTGTTGTTCTGTTGAAAAGATGTATGATAATATATATCTGGTATGACAATTCCACATTCCTCTGGCAGAGAAGCATCCCTCTGCCCTGGGTGTAAAACATTGTTAATTTATGGCAGCTGACAGTGTTATATCTCCTCTCTTAGTTGCTGTTCACTTGAGGCACTATTGTAAGATCAGAGCGATAGGTCTGTAATGAGGGTGCACATGGATAAGCCTGCAGTGTATCCCAGTGTTGGTCTTTATTTAACCCCCCTATATCTGGTTGCATTATTTTGCTATAGCCTATGCTGCAAGTTGTTGGATTTACGATGTATCAAAATTCATTTGCTGTGACTGTGATAAAATAATTTTGGTAAAATAATTTTCCTCTCTTAGATTCGTAGAATGAATTCTCATGAATTACTGGAGCACACTATATAATTGGATTGCCAGGGGAGATATAGATCTTTAATTGTAGCGGATGGGTTTTAGTTATTTCAGGATTCATGAAATGCCTCCAGATGCTCTATTATAGTGATCAATCAGATAGAATATGGATCTGTCACATGACTGACATGAAGGTATGAGCACATTTCAGTAGCATATTCCATTGGGATTAGATACAGTATTGCTGTTTCTAGTGTGCATATTTATCTCTTCAATTCATAGAGGATCCAATGCCAACATCACTTTGATGCTACATAGCTACCCCAGGATACCATTTGTTTGCTTTGGCATGGAACCTTCTTAGATGTAATTTACCTTATCTGCACCCTGCAGTTCAGTTCAGTATTGCATTGTTTATGGAAGACAGTTAGCTATGGATAGCGTTTCTATCCTTTTTACCTGAAAATAAATATATTTATCTGTTTGCTTATTTAATATTCAACATGTTGGAGCTGTGAGTGTATTCTAATGTCAGGTCTTGGCATTTGTTTGTGTTGGATGGCTTGTGGACCCTCTGGTTCATCTAAGATGAGAATGGTTGTAGACAGTGAGCAGGCTTCCAAAGTCTTGCTGGCTACCTCTGGCAGCACTGGATGCATCTGTGTGTCAGAAGCACTCGTTTGGCACGCTAACCTCTCTAACTGTACTTCTCTAAGGATCAGTCAGACTATTCAAATCTGTGTCAGCAAACAGAATTAGCTGCTCAGATGGTTGTGAAACTCAATAAAGAGAAAAAAGACTAGGACATCTGGAGCTTGCTTGATGCCTTTGGGGGTGGCTTGTCTATAAACATGCTAAACTGCCTCTCTCATTGTAATGGTTTTGTAGAGTTACAAATGGACATTTGTCCTTCTGTGTGATTTTTGTGTTTTGTTTTTCCCAATAATATTGCAGTATTTCCATGCTGAATCATAGTGATCTTAGTTTTTGGAAACCATGTATGTTAATGGAATGACACAAAAGAAAATCAGAAGTGAATATTATCATTCAGACTTCCATGAAGCCTTCATAAAGCATTCATAACACCCAGTGCCAAGCTATAATGGGATTCTGTTTGTCACTTCCCTTTTGAAGTTGACATCAGAAGAAGAAGGGGGAGAGTAGCCAACATGGATTACCTTTGACTTAGACCAGAGAGGCTACAAAGACTGACATTTCAATGTGCAGCACTTCTATAATATTCATTTTCACATTTATTAAATTAGATCATTCATTGCATCTATTTAGCATCAATGGGCAAAATTTGTCCAAATCAAATTTTATTTGTCACATACACATGGTTAGCAGATGTTAATGCGAGTGTAGCGAAATGCTTGTGCTTCTAGTTCCGACCATGCAGTAGTATCTAACAAGTAATCTAACAATTTCACAACAACTACCTTATACACACAAGTGTAAAGGATTGAATACGAGTATGTACATATAAATATAAGGTCCAATAATGTCCACTAACATTATTGGACAATAACACAATAATTAATTACTCACCCTTTTTACCGTCAGATGAAATTACCAAATGGGTAATATGTATGTACACTGAACAAAAATATAAATGCAACATGTAACATTTTGGTTCCATGTTTCATGAACTGAAAAAAATATCCCAGAAATGTTCCATATGCACAAAAAGCTTTTTTCTCTCAAATATTGTGGACAAATTACCTTTGCCAAGATAATCCATCCACCTGACAGGTGTGGCATATCAAGAAGCTGATTAAACATCATGACCATTACACAAGTGCACCTTGTGCTGGGGACAATAAAAGGCCAAATCAAATCAAATTTTATTGGTCACATACACATTATCAGATGTTATTGTGAGTGTAGCGAAATGCTTATGCTTCTAGATCCGACAGTGCAGCAGTATCTAACAGGTAATATCTAACAATTCCACAACAAAACCTAATACACACAATCTAGTAAAGGAATGGGATGAGAATATATAAGTATAAAATATATGGATGAGTAGTGACAGAGCGACTAAGACGCAATAGATAGTAAAGAATAGATAGTAAAGGATACAGTATACATTATATGCATATGAGATGAGTAATGCAAGATATGTAAACATTCTTAAAGTGGCATTATTAAAGTGACTAATGTACCATTTATTAAAGTGCCCAATCAAGTCTGTAGGTAGGCAGCCGCCTCTCTGTGCTAGTGGTGGCTGTTTAACAATCTGATCGCCTTGAGATAGAATCTGTTTTTCCATCTCTCTGTCCCAGCTTTGATGCACATGTACTGACCTCGCCTTCTGGATGGAAGCGGGGTGAACAGGCAGTGGCTCGGGTGGTTATTGTCCTTGATGATATTTTTTGCCTTCCTGTGACATCGGGTGTTGTAGGTGTCCTGGAGGGCAGGTTGTTTGCCCCCAGTGATGTGTTGTGCAGACCGCACCACCCTCTGGAGAGCCTTGCGGTTGTGGGTGGTGCAATTGCTGTACAAGGCGATGATACAGCCCGACAGGATGCTCTCAATTGTGCACCTGTAAAAGTTAGTGAGGGTTTTCGGTGACAAGCCACATTTTTTCAGCCTCCTGAGGTTGAAGAGGCACTGTCGCACCTTCTTCATCACACTGTCTGGGGATGGACCATTTCAGTTTGTCGGTGATATGTACTGAGGAACTTAAAACTTTCCACCTCCACTGCTGTCCCATCGATGGGTGGGTTGCTCCCTTTGCTGTTTCCTGAAGTCCACGATCATCTCTTTTGTTTTGCTGACATTGAGTGAGAGCTTATTTTCCTGACACCACACTCCAAGGACCCTCACCTCCTCCCTGTAGGCTGTCTCGTCGTTATTGATAATCAAGCCTACCACTGTTGTGTCATCTGCAAACTTGATTGAGTTGGAGGCGTGTATGGCCACGCAGTCGTGGGTGAACAGAGAGTACAGGAGGGGACTGAGAACACACCCTTGTGGGGTCCCAGTGTTGAGGATCAGTGGAGTGAAGATGCTGTTTCCTACCTTCACCACCTGGGGGCAGCCCGTCAGGAAGTCCAGGACCCAGTTTCACAGGGCGAGACCTAGGGTCTTAAATGCACTGAAAATCCCATTGGCTGTATGTACTCCGACAACATGTCCCCAGCTAGCCATGTTTCCGTGAAACTGAGTATGTTACAATCCCGGATATCTCTTTGGAAAGCAACTCTTGTCCTGATTTCGTCAACTTTGTTAAGTAGGGACTGGACATTAGCGAGTAATATACTTGGAAGGGGTTGGGTGGTGTGCACGCGCATCCGGAGCCTCACTAGAAGACCGCTCCGGCACTCTCTCCTCAGGCTCCTTTGGCTCCGGCGTCTGGAATCAGTTCAAATGCCCTGGGAGGTGCAGACAAAGGATCCGCTTTGGGAAAGTCGTAATCCTGGTCGTAGTGCTGGTTGTGCTGATAAATTGACGTCACTCTGATATCCAATAGTTCTTCCCGGTTGTATGTAATAACACTTAAGGTTTTCTGGGCTAACAATGTAATAAATAATACATAAAAAACAAAATACTACACCGTTTCCTAAGGACTAGAAGAGAAGCTGCCATCTCTATCGGCGCCATCTTGCTCAGTAAAAATGTGCCGTTTGGTCACACAATATAATGCCCCAGATGTCTCAAGTTTTGAGGGAGCGTGCAATTGGCATGCATACTGCAGGAGTGTCCACCAGAGCTGTTGCTCTCTACCGTAAGCCGCCTCCAACGTCCCTTTAGAGAATTTGGCAGTACGTCCAACCGGCCTCACAACCACAGACCATGTTTATGGCGTCATGTGGGTGAGCGGTTTGATGATGTCAATGCTGTGAACTGAGTGTCCCATGGTGGTGGTGGGGTTATAGTATGAGCTACAGACAACGGACACAATTGCATTTTATCGATGCCAATTTGAATGCACAAAAATACAGTGACGATATCCTTTGGCCCATTGTAATGCCCATTTTTTTAAGGTATCTGTGACCAACAGATGCATATCTGTCACGCCCTGGCCATAGAGAGCCTTCTGGGTTTCTCTATGGTGTGTTAGGTCAAGGCAAGACTAGGGTTTTCTAGGTGACTTTATGTTGGGTTTTGTGTTGGTTCCATTTCTGAGCACGATCGTGACAATATCTGTATTCTCAGTCACATGAAATCCATAGATTAGGGCCTAATGAATTTATTTCAATTGACTGATTTCTTCATATAAACTGTAAAATCTTTGAAATTGTTGCATGTTGCGTTAATATTTTTGTTCAGTAATATGTACAGTACCAGTCAAAAATGTTTGGACACACCTACTCATTCAAGGGTTTTCTTTATTTTTACTATTTTCTACATTGTAGAACAATAGTGAAGACATAACAAAATGGAATCATGTAGTAATCAAAAAAGTGTAAAAAATATATATATTTTAGATTTTTTAAAGTAGCCACCCTTTGCCTCTTGGCATTCTCTCGACCAGCTTCATGATGTATTCACCTGGAATGAATTTCAATTAACAGGTGTGCCTTGTTAAGTTAATTTGTGGAATTGTTTTCCTTCTTAATGTAATTGAGCCAGTCAGTTGTGTTGCGACAAGGTAGGGGAGGTATACCAAAGATAGCCCTAAATGGTAAAAGACCAAGTCCATATTATGGCAAGAACAGGTCAAATAAGCAATGAGAAACAACAGTCCATCATTACTTTAAGACATTAAGGTCAGTCAATATGTAACATTTCAAGAACTTTGAAAGTTTATTAAAGTGCAGATGCAAAAACCATCAAGCGCTATGATGAAACTGTCTCTCATGAGGACCGCCACAGGAAATGAAGACCCAGAGTTACCTCTGCTGCAGAGGATAAGTTCATTAGAGTTACCAGCCTCAGAAATTGCAGCCCAAATAAATGCTTCACAGAGTTCAAGTAACAGACACATCTCAAAATCAACTGTTCAGAGGAGACTGAGTGAATCAGGCCTTCACGGTCGAATTGCTGCAAATAAACCATTACTAAAGGACACCAATAATAAGAAGAGACTTGCTTGGGCCAAGAAACACGAGCAATGGACATTAGACCGGTGGAAATCTGTCCTTTAGTTTGATGAGTCCAAATGTGAGATTTTTTATTTTAACCGCAGTGTCTTTGTGAGACGCAGAGTAGGTGAACGGATGATCTCTGCATGTGTGGTGCCCACCGTGAAGCAAAGAGGAGGAGGTGTGATGGTGCGGGGGTGCTTTGCTGGTGACACTGTCAGTGATTTATTTTGAATTCAAGGCACACTTAACCAGCATGGCTACCACAGCATTCTGCAGTGATACGCCATACCATCTGGTTTGCTCTTAGTGGGACTATCATTTGTTTTTCAACAGGACAATGACCCAAAACAGACCTCCAGGCTGTGTAAGGGCTATTTGACCAAGAAAGAGGGTGATGGAGTGCTGCATCAGATGACCTGGCCTCCACAATCACCCGACCTCAAACCAATTGAGATGGTTTGGGATGAGTTGGACCGCAGAGTGAAGGAAAAGCAGCCAACAAGTGCTCAGCATATGTTGGAACTTCTTCTCTCAACCAGGTGAAGCTGGTTGAGAGAATGCCAGAGTGTGTAAAGCTGTCATCAAGGCAAAGGGTGGCTACTTTGAGGAATCTAAAATCAAAAATATATTTTGATTTGTTTAACACTTTTTTTCTTACTACATAATTCCATGTTTTATTTCATAGTTTTGATGTCCTTACTATTATTCTACAGTGTAGAATATAGTAAAAGTAAAGAGAAACCCTTGAATGAGTAGGTGTGTCCAAACTTTTGACTGGTACTGTATGTGTATATGTTCTTTCATCTCAGAAGATACTCTTTATTCTCTCAGCCTCACTCCATAACCCTTTAATGTGGGATTTTACATGGGTCTGCTGCTACTCATTCTTTAATGCATTCTCATGCTTCCTCAAAACACCTGCATAACAGATGGATATTCAGTTTGAAGATGGAACATAGCAGATGTCTCCCACTTAACGAAAAATCTGTTTTATTTTTCTTCTATTCATGAGACCTGGAACATATAAGACAGGATCGTCTGTAACGGAAGGATGCGTCATGTTAACAGTGGGACAATGCTAACAATACAATCAACTGAGCTGGTAGAAAATGAGTTGCATTATTTAAATGCTTTTCAAAGGGTTTTCTCTAGTGAGAGAAGTCATATGGTGTCTCACTATAGAGAGTGCTATAATAGCTTGTTTTTAGACATTGTTCTTTTGTAAATGGCACGTTTTGGGATTTTTTGTTGTCTGTGGAGACTATAACTTTGTATCTTAAAAAAATGGCCATTCATCTACAAAGGGTTAAACCAATTTCTTTGAATCACATGATTGAGTCAGGCAATCAATTACATATATGGTAGGGAGTCATAACATGTGTAAATTATTTCTTGATTAGGAGCCACTTGTTAGAATTGCCAGTCAGACACTGGCTGTGATTAGAATAACGTCCGTCACTCTATAGATCTCCCAAGGTTGGGTCAGGATGTAATGATAGTCACAAATCCCCATCGGCCATGACTGTGTTATTGCCTGAGAAGATCAATAGGCTGAAGGCCACAGGACAGGACAGTGCTTCACTGTGGTGAAGACTATGGAGAGATCAGCTCTCACGGCACATATCTTTCTCTCAATATTTCCTGATTTGTGACAGAGCAGAATTCATTTCACCAGAGCTTTCTATTACTTTAAAGAGTGTAGACTTCTAGGAAAAATATAAGCCCCCGGGAGCTTGACACACATGGCTGTACGGTACACCACCAACACACAGACACATTTACAAATATACACACGCTTAAAGAACTGACTATAACTGTGCAATATGAAGTAAATATATTGTTCTGGTATTTTTCATAGAAATATTGTCTGTGCTGTGAAAAGTACAGTGTTATTGTACATTACTACCCAATTTCTGTCCGGAGTCTCTTGCTGTGAAACATCTTGCTTCAGGCTGGGTTTGGGGTATACTGTGTACCCTGATCTAGACATAGGAGGGCTGTGTCCATTCTGGCTGAGAGAGAGAGGTGGAGGGAGACAGATGTATGCCAAAACATTGCCCTTGGGGTCCGCTGACTATACCATGCTAGTCAATGTGGAGGTGAACTGAGTCACAGTGGGATGGAAGTTTAGATGTGCTGTAGTGAGGAGGGTGGACAGGACAGTGGACATGAATCACCACCGAGCTCCTCCATCTCACCGTGTATTAAACCCATCATCATGCTGAAATAGTGGAAGTCTAGGCTAGCACTAGTGGAACTGGGTTAATAACCCCCATGCATTTACTTATGCATGGTTTATTATAATAGCACCACTTTGTCAGTTATATTGAAATAAGTAAAGACAAACTCAAGCTGATATATTCAGATAATGTACAAACACTTTACATGGCTGTCTGTGCATCTGGCCCTAAAAGGAGGAATAGTCCCAAGCTGCTCAGTGAACATACAGTATAACCACAGTAAAAAGCCCCACCATGCATCTTTTAGGACTTACTCTACGCCCCATATCTGAAGTAAAAGCAGCAAGGTCTTCATGCACAACAATTTCTTCAGAGATATACTTCTATTTTATCAGATGTTATTATATCAGTATATTATTTATATAGCATTGAAAAGCAGCTCCTAATCTCTCCCTGGCCTTTGTATGACTCAACCAGCACAGTGCTATTGAAGCACCGTTAAGCTCTATCACAGTACATACAGCACTGAGCAGTCCCGCTGATGCACCACTACCAGCAGGACCATCTGATTGTCATCTGATCTGGGTCATAATGAATAACATTACATCAGACTTATGATTATTGTCTGAAACAGCATCAGGGATTTGATTAGAAGTCAGTGGGGGTGTTGGACAGGGCGCCGAGAGAGATCTTTTCACAGTTCCTTTGGAATTAGACGGCCCCTGCTAAACCACCTTTGGGTCAGACTGTGGACATTTCCAAAATAGGCCGTTCCAAGAGAGTAACTATGTTACTCATCCACTCAGAAGTAATGCTCACTGTTAGTTACATGCGCTGAGCAATATTTCAGCCAAAATCAAATGCATGCAATTAATTTTCCTTTGAGAACTTAATAGAGAATTCCTCTCATGATGACCATGTTTGAAGCAAACCTTTCCTGATCAGTGGCCATATGGTTTGTCGCTAGCTGAGCTTCAATAGTACGTCTATGGGCATAGCTTCAGGACAATAACTTAGCTCTAGGGTCATGTTTGAACGCCACCTGGCTTCAGCTTTGTAGAGACAGCACAGTGGGTCAGCAGCACAGAGACAACACAGGGCCAGTACCACACCACCTCCTACTCTTTAACTGCCCTGGGTACCTGGGAGAGGGAGCTGGTGCCATTAGATAAAACACAACAAAATACTAGCTACATGTGGAGTTATGTGGAGGTTTACTTGGGAGGAGACACCAGGGATGAGAGAGAGACTAGTGGAGATGTAAACTGATGTACTGATAAAACACCTTTGGTGCTGTTCTCACTACAACCCATTGGGAAGAAGGAATGTTCTGACCTTTTTGTTCACTCAGGGGAACGTTTCTTAGTGTTTTGTTAATCCTTAACTGTGTGTGTGATATTTCTTCGTTCATAGAGGATGGAGGGCCAATTTGCAGTCTTCATCTACACTCTTAGAGAAAAAAGTTATATCTAGAACCTAAAATGTTTTTTCAGCTGTCCCATTAGGAGAACCCTTTGAAGAACCCTTTTTGTTCCACGGAGAACCCTTTACATTCTACGTAGAACCAAAAGGATTCTCCCTCGTACCAAAAGGGTTCTCTTATGGGGACTGCCAAACCCTTATGGAGCCCTTTTTTCTAAGAGCATAGTGGAGAATAGATGGTAATGAGATACAGCTCAATCCATTCTGTTCACTGGAGGGCAAATTCAACAAACTGCATATTTAATACCAATATCAAAAGACACACTTAGAGTGAACTTGAACATGGAGGCTGCTGTCAAAGATATATTTGTCTTTTGAAATATATAATGTTTTATGCTAAACAGCAGTTTGGTGGTCTTGTTATTTAATTTAAAACATCTTACCTCCAGCCTAGGTGTGCTCTTGACCAGAGACGATCCCATATCTCCACTCTAGCTTGCCTATTTATCTATTGTTGGGATCTTTCATTGCAGCAATTGCTGTTTGTCCCATAAAAAGCAGGAACCCATGGAAACACTTATTCCCTGCAGCAGCATGCCCTATATAAGATATAGATCAGACATACCAGGGGTAATTATGGGACAACTGCATTCAAATTCCTTTTAAAATATGGCAGAGAGAGCACAGCATTCGCTGTGCCTATTTTACCAATAGAATGGTTTGGAGAAAATGTTTAAGTCTTCAATCTAATGTCAATTATTCTCCCAGCTCCGTGAGAGCACGGGTGGACCAGATAGTCCCATTGCTACTCTGAGTGCTGCTCATTTATAAAGACAACCTCATGAATGATGGCCCAGCACTGGGGACCAGTGTTGACAAATATGTTGACCCCAGAGAAGAGCAGCCTCCATAGAATGTCTGTCTGTCTCACCTAGAACCAGACTCATTTAGGACATGATCTGGTGGCAGAGTAGGAAGTGTATTTACAGAGAGCAGATAATAATGTCAGGATATATCATTCATTGGATTTAATCCGAGCCAGGTCAGAGTAGTGGAACCTACTGTAAAACATAATTATCTCTATCGCTAGAAACTTCCACCCACAACAGTATCATATCATGATCATTGACTCTTGATCTGGTGTGTGATAAACACTGTAATAATATTAGCATTATTACATGCTTGTATTGGTAATGGTCAAGAATTTGTCCTTGTGGAATGATTGAGTTCTGAGATTTTTGACAATTGACCCAGTGGATGAAGATGGATAAAACACAATTCCCTTGAAGGCACTGGCGTATCTAGTGGAGAGTAATGTGACAGTCTGCCTCTGTTCTTTTGCTTCATTTGAAAGTTGAAAGTGTACCCTCTGGATTTGTGGATCACTCGGACAGACTGAGAAACTTTCCCAAAGCGTGTCATTTTTGTTATAATGTACTGACAAAAAAAACCACAGTCTTGTCAGTTTGGATGTCTTGCCTCAGGTTGACATGCAGTCATCCTCAGTTTTGTCATGGGGTTATCATTTGGTAGCATGACATAAATACAAGAGCTTAAACAATTCAGAAGAATCTGTTCTGACTGAAAATCATTTTGTGTAACACAGGACGTCTCTTTATCATCATTGTGTCTGAGCAACAACACCAGTCTTCAGCAGTGGACAGACACTATGTTTACCCTCTTGTGTTTATTTTCCAAGCAGTGAGCATATTCAAATGATGTTGAGTCCTTCCAGGAATGCCTTGCAAGACAATCCAAATTGGTTTCTACAGTTTGTTCTAACTTTACTATGGACACATGCTGTGCTATTGTGACCTTCGCTTTGAGTTTCACTTTGAGACTGCAGCATAATGTTATGAAAGATTTTCTGCTCTTTGTTTAGCGGAAACAACATTTTCTGGTCATTATTGCAATGACCTCTCCTTGACTTTATACTCTGTGTTTATCCTTAACCATCGTTTGCACTACTCTGGCATCATTGCCTGTGGGTCATTGGAGAAAGGAAATATTGACGCTGGCTTCCAGTACATACTACATACACCCACCCACAAATACCAGAGGTAGATCTAGCACCATGAATGACAGACAGTAGCTAGGTTTCCATCCAATTGGCAAAAGATTTTCATGCAATATTCTAAAATCCCCCCAAAAAACAATATACACATTTTCACACCAGAGATATCTCCATCAAATTGTCTTGTTACAGATAAAATGTTGTGCATGATGACATACCATTTGCGGTTAAATTCCCATGTACCGAATACAAAATACAAGTTAAATGGGTTTCCATCTCAATTTCTACTGTACTGAAGTTTTTCTCACAAAATGTTTTACTTTATATAGCGAGTGTTTATATAGCGACCTCTCTGGTATAGGCGCGTGCGCTCTAGCCAACAGCGCCATCTGAGATTATTATTATGGACAAAAGAGAGAACTCATTTTCATTTGTCAAATGGCAGCCAACCTTCGATTATCATTTCACCAGAATAAGACCCTCGGTATTATTGGAAAGTAGCATCAAGCTCATCACCTTGCACTTTCACCATCCTGTGAAGTTCATCATAATTTATTTAATCTGTAGCCTAATAAACTACGTGCTTTCCCGAAGAGTCGTAGTGGGAGGACCATACAACATGTCATAGCGTAACTCCAAGTTTTCTTCGATATGATGGTTATTATATCAATATTTGCGCATTCATCGACATTCCTTGCATAACTAGTCACACCTTGTCTAGCGTATTTTGTTATTACATGTTTTTAACCGACACGTACTTTACTCGCATAAAAAGGTTGGATGGAAACCTGGTTACTGACTTGCATAATAACAATCACAGGGAGTGACAGTACACTGAGTATACCAAACAATAGGAACACTTTCCTAATATTGACTTCAAAGGCACTTCGACGTTCAAAGGCACTTAAATGTTTTGTCTTGCCCATTCACCCTCTGAATGGCACACATACACAATCCATGTCTCAATCGTCTCAATGCTTAAAAATGACCCCCCAAAATATATACACTACCTTTCAAAAGTTTGGGGTCACTTAGAAATGTCCTTGTTTTTGAAACAAAAGCAATTTTTTTATCCATTAAAATAACATAAAATTTATCAGAAATACAGTGTAGACATTGTTAATGTTGTAAATGACTATTGTAGCTGGAAACAGCAGATTCTTTTATGGAATATCTACATAGACTACAGAGGACCATTATCAGCAACCATCACTCCTGTGTTCCAATGGCACGTTGTGTTAGCTAATCCAAGTTTATCATTTTAAAAGTTTAATTGATCATTAGAAAACCCCTTTGCAAATATGTTAACACAGCTGAAAAATGTTGTTCTGATTAAAGAAGCAATAAAACTGTCCTTCTTTAGACTAGTGGAGTATCTGGAGCATCAGCATTTGTGGGTTCGATTACAGGCTCAAAATGGCCAGAAACAAAATCCTTTCTTTTGAAACTCGTCAGTCTATTCTTGTTCTGAGAAATGAAGAAATGAGAAATGAAGCTGCCAGTTGAGGACTTGTGAGGCGTCTGTTTCTAAAACTAGACACTCTAATGTACTTGTCCTCTTGCTCAGTTGTGCACCGGGGTCTCCCACTCCTCTTTCTATTCTGGTTAGAGCCAGTTTGCTCTGTTCTGTGAAGGGAATAGTACACAGCATTGTACGAGATCTTCAGTTTCTTGGCAATTTCTCACATGGAATAGCCTTCATTCATCAGAACAAGAATAGACTGACGAGTTTCAGAAGAAAGTGCTTAGTGTCTGGCCATTTTGAGCCTGTAATCGAATCCACAAATGCTGATGCTCCAGATTCTCAACTATTCTAAAGAAGACCAGTTTTATTGGTTCTATAATCAGAACAATATTTTTCAGCTGTGCTAACATAATTGCAAAAGGATTTTATGTCATTTTAATGGACCAAAAAATTGCTTTTCTTTCAAAAACAAGGACATTTCTAAGTGACCCCAAACTTTTGAACGGTAGTGTATATATGAATCAGAATTTCTCAATTAATTCCTTTGTCAGTGTTTAAGATAGATGAAAGTAGGATAGGACGTCTGCATCAGGAGATTATGCAATTGTTCTAGACAGTGCATTTGGAGCACTACAGAGATAGTGGCTGTCATCCTGACACGTTTAAACATCCCCAGCTTGGACCACATTTGGAGGAGGTCACGTCTCACACCTGACTAGACTAACAGGTTCTCCTCAGCATGTGGTAAATTAAGTTGTATAAAAAATTACAAAGTGGCAGATGGATTTTGGCATCCTTGTATTGAATCACAGTAATTTATAAACAAAGATAATAGTATACACTCTGAATAGAATGTCACCTTGCCCGTCTCAAATTAGTCTCTAAATGAAAAACTTAACCCCATGTTGATACAAAACACAGTAGTGTTCTATTTAATTTTGTGCTTAACCCAATCCCCAGTACTGAACACCCAATTCCAACATCTGCAGCAAGCAGTATGTTCTGCCCACAGTGCACTTGGTGGTAATGGTGAGGTTGTAAATGGCATCAGTGTTGGGAGATCCTGAGGGCTAGTCATTGGGATGTGCAGTGCCCCTTTCAACCTGTGCGTCAGAATGTGCATGCATGTCTAGTGTGGCAACCAAGCGACAGTGATCTCTACTGACAGGTCACAATGGCCCCCTCCGCCGCTGAAAGATTTTGCACTCTTACACAACAGCTAGCTATAACGGCGCACAATGAAGCTCTGAACTGAAGGCTGAGCTGTGCTGTGATTCACTATTACCTAAGATTATTCAAGGACAACAAGCTATGTGCTTCACATTTAGAAGCCTAATGAAAAACGAACCAACCACACCATTGAGCCGGTGAATAATTTAAAGGTGCTGTATTTATAGCTTTCAAGGACTTGCTTTTACCTCGTTCTTAATTCCACTCGGCATTTGTACAGATGTAAGATCTTCATTTGAGCCAGTTTTCTACAGCAGGGAAATAATCCTGCAGCAACAGAAAGTGTGAATTATTATGTGGATTATAATTAATGGACATTTTTGTAGGGGTTGACACAAATGTTTATAAGGGATAATCAAGTCTGAAATTTCAAAGTGGAAATTAATAACTTCCGAAGCCTTTTTAAACATCAAATACACTACAAGTTTTAAATTTCCTGCATTGCAGGAAAGTTCTCCTGCAACAGGGTGATGAAATTAAGATCCTACATCTCTACTGATTTGGCAAAAACAGTTAATTGAGCATCACACTATTGCCTCAAAGACAAATTAAATGATGATGAATTGTGAAACCACAAAGAGGATAAACATTTTATCATGTGCTTGATGAAAGGTAATCGTACAAGAATCACTTCATGTTCATGTATAACCCCCCATAGCTGTTTGTCAGGTTATTAAATCTCTTTCAGTAAATGTTCAGAACATGGATCTGCTTGAAATTAGTTGTCTAAGTCATATCATCTTTTACATACAGTAGAACTATGGGTTTCACTATTATACTGTCTATCTTAACAGTAGAACTATGGGTTTCACTATTATACTGTCTATCTATACAGTAGAACTATGGGTTTCACTATTATACTGTCTATCTATACAGTAGAACTATGGGTTTCACTATTATACTGTCTATCTATACAGTAAAACTATGGGTTTCACTATTATACTGTCTATCTATACAGTAAAACTATGGGTTTCACTATTATACTGTCTATCTATACAGTAGAACTATGGGTTTCACTATTATACTGTCTATCTATACAGTAGAACTATGGGTTTCACTATTATACTGTCTATCTTAACAGTAGAACTATGGGTTTCACTATTATACTGTCTATCTATACAGTAAAACTATGGGTTTCACTATTATACTGTCTATCTATACAGTAAAATTATGGGTTTCACTATTATACTGTCTATCTATAGAGGAGAACTATGGGTTTCACTATTATACTGTCTATCTATAGAGGAGAACTATGAGTTTCACTATTATAATGTCTATCTATACAGTAGAACTATGGGTTTCACTATTATACTGTCTATCTATAGAGGAGAACTATGGGTTTCACTATTATACTGTCTATCTGTAGAGGAGAACTATGGATTTCACTATTATACTGTCTATCTATAGTGGAGTGTGTTGGTGGATTTTAAGGAGATTAGGAAAAGTATTTGATCCTGTGAGGTTAGCAGGCAATATTCCAAGGAGACTTTTCATACTGGGTTTCATGGTGATGATGCACAACCCTCTGGTGTCATGATGGAATTCCTCCCATTACAATCGCAATAGTTCACACGTCTGAACGTCAGTGGTGGTGCTGCTACAGTGTTGCTTTGCATGCGTAGTTATTGAATCCCCTAACCCTTTTCTCACAAAAAGCATACAACACACTGTAAATCATCAGAGTGCAACATTTATCTTGTGAAGCTCTCTTGTGATTTCTTTCAACTCTCCAATCAAGGGCTTTGATGCAGAGCTAGCAGCATTTAATGACTTTAAAGACTTTAAAGAACATGACATTTGTATCCAGCATGTTCTCCTCTCCTTCCCCTGCTCTTCATAAACAGTCTGGGGCTGTTGTTCCTGCAATATGCAAAGTATGTGTGGGTGGAGGGTTAGCTGTGTTGCTGTTCCACCATGTTGGAATATTAAGGCATCATTCTCTCATACAGGACCATAATAGTCGGCGGGCCTGACCGTTGCTCGCTCAGGCTGATTTCCACCTAATTAGTTTATTTTACTTGTGGGCTGCATACATACACCAGTAGGCCTGAGATTAGACACACCGGTAATCCACCTCAGAACTGAAAACACAGGAAGACCATTGGTGCAACTTCATGTTATTTACTTATCTGTTGGAAGATGTATCCCAACCAACATTTTACATTGGTGCCTGAGGCATACATAATGCCTACTCACTGAATTTCTGTTTTCAATATTATAAACAGAGGACCAGTTTTGCTAAAGTACAGTTTCCCTAGTACTAGTACACAGCTCTAACATCATGGGTATAACAGAAGCAGAAGCACCCTCTGTGTATTTGTATAGTATGTCACGTTTTGTTTGCATTCAGGGACTTTTTACAGCCTGATAATAACTTTGGTCATTTGTGACTATGATAAGATTGGACTAGCGATGACAACTAGCCTCTGGGTGGAATGAGCACAAGGCACAGAAAATGCGTCATAAAATGTCTCTGTGCTTGTCGGCTGTATCTGATGAATACCCATATCAGCCCATGGACCTGGGGAATTAGACGGAAGGCTTTTCCTTTTACATTTTTCTTGCACATTTTCAACCTCTCCTTGGCCCAGTCTGTAATACCTACATGTTTCAAGCAGACCACCATATTAAATCAAATCAAATCAAAATTTTATTTGTCACATGCTCCAGACCTTACAGTGAAACGATTACTTACAAGCCCTTAACCAACAATGCAGTTGTAAGAAAATAAGTGTTAAGTAAAAAATAGATAAGTAAAAAATAAAAAATGTAAGTAACAAATAATTAAAGAGAAGCAGTAGAATAACAATAGCGAGGCTGTATACAGGAGGTACCGGTACAGAGTCAATGTGCGGGGACACCGGTTAGTCGAGGTAATGGAGGTAATATGTACATGTATAGTCCCTGTGCCCAAGAACGCCAAGGTAACCTGTCTAAATGCCCTGCCAGTAGCACTCACATCTGTAGCCATGAAATGCTTTGAAAGGCTGGTCATGGCTCACATCAACACCATCATCTCAGACACACTGTACCCACTCCAGTTGTTATACCGCCCTAACAGATCCACA
The DNA here is from genome assembly GCA_030435695.1 of Brachymystax lenok tsinlingensis. Taxonomy (NCBI): domain Eukaryota; kingdom Metazoa; phylum Chordata; class Actinopteri; order Salmoniformes; family Salmonidae; genus Brachymystax; species Brachymystax lenok. The sequence continues at coordinate 20,015,442 of CM059792.1, read as the reverse complement.
GATGACGCAATCTCTATTGCACTCCACACTGCCCTCTCCCACCTGGACAAGAGGAATACCTATGTGAGAATGATGTTCATTGACTACATCTCAGCATTCAACATCATAGTGCCCTCCAAGTTCATCACTAAGTTAAAAACTCTGGAACTGAACACCTCCCTCTGCAACTGGATGCTGGAATTCCTGATGGACCGCCTGGTGAGGGTAGGCAACAACACATCCGCCCCACTGACCCTCAACACAGGGGCCCCTCAGGGGTGTGTGCTTAGTCCCCTCCTGTACTCCTTGTTCACGCCCTGGCTGCACACGACTCCAACACCATCATTAAGTTTGCTGACGAAACGACGGTGGTAGGCCTAATTACCGACGACGATGAGACAGCTTATAGGAAGGTCAGAGACCTGGCAGTGTGGTGCCAGGACAACAATCTTTTCCTCAATGTCACCAAGACAAAGTAGCTGATCGTAGAATAGAGGAAACAGAGGGCAGAGCACTGTTTCACTGTTAGTCCACATCTGTTGTTTACGAAGCATGTGACAAATAAAATGGATTCATGTATTCATTTTTTAAAACTATATTAGATGTCAGGTCCAAATGAAGTTACTGCCTTTTACAACCACAAAAACACTCACATTCCCTCATTATATGTTATCTCACTGCTCATTATGGCATTACAGATGGTAGTTTAATGCATGCAATCTATAAAATAAAAAGTAAATGATATAAAGACAGTAAATCTGGAATCATTCTCATGGAATACATTTCTCTTCATGGGACAACCATGAAAAATAAAGGTTGAACAGAAGAAAAAAAGTTATTATTTAAAAAATTCCCTCTTCTGGGATAAGAGAAGGAAGTATGTATTTATTTTGAAACACAGGGGTACTGTGGCCACAGGCATGCTTGAACAGTCTTGAGAGCAGTGAAATCCATTTGAAGCATAACTGCAGCATATTGTACCATTGGTTATGTTGTCTGCCTGACAGTGCTTCCCACATTACAGTAGGATAAATACAGTATTTTCCACCTCCAAAACAATTTCACATCCAGTAGTTAGTAAGGCTGTGGCTTTGAACATGTGCCGGTTGTTTCTCTTTCTCAATAAGTATACCATAAGAGTATAATGTCTTTCATCTACAGTATTTGTATTTTGGAGCTTTTTTGTTGTTATTTCATTTAATTTCAAATAGTGTGTGTAGCGTGTGTGACATGTGTCAGCAGCATGTGTCCATGCATCTATGTGTGTGTGCGTGTGTGAGTATGTGTGTGTGTGTGTGTGTGTGCGAGTATGTGTGTGTGCGTGTGACGTGTGTCAGCAGCTGTTGTGGGCTCTGCTCTATTCTGTCCCTGAACATGTGGCCCTTGTACAGGTATTCCCATGGTGCTTAAAGCCTCTCCCTGGGCCCCTGGCCTGCCTCTCACCCAGGATGCCTCTCTGAAGAAGGAGGAAGTTGCCAGCAGTCAACACTCTCCCCTGCTGGCTCCCAGCACCACAGTAGAGTACAGCCAGCCCAGTGCCAACACAGAGGTTACTTGTCTTAGGCATTACCTAATAACCTTATAACCTAATAACCTCACCCTCAGGCAACAGCATTTCTAGTCATCCAATGTCCCAGAGGGTGATGCAGTTGTCCATAGTAGGCCCACATCCACTGTCTGTCTGCCGTCAGACCCCAGGACCCTTAAAGTCTCTACTCTCATCCCTACTCCATCAGAGATATAATAACCTGTGTAGGAGGTTGGCCTTGACAATGTCAAGGAGCTTTGGTTTGCCTTAGTTATCCCGTAACGCCCTCTTACCACTCTACTCGGTCACATGGATGGGGGATTGATTTTCTGACTGCCTTACTGATGCCTCTTTTGTTACCTTGTCTGGACAAGGAAAGCAGCAGCAACCTGGAGAGAAAGCCTGTTGGTTCTGTTCTGTTAGCCTCTCCTCACCCCGTCTTCAGCGACAGCAGCTAGCTAGCGCTTTAAGAATTCACTTTGCAGGCAAGCAGGCTGTCTGGGCTGTGTGGTGTGGTGCACAGCGTCCATACAGCTTAATCCTCACCTCACTGAGTGGTGTGTAGGACTCACAATAGATCCAACAGCTGCTTGTAGGGGAGACCTTCTGATGTGCAAATCCCCAGGTTTCTGGGAAACATGATATAACGCTGGGGCCACTGGGACCGCAGCAACCACCCATTACGTTTAATGAGTTGTCAAGAGAGGGGGGACTAACAGAAAGAGAAGGGGGAGGCAGTGCTAGCTACGTCAGCAGTACTGAATGATAGACAGCCACGTCAGAAGGTGAGGGGCCTAATTAGAAGAGAGGAGAGAGGGGGAAGACAGAATGTCAGAGAATACTTAGAGAAAGTGAAGAGAAGCATAGTGAAGTGAAAGGATGCTTCATTTTTAACTGAGCTAATCATGCGATTAACACCTCTGTGGCATTTTACTTTACGGTTTGGTTATATAGGCTTCTTTTAACGGATTTCTTTCTACTACAGATAATAATACCATTAGGCTATGCCTTTACATTAAAAACCAAAGTCAGACAGATTTCCAGTCATTCCAATAAATGTAATATCCATTGATCTTCAAGAATAGGATTTGGAAATATGGAATTATAGATTAGCCAAATTGTTTTACCTGACCATAACCCCAAAACGAACTATTTATTAGCCTACTCTGTTTATGATTTTGTTGCCATAGAGGACTGTTTGGGCTCATTGCTTTGAGTTGAAAAATAAAATGCTGCTCTCATGAAATGGCATGCTTTTAGCACTATACCGAAAAATGCTATTTGCATGTTAAAAATGTATGCCATATGCTGCGTTTGATAAAGGCCTATTGATATCTCGATAATTTGCAGCTCGTTTATATCAAAATGTCGCAAATTTGAGCATATGTTCGTTAAACCCATGGACATTTATCAGCACATTAGATTGAGCAATAAAAACCCCACTTGTGGTCTAATTCAATTAAACTTGTTTTTGACAGTAGGGCGCACAATACTACTGAGGAGTTTTGAAGGGAGGAACTCCTTTTATTCTGTAGGCTTCGATCTGCACTATGCACATTTTTCACTGGCTGTCCACAGTTCGCAAAAACAATGATTGATAGGCAGCTTAAACGTCTTCAATTCAACCATTATTGGGTTAAATTACATGTATATATCTGTGAACAGCCATCCATAACAACCGCAATCCGTAAGGCGCAAATAGCTAAATGAGAGAGCAGCAGTGTGCTTCACCTTAATGCGCTAAGTGATATCTATATATATCACATGTCCGGAACAAACTTAAATTAGTGACTTTTTTCAATTCTCATTTGAATGTCATTGAGTAAAAACAGAAAGACAGTGGCTAGAATGATACGGAAAATATTAGCTTACAAGATTCAATCTAGCTACGTGTGATGAATACTCAGGGAGAAAAAAGTGTAGTTTCACGCGAAGTGCACGGCAGGTGTTTATTTCGCCTTCGCAGAAGGCAAGAATCGTGGTCACAGTCAGGCAAACAAGCAGGTGAATCAAAACTAGGACTGAAGGCTATGACTGGTTCTCACAAAGGCACAAACAGAATGAACTGAACTAAATAAGGAGCTGATGAGACCAGGTGAGTAACTAACACAGGTGAAATCAATGAACAAAAATTAAAGACATGGCTACGTTCAAGAACACAAAGAAACAGGGCTACATTCAATAACACAACGAAACAGAACACGTGGTTGACTACGAAAAATAATAAATACAGAACCTTACACTACGTTTGCTTCAGTTTCATCCAATTATGAGAGACTTTCCTCCCAATGAAAAGGCCCCCCATCCTGCTGGTGTGAGCTTCTGGACAGTGCACTTGCACTTGATATGCGTTTATGAATGAGAAAGTGAACTTGCCATTTCCAAAAAGGAGCTTAATGGGGAATCGGGATTGCCTGTCTTGCGATCTGTTGCCTACAGCCAGGGTTTCATTAAATATGCCTAGGCACGCGCATTTAATTAAACTGACACATTTGGCTGTGTTGAACTTCAATTCATTAACACAAAACATGCGTCTGAAAAATATATTGTTTTTGCACTGTGGCACAGGTGGTGGTCGCCTGAATTCACTGTAGTAGGCTAGGGCTAATATATATGCTAGCATACGAATGGTAGATTAATATCCCAGCCTATGAATTAACTTTTAATTTACACATCTCTGTCTTCACTGTCCCCTTCTTACGTAATTCATGCATCTCTGCGTCCGCTGGCATCTCCACTGGCCTCTCTCTCTTCCATCCTCTCTCTATTCCTCTTAAGGAAGGATATACATTTACATAATCGTTGTAAATGTGATATTTCAGTTTTTAACTTTTAATACATTTGCACAAATGTATAGAAGACTGTTTTTGCTTTGTCATTATGGGGTATTGTGATTGATGAGGAAAAGCCCCCAAATTTAATCAATTTTAGAATAAGGCTGTATCGTAACAAAATGTGGAAAAAGTCCAGGGGTCTGAATACTTTCCGAATTCACTGTATTTATCAGAGTTATTGACCACACAATAAGCCAGATTCTAATAATTTACATTGTGGTACTGAAATTTGAAGCAGCAGTCGCGGGACAATCAAACGGAAATGGACAGCTCATGGTGCTGAAAGTAGTCAAATTCGAGTAGGCATAATTCATTTAAACCGTTTTCATTTTAATTAGACTTTACTAACAACAAGAGGGGTTTGTGTTGGAGCCTATTTCTTCCTATTTAAGAAATACAACGTAGGCTTACCTGTTTGACAGACGGAATTAGGCTTTGTACAGTGCCTTCAGAAAGTATTCACATCCCTTGACTTTTTCCACATAAAGCCTAAATTAACTTTTTTTGTTACTGGCCTACACACAATACCCCATAATGTCAAAGTGTTATTATTATGTTTTTTTAATGTTTTGTTTTACAAATTAATATAAAATGAAATGCTGAAATGTCTTAAGTCAATAAGTATTCAGCCACTTTGTTATGGCAAGCCTAAATAAGTTCAGAAGTAAAAAATGTGCTTAAAAAGTCATGTAATAAGTTGCATGGAGTAAAAATGTGCTTAACAAGTCACATAATAAGTTGCGTGGACTCTCTGTGCAATAATAGTGTTTGACATGAGTTTTGAATGACTACGTGATCTCTGTACCCCACACAAACAATTATCTGTAAGGTGAATTTCAAAAGACAGATACAACCACGAAGACAAGGGAGGTTTCCCAATGGTTCGCAAAGAAGGGCACTATTGGTAGATGGGTGTAAAAAAAAAGCAGACATTGAATATCCCTTTGAGCATAGTGAAGTTATTAATTACACATTGAATGGTGTATCAATACACCCAGTCACTACAAATATACAGGCATCCTTCATAAATCAGTTGCCGGAGAGGAAGGAAACTGCTCAGGAATGTCACCATGAGGTCAACTGGGGATGGATCAACAATATTGTAGTTACTCCACAATACTAACCTAATTGACAGAGTGAAAAGAAGGAAGCCTGTACAGAATACAAATATTCCAAAACATGCACCCTGTTTTCAAAAAGACAGTAATACGGAAGGAAAAAAAAAAGTGTTATGCAATTAACTTTTTGTCCTGAATGCAAAGTGTTATGTTTGGGGTAAATCCAATACAACGCATTACTGAGTACCAGTTTCCATATTTTCAAGCATACTGGTGGCTGCATCATGTGTTCCTTTGTAGCTCAGTTGGTAGAGCATGGTGTTTACAATGCCAGAATTGTGGGTTAGATTCCCACGGGGGACCAGTATGAAAAAAAGAAAAGTATGAAAATGTATACACTCATTACTGTAAGTCTGGATGAGAGTGTCTGCTAAATAACTAAAATGTAAGATGTTATGGGTATGCTTGTAATCATTTAGGACTGGGGAGATTTTCAGAATAAGAAAGAAACTAAATGGAGCTAAGGACTGGCAAGATATTACCCAGAAAGACTCAAAGCTGTAATTGCTTCCGAAGGTGATTTGACTCAGGGGTGTGAATACTTATGCAAATTTGATATGTATTCATTTAATTTTCTATATATTTACAAACATTTATAAAAACATGTTTCACTTTGTCATTATGGGGTATTGTGTGTAGATGGGAAAACATCTATTTAATCTATTTTGAATTCAGGCCATAACACAACACAGTGTGGAATAAGTCAAAGGGTATGAATACCTTCTGATGGCACTGTACATAGATTAGTTGGCCAATTCCCCCACCTACCATGCACTCTTTAAATAGCCTACCTCCGTATCAGTGAAGGGCTGTTAAGTTAAAACCAGGACTCAAATTGAGGGGGTATGAGAGGGTATGCCATAGGCCTATCTTTTATTAAAGAAAATGGCAAAAAGCACAGGCCATACCCATTGTTGGCTTAAGATTTTGAAGAAAATAAAACAGATCCGATTATATAAAGCGCTTTGGTCCGCGATGCTTTATGCTAGAAACAAGCTGTAGAATACCCAGAAAAGACGTGACTCCGATACATATGGGGATATCATTGTTTTGTTTCTTTGACATTGAGGCTGAGCTACGGCTTTCTATAGCCGAGGAGACAAACATTACTTTGCTTGGGAAGTAATCAAATTCTGTCACTATCAATTGATTAAGCTTGTCTGTACAATAGAAGATGTTTAAACCCAGACAGCTTTTAGAGAAACACTTGTGTGTGACCTTCTCTTGTTGGGTTAAGCCACGGAAGAAGAGTAGCCAGCAGTTAAAGCTTTCATTTCTCTACATTGGTAGGCCTACTGTCTGGGATGGAAGGTAGGCCTACTGTCTGGGATGGAAGGTAGGCCTACTGTCTGGGATGGAAGGTAGGCCTACTGTCTGGGGTGGAAGGTAGGCCTACTGTCTGGAATGGAAGGTAGGCCTACTGTCTGGGATGGAAGGTAGGCCTAACTTTTAAAAGTACCATGCTCAGATGGGATGGAAGGTAGGCCTGGAATGGAATGGAAGGTAGGCCTAACCTTTAAAAGTACCATGCTCAGATTCCTAATATCGTCTCAGATTTAATTATTTGAAAACAGGGACAGTTTCATTGCAAACAAGATACACTTATTTGGCATTGGACAAATATGATAATATGAACACAGGCCTATGTCTCTTTCCATTCTTAGCCTGTAATTCTGGTAATTTGTGTGGTATTAAAAAAGATTTTGCTAATATGTAAAAAGAAGTAGAATTGCATTAAATATTTATAAAAGGCAATTTTTGTCGGACCTGGAAATACGATGATAGATTCATGCAATGCTTTTACTGTAAAGGAGATATTTCCACCCCTACTCTTGTCCGTGGTGGTCTGTGAACCTGTACACCCTTCTGGCCCACAGCCCTGTGCGCTATCGAAATTCCTACATTGCCATGTAATGCTTACAGGATGAAGAACAGTTTCTCAAACAGCATATCTAAGGCTCTGGTCTGTCCAAGAAATGAGGGTAAACAGTGTTCTGTGCTATCCACAAAATTATTATTTTGGGTATAGGGGAGGGTCACTTGTTTTCTTTCAAGCGTTCAGGGAGGGTTTAAGTCAAATATATTTGGCTGAAGAGAGGGCCATCCATTTTCATTTCAGAGGTCCTATTTTCTCCATGTAACCCTTATTACAAATTACGTTCAATCCCTTATAGCTCCTGAACCAGTATCCTAGCCCAATGTTGTGTCCCAGAAGTAGCAATATAGATAGGTCACTTGATCAATAAAAACATGTATATATTCGAGGAAAGAGACACCTTGCCTTGCTCTTGCTTGCTGGATATAAAATAGGCAACAGCGTTCACAATGTTGTGATCACATTGGCTGGTGGTAAAAATGCAATGAGGTACTCCCCACACCCAATGTTTATTTTCACAATGAAATGTATTATGTCAAAGAATTCCCAATGTTAGAATGTTTCCAATCAAATGTATGAATTAAGTTAGAACGTCTAATTTGTATAAACATTGTGATTGGATAATAGCTCCCACTGGGCACACACTGGTTGAATCAACATAATTTCAATGAAATTACATTGAACCAACGTGGAATAGATGTTGAATTGATGTCTCTGCCCAGTGGGCTGTGAGGGTTATCAATCAGGATCAAATCCTCCCATCTCCTTAAGCTCAATAATAATATAATAGTCATATTTGAATACTGCCGAAAGGCCAGTCTCTTTGGCTAATGACAGGAGTGGCAAAGAGTGGAATGTAATAGCTGAACAGAGATGGCAACCAGGCTAGTGAGCGTATAGAACAGAGCTGTCAATAACCCTAGAACAGTAGAACAGGGCCTGTCACCCGTGGCTTTGATTCACTCCTGTAATAAAGAAAGTGTTGTGCGTCCCCATTGCCAGACCAGGCCATGATCACAGGGATGTTAATGTTATACCAGCAGCTAGTCCACTCCCGGAGCCCAGATAACCAGCAGCTAGTCCACTCCCGGAGCCCAGATGACCAGCAGCTAGTCCACTCCCGGAGCCCAGATGATGATGTTATACCAGCATCTAGTCCACTCCCGGAGCCCAGATGACCAGCAGCTAGTCCACTCCCGGAGCCCAGATGATGATGTTATACCAGCAGCTAGTCCACTCCCGGAGCCCAGATGACCAGCAGTTAGTCCACTCCCGGAGCCCAGATGATGATGTTATACCAGCAGCTAGTCCACTCCCGGAGCCCAGATGATGATGTTATACCAGCAGCTAGTTCACTCCCGGAACTCAGATGACCAGCAGCTAGTCCACTCCCGGAGCCCAGATGATGATGTTATACCAGCAGCTAGTCCACTCCCGGAACCCAGATGATGATGTTATACCAGCAGCTAGTTCACTCCCGGAGCCCAGATGACCAGCAGCTAGTCCACTCCCGGAGCCCAGATGATGATGTTATACCAGCAGCTAGTCCACTCCCGGAGCCCAGATGATGATGTTATACCAGCAGCTAGTCCACTCCCGGAACCCAGATGATGATGTTATACCAGCAGCTAGTCCACTCCCGGAACCCAGATGACCAGCAGCTAGTCCACTCCCGGAACCCAGATGATGATGTTATACCAGCAGCTAGTCCACTCCCGGAGCCCAGATGACCAGCAGCTAGTCCACTCCCGGAGCCCAGATGATGATGTTATACCAGCAGCTAGTCCACTCCCGGAACCCAGATGATGATGTTATACCAGCAGCTAGTCCACTCCCGGAGCCCAGATGATGATGTTATACCATCAGCTAGTCCACTCCCGGAACCCAGATGACCAGCAGCTAGTCCACTCCCGGAACCCAGATGATGATGTTATACCAGCAGCTAGTCCACTCCCGGAGCCCAGATGATGATGTTATACCAGCAGCTAGTCCACTCCTGGAACCCAGATGACCAGCAGCTAGTCCACTCCCGGAGCCCAGATAACCAGCAGCTAGTCCACTCCCGGAGCCCAGATGACCAGCAGCTAGTCCACTCCCGGAGCCCAGATGATGATGTTATACCAGCATCTAGTCCACTCCCGGAGCCCAGATGACCAGCAGCTAGTCCACTCCCGGAGCCCAGATGATGATGTTATACCAGCAGCTAGTCCACTCCCGGAGCCCAGATGACCAGCAGTTAGTCCACTCCCGGAGCCCAGATGATGATGTTATACCAGCAGCTAGTCCACTCCCGGAGCCCAGATGATGATGTTATACCAGCAGCTAGTTCACTCCCGAACTCAGATGACCAGCAGCTAGTCCACTCCCGGAGCCCAGATGATGATGTTATACCAGCAGCTAGTCCACTCCCGAACCCAGATGATGATGTTATACCAGCAGCTAGTTCACTCCCGGAGCCCAGATGACCAGCAGCTAGTCCACTCCCGGAGCCCAGATGATGATGTTATACCAGCAGCTAGTCCACTCCCGGAGCCCAGATGATGATGTTATACCAGCAGCTAGTCCACTCCCGGAACCCAGATGATGATGTTATACCAGCAGCTAGTCCACTCCCGGAACCCAGATGACCAGCAGCTAGTCCACTCCCGGACCCCAGATGATGATGTTATACCAGCAGCTAGTCCACTCCCGGAGCCCAGATGACCAGCAGCTAGTCCACTCCGGAGCCCAGATGATGATGTTATACCAGCAGCTAGTCCACTCCCGGAACCCAGATGATGATGTTATACCAGCAGCTAGTCCACTCCCGGAGCCCAGATGATGATGTTATACCATCAGCTAGTCCACTCCCGGAACCCAGATGACCAGCAGCTAGTCCACTCCCGGAACCCAGATGATGATGTTATACCAGCAGCTAGTCCACTCCCGGAGCCCAGATGATGATGTTATACCAGCAGCTAGTCCACTCCTGGAACCCAGATGACCAGCAGCTAGTCCACTCCCGGAGCCCAGATGATGATGTTATACCAGCAGCTAGTCCACTCCCGGAACCCAGATGATGATGTTATACCAGCAGCTAGTCCACTCCCGGAACCCAGATGATGATGTTATACCAGCAGCTAGTCCACTCCCGGAACCCAGATGACCAGCAGCTAGTCCACTCCCGGAACCCAGATGATGATGTTATACCAGCAGCTAGTCCACTCCCGGAGCCCAGATGACCAGCAGCTAGTCCACTCCCGGAGCCCAGATGATGATGTTATACCAGCAGCTAGTCCACTCCCGGAACCCAGATGATGATGTTATACCAGCAGCTAGTCCACTCCCGGAGCCCAGATGATGATGTTATACCATCAGCTAGTCCACTCCCGGAACCCAGATGACCAGCAGCTAGTCCACTCCCGGAACCCAGATGATGATGTTATACCAGCAGCTAGTCCACTCCCGGAGCCCAGATGATGATGTTATACCAGCAGCTAGTCCACTCCTGGAACCCAGATGACCAGCAGCTAGTCCACTCCCGGAGCCCAGATGTATGATCTCATTAGTGCAGAAGGAGAATCCAATATTTTCTGTGAATTGAAAACCAAGGCTTTGGAATGGATTCTATTTTTTATCACCGGAGCCTGGCTCCCTTGGTATGTGGTGGAGAGAACAGTCTTTGTCTTGAGTCAAATCCACAGACTTGGAATTGGTTGTCTTTAAAAAGAAATGTGTCTCAGTTGCATGTGTGTATTAGTCGATATATCAGGTCTGTGGTATGTCAGGTTTGTAAGCTAAGGAGTGTGTGGTTATTATTTAGGCCATGGGCTGGCTTTAAAGAGAGGCGGTGGTACTGTATATGAGGACTAGCAGTGCATGGGAATCTGCTCTGACATTTTCTTATATGCCTATCTCTTAAGCATCTTCAAAGGGAGAGGGAGGAGAACCCATTCAATGAAAAAATGTACTTCAAGTCTGCAGAAAAAATAATATGATTAGAATATGAAATGCCACAACAGCCTGATGTGGATTCCTGCCACGTGCAGTGGTTTCAGCCTCATCTGTCACTAGTTATTCCAAGCAGATGGAATGCTTTACCTTCACACAGACAGACACCTGCTATAGTAGAGTCATTATGCTGGTGTTGCCCCTGGCCCCAGAACAAACACACATTCATCTGATGTGTGCACAGACCAAAGAAGAAGGCCATGAACGGATGGATGGAGGGAGGGATGATTCATTGATGGATGGATAAGTGGTTGAATTGAAGCATGATAGATGGGTAGAGAAATGTGTAGTGAATGTTTGGCTTGTTGGAGGAATGATGCTGAGATGCCTTTAAACCAGTGTTGTATAACATGCAGCATTGAACTTGAAAATAATACTGGAAGATCACAGAAGCGGGAAATGATTCAGGTGTGTCTCCGGACTGTTCTCTTTTTACCAATCCACTCCAAAGGTCAGTCTTTCTAGTTTTATGCAGCAACAATGCTGTGGTGTTTCAAGGTTTCCCAGAGATTTATTTGATGGTTGGGCCCCTATGTATTCCATAAACTCTAGTACTGCATTCTATTTCAATGGTTATTTATTTCATTTTCTAATTTTGCATGCTGAAAACAAGAGCAGACCACCCTGTGGAAAAAACAAACATTTTCAGCATTTTCAGCATCTTCATTTTCTAATAAGAAGTCAGTCAAGTGAAGAGAGGAGAGGAGGAGCACAGTCCACGGAGGGCAAAGAGCTTGAGGAATCAGCCAGATGGTGTGGGACAGTGGAGCTGTTATCAGTAGAGTTGTTATTCAGGGTTCACAAACGTCCATTCCGCTTAAAACAAACATTTATAGGAGACAGAGATAAGGAAGGACATAGGAGCTTTGTTCACCTATTTGTTGTGTAAAAATCAAATATTTACACCTTGTTAGACCAAGTACCCGGTGCATTGTACATAGTGTTTATAGCCAGAGCTAATTTTCATCAGCCCCACAGATGGCCCTATATAGCAGCTTCTTATAAATCAATTTATACTGCAGCGACCAGCGAGCACAGCCCTATGCTGCAACAACGCCTGCCTGCGTCCTGCATGGTGGTAGGAGGTTTTTGCCCATTAAGAGCAGTGGCCAGTGCACTGATTTCCCCCATTAGTTTTAGTTGATTAACCAAGCAGATACATTGAGTCCAAGGAGAAGTGAAGGGCACAGAGAGGCAGAGAGCACTGCCATGGGAACGCACATCCCACACGGCTGTCATTTATTGAAATATTCACCATTTATTTCCCTATTTATATAGATGAATGCCTGCTGAAATTCCCTTCACAACCTTACAAGTAATAGTTAATTTTCTACACATGAACTCCCTTGAATTCTCTATTATTCCACCATCACACCTACAGCCTACAATATTCTGATTCATCCATTCTCTCTCTCTCTCTCTCTGTTTGGTAGCTATTATTTTGAGATCTGATCATGTTGAAGTGGTGTTGGAAGAGGCACTCTCCTCTGGTCCCCAAAAAATATATCCCCATGCCCCAGGGCAGTGATTGGGGACAATACCCTGTGTAGAGTGCCTTCTTTCGGATGGGACGTTAAACAGGTGTCGTGACTCTGTGGTCACTAAAGATCCCATGGCACTTATCGTAAGAGTAGGGGTGTGAACCCCGGTGTCCTGGCTAAGTTTTCCAACCCTCATAGCATCATGGCCACCCAATCATCCCCAGCTTCTAATTGGCTCATTCATCCCCCCTCCTCTCCCCTGTAACTATTCCCCAGGTTGTTGCTGTAAATGAGAATGTGTTCTCAGTCAATAAATTAATAAATAAATAAATGTCTGTCAGGCTATGTGTTATGTTCTATGGCTGCGGGGAGAGATATGGCCTTATTGGACTGTGTGTGTAGTTGACTGTGTTCTGGCCCTCACCTGGATGTCTGAATGTCTGGAGGCTTGATTGACTGTGTCATAATCCTAACCAACCTGTTTGGTTGACTGTGTTCTGAGTTCTGGCCCTCACCTGAACTTACTCAAACAGACTGTTTGTATTTCTAGGCTGACTATGTTCCGACCCAGAACTGACTGTTCTGTCTGTTTGGCTGTCTGTTTGTCCAGTCTGCTCCCAGTTCTCCAGAGGAGTGTACGCCATCTTCGGCTTCTACGACCAGAAGTCCATGAACACGCTGACCTCGTTCTGTGGGGCTCTGCACACCTCCTTCATCACACCCAGCTTCCCCGCCGATGCCGACGTGCAGTTTGTCATCCAGATGAGGCCTCCTCTACGGGGAGCTGTCCTCAGCCTGCTGGCCCACTACAAGTGGGAGAAGTTTGTCTACCTCTACGACACTGAGAGGGGTAAGAAACAGCCTGGCTAACAGTCTGACAGACTTCATTGCATTGGCAACACACATGAGATACTGTACTATACTGTACATAGAGGCTCTCTGGTAAACCCGGAGCCTAGCTTGTAAAGCCATAGCTCCTCTCTCCTCCACCCATGTCACCTCACATTAAGCCATGAAGTATATAATTATTTCCCCTCAGTGTGGAAATCCTCTGATCCCCAGTCCTCATTTTAAGAGTGATCTAAAAGCTTTAAATCTGGAACTGTAATGATGCCTAAAGTGCTTTAGTGTCTGGAGACTTTTCCTTGGCTTCCACATTAAACAGGCCCCTGGCTGCTTCAGTAAATGAGTCCAAGGCAGGTGATGTTCCTGTCTGTGTGACTGTTGCTGTGCTGTAGTGTGACTCTGAGGAGCTCCCTCTGTCAATACGCTACCAGCCTCTAATCCTCTGAATAGAATTTAGACTGTAATTGGATTATATAAAGAAGGAGCCACAACACAATGTGACTTGTACACGTCCTTCATGCCCCCATCCTTTCCTCTTCACTGTACCCCAGCAGCAGCCACGGGCTGATGGAGGGAGCTAGCAGAGGTCTCCATCCTGCTCTGTGAAGGCCGACATCTGGAGAGTTCAGCCTTAAGACAGAACACTAATGACACTCCAATCTGTCAGGGTGGGATATTCCTGGTCCTGGACCAGGCTACTGTACTGTAAGGCTGGCTGTAGAGAGACATACTGTACAGGAACAGGTATTCTGTTTACAGTACCATGTTGTTGCTGTAATTAGATACTGGTGGTAGGAGAAAATGCTGAGGCTAACAATTACACAGCATTTCTCTCTTGTGTACCATTAGGGGAAAGGGGGATACCTAGTCAGTTGTACAACTGAATTCCTTCAACTGAAATGTGTCTTCCGCATTTAACCCAACCCCTCTGAATCAGAGAGTTGCGGGGGGCTGCCTTAATCGACATCCACGTCTTCAGCGCCCAGGGAACAGGGGGTTAACTGCTTTGTTCAGGGGCAGAATGACAGATTTTTATATTTTCAGCTCGGGGATTCAATCCAGCAACCTTTCGATTACTGGCCCAATGCTCTAACCACTAGGCTACCTGCTGCCCCATTTACCATTCACTATAGTGTAAAACTAAAGTGTAAACCATTTTCCACTTCTTCCTCTGGCTATAAGAGATCTTAGTTGTAGTCTTTATCCTCTGTGGCCCATGGGAGGTTCCTAACACCAATTCCGTTGAGCTTTATCAAAACATAAGGTATTTTCTCAAAGAATACACCACATGCTCTACCACTTAAGATTCATAGCGATGGGGAGGGCTTTTAATTGTATTGGGATCGTTGACTGGTTTTATATAGAGTGCATTCAAAGTGCTTTTAAGCCTACGTTGAGCAAGCTTTTACAGCGCATTTAAGAGGTTTCCTTACTGGCTTGCATTAACTCCAGTATGGTGGGTGCTTTATCCATCACCCACGTTGACAGGATTGTCAATGGTTCTCATCAAACCATTTTGTTAAACTTTCAACTAGAAAAAAAGATTGCTCACTTCTATTTTCTCAAATAATCGAATAGGTTTATTTCGAATCTCCCCTCTTCAACACCACAGCACACAACCCTAACTGAGATGGTAGTAGCTAGCTTCCTTTCTTTATGGTGTTCCAGATGTTCTATCCCTTCTTCAACCATATTAAGAAAGTGCCAATTGCTTTGACATTGGGGTCCACTTGTCAGAAACATGGACATGGATTGTGTTTCTTAGTGTCTGTGTATCTGCGGCAGGCCGTACCAGCTGATAATTGGTTGGCTGCTATGGTGGAGGAAAGGTGATTACGGGGTTTATTGTCTCTCCCGGGCACAATCAACCTTCCTCCATGTGCCTCCTGATTCGCCCGTTACAGCTCTACTTGACTTATGGAGGCCCTTCCACCTGCTGTGTCTGGGCTAGATCACTACCATCTGTATCACACTCCCCATTTCCACAGCAAGACAAGAAGCAGTAAAAAAAAAAAAAAACAGAACTCCAACCCGTCCGACGGAAGACAGGAGTGGAGAGCCCCATCAACTCGCTGCAGTGTTTGTGTCATAGGAAATGGATTTTCGGTCCAATGTGCCTTTGGCTGACAGCAACATTGGCACTTGAGCCACTGTCGTTTGGATTCTTACCCCACATGCTGTGCTGTGTATGCCTTACACACAGCTTGTGTTTGCTCTGAGGCTAGAAAGGCTAGAGAGCCCTCCTGCTCCTCCTGTTCTTACCAACCCTTCGCTGTTCTGTTCCCCACATGGATCAGAAGATAGTGTTTAGGCTCTACAGTGATCACCACTCATCTAAATTCCACCTTTTAAAAATGACATTTTAAATGGCACTTTACTATTGGGTAACATTGATATGGACTTCCTGTTACAAAAACAAGAGGAAGCTTTTTGAAATTGGGGAGGCTCTCAAATTCCTGTGGGATGATTTCTCCATCACTGATGACAAAGCCATCAAACACACCTGAACAGAGACACTCAAACAAAAGGAACCAAGAAATCAAAAGAAGAAAAATCTACATTACTCTAGTGAGTCTAGTCCCTTCCCCTCTCAAGCTTGAAATAACAACAAAAGGCATGAAAATGGCAATAGTAAAGGATGCAAATCCCCTCTCCTGGATCCCAGTGAGGTTAACCCCATCATGGCTGTAAGCTCTGCTTAGGCTCTGAGGCACTGGGTTGTAATAGGAAGATTTGTTACTATGGCAAGGTACAATAAAATAGCAATCTCCCGCCTACATTTTCACTGGGATTGTGAGACTGAGTGTGGAGAAAAATAAACACCCAGAGATTCCGACCCTGCCTTCCCTGTCCATGGAGCGTTCCATTTCAAATGTGATTTGGCCTCTTAGTGAGTGTCTCTCACACCGGCAGTCATATTCTCCTCTTTTAACCTCTGTATCACATTGATTCCACCTCACCATCATGCCTTGAAAATTCCGTATCCATTGTTGTGTAAATCACATTGATTTTGCTATTGAGACCTTGAAGAGTGTTTTGAGTCCTTCACCACTAGTTCTTGTTTACAGAAATGGGGTTTAGTTTGTATACCCTGCACCTCAAGTCCTTTGAGAAAAATTATCAATAAAGTAGTGTGTTTGAATGAATTGATTTGTGCCTTTGACTCAGAGCTAGAACCTGTTAGTGTTTGCGTTTTGAATAATATATTGTTGAATATGGCCTAGAGCGGATACATTTTTTATATGAGAAATCAAAAACCCTTTTCATATAATATCCACAAACAGACACACACTGCTGTGAGAGGGTCTACTTTTTATTTGTCATTTTATGTGACTAACATACTGTGTAAATACTGTAATATTTACTGACTGACCCCTTTCTTGTAGGATATAGGTCTTTGTAGCACACTTTCTGTTGCCTTGCTTTGGAATCATTTTGTGAAATCATCTTAACCAAAGACTACAATAGTAAAGGCAAAATTACAGCTTTTCTCTGGTCCCCATGTTAACCCTGACAGTAGGGGAAGGTAGGGTTCGAGGTGGAAATTGCATGTATGGAGTAAAATCACAGTGCTCCCCTGCTGGAAGTCACACTGGCTTCCTCTCTGCAGGGAAACGTCTGATTAATTGCACAGTGCTAAATGGCTGCATTCAGCAGTCAGGCACAGGCTCATTAACACAGTGTGGGTGAGTGAGAGAGAGACAGACAGAGAGAAACAGAGAGAGAAAGAGAGAGCGGCACAAACCAGCCACTCTTGTCCTCTCCATCTCATTGATCTCTCTCTACTCCATCTTCACTTCCAGCCCGGGCCAGGCCCCGCTGCACAAATCAATGAGCACAGGCAGCCTGCTGTGGCTAAACGCTGTTTATCTCTTCTTCCCCATCACTGGCTCTGCCTTCCGTCTGTCTGTGTGGTCCCTCTCTCCCACTCTCGTTAGCTCTTCCTTGAAACTTCACGACTTCAATTGGCTCTCAACGTCTCCAAGTCAAGTCCTTATTCTCTATAGGACCTGTGTGTCTCTCTCAGGGGGGGCCCAACCTGACATGAAACATGGAGAACATTGGGTCGGCCCAATTTGGAGCTCTGTGTCCTTGGACGATTCTGTGATGGCAAACAAATCCTTTTTGAATGCCCAACTATATTTACTCTAGAGATAGATGATGCAGGTCTATTGACTGCAAAGCTTTAGATCAACTGAAACTTTATGGAGGTACACACTGTACAGCGTGTTTGAAAAAGTCAGAGTACTCAGTCAGAGTATGAGATGAAGGTAAAAACAGGGTGGTGTATTGTACTGTATGGGTGGGTGGGCTTTTCATTTGTTAAAGGTGAGCCTGGTCTTGTTGTTTGTGTTTTTGTAAGTCTCTCTCTGTGTGCATGGACTGTGGGATGAACTCATTGGTGAAAAGCGCTGACTCATAGAGCGTTGTGCATTCACAGCAGATGGTGACTCTACAGCTGGGGCATCTGTTCTCCCTGAGTGCCCCTGCTCTCCCCCTGAACAAAACCAAGATCTGCCCACTCTGCCAGAGGCCCCAAATGGTCACCATGTGTCCAGGCACATTCAAGCATGTAGTGGAATGGGAGGAAAATATTGTGATTGTGCTGTGCTGCTGACCACATGGAATAGTATGATAGTAGGCTAGGTTATTGTGCCACAACATACTGTTGCATAGGGGTTGGAACCAAAATATGTAAAGTGTTGTTCCCATGTTTCATGAGCTGATATAAAAGATCCCATAAATGTTCCATACGCACAAAAGCTTATTTCTTTCAAATGTTATGCACAAATTTGTTTACATCCATTAGTGAGCATTTCTCCTTTGCCAAGACAATTCATCCACCTGACAGGTGTGGTATATCAAGAAGGTGATCAAACAGCATGATCATTACACGGGTGCACCTTGTGCTGGGGACAATAAAAGGCCACTCTTATAAGGGCACAGAACGAGACCCCGATGCAGACACGGGAGGCAGATGGTTAGAGTCTCTGATATGTATTAGTATCCAAAGGGCAGGCAAGAGAATGGTTGTGGACAGGCAAAAGATCATAACAAGGTCAGAGTCCAGGAGGTACAGAGTGGCAGGCAGGCTTGAGGTCAGGGCAGGCGGGTTCAGAGTCAAGGCAGGCAAGAGTCAAAACCGGGAGGCCTAGCAAAACACAGAGAAGAGGAAAAAGCAGGAGCCCAGAGCCCAGAGTAACACGCTAGTTGACTTGACAAAACAAGACGAACTGGCACAGACAAAACACAGGTATAAATAACCAGGGGATAATGGGGAAGATGGGTGACACCTGGAGGGGGTGGAGACAAGCACAGTTGAAACACTAGGGGCGCCACCTGGCGTCCTACCTGGGCGCATTGACCGGGGTGCCGGCGGTGGAAGTCGGCGATGAGGGCTGGGTCGAGGATGTCTATAGTGGGGACCCAGCACCTCTCCTCCGGGCCATAACCCTCCCATTCAACCAGGTACTGGAAACCCCTGCCCCGCGGTCGAACACTCAGGAGGTATCTCACTGTGTACGCCGGACGGCCATCGATGACACGGGGCGGAAGGGTGGGCCTGGAAACAGAAGACAAAGGTATGTGAGACACCTGCTTAATCCTAGACACATGGAACGTAGGATGAATACGGAGGGTACGGGGTAACAAAAAAGACGAACAGCAGTGGAACTAAGGACTCTAGAGATGGGGAATGGGCCAATGAAATGGGGGAAAAGTTTGCGGGACTCCACCCGAAGGGGCAGGTCCCGTGTGGATAGCCATACCCTCTGCCGAATGCAATAGAGAGGACCTGGAGTCCGGTGGCGGTCCGCTTGTCCGCTTGTTGGTCTTGAGAAGCGCCAACCGGGCTCTTCTCCAGGTACGCCGACAGTGTCGGACGAACATCTGGCCCGAGGGTATGTTGACTTTCTGCTCTTGTTCTGGGAAGAGCGGAGGCTGAGACCCCATGGAGCACTCAAAAGGGGAGAGTCCCGTTGCTGAACAGGGAAGAGTGTTCCGGGCATACGCCACCCAGACCAGTTGTCAGGTGAGAGAGGGCATCAGGTTTAACTACTTAGGGAGCAGTGGGGCGCTAGCGCTACCCCACTCCCGAAACTACCCAGTGAAATGTGAGACGCCAAATTCAAAATCCAAAGGTTTAATTATTAAACATTCATGAACATACAAGTGTTGCATAGTCATCAAAAGCTCTGATTCTTGGCAATATCACAGCGTTGTCAGATTTCAAAAAGGCTTTACAGCGAAAGCACAACATTTGATTGTTTGAGGATAGCCCCTCTCGTATTTTATGCATTAGCATAAATCCATAACCAAAGCGGGTCTCATAAAACGCATAAAATTGCTAATATAAAATCCCTTACCTTTCGAAGAACTTCTGCTGAGGGCTTCCCAAGTGTCCAACGAAGACATCCAATGGTTCTTTTGTTAGAAAAAGTCATTTATTATATCCATAAATCTCTGTTTGGTTTGCGCATAATGTTCATAAAATACAGCGTCCACTCGCCCATTGAACCGTGAAGAGAACACGTTCAACCTATACCTATACACTTGTCCAAGAACAATCAAACATCATTGATAATGTATCCTTAGGAACACTTTTATGTATATTTACTATAATATTTCAACCGGATTATAAACTGGACGATAGGAAAGGAAAAAACCACAGCGCGCGCGAGCCCGTGAACGCGCATTCTCTTCTGTTTACATCCGGTGACTAGGTCGAAATTCTTCTTCTATTACTATCCAGAGCAACCTAACATCACCAAACACTGTCTAGAGACTGTTTTCATCCAGTGGAAGCAATAGGTACTGCAATCTTACTCCCAGATAGGGCTGTTTTCAATAGGGAGGGGTTCAAAATGAGGCAAAATGTGTCAAAAACACTTTTTTCAGGACAGAAATTCCTTGAGTTTTCGCCTGCTATATCAGTTCTGTTATACTCACAGACAATATTTTAACATTCTTAGTGTTTCCTATCCAATAGTACTAATTATGTGCATATCCTAGTTTCTGGGCCTGAGTGGCAGGCCTTTTACTTTGGGTATGCCAGACTCTCCAAAACCGACACCTCAGCTGCCGCTCCCTAAGAAGTTAAGGCCCCGGTAGTCAATGCACAGACGCAGGGTCTTGTCCTTTTCCACAAAGACAAACTCTGCGCCGGGCAAGGGATGCAGAAGGACGGATGCCCCCAGCAGCCAGAGAGTCCTCAATATACTCCTCCATGGCCTTGGTCTCCGGGCCAGATAGGGAATATAGCCGACCACGAGGCGATGTGGTGCATGGGAGAAGGTCAATGGCACAATCGTAGGAACGATGTGGGGGAAGAGAAGTAGCCCATGCCTTGCTGAAGACCTGGAGGTCATGGTACTCTGCGAGGACGGCAGAAAAATTGGAGGCTTGACTTAATCCCTGAGGAGGCCGTCTCGGGGGAAGGCTGAGCTGCTTTGAGGCAATGGGAATGGCAGAACGGACTCCAACCCAGGATTGAACTCGTGGTCCAGTCAATAACAGAGTTGTGTTTTTTGAGACAAGAAAATCCCAAAACAGGAACATGGGGGGACTCAATGAGTTGAAGCTGTATAGCCTCACTGTGATTTCCTGAAACCCGCAGATTAACAGGAACAGTGCTGTGGGTAACTCTACCAATGGAGCGGCCGTCCAGTGCTCTAGCGTCCATGGGAACAGAGAGGAGTTGAGTGGGGATACCTAATTCAGAAACTAGGGTAGCGTCCATAAAACTTTCATCCACCCCAGAGTCAATGAGCACCCGGAGAGACTTAGGCTGGTCTCCCCACAGCAGTGTCACAAAAAAAAAGGGAGTGCGGTAGATGGGAATGAGAGGATTCCCAGTCTGGCTCACCAGAGTACTTGTACCTACTAAATAAATAGGTATCTCAACCGCGCAGGTGGCTATATAATGTCCCGCAGACCCACAGTACAGACAACTGTTGGAACGTAGCCTATGTGAAAGTTCCCTAGACGATAATCAGTTGCATAGGTTCCGGTGTATCTGACACTCCCGTCGTCGATGATTCTCGAGGGAACTCGGGGGGCTTCGGGTCTTCTCGGAAATAAAGCCGTCGGGGACTTCCGAATTCCTTCAGAGATGAACGAGCAGCAGCGGATGAACGAGTGTGCCCAAGACCAGACCTCCTCTCACTCCTGCATTCCCGTAGACGCCCCTCTATCCTAAGAGTAAGGGCGATAAGGGAATCGAGGCCCAGAGGTAACTCACTAGTTGCTAGCTCGTCTATTATTTCCTCTGAAAGTCCATGAAGGTAGGTATCGAGTAGAGGGGGTGGAGACAAGCACAAGGACAGGTGAAACAGATCAGGGTGTGACAACTCTAAAATGTGCAGATGTCTCAAGTTTTGAGGGTGTGTGCAATTGGCCTGCTGATTGCAGGAATGTCCATCAGAGCTGTTGCCAGAGAATTAAATGTTATTGTCTCTACCATAACAGAATTTGGCAGTACGTCCAACTGGCCGCACAACCTCCACATTCGGCCGATGACACTGTGGGTTTGCACAACCGAAGAATTTCTGCACAAACTGTCAGAAACTGTCTCAGGGTAGCATATCTGCGTGCTCGTTTTCCTCAACAGGGTCTTGACCTGACTGCAGTTTGGCGTCGTAATCGACAGTGGGAAAATGCTCACCTTTGATGGCCACAGGCACGCTGGAGAAGTGTGCTCTTCACGAGAGTTGCAGAGGTCTAAGGCACTGCATCTCAGTGTTAGAGGTGTTACTACAGACCCTGGTTCGATTCCAGGCTGTATCACAACCGGCCGTGATTGGAAGTCCCATAGGGCGGCGCACAATTGGCCCAGCGTCGTCCGGGTTAGGGTTTGGCTGGGATAGGCCGTCTTTGTAAATAAGAATTTGTTCTTAACTGACTTGCCTAGTTAAATATAGGTTAAATAATTTTTAATTTTTTTTAAATACACAGATTAATCCTGGTTTCAACTGTACCGGGTAGATGGCAGACAGCGTGTATGGCGTTGTGTGGGTGAGCGGTTTGTTGATGTCAACATTGTGAACAGAGTGCCCCATGGTGGCAGTGGGGTTATGGTATAGGCAGGCATAAGCTATGGATGGCAATTTGAATGTGCAGAGATACTGTGACAAGATCCTGAGGCCCATTGTCGTGCCATTCATCCGCAGCCATCACCTCATGTTTCAGCATGATGATGCATGTCCCCATGATATGTAGTGGAGTAATAATGTTATAGTGGAGTAATAATGTTATAGTGGTGTAATAATGTTATGTGATGTACTGTTAAATATTTTATTTTATGTGTAATGTACTGTAAGTGCCTTAATGTGTTTGGACCCCAGGAAGAGTTGCTGCTGCCTTGACAGGAACTAATGGGGATCCCTAATGAATACAAAGACAAATACAAACATGGGTGGCTAGAGAGCAAGAGGTAGGAGGCTTGGCATAATGCGCTGCTGGACATCTTGTTATGGCATGCATTATTTGAATTAGGCCCACAGAATCATACCTGCAGAGGAGCAGCTTCTATACAGGAACTTTGAATGTCTTTGAACTTCCGACAGTTGGCTTTACGCTGGATCAGAGCTAGCTAACAAGCTTGTGTGTGCAGAGCAACACCAGATTTAAAAACACTTCTTATCTTTTTGTAGTTAATAAATCCATTATTCTCTAATTAATAAAAATCTCTCTCCCTATCTTCTGAATCATGCATGTAAAGGCCTGGTGTGTAATGTCAGTACAGTAGGCTATGCTTTGGAGGGCAGGCAGCCTTAACACCCACAAACACTGGCAAAGATTTTCAGCTGGCAGACAGACACTGGAAGAAGTTTCTGCATGACAGAGTGAGGGCTTTCCATAGGTGCTTTGTTTGCCGTTTCTCTGTGGGACTGGAAAAATTTCAGAAACGTTAAAACGTAAAAAGTATTAACTGGTTCCCATGCTTTTAAAATAACTGTTGCTGTTCCTCAAAAGTTCCCTTCTTTTCTGGTTTTCCAGTTATGGTTTTGGGCCTCGTTTCCCAGTTGCGATATCTAGTGCATTCTGAAAATATTCAGACCCCTTGAATTTTTCCACAATTTGTTACGATACAGCCTTATTCTAAAATGAATTAAATTGTTGTTTCCCCTCATCAATCTACACACAATACCCCATAATGACAAAGCGAAACAGATTTTTATAAATTTGTGCAAATGTATTACAAATAAAAAACGGAAATATTCAATTTACGTAAGTATTCAGACCCTTTCCGCAGTCCTTTGTTGAAGCACCTTTTGCAGCGATTACAACCTTGAGTCTTCTTGGGTATGACGCTACAAGCTTGGCACACATGTACAGTATTTGGGGAGTTTCTCCCATTCTTCTCTGCAGATCCTCTCAAGGTCTGTCAGGTTGGATGGGGAGCGTCGCTACACAGCTATTTTCAGGTCTCTCCAGAGATGTTCGCTCGGGTTAAATTCCGGGCTCTGCCTGGGCCACTCAAGAACAATCAGAGACTTGCCCAAAGCCACTTCTGTGTTGTCTTGGCTGTGTGCTTAGGGTCTTCCTGTTGGATGGTGAACCTTTGCCCCAGTCTGAGGTCCTGAGCTCTCTGGAGCAAGTTTTCATCATGGATCTTTCTCTACTTTCCCTCAGTCCTGACTAGTCTCCCAGTCCCTGCCGCTGAAAAACATCCCCACAGCATGATGCTGCCACCACCATTCTTCACCGTAGGGATGGTGCCAGGTTTCCACCAGACACTACGCTTGGCATTCAGGCCAAATAGTTCAATCTTGGTTTCATCAGACCAGAGAATCTTGTTTCTCATGGTCTGAGAGTCCTTCAGGTGCCTTTTACTGACTAAACTCTAAGCAGGCTGTCATGTGCCTTTTACTGACTAGTGGCTTCCATCTGACCACTCTACCATAAAGGCCTGATTGATGGAGTACTGCAGAGATGGTTGTACTTCTGGAAGATTTCCCATCTCCACAGAGGGACTCTGGAGCTCTGTCAGAGTGATCATCGGGTTCTTGGTCAACTCCCTGACCAAGGCCCTTCTCCCCCAATTGCTCAGTTTGGCCAGGCGGCCAGTTCTAGGAAGAGTCTTGGTGGTTCCAAACTTCTTCCATTTAAAAATTATGGAGGCCACTGTGTTCTTGGGGATCTTCAATGTTGGTTTTTGCTCTGACATGCACTGTCAACTGTCAGACTTTATATAAACAGGTGTGTGCCTTTCCAAATAATGTCCAATCAATTGAATTGACCACAGGTGGACTCCAATCAAAAGATAATCTATGGAAACAGGATGCACCTGAGCTCAATTTCAAGTCTCATAGCAAAGGGTCTGAATACTTATGTAAAAAAGGTATTTCTGTTTTTGCTTTGTCATTATGGGCTATTGTGTGTAGATTGATGAGGAAAGAAATGTATTGTATATACAAAGCAACTTTTTAAGAGTGTTTTCCAAACAAGCACGTATAGAGAGAGCGTGTCATTAGACCATGTGTTGATACTAATGGGATCTAAAGATGCTGCTCTCAGATCAGCTTTCTCCATCCAAATCTTACCTTATAATATTATTATTCAACAATACTAACAATGGATCAGCTCCTAGAGAGATATTGCCACCTATGGCTATATACAGGCTATTGAGGTGGCATTTTATGTTTACTCAATAATAATGCAGTGAATCACAAATTGTGCACATCATTGCGCATATGTTGTCACACATCATGAAACACATTGAGCCAGATATTACACATAGTAGCCTGATTTCAATATGATTAATGATATAAGCCCATGTAGCCTTTGTATCTTCTAATGTGGTCATCTCAGTTTTCATTTGAAGCATCATTTTATCCTTCAACTTGTTTGTAACAATTGCAAATACAACGGCAACTTTGTATTTGTAGTCAACTTCTTTATGAAGTTATCAGCAGACACAGTAAGACAGATAGCCTAAACATTTAGCTGAGATCTTCTGTGAAAAAGGGCAAAAAGTGTCTAACGTTGCACTT
Organism: Brachymystax lenok tsinlingensis; assembly: GCA_030435695.1. Taxonomy (NCBI): domain Eukaryota; kingdom Metazoa; phylum Chordata; class Actinopteri; order Salmoniformes; family Salmonidae; genus Brachymystax; species Brachymystax lenok. The sequence goes on along the minus strand of CM059792.1, from coordinate 19,989,797 downwards.
TGTCTGCTGTACGAGTGGTCTGGATCACTCAGAGATGTTCACATGTTTTTAAGAGCTACCTTACTAACGCAGGCTCTGGGAAACACCTTGGCTACTAAAGATGCATGGTAAGAAGGTTCTAATGATGATCTTAACGCTACGAAGGCTCTGGGAAACGCGGCCTTGTCCCCTGAACCAGTTCCAACCCCTGCGGTTGCATTTTCAGAATTGAAATGCCTTAAATATGAATATAGAATGTGTTATGGCTTTATTTTTAATCTTGCTATTGACATTTCCTCAAAGGAAATACAGTATCAGGAACCTGCAGGTTATAGGATGAAGAAGGGGAGCTTTTGTTCTGGTATTGATAATAATGACACATTAGTTTCTGTACTTTGCACTCTTGATGCATTTTGGAGTTATTCACTAACTGTAAGTCGCTCTGGATAAGAGCGTCTGCAAAATGACTAAAATGTCAAATGTGCTTCCCGAGTGGCGCAGCGGTCTAAGGCACTGCATCGCAGTTTTGTGGTGTCACTGCAACCTGGGATTCGATCTCAGGCTGTGTCACAACTGGCCGTGGCCGGGAGTCCCATAGGGCGGTGCATAATTCGCCCAGCGTCGACCGAGTTAGGGGTGGGTTTGGCTGGGGGGGGGCTTTACTTGGCTCATCGCGCTCTAGCGACTCCTTGTGGCGGGCCGGGCACCTGCAGGCTGACCTCGGCCGTCAGTTGAAAGGTGTTTCCTCCGACACATTGGTGCAGCTTTCTTCTGGGTTAAGCAAGCGGGTGTTAAGAAGCGCGGTTTGGCGGGTCATGTTTCGGAGGATGCATGACTCGACCTTCGCCTCTCCTGAGCCTGTTGGGGAGTCACAGACATGAGACAACATCATAATCATGAAATTGTGAAAAAAGTAAAATGTTCTCAATCATAAAGCACAAAGACAAATGAGGAACAGTGGTCATGCGGTTGTCATAGTGACAAACCAAAGACATTGAGTCAGAGAACCAACAGTAAAAATTTATATTTGTCAAATATGAAATCACAAGAGTCCATAGTGTTGCTATAACAACAGCTTGTTTTTCACCTGATATGTTAGAGTCCTCTATAATGCGCACACCTAGTCTACATTCCCATTATTTACCAGGGAGCACATTAGAGTATGTTACTGAACACATCAGTCTGGATTGGTCTGCAATCTGCATTGGATCCTACATCCCACCATCACAAACCTCAGGATTTCAGACTGGTGTGTACTCATCTGTCTTTGAGCAGTCAGGATTTCAGCACTGGGCTGAAACAGCTCCTAACACTTCTACCAATGCAGCAGCCTTGAGTGCTTCAGTTCCATTCTCAGATCTGTCTCCTGCTTTCCACTGCTCTCTGTTCTAAGCTGATAATATTTCAGAACCTTGGACAGTTCTACTCTACAGTACTGGCTCTGACTGCAGAAATCAGTATTTCAGCATTGGACATTTCTCCTTTCTCTGCTGCCTGCCTGGTTGGTGTAGCGACCGCCCCTACTGCTGCTGGGGAAAAATACAGAAATCGGTACACATGATGCAGGCAGGTGCATAGAAAAAGGAAAACCAGGACAGTCACAGACCTTAAAATGTAGGCTTGGCCTGCAGGCTATAAAGGATGACAACAGTAGCGAACACTCTCTCTCTTCCCTGACTGGCTTCCACACTTATAGTTTTTTTTGTCTGTTTCACCATACAACACCCTCTCCACTCATCCACACACTGCATACACTACTGATCCTACAGACGCTTATGTTACATTTTTGTATTTATTATAATAAATGTATTTGTTTTTAGATTTAAGTCATGCGTTGTCTCCCTTTGTTGTTAGGAACTATGAGCCTGTCACGTCCTGGCCATAGATAGCCCTCTGGGATATCTATGGGGTTTTGGGCCAGGACGTGACTAGGGTTTTCTATGTGTCTTTATGTTGTGTTTTGTGTTGGTTCCCAATTAGAGGCAGCTGTTAGTCATTGCCTCTAATTGGGAATCCTATTTAAGTTTGTTCCCTTCCCCACTTGCCTTGTGGGTTGTTGTTTGTGTATGTGGTTGTGCACGATGTGTATGGCTGATCTGTTCTTTGTGTGGTTGAAGTTTCACTGTATTAAAGATGTGGAACTCAACCCGCGCTGCGCTTTGGTCCAGTTATTCCTCAGATTGTGACAGAGCCAGGTCGTAACAATGTGCATACCTCTAACATCGACATGTAATGTGACTTATTTCAGTATTATCCTAGGTATGTAAATATTTACAAGGTGTTAGCATTTAAACCCCATTGTTATACAGCTTTTGTATCCCAAACAGAATAATTCCCTTGCATTGGTATCCTCCAGTGCCCTCTGCTACAATATTGTAGTATGTGAAAACCTGACATTAGGGGAGAAATGTACACACATCCATTCTAAACAATAGCAAGAGAGGAGCCCCGGATCAAGAGCCTTATAATGGTCGGGATATCTTTTTTCTCTTTCTCTCACACTCTTTCACTCTCTCTCTCACACATTCTTTCACTCTCTCTCTCACACATTCTTTCACTCTCTCTCTCACACATTCTTTCACTCTCTCTCTCACACATACTTTCTCTCTCACACGTTCTTTCACTCTCTCTCACACACATTATTTTACGATCTCTCTCACAAATTTTTTTACGATCTCTCTCACACATTCTTTTACGATCTCTGTCACACATTCTTTTACGATCTCACTCTCAATCTGTCTCTCTCTCAATCTGTCTCTGTCTCTACTAGTCTCAGCTGTTTGCAGGAGAAATAGCAGAAACTTCAATAGAATACAAAACAGTAGGGAGGTGTAGCCTGGGGAAAATAATGTAGGAGTCAGCAAAGCCTTTGTGCCTCTGCCTCAACAGAAAAACAGCAACATGGCACATGGGGCCAAGCTCTGTCAGAAGCCGGTAGCAGCTCAACCAAATATTATTTACTTTATGAATTCTAAACATCTCCTAAGGAGACTCACAGTCTGTCACATCTAATTTGACCCTGACCCTATGACTTAAAATGGCACAGTCCTCTGCTCACTTGTCTTTGACCACCTGTCTCCAATGCCTTTCATCTATTTTGGGGCACTAGCTTTCAGGATAATGCAGGGGCCATTTGAACAGTGGTATTTCTGCATTATGAAAGAGATTAATGTGCTGTGTTCAGTTCATGGTTTGCCCAAGATGAAAGGCCAGTTTTGTTTGTTTAAGAGATGGGTGTTCTCTGGGCATCTGAGCAGAAACAGGGAAGGCATTGAAGTACTGTAAGTGAAGCCTTAAACTCAAGAAGAAAGCTAGCCAGCAAACTCAATTTTGTTGAAATCTGGTTCAGGGAATTGGAGTGTCTCTCTGCAGTAGCTCTTGTTGTTTTTTCTCTCTGACTTAAGCTTTGAGATTTTGTGGCCTTTCGCTATAAGTGGGTTCAGAAGCTTTGTGTGACTTCACCTTGGTGGTGCACTGCTCAGCTTTGGGCAAGCCCTCACAGCAAATACTGTAGCTCAGATGCCTGACCTGAGAGAGAGTTTAAAAGAGGTCACCATCTCCTGGGAGGCAGCAGGGAAGACTGAGTCAGAGTTGAGGCCACACAGCATCGATGATGCTGCAGCGGCCATGATGCTATCCACGACCTGCGACAGCAAAATGTCCATTCTACCTTACATAACCCCCACATGAGACAACATACTGCATACTATCCACACTAACCTCACATACCCTCATAACCTCTAAATGACACAGTGTACTATCCACACTAACCTCACATACCCTCATAACCTCTAAATGACACAGTGTACTATCCACACTAACCTCACATACCCTCATAACCTCTAAATGACACAGTGTACTATCCACACTAACCTCACATACCCTCATAACCTCTAAATGACACAGTGTACTATCCACACTAACCTCATATACCCTCATAACCTCTGAATGACACAGTGTACTATCCACACTAACCTCACATACCCTCATAACCTCTAAATGACACAGTGTACTATCCACACTAACCTCACATACCCTCATAACCTCTAAATGACACAGTGTACTATCCACACTAACCTCATATACCCTCATAACCTCTAAATGACACAGTGTACTATCCACACTAACCTCATATACCCTCATAACCTCTAAATGACACAGTGTACTATCCACACTAAGCTCATATACCCTCATAACCTCTAAATGACACAGTGTACTATCCACACTAACCTCATATACCCTCGTAACCTCTAAATGACACAGTGTACTATCCACACTACGCTCATATACCCTCATAACCTCTAAATGACACAGTGTACTATCCACACTAAGCTCATATACCCTCATAACCTCTAAATGACACAGTGTACTAACCTCACATACCCTCATAACCTCTAAATGACACAGTGTACTATCCACACTAACCTCATATACCCTCATAACCTCTGAATGACACAGTGTACTATCCACACTAACCTCATATACCCTCATAACCTCTAAATGACACAGTGTACTATCCACACTAACCTCATATACCCTCATAACCTCTAAATGACACAGTGTACTATCCACACTAAGCTCACATACCCTCATAACCTCTAAATGACACAGTGTACTATCCATACTAACCTCATATACCCTCGTAACCTCTAAATGACACAGTGTACTATCCACACTACGCTCATATACCCTCATAACCTCTAAATGACACAGTGTACTATCCACACTAACCTCATATACCCTCGTAACCTCCAAATGACACAGTGTACTATCCACACTAAGCTCATATACCCTCATAACCTCTAAATGACACAGTGTACTATCCACACTAAGCTCATATACCCTCATAACCTCTAAATGACACAGTGTACTATCCACACTAACCTCATATACCCTCATAACCTCTAAATGACACAGTGTACTATCCACACTAAGCTCATATACCCTCATAACCTCTAAATGACACAGTGTACTATCCACACTAACCTCATATACCTTCATAACCTCTAAATGACACAGTCTACTATCCACACTAACCTCACATACCCTCATAACCTCTAAATGACACAGTGTACTATCCACACTAACCTCATATACCCTCATAACCTCTAAATGACACAGTGTACTATCCACACTAACCTCATATACCCTCATAACCTCTAAATGACACAGTGTACTATCCACACTAACCTCATATACCCTCATAACCTCTAAATGACACAGTGTACTATCCACACTAACCTCATATACCCTCATAACCTCTAAATGACACAGTGTACTATCCACACTAAGCTCATATACCCTCATAACCTCTAAATGACACAGTGTACTATCCACACTAACCTCATATACCCTCATAACCTCTAAATGACACAGTGTACTATCCACACTAACCTCATATACCCTCATAACCTCTAAATGACACAGTGTACTATCCACACTAACCTCATATACCCTCATAACCTCTAAATGACACAGTGTACTATCCACACTAACCTCATATACCCTCATAACCTCTAAATGACACAGTGTACTATCCACACTAACCTCATATACCCTCATAACCTCCAAACAGGGCTCTACATTAACTATTTCCATTGGTAGCACTAGTGCTCTTAAATTAAAAAACTAAGGAGCACCAGACAAAATTTAGGAGAAGCAGCATTTTTATATATATTTTCTACTGCAAATGATAGTCCAATCATTCTTAATTGTCATCAGTTGTTACGTTGATGATGTAAAACGCATCACTCGCGAGTGGGCAGGACATTAGAATATAATATCATTGTGTTCAAAGTGCAACTGCAAACATATTTACATACACTACCGTTCAAAGGTTTGGGGTCACTTAGAAATGTCCTTGTTTTTGAAAGATTATTATTTTTTTAATTGTCCATTAAAATAACACCAAATTGCTCAAAAATACAGTGTAGACATTGTTAATATTGTAAATGACTATTGTAGCTGGAAACGGCTGATTTGAATGGAATATCTACATAGGCGTGCATAGGCCCATTATCAGCAACCATCACTCCTGTGTTCCAATGGCACGTTGTGTTAGCTAATCCAAGTTTATCATTTTGAAAGGCTAATTGATCATTATAAAACCCTTTTGCAATTATGTTAGGATGTTTTGCGGGTACTATTTAATGAAGCTGCCAGTTGAGGACTTGTGAGGTGTCTGTTTCTCAAACTAGACACTATAATGTACTTGTCCTCTTGCTCAGTTGTGCACCGGGGCCTCCCACTCCTATTTCTATTCTGGTTAGAGCCAGTTTGCGCTGTTCTGTGAAGAGAGTAGTACACAGCGTTGTACGAGATCTTCAGTTTCTTGGCAATTTCTTGCATGGAATAGCCTTCATTTCTCAGAACAAGAATAGACTGACGAATTTCAGAAGAAAGTTATTTGTTTCCGGCCATTTTGAGCCTGTAATCAAACCCACAAATGCTGATGCTCCAGATACTCAACTAGTCTAAAGGCCAGTTTTATTGCTTTTTAATCGGAACAACCGTTTTCAGCTGTGCTAACATAATTGCAAAAGGGGTTTCTAATGATCAATTAGTCTTTTAAAAGGATAAACTTGGATTAGCTAACACAACGTGCCATTGGAACACAGGAGTGATGGTTGCTGATAATGGCCCCCTGTATGCCTTTGTAGATATTCCATTTAAATCATCCGTTTCCAGCTACAATAGTCATTTACAACATTAACAATGTCTACACTGTATTTCTGATCAATTTGATGTTATTTTGATGGGCAAAAATGTTTGCTGTTCTTTCAAAAACAAGGACATTTCTAAGTGACCCCAAACTTTAGAACAGTAGTGTAGGTGATTCATTTTGGAAAAATAAATGTAACACAAAACAAAACATTGATTTATTTAAAAGTGCAAAGGCAAACTGTAAAGTGCTTTCCACTACTCCATTCAGCTAACAGATAATAAGAACATAAAACAAGGCAACAGTATACATATTGTCCCCCACGAGTGATGCAGCGCTGACAACAATCCAAGCTCAAACAGGACAGGATATATGCTTGTTCAAAGTTTGGAATTTGGGTTGATTATTATAGTGTCCCCTTGGGCCTATCAGTGTAATTTTGTAAATGCCAGATCTCTATAGCAAGATGCATCATCCACCCAAGTTTCATTAAAATCGAGCCAGTGCTGTCTGAGAAATTGCGTGACTAACGTACAAATGGACGGAGACAGATACATAGTCCCCCCTACGACTTCAGCGTGGGGGACAATAACGATGTTTTAGCCTTCCACTGGGAAAATAGAAATAAGGTAAAAAAAAAGGACAGATCCCTCCATGCGACCTCTCCAATCAGTCTTGCAAGAGAGAGAGAGCTTGGTAACAGCTTGGTAAGTACGTTTTGTTTCGTATGACTGCTGGGTGTCTCACTAACCATTATCAAAAAAGGCAATAGTAAACATGTAGTCCCCCACGAATGATGCAGCACCCCCAAAGGCCAATGAATGTAATTTTGTAAACGACAGAGCTTTATTGCAAAATATATAATTCACCCAAGTTTCATCAAAATCGGGCCAGTGGAATTGTAACTCCAGTTATATTAGTAGAGCAAACCACACAGGGGGCCTTCGCTCCTATTGGTTTACCCTGCTGCCGAGGCAGTATTGCCTGAGGAAAATGTATTATGCACGTACCTTTAGCTTGTGAGAATACAAGTGTCCCTATATATATATTGAGGTTACTTCCCTAAATCAGCCTCCCCCCCGAAAAATTCAGCGAGACTGTTGAGGTCAGGCAGGGCTCGCGACCAGAAGCAATGCCGTGTTTAACACAGCTCGGGGAAGCAGATGGGGGAACAGATTTTGACCAGTTTTACCTCCATCATCCCCCACCCTGTTAGAGAGGTGGAGTGACCTGTGTGTATGCTTTGTCAAATTGTAATAAAGAGATGGCACTATTTTCAGATGTTGTCACATTGAGAGCCATGACAAACATAAGATCTCTCCTCTCATTTTGTCCAGAGGTGTCTCAGCTTTTTTCCAGCTAGTAATGTTAGACGCTCATATATCTGGCTCATCAGAGCAGACGGCGCGTGACAATAAGGGCTCCGACCCGCTACTAGCCCCCTTTGGAGCAGGCAGTGGGGATGAGCTCTGGCCCATGTACCTGGCTCTGTGCTATCAGAAGACACCGTTACTGGCATTAAGAACGTAACCATCATAACGGTGCCGCCAGATTCCACAGAGCTAGACTGTGTTCCCTTTCCCTATCACAAGAGGCCCGCCTTGGGGGAGAGTCTCCTCTCACACTGCAGTCTATGCAGATGCTTCTCTGACTAGATGGGGGGGACGTGCCACACTCAAGCAGTGGGGAATGTGTGGTCTCCGTTAGAGAGCCGCCACATCAATCAATAACCGTCATCGACAAGAGACAATACTGTGCAGCTGTATTCATCGACTTGGCCAAGGCTTTCGACTCTGTCAATCACCACATTCTTATCGGCAGACTCAACAGTCTTGGTTTCTCAAATGACTGCCTCGCCTGGTTCACCAACTACTTCTCAGACAGAGTTCAGTGTGTCAAATCGGAGGGCCTGTTGTCTGGACCTCTGGCAGTCTCTATGGGGGTGCCACAGGGTTCAATCCTCGGGCCGACTCTTATCTCTGTATACATCAATGATGTCGCTCTTGCTGCTGGTGATTCTCTGATCCACCTCTACGCAGACGACACCATTCTGTATACTTCTGGCCCTTCTTTGGACACTGTGTTAACTAACCTCCAGACGAGCTTCAATGCCATACAACTCTCCTTCCATGGCCTCCAACTGCTCTTAAAAATGATAGTAAAACTAAATGCATGCTCTTCAACCGATCGCTGCCCACACCTGCCCGCCCGTCCAGCATCACTACTCTGTACGGTTCTGACTTAGAATATGTGGACAACTACAAATACCTAGGTGTCTGGTTAGACCGTAAACTCTCCTTCCAGACTCACATTAAGCATCTGCAATCCAAAATTAAATCTAGAATCGGCTTCCTATTTCGCAACAAAGCATCCTTCACTCATGCTGCCAAACCTACCCTCGTAAAACTGACTATCCTACCGATCCTTGACTTCGGCGATGTCATTTACAAAATGGCCTCCAACACTCTACTCAGCAAATTGGATGCAGTCTGTCACAGTGCCATCCGTTTTATCACCAAAGCCCCATATACTACCCACCACTGCGACCTGTCTGCTCTCGTTGGCTGGCCCTTGCTTCATATTCGTCGCCAAACCCACTGGCTCCAGGTCATCTATAAGTCTTTGCTAGGTAAAGCCCCACCTTATCTCGGCTTACTGGTCACCATAGCAGCACCCACCCGTAGCACGCGCTCCAGCAGGTATATTTTATTGGTCACCCCCAAAGCCAATTCCTCCTTTGGCCGCCTTTCCTTCCAGTTCTCTGCTGCCAATGAATGAAACGAACGGCAAAAATCACTGAAGCTGGAGACTCATATCTCCCTCACTAGCTTCAAGCACCAGCTGTCAGAGCAGCTCACAGATCACGGCACCTGTACATAGCCCATCTGTAAAATAGCCCATCCAACTACCTCATCTCCATACTTTTATTATTATTTTTGGGGGATCCTTTGCACCCCAGTTTCTCTACTCGCACACTCAATTTCTGCACAACTATCACTCCAGTGTTTAATTGCTATATTGTAATTATTTCGCCACCTTGGCCTATTTATTGCCTTACCTCCCTTATCCTACCTCATTTGCACACACTGTATATAGACGTTTTGTATTGTATTATTGACTGTATGTTTGTTTATTCCATGTATAACTCTATGTTGTTGTTTGTGTCACACTGCTTTGCTTTATCTTGGCCAGGTCGCAGTTTTAAATGAGAACCTGTTCTCAACTAGCCTACCTGGTTAAATAAAGTTGAAATATATATATTATTTAATCTCATGTCTTGACATCATTCTGCTGATATGGGAATGATTCAGGAGAGCCGACATCGACCTGTTCCCGTCACAAGCCAATGTGCATTGCCGCCTTTGGTTCTCTTTCAGTCCATTAGGGACAGACACTTTTGCGCACAGTCCATGGCCGAGAGACCTACTGTATACCTTCCCTCTGTTGTCCTGCATACTACTGCTGATGGCACTGGTGAGATCAGAAGAGCTGTCAATTATTATGATAGCTCCCAATCCCCTGGGGGCTCTATGGTGGCAGGGATGTACTGTCTCAGGCGGGAAGACCAATAGGATTGTGGCCTGTACTGGGCCAGCCATTGATGGCTTGGTTATTGTTTATTTATTTGATTTAACTTTTATTTAACTAGGGAAGTCAGTTAAGAACAAATTCTTATTTAAAATGACGGCCTACTCCGGCCAAATCCAGACGACGCTGGGCCAATTGTGCGCCGCCCTATGGGACTCCCAATCACGGCCGGTTGTGATATAGCCTGGAATCAAACCAGGGTTTTGTAGTGACACCTCTAGCACTTAGATGCAATGCCTTAGACCGATGCGCCACTCAGGAGCCCCTAAGAACGATAGGGACAGGCTAGCGCACTGTGGGCTATCTGCCACTGTGATTGGCATGATACATGGCTGCGGGCTGGTTCCACATCCAGAACCTATCCCAGCAATTGGAAAATGTTTATGCAATGGTGCGTGGTAGAGAATGTTGACCCAGAATGCTGCCAGGTGGAAACGATTCTCAAACAGCAACTCGTTCTCACTATCAAGGTGTACGCCTCAGCGATTTCAGCTTGTCATGAGGGTTTTGGTAGAGTGTCTTTGTTCAGCCATCCTCCCCTCAAACGTTTCCATTTGGGAACACTGCAACTGAGACCATCAACTCAAACTATAGTTTCACAGTGGGATTTGACATTGGTGCTTGATGCGCTCTGTGAGCCGCCATTCAAGCACTCCTCCCTTCCTATTGGCAGAAACTCAAACAGGAAGTACCCGTGCTAAGAACTATTCAACGCTGGTCTGACCAATCAGAATCCACACTTCAGGATTGTTTTGATCACGTGGACTGGGATATGTTCCGGGTAGCTTGCGGAAATAATCTAGATGCATACACGGATACGGTGACTGCGTTTATAAGGAAGTGTATAGGAGATGTAGTACCCACTGTGACTATTAAAACCTACCCTAACCAGAAACCGTGGATAGATGGTAGCATTCGCGCAAAACTGAAAGCGCGAACCACCGCATTTAACCATGGCAAGGTGACTGGGAATATGGCAGAATATATACAGTGTAGTTATTCACTCCACAAGGCAATCAAACAAGCTAAACGTCAGTATAGAGACAAAGCGCCTGGTACGGCAATTGCTCGGCCTACAGAGGGTAGTGCATACGGCCCAGTACATCACTGGGGCTAAGCTGCCTACCATCCAGGACCTCTACACGAGGCGGTGTCAGAGGAAGGCCCTAAAAATTGTCAAAGACCCCAGCCACCCAAGTCATAGACTGTACTCTCTACTACCGCATGGCAAGCGGTACCAGAGTGCCAAGTCTAGGACAAAAAGGCTTCTCAACAGCTCTGGGAGTGTGGTGCCTGGAAAACAACCTCTCACTCAATGTCAACAAAACAAAGGAGATGATCGTGGACTTCAGGAAACAGCAGAGGGTGTACCCCCTTATCTACATCGATGGGACCGCAGTGGAGACGGTGGAAAGCTTCATGTTCCTTGGCGTACACATCACTGACAAACTGAAATGGACCACCCACACAGACAGTGTAGGGAAGAAAGCAAAACAGAACCTCTTCAACCTCAGGAGGCTAAATAAATTTGGCTTGTCACCAAAAACCCTCAAAAACTTTTACAGATGCACAATTGAAAGCATCCTGTAGGGCTGTATCACCACCTGGTACGGCAACTGCACCGCCCGCAACCGCAAGGATCTCCAGAGGGTGGTGTGGTCTGCCCAACACATTACCGGGGGCAAACTACCCGCACTCCAGGACACCTACAGCACCACCTGAGCCGCTGCCTGTTCACACCGCTATCATCCAGAGGTCAGTACAAGTGCATCAAAGCTGGGACCTAGAGACTGAAAAACAGCTTCTATCTCAAGGCCATCAGACAGTTAAACAGCCATCACTAGAACATTTGAGGCTGCTGCCTATAGGCATAGACTAGAAATCACTGGCCACTTGAAGGAATGTAACACTAGTCACTTTAATAATGTTTACATATCTGGCATTACTCATCTCATATGTATATACTGTATTCTATACTATTCTACGGTATCTTGGTCACTTAATAATGTTTACATATCTTGCATCACTCATCTCATATGCATTTACTGTATTCTATACGATTCTACTGTATCTTAGTCACTTAATAATGTTTACATATCTGGCATTACTCATCTCATATGTATATACTGTTTTCTATACTATTCTACTGTATCTTAGTCCGTTCTGCTTTGACATTGCTCGTCCATATATGTATTTAGTCTTAATTCATTCCCACTTAGATTTGTGTGTATTGGGTATATGTTGTGTAATTTGTTAGATATTACTTGTTAGATATTACTGCACTGTCAGAGCTAGAAACAGAAGCATTTTTCGAAATAACATCTGCTAATCACGTGTATGTGAGCAATACAATTTGGTTTGATTTGATACTGCTTACCACCTACAGTAAGACTGCTCTCTATCCATCTTTCCCACATACAAGGACGGCATTCAAATCACACTGCTTTGAACTTGTGCTGTCCCAGATGTAGTCTGACTATGTTTATAACTGTATATTTTAAATGGTTAGTAATAGCCTTTAATTCTTAAATATTCTTAGTAAAAAAAAATCTGTTTGTAATACTGTAAACATAGCTTTCACTGACTGTAAAACGATCTCAAGAATCAGACAAGAAGAGTCAGGAAAATGTAAATGTTTTACTCTACTCTTGTAGACCAATTATGATAATGGTCACTGACAAGTATCATGGGTTGTAATTGTTCTTTTAAATAAATTAGACATTTTCTCTGCTTTCTGCATAATCATTTTGACCTTTCACCCTCCACACTGAGCCAGGGAATTGTGCTCATATGAAGAAATGTAAATGAGACTTGTGTGAAGAGCCAAGAACTCTTATTTTCCAGTCAAATCCCACCATTAAAATTATGTTTTGAACGTTCCTTGTTCATTCATTCACCATGTCTGGTTTTCAAAGATCAAATAGTGTATAGAAGCATTTATGTTTTTCTCTCTGACAAAAATTGGTTCAATTGAGTATCATGCGTCAGACAGAGATTCTTTGAGCTTTTCAGACTTCCATCTTTACTGCATCATCTTACAGGAAGTCAGATATTGCACTTGAATAGAGTGTCTGTCAAGTAAGAGTAGTTCAAATGATACACATCCAGTGTTGAGAACTTGATTTGAATAAAGGTGTCAACCCTGTCACTGAGTTCTGTATCTGGGACTAATTTCCACACAAATATGTATCAAATGTTTTAAAGAAATGTACTACAATCAGGGGTTGGAACTGAAATTATTTTCCAATCGTTTCGTTCTGAACAGAACCATATTCCCCGCCTGTCCGTTCCACTCTTCCAACCATTAAATTAATTAACCAATCAGTGTGGATAGAGCAGTTTGCTATGGAGCAGGTAAGCGATTTCATCTATTGTAATGAAATGGGCAGGGAGCAGGCCTCGAACCCTCGACCTTCTAGCCCGAAGTCTAGCGCGCTATCGACTGTGCCCCAAAAGCATGCTCGAGCGGCAGAGTCGATATCCGCGCTTATACACCCAGGGTCGTTACACTTTATAGGAAAGTCGTTAAGAGCACATTGTATTTTGCGGTGACAGCATGGTTTAATCACAATGAAAGACAAACACACACTGTGCTGCCAGTCATCTTGTTATGACATGCATTATCTGAGTTGGGCCCACAGAATTATACCTACGGAGGAGCGGCTTCTAACTTTGAAAGTCTCTGAACTTCCGAGTTGTATAGTATCCTTAACTAGCTTTGAAAAGGTATATCCATTCTTCTGTAATTAAACATATCTCCCTAATTTTAGAATTACACACATTAACGTCCTCAGGAGGCTACAGTGACATATGATTCAGAGGGGAGGGGCGGGTAGCCTTCACACACACCCACTGGTAAAGATTTCCAGCTGGCAGGCAGACGCTTGAATCCGTTTCTGAGTGACAGAGTGATAGCTTTGCAAATGTGCTTTGTTGCGATTTTTGTGGGACTGAAAAGAAAATGCCCGGAACATAAAATAACATTATTAACCGGTTCTCGTGCTTTTAAAATAACAGTTCTCTTCCCGAACAGCATAGATCACTTTCGTTTCCAGCATAACCGGTTCCAACCCTTGCCTACTATGGATCGTCTTTGCTTTTTTATTAGGCCTGGTAGTGTATAATTGACAGTTTAAAACATTCCCTTGATGGTTGCCCTGCCCTCTGACTTCTGTGATATGTGTCATCTGTTTACAATGTCGACTAAAAACCGTGAACCAACATTTACTCATTTTGTTGTTTGCCCCACAGCGTGACACTATCTTCATTTTACACACAGCAGACAGGCTATGCCAATGTCCAAAATGTTTCTTCTTTTCACATTGTAATTCCATGACATTTCGATATCACATTGAAATGAAAGTCAAAGTGTATTGAATTACAGTTCATCCCATGTTCATATTTTCTGTCAGAATTTTTGCTAATATCTTTTTCATCTCTTCAGTATTTTAACTTGTCAACGTTCACAACACGTTTAATATTGAGATGTACACAATAACATCTGAATCCCCAAACTTCCAAATCAGCTTATAGGCAGGAAATGGATACACAATAAACCTCATAAGGGAATCATTTCTAAATCCTCCCAAATCCTTTTTCTTCATAAGCACCTGGTAACATGTTTAAAATATCAGGCATTACCCAGCTTACTCTATTCAATATCAAGTCTCAGGCAAGCTGCAGAAAAAAACACCTCATATTTCAGCATTTGCTTTTTAATTTCCTCTGTGCTGCTATCAGACATAGACTGGAGTCTTTTTTTCTCTCTTAACATGCTATGGGGATGGATGATAAAAGTGTTGTGTTATTCAGTGTGACCTGATGGTGCTTTTACAATGTCCTTTCATTCAGGGGTCAGCTCCTGGGTTTTATCTTACATCTGACTGTCATTCACACTGCGCTGCGATACGCCAGATGCATGAAACCCCTTGATGAGTCTCCCAGCCTTTGGAAATATCAGACGTGCATAAACAGCTCTTCCTGATCCTCACTACTCCTCCAGTCACCACCTGAGTGGGCGATGATGATGTGGCCATGCTCAGTTCTTCACTGCCGCCTGTCTTATAAAAGGCCATGCCTGGTTGGACAGCCTTCTGCAGTGTTCTGCTGTGTGAAGGTCACTTAGGTAGAGGAGAGGAGCTAGAGGAGAGTGGATGGCTGAGTCTCTGGCTGTGCTCGGAATTCTTATGTGCTCTAGCTAGCTAGTCTATGGTAGCACTTCAGTTCACAGCGCTATATATCTATGCATATTGTAGACCCACTTACTGTGCCTACGGGCAGCATTCTATCCTGTTTAAAGTATTCATGAACACTCATAACATGTTTTCTACATTTGACATGAATCAAAATATCACATTCACATGGAAAGTAATATGCTGAAGTTGTGATGGCTGGCTGTTAGTGGAGGTGTGTTAGTCTACAAGTGTCTTTAGACTGGGCTGTCAAAGTGAGACAGGGCGTTTTCTTCCCCTGTTCTGTGGTGCACTGCACAGACTGCATCTACATTAGCATAATATACATGGATTGCTTCAGCATCAGTAATAATATTCATCATTTTATTGAATCAGCGATTTTATCCCCAGCTCTAAGAGGACAGGATAGCCGAACACGTGCTGCTGCCTCTGCCCATTTAGCCAAGCCGACTAGCATGCTGGCTCTGCCCATTTAGCCAAGCCGACTAGCATGCTGGCTCTGCCCATTTAGCCAAGCCGACTAGCATCCTGGCTCTGCCCATTTATCCAAGCCGACTAGCATCCTGGCTCTGCCCATTTAGCCAAGCCAACTAGCATGCTGGCTCTGCCCATTTAGCCAAGCCGACTAGCATGCTGGCTCTGCCCATTTAGCCAAGCCGACTAGCATGCTGGCTCTGCCCATTTAGCCAAGCCGACTAGCATGCTGGCTCTGCCCATTTAGCCAAGCTGACTAGCATCCTGGCTCTCGTACTGGGATGAAGGAGAAGAAAATAATCTTTTCCCAACTGCACCATTTTCTCTGTCTATTACTTACAACCTACCACATAATGAGCTTCTGCCACCACACATTTCCACCATCGCTGAAATTAATATACGTTTTCCTTCCAGATAATGGAAATATGCAAATGTCTGATTTATTTTGTCCATCCATGCTTTCTTTCATTACCCTATTCTAGGGTTGTATATTGCTATGAATAAATAATCCAGTAGTAGCACATCATTATTCATTGTGGTTATTAAATAACGTTAATATTTCGATAAGTCTATTACCTGTAAAGGGGTGCTACTCTTGTCTCGCAGCATAACCTCCATTTCACGCCCGCATTTCTACCTCGTCTATATTTATAGCTTTTGACCTTGAGTTGGCATAATAGACGATGCATTGATCTCCTGAAAAGGAAACATGTCCTGGGTTATCACTGTGTCACTGGCCAGGCCCCATTTAGACTGTTTAAATTAGGTTTGCTCATCAGCCTTAGAGGACTGTGAGATCCATTTTGACCTATAAGTTGGAGGGGCAATATCATTGACATGATGTACTTCACAATTTGAATTTTAAATCATATTAATTCAGTCATTACACAATGTGACAGCGGAGACATTGGGAGTTGAAATGAAATCCTATTCAATTAAAGTGTCCCTCCAAAGCTTCTTGGCACATTGCAAGTAGTATTTCTGCTAAACTCTGTCACTCCCATGAAAAAAATTCCAGACTAGAATTACTAGTTGGCTTTGAAGCTATAAGCAATTTTTTTCATTTGGCATGCCTACTGTACCATTTAGTTGACCCATGAAATCTGATATTGACAGGGCTGGCCTTTTGGGAGTTTTTTTCTCATGGGCTCAGAGACTATTGTGGTTGTTTTTATGACGTAATGATACCAGTCAAATGGACATCATTCACATGAAATGTTCATGCCCTGCACTGGCCGGTTAAGAACAAGTAACGAACAGAACCTGCAGAAAATGCCCTCAATAAGTTTTGTTTTTAAATTGGCTATGACACAATACTGTGCAAAAAATGGATTTTCAAAGAGCTTTCTATTTTGACCTTACAGTAACTGTGAAATTATTTGATTAAGTTCACTGTTCTCTGCAAACCACAAAGTCACCTTTCACCATTCTACAGTATGTGACTGATCCCCTCTCTCTCCACTCCAGGTTTCTCTATCCTCCAGGCCATCATGGAGTCAGCGGTGGCCAATAACTGGCAGGTTACGGCCCGGTCGGTGGGCAGCATAGTGGACCCTACAGAGTACAAACGCATCATAGAGGAGATGGACCGTAGGCAGGAGAAACGCTTCCTCATCGACTGTGAAGTGGGAAGAATCAATGCCATCCTGGACCAGGTACAGTACAGTGGGATTTAACACTAATACACTGCTGCAGTAGCTAAGGGGGTTCATTGAACTACACTTGGATGATGAGTTACCTTACCTGAAACCTGAAGACTGATGTAAGAGCTAATTGCATTGCAACCCGAGTTTGGTTGTATTGGGGCTTGTGGATCAACTGAATGAATAGACAACCAAGGTTTGCTATCGTATTTATACTCTTATACTTATGGGAAGAATTAACACACACACAGTTTATGAGCTTTGGATCTTAGGCCACCTGACACCACTTATTTAGTTATGTGTGTGCATGAATTTAATCTTGATGATCTTGATTCTACAAAAGATTATTAAAAGTTTAGTTGTGCACTTCTTGTTTGTTTTCAAATACAAAGAGGACTTTATACAAGAGAGTCTGATTCACCCACGTAGCTCTCTGGCTGTGTTCCATCCTTTCAGAGAAGCCATTTAGGAGCCTCAATCTGCCTCCATTCCTTCAATACCTCTGAAAGTCCCATCTCCATTAGTAGGGGCCTCTCCTGGCCTCTTCAGCGTTGTACTTCTTATTCCTTTTCCATTATTAGCCTCGAAGATGTTTAACAGGGCTTTTCCATTACCCTCGAAGACGTTTAACAGGGCTTCTCCATTACCCTCGAAGATGTTTAACAGGGCTTCTCCATTACCCTCTAAGACGTTTAACAGGGCTTCTCCATTACCCTCGAAGACATTTAACAGGGCTTCTCCATTACCCTCGAAGACGTTTAACAGGGCTTCTC
The DNA here is from genome assembly GCA_030435695.1 of Brachymystax lenok tsinlingensis. Lineage (NCBI taxonomy): Eukaryota > Metazoa > Chordata > Actinopteri > Salmoniformes > Salmonidae > Brachymystax > Brachymystax lenok. The sequence continues at coordinate 19,971,487 of CM059792.1, read as the reverse complement.
CATTACCCTCGAAGATGTTTAACAGGGCTTCTCCATTACCCTCTAAGACGTTTAACAGGGCTTCTCCATTACCCTCGAAGACGTTTAACAGGGCTTCTCCATTACCCTCGAAGACATTTAACAGGGCTTCTCCATTACCCTCGAAGACGTTTAACAGGGCTTCTCCATTACCCTCGAAGACGTTTAACAGGGCTTCCCTATTACCCTCAAAGACGTTTAACAGGGCTTCTCAATTACCCTCGAAGACGTTTAGCAGGGCTTTTCCATTACCCTCAAAGACTTTTAACAGGGCTTCTCCATTACCCTCGAAGATGTTTAACAAGGCAGTAAGGCTAAACCCCTTACTAACCTCACACACCACAAACAGAGGGAACATTCTCTCTTTAAAGGGGTTATTGTGCAATATAACAAAAACACAGGGAAAACTAAATTCAAGCTTGTTGGTTCTTGTTTGAGGTCGACTCTTGGGCTACATTTTCACTTAGGAATAACAGCTACTATTAACAATGGTTCCTCGTTTCCTAGGTGATCAGCCACTGAATTGGCCATTAGTGTTGATTTTTATGTATTTGTTAATGTCTGCTGTGCACAAGCTTGGAATGGGTTCACTAATGCTATTGTTAAGAATGTAATTTAATCCCAGTTGTTTTATTTTTTGGCTTGTTACACTCAGGATGACATTTAATGCTGATATACAGAGTTTGATTAATTAGTGATGTAATTCCCATCTATAACTAAATGCTTTAGGTGTTTTCATAAAACATGTTTCCCTTTAGTTTTTTTCTAACATAATTGATATGTTGGAAATATCCCTGAGCAGTGACATTGGTCAAAGGCCTTTTTTCTAGCATTCAATCTGTCAATTGAAAATTGAAGTAATGCCACAATTTGTCATCTTTAGTCAGTGGTGTTGCAGGGTTTTCTCTGAAAATGTAACAGAGCTCTAATGAGATGGAGGGCCAGGGGCAGACGGTTCAAAAGAATGGGATTTACTGACTGACTCCCAGGACCTTCAATCCACACAGGACTTCCGTTCTTCATAATGACACTGTTTGTTTCACCCATGCTAGGCTTCCTTAATATTTTACACAAAACATACAAGGTTCATATGATGGTGTGTGTGTGTCTCATATTCATCATTAATCATGGCTGAACCCTGACCCTGTCCTCTGCTGAGGTGTGTGTATGTGCGTACATGCCTCTGGCTCTCATATAATGATCCTTCATTATGATGCGCTAAAGAGTGTTACTGTAACCTTTCAGACAGATTTGTGTTCATTGCCACTTGACCTTGAAGGATGTATCTGAAAGTGACAGAATATCACTTTCTCATTCAGGTCAGGATAAATGTTTACCTGTCCTGACTAATGCAATAGGTTGAGTTCTGGACATGTATTAGCAGAATTCAGCTTATTAATTCTGAGCTGTCCTACGAATACCAATATGGTCATTATGTTTAACGTCACGCAATTCTAAGTGTGATATCTCTGCTTTCTGAGTCCTGACAGTCACAGCCCCAGTATGTTGAAGCCAGCGGTGACTCTGGTGTTTGAGACTGGCAGGGCACTGGGTCTGCATCTCTCAAGGACGGTTCAGTATGTGGGTCGTCACATCAACACTTTGCTTTAATATCAGCAGCTCCCAGTGTAAGTAGGACACACGCCGTCCAATAACGGCATATAATCAGCCTGCTAAAAATAGCCCTAGCCTCCTAGCCTGAGGGAAGATCTCACACAAAGGCAGGCATGAGCCTGAACACAACCATAATCACTCAACGATGCACTGGGCTGGATGGGATAAGGAGAAGCCACCAGAAACCAGCAGCCATTTTGTACTGTATTCCTCGAGTTGTGTGCAGTTCTGAAGGCACAGTATCTGAGAGATGCACAGAGAGGAGGGCTCCCTATCTCTCAATATGAACCCGATGCCTTGTAATTCAAAAAGCATGCCTAGCACAGTGGCTCCTCCTATTCAATCATATAGTCGTTACTCATTATAGTTTCTCTCAGCGTGGTAGTTTGGTGCTAGACAGACCAGAGGGTGTGCTGGGCTGAGGTTCTGTATGTGTTGATTTGTGGGGTCTGGGAGCTTGCCCTGCCCTGCAGGCTCTCTCACCATATTAAAGGTATCAACCTGCTCATCCTCTCACTAAAGAATAGGCCCAGGCATTAATGGATGGTTCTTGGGAGAGACCTCACTCCCACAAGCTGTTCATAAATTATAAAGCGACACATGTGTAATCCTGGCCACAGGACCAGTTTACCACAAGAGAAAAAAAGAGAGAGAGGGAGAGTGGGTAGACTAGAGACTAAAGTGGATGGAGAGAGAGAGAGAGAGTGAGAGAAAGAGAGAGAATAGAATGCTTGTGGGAATGGAGCCATGCATGCAGCCTCCCTCTGCTGTGCTGTGTTCTGCTGGGTGATGGTGTAGGAGAAATGGCAAAATGCCCACTGGTGGACTAAAATTCCACACCCACAGAGGAGAGGAGGAGAAGAGGGAGAGGAGGGTGGATGAGCTGGATTCTGCTGGTGGGGAAAATGGGAGCTTGTAGAGGGAACCTGACTGTGTGTGAATTACCATATTGCTAAATGGTTTGTTTTACATAGATATCAGTGTCAACGGTATGACGTGATACACTGTTGTTGTAGTGGTACTGTAGTTGTAGTATTATTAATACACATTTGTATTACCCTTTCCTGCTGAATTGTTTTACCTGTTAATTAAGCATAGAACGAGGTTTAAGTAGAAGGGGAAAGGGGAGGATTTGAATCCTAGAGATGCCAGTTCACATTCTGAAGGAGTTGGATGACAAATGACCTCTAATACAGCCACAACAAAGAAAAGGCTCCATCAGTGGGAATGCTTTTAAAGGTAGCCAAATCCTTTGGAAGACACCGGGGTATAGATGGAGTTCTGTACAGAGCCACGGCTCCAGTCTGCTTAATTAGAAAAGATTCCCCTATGAATACTTAGGCTGATGGTCCAGCAGCAGCACAACCCAGTACAGAACAGCACAATCAGGAGGAGAGAAGAGATGAAGATAACTGGGCTTTCTTACACGAAAGCCCTCTCCCTCCCAGACAGTCTGATGGGCTGGTTTATAACTTCTACTGCAGAGGAATACAGCACCACATTTCAGCTAGAACTTCATCTGAATGTTAAGAGTTAGTGTGTCTAATCTCATCACCCAGAATCAAATCTTCCTTGCGTGCTGGCCATTGGCCAACTACTCGATTTTAATGTTAAGGCTGTCAAGGACTAGTGTGTTTCAGTCTGGAATCTTAGGTTAATCTTCATAGATTTGTTGTTTTTCTTAGTGATGAGTTATTATGCCTTTTGAAGGGTAAGAATTATTTATTATCAATCGTCCTGTTTTTTTATCACAAAGGGAATTGACTAAATGTCTACAGATGTCACGACTTCCGCCGAAGTCGGTCCCTCTCCTTGTTCGGGCGGTTTTCAGCGGTCGACGTCACCGGCCTTCTAGCCATCGCCGATCCATTTTTTCATGTTCCATTTGTTTTGTCTTTGTTTTACACACCTGGTTTCAATTCCCAAATTCCATGTTCATTATTTAACCCTCTGTTTTCCGCATGTTTTTTGTGTGTGATTGTTTGTTGTTCTTTGTCGGTATATTACGGCTGGTTATGTCGCCCGTGTGTTTAAAGGGCACATTGGATTTTGTTATTCCTTTTTTCCCGTATTTTATTAAATACGTTGTTCACTCATCTCTGCTTTCCTGCGCCTGACTTTTACACCAGCTACACACACCGGCTCTGACAACAGATGTAGGACAATAATTTGAGCCAATTTGCTACAGCAGGAAAGAAAATCCTGCAGCAACAGGAAATATGAATTGTTATGTGGATTATAATTCATGGAAATTTTGTAGGGGTTGATACATTTTTACATGGAAATTACAAACTTTAGAAGCCTTTTTAAACCTCTAATACACTACAAGTTTTACATTTCCTTCATTGCTGGAATGTTTTCCTGCATTGCTGGAATGTTTTCCTGCATTGCTGGAATGTTTTCCTGCAACAGGGTGATCAAATTAAGAACGTACATCTGTAGCTGTTTTCTCCTGGTGTCACGACTTCCACCGAAGTCGGTCCCTCTCCTTGTTCGGGCGGTGTTCGGCAGTCGACGTCACCGGTTTTCTAACCATCACCGCTCCCTTTTTTCGTGTGTCCTTTGGTTTTGTCTTTATTGTACACACCTGATTTTAATTATCTCCCAATCACGCTCCTGCATATATTCCTTCCTTCCCCTCTTTGCCCTGTGCGTGATTGTCAGTGTTCATTGTTAGTTTCCCAGTCTGTGTACTGAGGGCTGGTATAATTTGGTTCTTGTTGTTTCCGGGTTGTTTGTTCGCCCGTTATTTTGATCGTGTGGGTATTTTGCCTCACCAGCATGTGTTTGTACTATTGACTGGTGGCTTTATTAAAGTACCTTTTCACACGCATCTCAACCTCCTGCGCCTGACTCCTTTTCACTACGGAACCACTGCCTTGACACCTGGCCATGATATGAACGCTCCACCCTCTGGCTCCGGCTGCAGACACAGCTAACAGCTGACATATGGTCACACTGTGATAGATTGACTTTCAGAGAGGGAGTGGCTCCCTCCTGTTAGCCTGTTGCTCCACCAACCATAAGATTCATCCTCAGTGAATGTAATGCAACACACACTGACCACACATTGACTACACATCACTTGCTAATATTTGAGGCTGATTTGTGAAGAGGACAATAACTATAAGCATTCCTTTATGGCACCTAGGCTGTCTATAGTCAATACTGGAGCTCCTCTCTCACGCTCTCCAAGTGTGCAGTTGGATAGGATCTAGACTGTTTGACAGTTCTCCTTTTTCACTAGGCCTTTGAAGAGTATTTCCATCCCCAAAGGGGATAATGGTGAGCTGTCCTTCCTGACTAGGGAGGTGTAACCATAGAAATAGAATAGAGTGACATTCTATTTGTCTAGAACACACTGGCCTGGCCCACCTAGCCCCTGACCAACCAACCGGCCAATAACAACAGAGCCTGGTTCAGATCAGTAAGTGAACTGATGTGACTGAGGAATGAGGATGACCCCACAAACGTTCCCATCTGTCTGTTTTAGGTGCAAGCTATACATATTATCATCCCAGGGGAAGCAGGAAACTGGAGCTCCAGGATCCTAGAAATATTTGTTATGCACACATCACATGCTTTATTTTTATTTGATATTTTCTGGCCTAGAGAACAAGACGTATAAGACAGCAAATTATGCATCCACAAGCTATTATGCATACTGTCTTCATATACAGCCATTATGTCTCCTAGACTGGAACTGGCCTCCTTTGAATGGTAATGCGTATGAGTCACTGAAATACCTCAACTCGCCATACTTGCGTGTGTGCTTGCGCGTAGGCACACACACACACACACACACTGAAAAGTGGCTTTTCATTAGCAGGGACTGAAATTGGATTTGCATAGTCATACATCTCTTCAACAGAGAACCAGCACAGAGGACCACAGAGATATTCCAGCTTTCTGCATTTCAGATCACAGCGCAATATTAAGTTACGAATGAATTACTACGAATGAAACAGACTTCAATATTTGAGCCAAAAATAACTTTTCAAGTGGCACATTTTTAGAGGATGGCCTGTGAGTGGCCTGTGTTTTACTGTGTGATGCAGTTGGCCCGATCCTTTCTTTCTGTGACTCTTCAGAGGAGAATATTAGCTGCTGGCTCCAGGCGCTGCAGCTTCATTATGTGCTTGCTGTGTTGTCACACTTGGACCACCGTGGATTCTTCCCTCTCACATGGGGCTTTTTGTTCCCTGTTCTTTATTAATTGATATTTTTGATTATGCATACTTTCTCACGCATGGTGCCTTGCCTGCCTGCTGCAGGGAGAGATGATGAGAGGCTGAGGGGCAGGTTGGTTTTGCATGTGAGATCAGATCCTCCACTGCAGACAGAGTCCCACTGTCAAGGAGCCTGTCGGTATCTCTGTGTCTTCTTCCATGGCAGTCAAATGGCTATGAAAGCCATTACAGGTGTTATTACACTATCCCACACATTGGGAACCTGGCACCGTTAAAACGATGAGTCGGAAGACCTTCCAGTTCCGCAAATATCCTCCCTCGGAGAGAGGAGAAGTTTGGGGGAGCAGGCAGGACCTGAGGGAGGGGTTACTGGTGGAGGCGGAAAATGTCAAACACAATGAAATCATTGAGCACCGCCTCCCAGGGTAGCGGGATTTAGTGTGGGAAGTGGATGGGGAGGATAGGGAGAGGGACTGAGCTGTAATCTTGGAGGATGGAGGATGTTCTCTCTCCAAAGACAATTAGGACATATTAAAGGGACTAAGCAGATGATGGTTGAAGGGTAGCGGTGTGAATGAAAGGACTGACTGGATGCTGTCTGAATGACAGTCACAACGGGCAGATGGATGCCATTACAGATGGAGACTTAATTTGTGAAGATGTCCTTTAATGTGATAAAACACTTCTGAGACAGAAAGTCCTAATCCTACGGTGTTTCTTTTGTTACATCTAACAATACAGCCCTCCGTGACATTGAGGGAAGTGGAGGAGATATGAAAATTGAATAAGCGATGCAACGCACCACATTGTATGTCCTTGCCTTGATACTCTTACAATAATAATTATCCATATTGGGTGTTATTCAAAGGTCAAATGAAACATACCGTAACTTTACCACCAGTTCCTCATTGGAATTCATAGGAATTTTCTCAAACTACAATGTGTCAAATTCTCTCCTACATAACACTGGATGTTTGATATTCAGTAGAGTTGCAGTGGCACGTAGGGATTCTCCTTGTCTAAACTGTGGGGGAGGAAGTCTAAAAAGACAGTGAAAAAAATTAAAAATGAACTCCCTTTCATCACCCTCTCAGTACTGTACTGTATGTATCTCCATGATGAAAGCACCTTGTTGTTCTACTCTGTTCCATTCTGCCAGGGATTAAGAATGAAAAGTTTGGTAACCTACAGCGCCTTCGGGAAAGTATTCAGACCCCTTGACTTTTTCCACAGTTTGTTAGGTTACAGCCTTATTCTAAAATGTATTAAATCGTTTTTCCCCTCATCAATCTACACGCAATACCCCATAATGACTAAGCAAAAACAAGTTTTTAGAAATGTTTGCTAATTTATAAAAATGGAAATATGACATTTACGCAAGTATTCAGTACTTTGTTGCAGCGATTACAGCCTCTGAGTCTTCTTGGGTATGATGCTACAAGCTTGGCACACCTGTATTTGGGAGTTTTTCCCATTCTTCTCTGCAGATCCTCTCAAGCTCTGTCAGGTTGGATGGGGAGAGTTGCTGCACAGCTATTGTCTTTTTTCAGGTCTCTCCAGAGATGTTCAATCGGGTTCAAGTCCGGCCACTCAAGGACATTCAGAGACTTGTCCCAAAGCCAGTCCTGCGTTGTCTTGGCTGTGTGCTTAGGGTCATTGTCCTGTTGGAAGGTGAACCTTTGCCCCAGTCTGAGGTCCTGAGCACTCTGGGTCAGGTTTTCATCAAGAATCTCTCTGTACTTTGCTTCATTCATCTTTGCCTCAATCCTGACTAGTCTCCCATTCCCTGCCACTGAAAAACATACCCACAGCATGATGCTGCCACCACCATGCTTCACTGTAGGGATGGTGCCAGGATTCCGACAGACATGATGCTTGGCATTCAGGCCAAAGAGTTCAGTCTTGGTTTCATCAGACCAGAGAATCTTGTTTCTTGTGGTCTGAGAGTCTTTAGGTGCCTTTTCGCAAACTTCAAGCGGGCTGTCATGTGCCTTTTACTGAGGAGTGGCTTCCGTCTGGCCACTCTACCATAAAGGCCTGATTGGTGGAGTACTGCAGAGATGGTTGTCCTTCTGAAAGGTTCTCCCATCTCCATAGAGGAACTCTAGAGCTCTGTCAGAATGACCATCTGGTTCGTTGTCACCTCCCTGACCAAGGCCCTTCTCCCCCGATTGACCAGTTTGGCTGGGCGGCCAGCTCTAGGAAGAGTCTTGGTGGTTCCAAACTTCTTCCATTTAATAATGATGGAGGCCACTGTGTTCTTGGGGACCTTCAATGCTGCAGAAATGTTTCGGGAACCCTTCCCCATATCTGTGCCTTGATACAATCCTGTCTCGGAGCTCTACGGACAATTCCTTCGACCTCATGGCTTGGTTTTTGCTCTGACATGCACTGTCAACTGTGGGACCTTATATAGACAGGTGTGTGCTTTTCCAAATCATGTCCAATCAATTGAATTTACCACAGGTGGAGGATGGAGGATGTTCTCTCTCCAAAGACAATTAGGACATATTAAAGGGACTAAACAGATGATGGTTGAAGGGTAGAGGTGTGAATGAAAGGACTGACTGGATGCTGTCTGAATGACAGTCACAACGGGCAGATGGATGCCATTACAGATGGAGACTTAATTTGTGAAGATGTCCTTTAATGTGATAAAACTCCAATCAAGTTGTAGAAACATCTCAAGGATGATCAATGGAAACAGGATGCACCTGAGCTCAATTTCGAGTCTCATGGCAAAGGGTTTGAATACTTATGTAAATAAGGCATTCTGTTTTGTATGTTTAATACATTTGAAAAAATGTCTAAAAACCTGTTTTCACTTTGTCATTATGGGGTATTGTGTGTAGATTGCGCCTGTACCATAACAACATGTGGAAAAAGTCAAGGGGTTTGAATACTTTACGAAGGCACTGTGTCTCGGAGTAACTTTGGTAACTAAACCTGAACTAGTCATTAGAGTAAACACAACAGCTAGCTTTGGTTGTTCATGCCCGCCTGCCTGCTATCACTGGGAGAGAACAGTTTTGGTCCTAATTAAATCTATAATACAGCCCTGCTGCATATACAGCTACAGCAGAAAATGGCAGAGAGCACTTTTCGTTTGAGAAGGCAGTTGTGTTATGAAAGGGGAATTTCTCTGCGCGCCTTAAATTCTGACCTTATTTTACACACTGATGGTAATGCAAAGGAACAAGCATTGTCATCGCAGCACAAGTCACATCCATGCATGCACACACACACACACACACACACACACACACACACACACACACACACACACACACACACACACACACACACACACACACACACTCACACTCACACTCACACTCACACATACACACACTCATCGGAACACCCAAGCACTCCGACACACACACATGCAAACACTTGTATACATTATCCAAGGAACATTATTTAAGAAAGCCAATTATTCTGGTTTGTTTGTTTTTGAACTGAAAGATGACAGTTGAGTCTGTGAGGTTTCTGCTGCTCTACAAATGCCACTGATGGGGATGGTGAAGGTGCACTATATTTTCTCATTAGTGCAAATAGACTGGAGACCCACAACTTTGACCAAGTGGATCTACGCTCTACTACTGAGGACTAATAGATGCTTTCAGGTTCCATTGTGTCTTCTTGGAACAGTAGATTAATAGAGTATGTGATGTCATGTCATTTGATGCCTCTTCTAACTGTGGTGTTGTTTCCCTCTCCTGCAGGTAGTAACCCTGGGGAAGAACAGCAGAGGCTACCACTACATCCTGGCTAACCTGGTGAGTAGAGTAACACAATAGCCCTCCTCTCACTCTCAAACATTTATGAGAAATTTGGAATTTGAACAAACTATACTTTTACGAACAAATAAGAACACACATTATCTGCACCAATAAGAAGGTTTGAACTTTTTATGCTTAGCTTGCACCGTTATCCAGAAAACAATGTATGTTTTAACTGTAAAGGCATTACAGGTGAAGCTCTCAGTACAGATGAACCCAGTTTTTGGGGACAGATGTTTGATGCCTGCATGTTGTTGGGTACCTCTGGTTTCACTGCAGGGCTTCGCTAACATGACCCTGGACAAAGTGTTTGCTGGAGGAGCCAACATAACAGGCTTCCAGATCATCAACCCAGAGAGCCCAATAGTCACACAGTTCCTCCAGCGCTGGGAACGCCTAGACGAGAGGGAGTTTCCTGAGGCTAAGGGCACTCCACTGAAGGTACAGTACCACACAGCTGTCAATGTTGTGTGGAAGTTTAATTTACGGCATGACACATACTTCTCTCTGCCCATATCTACTGCTGTCCCTTTCTCTCTGCCTAGCTGTTCATATATCTGTGTTTCTGTCACGACTTCCGCCGAAGTCTGTCCCTCTCCTTGTTCGGGCGGCGTTCAGCGGTCGACGTCACCGGCCTTCTATCCATCGCCGATCCACCTTTCATCTTCCATTTGTTTTGTCTTTGGTTTCTACACACCTGGTTTTAATTCCCCAATTACATGTTCATTATTTAACCCTCTGTTTTTGTGCGTTATTGTTCCTGTTAATGTCAGTCTATATTTGGTGGGCATGTTATTGTTGGTACTGGTAAACTACGTTGTGTTGCTCATTTCTGCTGTCCTGCGCCTGACTCATTTGCACCAGCTACACCCGGCACCTGACAGTTTCTTTAGCAGTATCAAAGACAGAACATTTCCACTCACTTGTCAAAAAGAAGGCTGTACTATTCTACTAAAACGCTTTTGTCAAATTTAACCAGATAAACTGTCAGTGAGGCAATAGTAAAATCAAAGAGGAAAAATAGGTTTTCTGTTTGAAAGTACAACAGTATGAACTAGCTTTGGCATAACAGGCAGCAACAGACTGCCAATCACCAATTACTGCTGAATGAAACAAACCTTGAGGCAGAGTGGCAGTGGGCTGTTGAGCTACTGCTGTACCGACTTCATTATTGGTAGACTCATTTTTACCATTTATTCCCTTTTCACATTGTGCTTTATATGTAAGTGGGCTCATTACACAAACCAGCAAGTAGCCTTTGGACTGCTCTTATAATGTCATGATCTGCTGTGGTGGTTGTGTTTCAGTACACGTCAGCGCTGACCCATGATGCCGTGTTGGTCCTGGCAGAGGCCTTCCGGTACCTGCGGAGGCAGAGGGTGGACGTGTCCCGGAGGGGGAGCGCTGGGGACTGCCTGGCCAACCCAGCCGTACCTTGGAGCCAAGGCATTGACATAGAGAGAGCACTCAAAATGGTAGGAGGGATCTTCACAGATGCCCAGGTGTACCCCTGTTACCATGTCTTTAAAATATAGTAGGATATTTTGACTATATTTTGACTATCTTTACTTATTTAGTTGAATTCTTCTAGCAAACCAAGCAAAGTGGTAGTTTTGTGAAGGTTATTACGGTTCCTTGTGTCATGGTGTGCGTGGCAGGTCCAGGTACAAGGTATGACAGGGAATATCCAGTTTGACTCGTTCGGTCGGAGAGCCAACTACAGCATGGATGTGTATGAGATGAAAGTAGGGGGGCCCAAGAAGGTAAGTAGAAAACAGCACAGTGGCTCAACATGCGGATTACAATGAGAAATGAAATGTTCTCCAATACCCATACTTGCTTTCTAAATAGTAGAAATTTGGGGTAAGTGAAAGTTTTATAGTATGTGAACATTTAGTGTGCTTAAAATGCCAGGATGTCACACTCCTTTTGGCTTTTCATCTAGTAGAATTTGCTGCACACTTAAGGAAGAGAATAGTTGTTTTTTTACCCACGTGTGTTTGACAACAGCTGATAATCAGATATGGTGATGTGCTGTACCAAAATGAATGAACACAACTGCACATTAGATGCCGCATTCTCAGTATGGATGAGCCTAGAATGTTGATATTTGTTGCTTCAATTTTATTAAACAGTATGTTCTGTATAGTATGTAGTAGGATTAGTACACAGTATGCAGTTTTAGTAATACCAGTACTCTTTCTTTCTTTCATTCTTTCATTCTGTCTTTCTTTCTTTATAACTGAGAGTACACTTTAAGCTAGCTATTCAAGTAATTACACATTAAATATTTAAGTAGTTAAACATTAGCATGACTCCATAATATAAGTGTGCGTGTAACTGGATTACCTCCATGTAGACAGTGATCTTTACTCAGCTCTGAACAGGGACCAGGGCAGAGCTGAACGCTTTATTGGATTGCCTAACAGCTTTCACCTGTAGTGGATCCTACACTATTGATTTTGCTCCAAACACTGGGGGCTGACCTCGCCCTGCATGCTCCCTATAAGCTCCGTCATACCTGGGGCAGAGGGGGCCGGAGAGGGGATACGCCAAGGCTATCAGGAGTAGTGATAATATATTAGCCAATAACCCCACTACCCCCCACACATACTGGCCTACGATTTTGACGCTGTCGCCATGGTAGCTCTTTGGCTCTGAACTCTGATGGGGTGTCCGCAAAATCTGGCACCAACAGCAGGTGACCACACACTGTCCACATAGCTCAGCTCATCTGGCCCAATCCAACACACACTGTGAGGCAATCTGCAGTAAAAGCTGAGTGAGCACTGTGGAAAAGAACAGTAGGAGAGGAACAGAACAGAGAAAAGAACAGAATACAACAGAACGGAAAAGAAACAAAGTAAAAAGAACAGGAGAACAGAACAAAACAGAATAGATAGCTAGAAGAAATGGAATAGACATTTAGTAAATCTCAGCAGTTATTGAATAGGTTCACAGACGTCAGATGTACATGTTTAGTAGCCGCTCTACATACGCTTAATGTTTATACATGAGCAGAAGCCCTCACTTTGTAAATTGCAACTGAATTTCTTATGGCTGAATAAGACACATTTATTTCATATTTTGTTCTGTTATTAATATTGCCAAGCAGCATGCGAGGAGCATCCCACTGGGCACAGACGTCAGTTCAACGTTGAGCTGTCAACTAATGTGAACTCAACGTGAAATCAACAAAACATTTCACCATCTCATTGGATTTAGGTTAAAAGTTAGGTGAAACAAATGACGAAATGCCCTTACGTTGATAACTTTTTGTGAATCCAATGAGTTTTCCACATTGATTCAACTTCATCACATACATTTTGGGGGATTGAAATGACATGGAAACAACATTGATTCAACCAGTCTTTCCCAGTGGGATTTGATCGGCAGTAATGTATGGTTATGTAATGGACCAGTGACAGTGCAGCTGCAGAAAAGGTGCTGAGAGGGAGATTAGCTGAGCGTTGAATGCTCTTTTTCCCCACTGTATCTGTAGCAGAGGTTAGAGCGTCATCTCCAAGCACAGCACCAGCACAGGGCTTTTTATCACACATCATCAGATACCCCCTTCAGGCCAAGACTCTCATCAGACATGCTCACCTGCCAACTGCTTTACTTACAAATGTCTTTTAAATAGCTGTTTCTTGTAATAACTATGATGTTTCTGTCACTTTCAGACCGGGTACTGGAATGAATACGAAAAATATGTATATATTGTGGATGCGCAGGTCACCAACGAGTCCTCTTCTGTGGAAAACCGAACGATTGTGGTCACTACTATTATGGTACACTTTCCAAGCAGATTTTAAATGTTCCACCTCTAAAAAATTCTGCCACTCAAGGTCAAGGTGTCCATTGTTACATTCTGTCCTGGGAGGGTAGAACTATTTTCTTTTGAGTTGCTTTCCATCCACTCACTACATGTTGAAACAGTCGATTCACAAAGAGTGTTTCAACTGTATCCGTGTGGGTGATAAAGCATTTTGATTTTCCATATTACGGTGGCCTGTTGTAGCAGTGACATCACAATAACGGCTTTGGTAATGAAACTAGTTAGAGCCTATATACTTCATCTAATACACATTCAGTGCATACGTACGTAAGTAAAAATCTGTTTCTTACTCATTAAGTAAATGGTCAATGATGACGGGGATAGATACAACAAAACTACCTGTAATGATAAATTGTTTCTCTCTGGAGATGCAAAATAACTGCCATTTGAAGAGGACATAAAAAGCTTTGGTTTGTTTATCCCTTTGTTAAAATCTATTTTGGATCGACCATTACGAGTTCTGTACTGAAGTATAACCTCTGTGGCTTCCTCCAATATCCAGAGATATTAGGGGTCAAAGGTCAGGGATAGTTAGAGATATTATAGATAAGGTATTTTTAGTTCAAGCAGAGAGATTAATAAAATTAAGATGGATGTATATACGGTTAGTAAGAAGACATTGGTCCTTTTTAAATGTAAAGTAAGGTAAGCCTTATCTTACATTTAAAACGATGGCCTTCTTTCTGACTCTGCCTATTATGTCCTCATCTTAGGCAAATTCAGAATACGAAAGTCAGGCAATATCATCTAGATGTAAGCATGTCATGATCATACTCATATTTAGTAAGGATACTTCTGATAGACACAGGGAAATGGTAGGACCATTGTAATGTTTTGAGAGCGATATCGTTACACCACTCATATAGTGATCATGCGTTAGTCTGTTGACATTGTAAATTGACAGTGGTCATCTCATTTTGCATCAGAATTAGCTGTATTTGACTTTCGGAAGCCCAGTCCTAATAACACAGAGGTTTGAAAAGAAACCTTCAGCACAGAAAGAAAGAAATTGACCATTGTTTTACCCACTGGCGTCCCTTACATTCCTGGCACATTTGATTTTGGAGCCAAGCCTAAAAGAAAACCAACCACACCTCAGTGTTTGAAGAGCCAAGCACATGTTTTAACTCCTCCCAGTGTATTCTGTATGGAAGATAAGCTCAGGAGTTGGTTTGATTAGTTGGAGGATGCAGCCTCCCAGCACATTCATCGATGACATGTGGTTGATGGTGTTGCAATAAGAACTACCAGTACTTTAATCCCTCGTCAATCACTGCCATTTACTTGATGAACTGGAAAGTCTCCCAATCCCCGTTCCCCTGTCTTAGTAAGCCGATGCAAAGCGTATGCACCCTCCACCCAGCCCCTAACTCCTTAGAGTTGTAGCTGGGTTTAGCATGAGGAATCCTGCTGAGAGAACCAGCCCCACCCCTTCCCCCTTCATGCCTATCAGTCACAGGCCTTACTGTCCCCTCTGGCCCTGCCGGGCCCCGCCTCTATTTGGCTGCATTTGGCTGTGGATCGAGTCAACACCCCAACATGCAGTGTGACCAACTCCATGTGGCGCTTCTTGTCCATGCTGTTCTGTTTGTATTTCCTGTCTGTATGCGCTGTGTCTGTCTATGCCTATGTATGTATGTCTGTGTGTGTGTGTGTGTGTGTGTGTGTGTGTGTGTGTGTGTGTGTGTGTGTGTGTGTGTGTGTGTGTGTGTGTGTGTGTGTGTGTGTGTGTGTGTGTGTGTGTGTGTGTGTGTGTGTGTGTGTGTGTGTGTGTGTGTGTGTGTGTGTGTGTGTGTGTGTGTGTGTGTGTCATCCATGCATGTATGCATGTATGTTAAAGAGAACTGGCCTCTGTGAATGGAATGTGTGCATGCTATAAACTCAACATTATGTTTAATTAACAGGAGTCTCCTTATGTGATGTACAAGCGAAACTACTTGTCCCTGGAGGGGAATGACAGATATGAAGGCTACTGTGTCGATTTAGCTGCTGAAATTGCAAAACATGTGGGGATAAGATACAAACTGTCAGTAGTTGCGGACGGGAAGTATGGTGCAAGGGATCCAGAGACCAAGACGTGGAACGGGATGGTGGGTGAACTGGTATATGGGGTAAGTGACAGTCTCGACGTACTGAAGCACTGTCACCAACACAGGGACGGGGGCTTGGCCAGCTCTGGCTTGAGGTATGTGGGCCAGATCTGGTTTACACACCTAAACCAGATCTTCTGCATGCTAAGGACAGACCTTGCCCAGCAGGGTAAATGTGGCCCACATTTATTCAAAAGTGGCCCAGCAACTACGGGTACTTGTTAGGGTCACATATCACAAGCCAGAGCTGGCTCATAAGCAAAGTGTGCCTGCCCTCGCCCTGGTCGCATCTCCCACATTCGGACCAGATCTGGCCCATTACTGTTACGGTGGCAGCACTGATCCATATGTGCCATCCAGCAACCAGATCTGGCCCGCAATCCTCTACTGACTGGGTGTGTGCTTTTCTCCATATGTATCTCCATAAATCAGATCTTAATTGAAAGATTGATTACTGTATGTTATGAACCACTCACTACATGTAAGTATGAGCCCATTTTCTTCTTTCATAAAACCCCAACTGGTTAATGTTTCATTAAGGGACAGATAACATTAAGGGACAGATGACATTAAGGGACAGATGACATTAAGGGACAGATAACATTAAGGGACAGATGACATTTAGGAACAGATGACATTAAGGGACAGATGACATTAAGGGACAGATATATTAAGGGACAGATAACATTAATGGACATATAACATTAAGGGACCGATGGCATTAAGGGACAGATGACAGCCAGACTGTGAGGTGAAAATGAAAAACATCTGCTTGTCAGTTTGAATGCATCTTCATTTAGCACGGAAAAGCATTTTACCGTCGTAATGAACATTTTACCAACCATTCTGCCAAATGACAGCCCTGCCTCTTCAGAGAGCTGAAAGAGAGAGAGATGATCCCCTGTTATAATTGACAGGCTTTGTACAAGCCATGAGACACCTCTCTGCATCAACAATACATCCTCTAGACCATTAATTAGAAATTCACATGCAAATAAGCCAGTGATACATTGAGACAAGGAGTGGCTGGGAGCTGTGTTTTCACAGGGATCCTGCCTAACCCTCACTAAGATGATCCCAGCCCTTGTATGGATTTATATATTTATAAGACAAGGCCGGTCCGTCTGTGACTCTGGTAACTGAGACGCTATCACTGGGAGCATTTATTACCTAGCTGAGATATTCACTAATAAGGCTAGGAGGCTTTGAAGACAATCTGATAAAGGAGTTGAATTTTCCAGGCTGATTCAAATATCATGTGCTGTTTGCGTAAGCTCTTCAATCTCCTGTTTCCATACCTTCTACTTCATTGATTGATCTGACTGAGTAATGGGCTCTTTTGGATTAAGGCAGAGACATTAGCCAATACTAATGCTAACTGAGATTGGCCCATTTTAAACCGTCGGGTCTCACTTTCTTCTCAAGCATATCTGATATTGAATGCATTCTAATCCACCATTTCATTTTACCATTCATCTCTACTCATTGATTTCATCAATACATTATACAGTGGGGGAAAAAAGTATTTAGTCAGCCACCAATTGTGCAAGTACTCTCACTTAAAAAGATGAGAGAGGTCTGTAATTTTCATCATAGGTACACTTCAACTATGACAGACAAAATGAGGGAAAAAAATTATGGTGGAAAATAAGTATTTGGTCAATAACAAAAGTTTATCTCAATACTTTGTTATATACCCTTTGTTGGCAATGACAGAGGTCAAACGTTTTCTGTAGGTCTTCACAAGGTTTTCACACACTGTTGCTGGTATTTTGGCCCATTCCTCCATGCAGATCTCCTCTAGAGCAGTGATGTTTTGGGGCTGTCGCTGGGCAACACGGACTTTCAAAGATTTTCTATGGGGTTGAGATCTGGAGACTGGCTAGGCCACTCCAGGACCTTGAAATGCTTCTTACTGAAGCCACTCCTTCGTTGCCCAGGCGGTGTGTTTGGGATCATTGTCATGCTGAAAGACCCAGCCACGTTTCATCTTCAATGCCCTTGCTGATGGAAGGAGGTTTTCACTCAAAATCTCACGATACATGGCCCCATTCATTCTTTCCTTTACACGGATCAGTCGTCCTGGTCCCTTTGCAGAAAAACAGCCCCAAAGCATGATGTTTCCACCCCCATGCTTCACAGTAGGTATGGTGTTCTTTGGATGCAACTCAGCATTCTTTGTCCTCCAAACACGACGAGTTGAGTTTTTACCAAAAAGTTATATTTTGGTTTCATCTGACATTCTCCCAATCCTCATCTGGATCATCCAAATGCTCTCTAGCAAACTTTAGACGGGCCTGAACATGTACTGGCTTAAGCAGGGGACACGTCTGGCACTGCAGGATTTGAGTCCCTGGCGGCGTAGTGTGTTACTGATGGTAGGCTTTGTTACTTTGGTCCCAGCTCTCTGCAGGTCATTCACTAGGTCCCCGTGTGGTTCTGGGATTTTTGCTCACCGTTCTTGTGATCATTTTGACCCCACGGGTGAGATCTTGCGTGGAGCCCCAGATCGAGGAAGATTATCAGTGGTCTTGTATGTCTTCCATTTCCTAATAATTGCTCCCACAGTTGATTTCTTCAAACCAAGCTGCTTACCTATTGCAGATTCAGTCTTCCCAACCTGGTGCAGGTCTACAATTTGGTTTCTGGTGTCCTTTGGCAGCTCTTTGGTCTTGGCCATAGTGGAGTTTGGAGTGTGACTGTTTGAGGTTGTGGACAGGTGTCTTTTATACTGATAACAAGTTCAAACAGGTGCCATTAATACAGGTAATGAGTGGAGTTACAGGTCTGTGAGAGCCAGAAATCTTGCTTGTTTGTATGTGACCAAATACTTATTTTCCACCATAATTTGCAAATAAATTCATTAAAAATCCTACAATGTGATTTTCTGGATGTGTACCTATGATGAAAATTACAGGCCTCTCTCATCTTTTTAAGTGAGAGAACTTGCACAATTGGTGGCTGACTAAATACTTTTTTTCCCCACTGTAAATACGTTATAGCGATAATGAGATTAAAAAAAAATGCCTGATGACTAGATTTTGATCAAATCATTTTTATTGGCATTGTATTTAAAACATGTCAGTCAGGCTTTGACAACACAGGCAGTTTGATGTGATGTGTTTTGAACCACTAACTCCTCCTGTTCCTGTTCCTGTTCCCATGTTTCCAGAGAGCCGATATAGCAGTGGCTCCTCTAACTATAACATTGGTTCGAGAGGAGGTGATAGACTTCTCTAAGCCTTTTATGAGCCTGGGGATCTCCATTATGATAAAGAAGCCTCAAAAGTCAAAGCCGGGCGTGTTCTCCTTCCTGGACCCGCTGGCCTATGAGATCTGGATGTGTATAGTGTTTGCCTATATCGGCGTGAGCGTGGTGCTCTTCCTGGTCAGCCGCTTCAGCCCCTATGAGTGGCATCTGGATGAGAACGACGAGGCCAAAGACCCCCAGAGCCCTCCTGACCCACCTAACGACTTTGGGATTTTTAATAGCCTGTGGTTCTCCCTGGGCGCCTTCATGCAGCAAGGATGCGATATCTCGCCAAGGTTGGTTACTGTACTCCATGTTTCGTCACCTCAAACTCAGCCATCCTATCATCTACATACTGTACCATCCCTCTGCATTTTATGGTCATAATCACTACAACTCCCATAATGCCATGGTGCATATATGTTATTTTTGGGTTTGGTCTTAGCTTTTTTGCGCTCCAGCCCACCCCATCCACCTACACGCGATCTCTCCCTCATAAACACAGCATCACCATTCTTCACTTGTTCTCTCCAGGCTGCATGTTAGCAGTGATGCATCGCATCCATAAAATAACTTATATCCACCATGCCGGGGACTGTAAAATGCTCAGGGTCATTACATCCGAGAGTAGTTTCCCCTATTCCCCATGACTCTTGGAGGGCTACCGTGTTTTTGCTGCATGTCCCATTTTACGGTCATTAGCCTGGTGCATATAATGTATTTAAAGTGGAAGACATTTTGATGCATTTGCACTCTGATGAAGCACCTTAATATCATTCGATTCGGCCCCACCTCATGACTCATTTCATTATTTTTTATATAGACAAAAAGTCAAGTCCTCTCCCCCCTCTTTTCATTCAATCAGTCCATCTATTCACTCATCATCACTGTTGTAGTGTGTCCCTTGTTCCTTCTCGGAGGACTGTTCAAGCTGTCCCTCCTCATCTTGTCTGGGATGTCAGGCCATTCTAGTCCATCTGAGTGAAGATCAATGAGAGAGTGTTCCAGGCCATGTTGATCAGAGCTGAGCATCAGTCTCACCTGAATAGTGATGGCTACAGTGCTATAGGGTGGGTAACAGTCCTCTGACATCAACACTTAAGCATGGATTGTTCAGATTCCTTCCTCAGTTATTTTTACCTTGCTGTCTCCATGATAAAAGGATTTTTGTTTTGAAGCATTACTCAAGAATTAAAGTGTGTTGTGTACTGAAAGCTGAGTGGCGGCCTCCCATGTGAGTAAAGTCCCCTCTAAATAAAAGGCAAGCAATTTAATCCTTGTAACATAATACTAGAAAAAAACACAAAACATTCTATGGCGAGTTAGGATTTCATTTCTGTCTGCTACTATTTGAAGAGCCCATAAAATGCCAAAGAGTCAATGATACGAATTTAATGAAGACGATTTAGTAAATGTCACTCTCCTGCTTGGAGTATCAGTTTACGTGATAGACTACAGTAAGCTTAAGGTTAGTAGTTACCTTGCCAATGGGGATCGTCAGCCTCATTGAAGCAGATGCACAATAACCTCTGCTTGCTGTGTTCGTGTGTGGTGTCATTCAGCCACAACACAGCCCTCCAGGCAAGCATCATAGAGCAACCAGGCGGGTACAGCATCTCTTACAGCAACACCATGTTTTTCTCTGTGTGAAGAGCATTATCGTTGAGGTATGTGGGTGAGATTTGACATAAATCCAAGATCATTCCGTGGCAATGCTCTGAGGCGGTGCATTTATGTCAATACGTGGGGTGTGATACCCAGACTGCAGATACACAGACTCTAAACAGGAATCAGTGGACTCCAAAGGCATGGCAGCCTCCATCCCTTTGTCAGTGTGTAGGATTGAGCACCCTGCTCTCACGTCCTTCTGTCCTCCTTCCCTCTCTCTCAGGTCTTTGTCGGGCAGAATCGTGGGGGGTGTGTGGTGGTTCTTTACCCTCATCATCATCTCCTCCTACACGGCCAACCTGGCTGCCTTCCTCACAGTGGAGAGGATGGTGTCTCCCATAGAGAGTGCTGAGGACCTGGCCAAGCAGACAGAGATCGCCTACGGGACCCTAGACTCAGGCTCCACTAAGGAGTTCTTTAGGGTGAGTGACAACTTAAGTCTCTATAGGGTTAGAAAAAAACGTAGTAAAAAAAAACCACAAGACATCAAAGGAAAAAGCACAGGGAATGGTATAGATATTTAGTTCTGTTTGATACCTGACAGAAAATAAGGAAGTAGCTATGATAATAAGGATTTAAGAAAGTCATGCTACAATACACAAAACAGGTGGCTATCAGAGTCTATACTACTGTATGTGAATGATTCTCCAGAGAAAGAAGGAACAAAGCATTAAAAATATAACCACTTGTGCCAGCCACTGGATGTGCATGCAGATGTGATTAGTTTGGCAGGCTGGTTGACTGCCTAGTGATTTGTCCCAGGTCTTTCTGGGAAGATAATTGACAGGTGTTTAGGGACTTCGTAAACTGCAAATGTCACGGCTGAGCAGCCATTCCAGGGGACTTTTAATTAAAACTAGGAGATAGAAGAGAGAGAGAGAGAGAGAGAGAGAGAGAGAGAGAGAGAGAGAGAGAGAGAGAGAGAGAGAGACTGTCTGATTAATAGAGGCTTCAGATATATTTTAAATATGTTCTTCAGGAAAGATGTGCTGCTTAATTAGAGTCATATAGCAACTAGCCACACTGAAATCTGCTCTGATGACACTGGCAAGTCATCCCTCAAACGGCTAAACTTCACTTTGCCTCCTCTCCCTTACTCCTCTCAGGATTTACCGTAGTACGTCACATGCTCTCCCAACTGCTCCCTCGCCTTTGTTGTCAACGTGTCGGAAGAATAATATTCAGACATCAAATAGATTTTTGGTGCTTGTGTTTTTATCTCAATTTCTTCATATGGGGCAGCAGGTAGACTAGCGGTTAGGAGCGTTGGGCCAGTAAGCGAAATGTTGCTGGTTTGGATACCCAAGATGACTAGGTTAAAAAATCTATATAATTTATTTATTTTTTTAAATCATTTTAGGTACGGCAGCCTGTATGTGATACATGGAGAGAAATGAACTGAGATCAGAGATCTCATTTCCAAAGCAGGCATGTGCATGTTATAGATCCTGATTTAGGCTGGGAAATGAATTATGAATCCAATGAAATTGCAGGTTTTTGTTTGAGTTACATATGTTGTTTCCAGAGAGTAAGTCGGAATACTTTTGGCAGTCTTATAACTGTCCAGAAGAGCATCCAAGAATTGCATGTGGACAGGCACTTTGCATACAGACAGAATGCAAAGGATTTATTTGGCAACTCATCCCTACTTTGGATTGCCAGTGGGGTGGACCTGAGCAAACAGCCGTGAAGCCTTCAGAGCACATACATGGAGAGTTGATAGATGGAATGACAGCTGGAGCTGTTTGTGTTGCACTGTGAGAGCCAGCTCATCTGCTCATTAATATTTATTTATTTTGCTAATGGATTCTAAGGCCGAAAAATGACTCACAATGTGCTTTTTTATGTTGTCGTATAGATTAAATAGATTTGTGTTTGATCTAAAGAGATCTTTAGCCCACGTATGATTGCTGACACTAAATAACACAAGCAGAGGAGCTGCACACATCTTTACCCAGACATTACCCTCAGTTTACACAGCATGGCTAAGCCTGTCATGAACTATCACTCATTTACCATTATTATACATGAACGGTCCCTCCCACTGACATTGTGCAGATGTCAAGCATGATTCAATCACGGCCCCAAATTCATTACATATCCAGCTACTGCTGAAATGTTCATGATACAATGCAGGGAGAGAGAGCTTTATTTTATTCAGAAATGCATTGATATTGATGTTCTGCTAGATGCATCCATCTTTCAGAATGGAATGAGCAGATATTACCATGCAACTACTGTGCAACGGATATGCTATAATATATAACATCCATAATATCAGTCTGATCAGGTCAGGTGTCTTATAATTGGGTCTTGTAGTCCATCTGATATAATATAAAAAATGATTTGTCTTGATATGTTTTAAGTGATAACAAAACTGCTCTCACAGGCGTTTCAGTATTGCCATTTAAAGCACCTTCTGTGACATTTTACTGGATTCTCTGGCCACATTCATTCACATTCATGTCACCTGTATTGTGTTAATGCCCTTTCGCCTCTGACCTTCAGTGGAGACAGCTCAAGTCCCCCCCCAGTCTATGATGGCTTCTCTCTCTGAGACCTGGGCTGGGAGCCCTGCTGCACAAAAGGCCCTTTTTCAAAAAGATTTTGATCTTTCTTTTGCTGGAAAAACTTGGAGGTGTAAGTAGCAGTAATAGGAGCTGAATATACTGCAGATTTTCACAGATTTTGTCAGTGTAAAATATTTGCCCTTGATCTAGACACCCATAAGGGGTCAACATCTGTTGGTGCATAAAACTCAACAGCTTCCACAGAATCTCCCGCTGAGCAACCCCACCCCTGCAATCACCTCCCATATGGTCTCTCACTGTACTCTTTAAATGAGTGTGTGATGCAGGGGGTAAAATCCACCTCTCTGGGGGGGTGACATTGGGAATAAGTTGTAAGGGAAGCTGACTCGCCATTGTCTGAGATTACAAGTCAGCGCATGTCAGCTCAATTTCACTCAATTCATTGGTGTGCTGTGAGTGTAAAAGCAACCGTCACTGATGAGAACGACATGACAGTCTTGACATTTGTGAATATTAGGTGAAATATGTGAGCAGAGTGATGCCGATGCCAACATAGCAGCAGATGGTGTATATGCATATCAGAGACTCATGTTTTGACTGCAGCATTGGTTGTTTTTCCTCTTGTTTAATAATTAACATGTTGACTCATATTTGGCTCATTAATTGAATACCCCCTGATCTGATCCTACCTACCCCCTCACATATCAGTTGTTCTGAGAACACCAGCCATCTCTACAGGATACAGTGCCACCAAGGTGTTCATTGTGTTCAACAGGCCTATTTATAATTTACATTACAGTCCAATGATGGAATCATCAAGTTTATCAAGAGTCAAGCTCATCCCTGCAATATAAAGAGCAGAGGAGCAGTGAAGAGGGGCTGAGGCCGTTCTGTAGACTATAAGCATTCCAAATCACCTCCTCAGAACCACAGCACTCTGGCTGCACTTGTGTCATAATTAGAATATATTCATATTCAGCTAACTCAGCATGAAATGAAGTGACATTAGGGTTTCTGTATACAGCCACCTCTTTTAAACAGGTTGACACGTTTTATGAGGATTTACTGAATTCAGAGCAATATGAGAAAGTGTTCATTATGTTTGCGCTAGTGTGCCACCACCTGATAGAAGAAACAGCTGACGTCCAGCTAATTATATACCCAAAGCTTAATTAGACAGTCAATAGCCAGCAGGAACTTAGACATTTTTTCCCCCTCAGAGCTCCTGCTGGGTCTGTAGACTGATTTTGGAGAGCACATCAGAACTGGTGCTTAATGCACAATCAATATGGATAAGAGAGGAATTAGAGATGCTTTATGCTAATGTGTGTGTGTGTGTGCGTGCGTGTGTGTGGTTGGGCGTGCGTGTGTGTGGTTGGGCGTTCGTGTGTGTGGTTGGGCGTGCGTGTGCGGCTGTATGTGATCAATCTGTTTTTCTGGTTAGTACAGTCATACATTTCACACTCCAATTCACAATGGTCCACAGTATCCAATACATACTGTCATTTAATATGTAATGTTAGATTTAGCTTGATTCAGCTAATAATGGTGGGCGTATTGCCCATTATCCATTAAAAAGTGAAAAAGACATGACCAAGCAAAGACTTGCCAGAAATGGACCCTCTCAGATTAAATAGTATTATCTATTTATCAATATTATATGATGTTATTTGGAGCAATAGCTATAATTGCCAAGTTTTGTCACATTAAGCATCCATAGGCTATTTATACACATTGTTATTTTTGTACTTTTTACCCCAATTGGTAGTTACAGTCTTGTCCCATTACTGCAACTCCCGTACGGACAAATGTCGATGAGCCACGTGTCCTCCGAAACACGACCCTGCCAAGCCGCACTGCTTCTGGACACACTGCTCGCTTAACCCGGAAGCCAGCTGCACCAATGTGTCACCAGGAGTCAATAGAGCGCAATGGGACAAGGACATCACAGCCCTCCCCTAACTCAGACGACGCTGGGCCAATTGTGTGCTTCATGGGTCTCCCAGATGCGGCCGGCTGTGACACAGCCTGGGATCGAACCTGGGTCTGTAGTAACGCCTCTAGCACTGCAATACCAGGCCTTAGACCGCTGCCCCACTCGGGAGGCCGGGACATATTATTTTTCTTGTGACCTCATGTGGAGAAGGGGGATGCTGAATAGGAGTAGGTGGTCAGTCAAGTGGTCGTCATGTCGATGAATGTTGAGGAGAAACATGGCCCTGCAATTTTGTTTGTAGTGTGTTGCCGTCTTGTCAGACCTCAGATCTGCTGTTGGCAACACGCCCACTACAACCGGTTCTTTACTCAGCTCTCTGGGAGAACAGTACTCTAATGACTCATGGCAAAGATGTACACTGTATATGGAGGTGTATGTGTGTGTTTAAAGTGTGTTATTTAGGCACTGAACGCTATGGTTTACATTTTTTAAATACACCACTAACCTGTTTTTGTCTTCTCTCTCCCTCCCTCCCCAAATGCAGCGCTCCAAAATAGCAGTTTATGAAAAAATGTGGTCTTACATGAAATCGGCTGAACCGTCAGTGTTTGCCAAGACCACACCAGAAGGGGTTGCCCGAGTGCGAAAGTCGAAAGGCAAATTCGCCTTTCTTCTTGAATCTACAATGAACGAGTACATTGAGCAGCGGAAACCTTGTGACACCATGAAAGTTGGCGGCAACCTCGACTCTAAGGGATACGGTGTGGCCACACCTAAAGGCTCAGCATTAAGGTGGGTGGGATAATATAACAATATTGTCCATGTTGTTATAGTATTCCACCTACCCTGATGTCTCGTGTCCCATTTCTCTTCTTCCTCATTCTTCACTTTTTATTTTTTGAGGTTCATCAGGAAGGTAAAGGTATTTATTACAGATGTCGGATCATAACTTGATCACTCTTTTGTCGCATAGAATTCAAATGAGCCTTGTGAATCCCGGAAAATAATCAGTTCTCTTTCTCTCCATGCAGGGGCAGTCAAGTCATTGGGATCAGGGCTTGCTATCAAAATAATATTATCACTCAGCGCTAGGCCCCTATTACTGCTACATTCAAATGTACAAAAATGTATCTGAAATGCAGCCATTCACATCAACAACCGTCGTTTTATATAGCTAATAACACAAGATAGATATCGATCTCCAATAGGCTACAACATACACGTGTCAAGTGTATCCTAAGGTTACGAATGAACTGTCAAAATGTAGTTGAATCGCTGCCTGGGGTGGTCTAGTGGTTAGGGCCGCTGCCTGGGGTGGTCTAGTGGTTAGGGCCGCTGCCTTCAGCGTGCACATAATAGGCGTATCGTGTTGGTTGCAAGTGTAACACGTGGGATATGAACCAAAGTCTCCCACAGGAGCAACCAACATTTTATACTCTTGGGCCGAGGGCTGACACTGGTTTTGAAGTTCACAGGCGGGCCTACCTCATCACGTGACCATGACCGACTCATGTCCGCTACACAAGCAGGACTAGGTAACACCGACATCATCTTTTAGGGAGCGATAATGAGGTGACCAATAATGGTTGCAATTGAGATCAGTTGTGTGGGTGAAATAGAGAGGATTGATTGTTTAACAAGACTTCAGCTGACGATAATCTAAATCAAATTTTATTGGTCACATACACATGGTTAGCAGATGTTAATGCGAGTGTAGCGAAATGCTTGTGATTCTAGTTCCGACAGTGCAGTAAGGTGCAATATATGGTATAAAATACAGTATATACATGTGGTATGAGTAATGCAAGATATGTAAACATTATTATAGTGGCATTATTTAGAGTGGCATTGTATAATGTGACTAGTGATCCATTTATTAAAGTGGCCAGTGATTGGGTCTCAAAGTAAGCAGCATCCACTCTGAGTTAGTGATGGCTGTTTAGCAGTCTGATGGCCTTGAGATAGAGGTGGTTTTTCAGTCTCTCGGTCCCAGCTTTGATGCACCTGTACTGACCTCGCCTTCTGGATGGTAGCGGTGTGAAAAGGCAGTGGCTCGGGTGGTTGATGTCCATGAAGATCTTTTTGGCCTCCCTGTGACATTGGGTGCTGTAGGTGTCATGGAGGGCAGGTAGTTTGCCCCCAGTGATGCGTTGTGCAGACCTCACCACCCTCTGGAGAGCCTTGCGGTTTAGGCCGGTGCAGTTGCCGTACCAGGCTGTGATACAGCCAGACAGGATGCTCTCGATTGTGCATCTGTAAAAGTTTGTCAAGGTTTTGGGTGACAAGCCAAGTTTCTTCAGCCTCCTGAGGTTGAAGAGGCGCTGTTGAGCCTTCTTCACCACACTGTCTGTGTGGGTGGACCCTTTCAGTTTGTCTGTGATGTGTACGCCTAGGAACTTTTCACCTTCTCCACTGCTGTCCCTTCGATGTGGATAGGGGGGGTGCTCCCTCTGCTGTTTCCTGAAGTCCATGATCATCTCCTTTATTTTGTTGATGTTGAGTGAGAGGTTGTTTTCCTGACACCACACTCCGAGTGCCCTCACCTCCTCTCTGTAGGCTGTCTTGTCGTTGTTGGTAATCAAGCCCACTACTGTTGTGTTGTCTGCAAACTTCATGATTGAGTTGGAGGCGTGCTTGGCCACACAGTCGTGGGTGAACAGGGAGTACAGGCGGGGGCAGAGCACGCACCCTTGTGGGTGTTGAGGGTCAGCGAAGTGGATATGTTGTTTCCTACCTTCACCACCTGGGGGGCGGCCCGTCAGAAAGTCTAGGACCCAATTGCACAGGGCAGAATTGAGACCCAGGGCCTCCAGCTTGATAATGAGCTTGAAGGGTACTATGGTTTTGAATGCTGAGCTGTAGTCAATGAACAGCATTCTTACATAGGTATTCTTCTTGTCCAGATTGGATAGGTCAGTGTGCAGAGTGATGGCGATTGCGTCGTCTGTGGACCTGTTGGGGCGGTATGCAAACTGAAGTGGGTCTAGGGTGGCCGGTAAGGTGGAGGTGATATGATCCTTGACTAGTCTCTCAAAGCACTTCATGATGACAGAAGTGAGTGCTACGGGGCGATAGTCATTTAGTTCAGTTATCTTTGCCTTGTTGGTAGCCATCTTGAAGCATGTGGGGAAAACAGACAGGGATAGGGAGCGATCGAATATGTCAGTAAACACACCAGCCAGCTGGTCTGCCCATGCTCTGAGGACGCAGCTAGGGAATCGGTCTGGGCCAGCAGCCTTGCGAAGGTTAACATGTTTAAATGTTTTACTCACGTCAGCCACGGAGAAGGAGAGGAGGGGGGGCGCAGTCCTTGTTAGCGGGCTGCGATGGTGGCACTGTATTATCCTCAAAGCGGGCGAAGAAGGTGTTTAGTTTGTCTGTAAGCGTGACGTCGGTGTCCGTGACGTGGCTGGTTTTCTTTTTGTAGTCTGTGGTTTCCTGTAGATCCTGCTACATACGTCTCGTGTCTGAGCCATTGAATTGCATCTCCACCTTGTCCCTGTACTGGCAATTCACTTGTTTGATTGCCTTGTGGAGGGAATAACTACACTGTTTATATTCAGTCATATTCCCAGACCTCTTTCCATGGTTAAATGCGGTGACTCGTGCTTTCAGTTTTGCCCGAATGCCGCCTTCCATCCACGGTTTCTGGTTAGGGTAGGTTTTAATAGTCACAGTGGGTACAACATCTCCAATGCACTTCTTTATAAATGCACTCACAGAGTCAGCTTATAGGTCGATGGTGTTCTCTGAAGCTGACCGGAACATATTCCAGTCCGCGTGATCAAAACAATCTTGAAGCGTGGCTTCCGATTGGTCGGACCAGCGTTGAATGGTTCTCGTCACTGGTACATCCTAGTCTTGTGCCATCGATGGTTGCAATAGCCCCCTTGTTATTTGATTATATTCCACTAGGCTACATTCTATTGGCTACCCGCCTATCCCATTGTCACATAATGGAAGATATGAAAACCGATAATAGGCTGGCCTACTGTTTGTGTTTCCCTGGCTGAGTTGATGAGCTGATTTGAGCTGATCAGTTGATTGACAGATGATTGACCTTAGAACGATAAACTGTCCTCCAGTGTGGATGCTCATCCATGTTTTATAGTAGAACTATGTATAATTAGTCAATTTAGTTATGGTCTTTGGTGTGTATTAAAATTCTGTATTGTGTAATATTTCATTTTATAAAGCTGTCAAGATGTTTATGCATTTGAGCCTATCCAAAGACGATTTTGGTGAGCTGAGACACTTTTCTCTGATCTGCAAATTATCAAACTATTCATTTTACTTCTTGAAAATGTTGAAATAAATGCAGTTAACTGTAGGCTCAGGCTGGCCACTAGATCACCCAGCCTTGAGCGCGAACTCACAAAGCTTGCAGGCGGAGCGAGTGACTTAGCCCACTGCACTACGGCAGGTCACAATGCTCTAAGCACAAAAAAAAAAGATTTTCCCTTGCGAAAAATGCATCTACCCCCTACAAATATGTAAATGTATTATAATCCACGTAAGATGTAGCCTGCACATAACCTACAGTTAAAGTCAGAAGTTTACATACACCTCAGCCAAATACATTTAAACTCAGTTTCTCACAATTCCTGACATTTAATCCTAGTAAAAATGCCCCGTCTTAGGTCAGTTAGGATCACCACTTTATTTTAAGAATGTGAAATATCAGAATAATAGTAGAGAGAATTATTTATTCCAGCTTTTATTTCTTTCATCACATTCCCAGTGGGTCAGAAGTTTACATACACTCAATTAGTATTTGGTAGCATTTCCTTTAAATTGTTTAACTTGGGTCAAACGTTTTGGGTAGCCTTCCACAAGCTTCCCACAATAAGTTGGGTGAATTTTGGCCCATTCCTCCTGACAGAGCTGGTGTAACTGAATCCGGTTTGTAGGCCTCTTTGCTCGCACACGCTTTTTCAGTTCTGCCCACAAATATTCTATAGAAGGTCAAAGTAATGGCCACTCCAATACCTTGACTTTGTTGTCCTTAAGCCATTTTGACACAACTTTGGAAGTATGTTTGGGGTCATTGTCCATTAGGAAGACTCATTTGTGACCAAGCTTTAACTTCCTGACTGACGTCTTGAGATGTTGCTTCAATATATCCACATACATTTCCTTCCTCATGATGCCATCTAGTTTATGAAGTGCATCAGTCCCTCCTGCAGCAAAGCACCCCCACAACATGATGCTGCCACCCCCGTGCTTCACGGTTGGGATGGTGTTCTTCGACTTGCAAGCCTCCCCCTTTTTCCTCCAAACATAACAATGGTCATTATGGCCAAACAGTTCTGTTTTTGTTTCATCAGACCAGAAGACATTTCTCAAAAAAGTACGATCTTTGTCCCCATGTGCAGTTGCAAACCATAACCATATTATGGTTTTGGAGCAGTGGCTTCTTCCTTGTTGAGCGGCCTTTCAGTTTATGTCGATATAGGACTCGTTTTACTTTGGATATAGATACTTTTGTACCTGTTTCCTCCAGCATCTTCACAAGGTCCTTTGCTGTTGTTCTGGGATTGATTTGCCCTTTTCGCACCAAAGTACGTTCATCTCAAGGAGATAGAAAGCGTCTCCTTCCTGAGCGGTATGACGGCTGCGAGGTCCCATGGTGTTTATACTTGCGTACTATTGTTTGTACAGATGAACGTGGTACCTTCAGGTGTTTGGAAATTGCTCCCAAGGATGAACCAGATTTGTGGAGGTCTACAATTTGTTTCCTGAGGTCTTCTTTTGATTTTCCCATGATGTCAAGCAAAGAGGCAGTGAGTTTGAAGATAGGCCTTGATGTAAATTAGCCTTTCAGAAGCTTCTAAACCATGACATCATTTTTTTGAATTTTCCAAGCTCTTTAAAAGGCACAGTCAACTTAGTGTATGTAAACTTCTGACCCACTGGAATTGTACAGATGTACAGATACAGTAAATTATAAGTGAAATAATCTTTCTGTAAACAATTGTTGGGAAAATTACTTGTGTCATGCACAAAGTAGATGTCCTAACCGACTTGCCCAAACTATAGTTTGTTAACAAGAAATTTGTGGAGTGGTTGAAAAACGAATTTTAATGACTCCAACCTAAGTGTATGTAAACGTACGACTTTAACTGTACATAAGGTACCTTGTAGGTGTGGTACAGCATTGCATACAAACACCGCTTCCAGCTGCACCCTGGCGGCGATACTAAATATTTCTTCAGATATTCAAATCCTCCTGCTACAGGATTATTTTTCTCCTGCGACGAAACTGGTCAAATTAAGATCCGACATCAGTATGTGTTTCTTTAACTCTCGCCTAGACGT
This sequence comes from Brachymystax lenok tsinlingensis, assembly GCA_030435695.1. NCBI lineage: Eukaryota > Metazoa > Chordata > Actinopteri > Salmoniformes > Salmonidae > Brachymystax > Brachymystax lenok. The sequence goes on along the minus strand of CM059792.1, from coordinate 19,940,249 downwards.
AAAGCCTTTTTGATCATGTTCTCTCTATCTCTATGGTTTGTTTCTCTCTGTGTTGCTGTCTTTTTCTTTCTCTTTAAGGGAAAGTACTCTTGGTATACTAGACATATTTACTAAATTCATTTGTATGTTGATGTGCCCCCCACCCACCTTTGTTGTTTGTTTTTCTCTTCCCCTCAACTGTTCCTCCCTCTGTTCTCCTTGGTGTCCCTCTCTGGCAGTTCTGTATTGCTTCTAATTCAACAGTTCAATGTGTTTCTTTCAATTAACTTGCTAAAAGCTGCACTGTCACTTGTGATGAATGTTAACATGCATGCTGTATGTTGTTGTTATTCCTATTCTCAATGACAAAGTGTCCCCATCCCGCACACTTCAGTTCTGAGCAATGTAACCCTCCATACCACCTCTCTAATATTTAACACCTTCTTTGCTGTAAAACGCTTCTTACCTCTCCACACCGGTGAAATTCTTTACCGATTTGTCCTTTTCGTGCTCCCCCTTATGAATCATTTGATATTATTACTATTATTACAATTTATTAATATTATAGTATTAGATTTCTCACGGACCTGTTCATTTTCTTACAAGTTATGTTTTATCGTTTCAAGAAATGCTGTTAACCTGGCAGTGTTAAAACTGAATGAGCAAGGCCTCTTGGACAAATTGAAAAACAAATGGTGGTACGACAAGGGAGAGTGCGGCAGCGGGGGAGGTGACTCCAAGGTCAGCCTCAATGTCACCAAAATCGGGTATCGTAGAATAGAGTAATCGGCAAGGCTGTTGTATCACTACTGTAACCTATAGGCCCCAACCACAGCCCACTATGACCCTGTAACAGAAAACTGTGTGGCTTTTTCTATTTTATTGTGCAACCGAGATCAAACTGGGAACCCTTTACTTGGCTAATGGAGGAAAAATACCAGTAACAATTAAGATATTTCTGAGAAAAATATGAGGTATTTGTTTCCTGTACGTACAGAAGAACAGAGGAGGAGTTGAAGCTGATTATTATTCCTGATGGTAGTTAAGTACATCCACTGTGGTAAGATAGCATGTGAGACCTCTTTTGGGATGTTAGTGTTCTGTTCTACAGCAGGGCTGTTTAGTTAGATATTTCTTGAATTTCTCCAGAGGCTTTTTAGTTTAGGTCTTTGCCCTGTGGTTGTGAAAGGCAGAATGTACAGAAGGGGTGATTGTACATTTCCTCTGCATTTCATGTCCACAGGGCAAACATGGTGGAATTATAATGCTCTGTTTCACTTAGAAGTACTTTAACTTTTCACTGAAAGTGGATGAGTAATTTGTAATTTATGTTGAGTTAAGTATTGATTAAGAGAATAACATGGCAGTGTCCATGAACCCTAGCACTGAGGTGTACGGTAGCACTCTCCAAACTGCCTCAACCTTGGGTGCTAGGACAGGCGAGGCGAACAGCGTAGTCTTGAGGGGACTAAGCATTGCAGGCAAACGTGAGAATTCTAATGACAAAGTGACACCAAATGTTCCAAACTTTTGTCTGATACCAATAACATCACTGTAAACCAGTGTTAGCTTGTCACCCTGACAGATTCCTTTGGTTGGTCTTAGTCTCCAAGACCAGTCAAAGTCTACCTACCCATGGCCGGCCCTGCCCCGACCAATGAAACGCTGCAAGAGGGTGGAAAATTTGACCTGATCTTGGGTTTCAGAACACGAGGGCACAGCGACAGCCCGACTGTGGATCCATCTCTGTCTCTACTCTTCTGCTTGCATCTTGACCACAGTACGCTTGTAGAAGACCAGGCAGACTGACTTTGATTTTGTTGACTCTAGTTATTCATTCCTGAGCGTAAGCAGGACATGAATACTATCAGCAGAGCAACACAAAGCAGCTTCCTCGTCTTGCAAGCAATCTGCCTTGAATCCTTGGTACAGAGATGGTAGACTCAGCCATGTTATGATATCGCACCTGCTACATTTCTTGTTTATTCTTTTATTCCTAAAAATGCATGTGTTGGTACTTTAACAATGTGCTTCAAATATATTGTATGTAATAACCACTGAGAGAGGAAATCCCAATATATTCTAGACACAAAGCTACTAAAACACTATAAATATAACTCAATCTGACTTTGGCAAATTATACTCTAATTATACCACCAAGGGGAATTAGCTAACAAATGAAAGTAGGCTACATTTTCCTCATGTTTAGCACATACATATACTCAAGGAAAGTTCATACAGCAGGTTAAGAACTGGAACTAGTAACTATTTGTGAGAAAAAAAATATTTGGATGTATGAGAATCAGGCGGTGTAAAGACATCATTTACACCTCCATGGGTAAATCATGTTTCTTCTGTGTGTCATATTTTCTCAGTTGTGCATCTTTTGTTTTGATGTTATTTGATATTTGGCATGAACTGTTCATACTGTGTATTTTCATTTTATAGTTTTGTCTTTGTGTATGTTTTGGGAGTGTTCTGTTTGCATTGTTTTCCAGTTCTTGTTTTACCATCTCAACATATCATAAACCACACATATGATAAGCACTCCTGAATCATACTTGGTGGTAACAGTGAAATAGTCCATAGACCTCCCCCACCACAGACACTGATTTTATACTCTCAAAAAAGAACTGAACATTACTTTTTTACTTTGCTCCTCCTTGTTGTTGGACTGGATCAAGACTGGATGGGCCCCAGCATGTCTACCTAGCAGCCTGCAGAAATCACAGGCACAAGGTGATAGCCATCTGAGAGGCATGATCAGTACGGCATGCACATTAGCATGTGTCATTATTGTGTCCGCCACTACTGGACAGACAGACCCTCTGTGACACGTTAGCTAGGCGAGTACAGTCCTCTAGCTTGCTGTTAGCCAGTCAGCTCTCTCAGTCAGTTGACCTCTCTGTTGCTGTCATTCCTTGTTGTGGGTCACTTCCTGTGCCTGCATGCCCTCATAGGGCGCCCCCCTGCCAGCCCTACGTGTCATGCAGGAGGGAACTAAATCATCGCCTGCTTTCAACATTGGCTCCATGACTACATCATACATTAATAACACTGTTATGTTATGGCACTGTTATAACACTGTTATTCCCTGTTTCTGTCGTTGCTATACTCTACAAAATGAGTTCCAGACCAAATAGCCATGCCATTGCCAGGGAGTCTTCCTGCTTGGGGACTTGGTAGGGAAACAGAAGCCAGCACACCCAGTTTGCCCTGATGTTACGCCCATAGTGTATCTGCTACTCTCCATACTGATGCCAATACTGGAACCTTGACAGATGTGACTTGCATGTCCATAGCAACAGCTCAGTATGAGCAGGAGACAGTACTAATTGTCCAAAGCTGCTGTAACTAACCTCATCCTTATTAACATAGTTATTTTCTGAGACTAGTTGCAAACCATAAATGTTGTCAAAGTATTTTTTGTCTGAATTGCTGTGAAAATAAGCCATAAGGCCAGATAAGATCAAACAACCTCACATTCGCTACACTCCTCTTTTATGTAAATATTCAATATTATGCATTAAGCAGACTACAGTGGTGAATACAATATATTTAATGAAGTTAAATTACAAACCCAGATCATTTTTTCAGAAAGAAAATAAACACAGAAATCTAGCAGTTATGAAGAATGCATAATGTCTTCCAAACATAATGCCCTACTTGAGGACTAATTAGAAACTGTTTGGCTTTTTTATTTCTCAGTCAGTCAAATCTTCCTGTAGATCTCATTGATCTCATTGCAGGTATAAGTTGGAAAAGCAGCTATATAACACAAATCATGCAGCCACAGAGCTACATGGAATCAATACATTGGCACCTATATTGGTATCTACCGCTCTCTTGTAGCTCTCAACATTACATGTGATTGATTTTATTTGCACAGTATAGGCCTACGTAGGCCTATTCTGAGCAGGATTTATAGGCGGCTGTGTGGATGCATATGCAGTGAAGGACTGTATTTTGTGAGGCATTGGCTGCCCTCAGCTAGTTTTTGTTTGCCTGTTAGTCAAGAAAGGGTTCCTGTTAGATCCTCCTTGCTAAAGAAACGACATGTGCCCATAACAATTGCACCTCTTCTTGTATGTATAGAGCTATATTACAGTAGCTACTCATTCTGCTAGATCCAATCTTTTCAACTTTTTTAAACAGTGTGTGCCGATTACTCAAAGTGATACAGGTAGGGTCCGGCACGGTAGGGGTTAGTCCTGGTGTATGAAAGGTAACAGTTAGTTTTGCCTGCTCTCTGTGTTGTCTTGGCCAGGACCCTGCTCTATCGCTTTGTAAAGTATGAAGTAGTTTATAGCTTGAATAACATAAAATAACATAATATAATGTTATTTATGTTATTTCCCATGTGAAGAACTCCTGTAAACCTTGCCGTATTGAAACTCAGTGAACAAGGCATCTTAGACAAGCTGAAAAACAAATGGTGGTACGATAAGGGTGAATGTGGAACCAAGGACTCTGGAAGTAAGGTCAGTCGCTGCAGGTCTTTTTATACTGATTGCAAATTGCATTTTGACTTAACTGTTCATATGCAAATACGTAAATACCATACATTTTCCAAAACATATATTTTTTCTTCAAATTTTTTTATTTTTGTTTTCCTTTTCATAGAATGCAACACAGTCTAAGTGAAAACAGTCTAAACACTATCCATCCCGTAGTTTGCCTTACACATACTTCATTATCCACAATACTGGCCACATTATTAGTGTTTACATTACTATTAGAATAATGATAATGATTATTCCTAAGATCTCATCACATAGTTAGACATACAGTATGTATTGATAGTTAAAAAGGTGTAGCATGCCTTGGAAAAATGTAAGATTACATATGTATTCATACTTACCATAGACAAATGACAACCATTGAATTGTAACCATTATGCTGCAGTTTTGTTAACCAAACTTTTATTGAAATATTGTTTATTAGTGTCCTTACTTATTTGTGTGCTAATTGAGTAGATTGAATCTATTAACATTATGCAGTTTGACTTCAAGCTTCCTTACTCTGACAAACTCCAAACTAACTTTCAAACTCCAGATGGTCACACAGTGATCATGTGGAATCTGAAGGTCATGTTTGAACTATGGAATGTCACAATAAGGAGATTTTGTTTGCACACTTCATGAAGTTAAAGGATCTAATATAAACCAGTTATTTAACCCTCTGAGATAGTCAGAGGACAGGACACACAGGCCCTGTAGCCATAGTCAGGGCTCCCCTGTGATACAAAACACACTTTAAAGGACACACTCACAGGGTTAAAATGCAAATGGTAAAACTCTTATAAATTAATTTCAATATCTAAATTTGGATGTTAGTAGCAGAAAAATGGTTCAATTCACAATTCCTATAGCTTGCCACTTTGATTGAAATTGTGAGATACAGTCAGATAATGGTACATTTGAAAAACGACAGTATCATAGTGAAGTCAGGGCCTATCAACAGTTTTTCGACCTGTACGACATTGACCACCTTCCTTTAGAGTGGCCTCGTAAACGAGCTACAGAGTAGGGTAGAACACTTTTCTCGACATTCACCAATCCAGCTATGTTATAAACTACCTGCAGAGCTGAACCACCTCTCCTGCTATTGTTGAGGGTTGATGAGCTACCAGACAGTCCCAAGCTGCTCCCAGCTTTCCACTGTTGTAGGGAAGTCATTCAGCAGGTCAGCCTCTGCCGTTTACCTCAATAGTACCCCACAGTAGGCATGTCTCCAATGGATTCACTGCCTACACAGTTGATAGAACCATACAGAGTTGTTAGGGTCATCCATTAAATCACTAGGCTGCGTTTACACAGGTAGCCCCATTCTTATATTTTTTGGACCAATCACATCAGAGATTTTCACATCAGCTCTTTTTCAGCACTGATCTGATTGTTCAAAAGGCCAATTAGTGAAAAGATCAGAATTGGGCTACCTGTGTAAACACAGACTAATAGTGGGGGTGTCGTTTACATTAGAGCTGGATTTGAGTCAGAAGCCTCTTCGGGAGATTTTTCCTGTCTTGTTTGATCAGGTCACAACCAAAATGTATGTAAAAAAATTCTTAACATTGTTCTTTACCTTCCCCAGGACAAGACAAGTGCTCTAAGCCTGAGCAATGTGGCAGGAGTCTTCTATATTCTGGTTGGAGGACTAGGGCTGGCTATGACCGTGGCTTTGATAGAGTTCTGTTATAAGTCACGGGCAGAAACCAAAAGACTGAAACTGGCTAAGAATGCCCAAAACTTTAAACCAACTCCTCCGGCAAACACCCAGAATTTTGCCACGTACCGAGAAGGCTATAATGTGTATGGAACAGAGAGTGTTAAAATCTAGGGGGGTATGTGTCTCCAACATTTTGTCCTAGTTGAGCACTCTCTGAATGTGTCACCCTGTAACTGCATGCCATTTCAATACAATGTTATAAGCTGATAATGTTTTCAACATGGGCAATGCATGTATTGTATAGTAGTTCTATAATATTTTTATGTCGAGTATAGGCTACAAATACAAATTTTGAATGCTGTTGAAATCTATCCTTCAAGGTCCCCAAATACCCCCTATTACTGAAAAGTATAACCTTTTATAGTGTCACAAAGAAAAACATCTGTTGAAATCCCATTCCGGTTTTACAGATCTGAAGTCTGTCCCTTCCGCTGGTGTCTCTGGAGGAATTACAACCCACTATGGCTGGCACACTGGAGGCGACAGACATGGTCATCAGCTTGGACCCAAACCCACAGTCAACAAATGCCCATCTTGGGATGCCAATCCTGGCACGATAATCAGCGACAGTGACACAATAGGACTTGTTTCTTGAAATATGGGACCTGCCTCTCTTAGTGCCTTACAGAGCATTCAGCGTCACAGCAATGCAACTCCATTTTGGTTCACTTGAAAATACAGAATCCCAAAATAATATAGGGGAGGAAAGAAAGAAAACATTGCTACTGTTGTAATCTATACGTGGGAAACTTTTTGTTTAATTCTTTTGAAGAAAAAATGCCATTACTTGCCATTAAGAAACTTATCCCAGAGAACATTTTAAGTCATTTCAATCCTTTACAGGCATATTTTAGTGGCAAAACATTTACAAAAAAAAAATGTGTATTATTTAACGTACTAGTCATCTGCCTATTTTACAATACAATTATGTTCAATGTCATATAATAATCTAAGATACACTTCAAACCATAGGATAAGATCAATAGAAAATGACTATACTGTACCCTCATTCTGTATTTAAAAAATGTGCATAATTTGAAACCATTGGTTATTCTAAATGTCTTGGGTGCCTGTTGGACAAACTGACATTTTATCACGGCAGCAGCATAACATGACTGGTTAAAACAAATGCAATATTTAACTTGGGCCACACTTGTCACTACTGCCAAAAATGTTAAATTGAAAACAGTTTTTATGAAGATGTGATCCGTTTTTAAAACACATATGGTGCCATATTGTTATTGGTTTTTTTGATTGAACAGAGTACAAAAAGTTGTAGAGAACACTTGGATATTTACAGTATAGGACTACCGAGCATAATAGGTGTTTGGTTATAAACAGTACACACCTTTTTACAATATATAAAAGGTTTAAATACTCCTCTTAATCAAAATTAATGCTACATTTCTTACACATTAAAATGGAAAAAGGTTTATTGCAATGCGATCCAATGATATCTTTAAAGAGTAAGCTCTCTATTATTTTAACATTTTGGGTGACTAATAGCACACTGTATCTGGTTGTAATTTACATTACTTTCTTTGTACCCGTTTGTTTTCTGTTGAGATTTGGTTATGTAGTAAATGATGAGCAGTGAGAGTGGAGAGAGAGAGATCAGAAGAATACAACGAGTATTTCTGTGTCTTAATGTTTCTGCAAAAACTGTGATCCACTACACTTTGAAGACATACCAAGACAAAACTGATGATGAACCTGAGAATTCTTTATGAACCACGGAGGACCATAAATGTTAAGAAACTTATATTTTGTTTAGTTTATTTTATTTTATTAATAAAGGCTTCTCATCATTTTTACCCAAGTAAAATGCATGTGAAACTGGTGATCGCTTTACCAAACTGCAACCTAAAGCAGACCCTAGGAAGTTAGCAAACAATCTCAACTTTAGAACTCATTTGATCCTTTTGGTTCTTTTATTTGTAACTGCACCTCAGCAATGAGAAGATTGCCAAGCTGCATAGTGATAACAAGAACTGCATGTGTGGACATACTGAACCTTGTTAGGGAGGTCCTGTACAAAGAATTTTATTACATTTTGTAAATAAAAATGGATTAAAACTGAATATTCTTAAGATATTGAATGGTATCCTTTGTCATACAGGAACAATATATTTCATCATCCTCATATCTCCAGCAATCATACTGCACCACATATTGCACAGGAAGAAACCAGGAAATATGAACATTTATCCAGCCAACTTGCCATCCTCCAAGCATTATCTTGAAACGGGCAGACAATTACGCAATATGGACAATCCATATGGATTTCCCTGAAGTACAGTCAAATGGTATATGTGAGAAATTACTTAATGACAATGCACTAGTGCACAGTGAGGAATGGGTATTTCCAGTATAGAGGAATAGCAGCAGAGTGCCTTGCCAGCCAGGTATAAAACAGTAGGATTGCCAGACTGGACAGGATTTGGTCTGGGGCTTTTGTGTGATAAATAATGTTAAGCCAAATAACTAATGTATGATTTCCAACCAAGCTAAAACACTGAGGCAGAGGAACAAGAGAATGCTTTCCACTGTTCCACTAGACTAATACATTTGTAATGTATTTAAGAGCTTTCCGTACATATGAGAAAATAAACTGTAGCAGCATTCCCTATAAGGCAGTATAGCACTGCTGAACACTGGAGATTTCTCTTTGTGAAAGGTTTAGAGCTTTCTTTGTGAACCATTTCAGTGTGGGAACTTGACACTTTCTAACTTAGAGGAAGTCTACAGTTGTGTCAATGTAGAAGGCAATACTTTTGAGTAAATACTTGATTTTAGAACTGTAGCATATCCACAGCTGACCTACTGAACAGTCTGTTACGTCTCCTTAACTGTAAGAAGTGATGTGTAATGGCACATAACCCTAGCAACAACAAAAAAAGAACACCAAACACGAATGGCTCACTAGGAAAACTATCATTTATTAGTTAAAAAAAAGCATACACTTGTCGAGTACAGCAGATAAAAACTCCAAAAAGCTGTTTCTGAAACATTTGTATTTGGAGTACAAAGCTTTGACATTTTTACAATTATTATATTTGCTTCCAGGAGTAACTGTCATTTTACAAATGATTTAAAAACCTGATAACACACAATCGCATAATGGACATAGCAAAGGGACATCAAAAAATAAACATAACATATATGACATGACTTACATGTTACCTTCTTTATTATTGTACACATAATATACAAACTGGTCATTTGTATCATTTCACTCAATCTATGCCTAAAGACTTGCTTGGATAAAAAGGAGGAGAAATAAATAGAAATGGAACCCTAAATGAGGCGAAAGCAAATATGGAGAGTGTCTATTAATGCCAATAAAACAAGCCGTAGGGGAGGAACCTGACAACATAAAACAGGTGCATTTTTTCATCAAGCGTTTGTGATTTTCAAATTAATGACCTGATGATTTCAAGAGAGCGTTTAATACAGTTACCAGTTTTCTTTCTGAGTAGAATATCATTTTGTGATTTGAATAGCACATTGTGCCAATATTCAAAAGTAAACAAAAAATAAAAATAACACTTTCAGCTGGTTACTGAAACACTGAAAAGAAAAAATGAGGAATAGATCTGCAAAGTTCCAAACACTACAACTAACATCACTTGCGGGCAGTTACAACAGAAACAACACAGGCAGAAATGAGAGTAACATTTGAGATGCGGCCTCCTCTCAGAATGAACAAGGCAGAGAAAATAGAGCACTAGTTAACAACGTGGTACAGGATGAGGGAGGGTGACTGTCTGGGTTAAAAGCACAGCTTCTCAAGGTCTGCTGCAGCCCACAGATGGGAAGGGGAGGGAAAGGAAGGAGAGGGAAATTATTTACGTTTTAGACACTGACCAAATCACACAAACAATTGAAAGTCAAAGGAAATAATGTTAAATTGGGATGATGTAAATTAATTTCTCAATTATACTGAACAAAAATATGAACGCAACATGTAAAGTGTTGGTCCCAAGTTTCATGAGCGGAAATAAAATATCCCAGAAATGTTCCATACACAAAAAGCTTATTTCTCTCAAATTGTGGTGCACAAATTAGTTTACATCCCTGTTAATGAGCATTTTCCTTTGCCAAGATAATCCACCGATCTGACAGGTGTGGCAGATCAAGAAGCTGATTGAACAGAATGATCATTACACAGGTGCACCTTGTGCTGGCGACAATAAAAGGCCACTCTAAAATGTACAGTTGTGTAACACAACACAATGCCAGGGATAACTCAAGTTTGAGGGAGCGTGCAGTTGGCATGCTGGCTGCAGGAATGTCCACCAGAGCTGTTGCCAGATAATTTAAGGTTAATTTCCCTACCATAACATAGTTTTAGAGAATTTGGCAGTACGTCCAGCCGGCCTCACAACCACAGACCACACGTAACCACGCCAGCCCAAAACCTCCACATCCGGCTTTTTCACCTGTGGGATCGTCTGAGACTAGCCACCCGGACAATGGATGAAACTGTGGGTTTGCACAACCGAAGAATCTCTGCACAAACCATCTCAGTGGGCAAATGCTCAACTTCAATGGCCACTGGCACGCTGGAGAAGTGAGCTCTTCACAAATGAATCCCGGTTTCAACTACACCTGGCAGATGGTGTTGTGTGGGTGAGCGGATTGAATGTAGAGAGATACCGTGACGAGATCCTGAGGCCCATTGTTGTGCCATTCATCCGCTGCCATCAACTCATGTTTCAGCATGATAATGCACAGCCCCATGTCACGGTACACAGCCCCTCTCGTCACGGTACACAATTCATGGAAGCTGAAAATGTCCCAGTTCTTCCATGACCTGCATACTCAACAGACATGTTACCCATTGAGCATGTTTGGGATGCTCTGGATCGATGTGTATGACAGCACGTTCCAGTTCCTGACAATATCCAGCAATGTCGCACAGCCATTGAAGAGGAGTGGGACAACATTCCACAGGCCACAATCAACAGCCTGATCAACTCTATGTGAAGGAGATGTGTCCCACTGAATGAGGCAATTGGTGTTCACACCAGATACTGACTGCTTTTCTGATCCACACCACTACTTTTTTTTTTTTTAAAGGTATCTGTGACCAACAGATATATATATATATCTGTAATCCCAGGTCATGTGAAATCCATAGATTAGGGCCTAATAATTAATTTCAATTGACTGATTTCCTTATATAAACTGTAAAATCTTTAAAATTGTTGCATGTTGTGTTTCTATTTTTGTTCAGTGTATTATTCCATTACTACTTACCTTTGCTGGCTGACCTAGAACACATTATCTGTGCTTGTCGGAGGATTTATGAGTACCACCATTAAGGAAAAACTTTTCCTTAATTTCACTTGTTGGATACCTACTACAAAGATCAATAGAAAATCTAGCACAAGGTAGTTGGGTAATAAACATGCTCCTGTGAGATAATAGCCATTTCTTTAAAGACAATATTTTGTGCTGGTCGTTGCCTTGAATAAATTAAATGAAAAATATATACAGTACTAAATATATACGGTAATAAAATGATAATTACACCAAATACTAGGGCTCCAGAAGTTAATTCCATAATTTCAGTTCTAAAGCGTTACTCAAATAAGGATATTGTTTTTTCTCTTCCTTTCCGCCGCTGCTGTCCCTCTTCTCCTTCTTGTCAGGTTTTTCTTTGTCATGCCTAGACTCCTTTAACAGCAGACAGGAAACACACGTCAATCGAAAAAACATCACTACTGCCACCAGTGGCACAGAGTACACCGGGGCACCAATGTGTTGGCTACACACTATGTATGTCCATAGTGCTGGTTCAATTATTCATCTGCAGCAGCAGCCCAGTTTCTTTACTTATTTAAAAGGGCCAGAAAAGCTGTACAAGAACACATCATGGCTGGGCCAAAACCATTCCAGCTTAACCACTGACTGAGCAGCAACAAAAACAAAAAAAACTATGAGGAGAGACTATGGCTTCTCCCTTGGGAGCACTGTGTTGTGTTCTGCTAGGGTCCAGGACAAGGGCAGTACTACGTACCTTCTTTCCCCCGGAAGAGTTTCTCTCAGGTTTAGTAGACTCTCCCTTTTCCTTGCTGGAGGACTTGGACCTCTTGGTCTTCTCTTTGTCAGCCGAGACCGGGGAGTCTGAGGAGGGACTGGTGCTCTTGCTGTGTTTGTTGGAGGAATCTGGGAGAGAAGAGGAAGAACCCAGCATGAATATTGATCGTATCCATATTTAGGTTTTAATCAGTATGGTTGTTATGTACAGGGAGATAACTTACTGGTTCCATTTTCATCTTTTCTGCGTTTGGATTCTAGGCTCATCTCGCGGTCAGTGGTCACATGGTCCTAAAAACAGATGGAAAATTATAAAAATGCCCACACCAGCAGGGATGTGGCGGTCAAGAAAATAACTGTCGGTCTCACTGTAATTGACCGTTAATTAACAAACACATTTAGCATCTCCTGGCTTCAACACACAGCCTACAAGCCACTGATGCAGACTTTTTGAACATCTACACTTTAAAGTCTAATAAATCCATGTAATATAGCCTACACCTTCACAATCCATTATTTATTTTAGACAGGTCTAAAGAAGCATGATATGAAGAAAATGTAGTCTATTTCAGAAGAACAGAATAGCATACTCTGAGATGTCCTTATGTTAGGTCCTGATCTGGCTATGCCATATGGCTGTGTGCTACACTAGTTCATTTAGCAGACAAGATTTGCTTAGAATTTAATGGCATTATTTTATAGCATGAAGAATACAACTGAACAGGGCTGAATAAAATAGAAAGGATATTTTCTCTAAACGATTTGAGGGAGTGTTCTGTGTTGAGAGGTTAACAAAGAGAGGTTAACAAAGAAATAGGTATTCCTATGTTTCATTTATTAGTTATTAATATAACTGTAATTGTTCTACAAACGTTGGGCTAGATGTTATGACTTTTAATACATTGTAAGGCTGCATGATGCGACTAATTATGTTTTTTGAGAAGCACTTGATAATGCCTCGAATTTCCCGGCGGCATCCCATTTGTGTGGCCATAATTCACACAAAACAAAATCCATGCCTTTTCCAGCCCTTCTTCCTGAGTGCTGCATGCTCCAAAGCACCTCTCATCTCATTCACACGGCTCTCCATCAGGTGATCGGGTCTCTCTCACAGGCTACAAGTGAAGACGGACACATCGGGGACGCAACTGCCCGCGGCCTTATCCAATTCCGAGGTGCATATTGAAGATATTAGAAGAACTGTCAACATTCTCATCAGCCAACAAGGTGAGTAGGCCTAACGAACAGCAAAAGCACTAACCTATGTCAATCTACAATCCCCCAAAGTACACAAGGTTTTTTTCTTGACCCTTTTTTTCTCTCCCTTTCGTGGTATCCAATTGGTAGTTACAGTCTTGTCCCATCGCTGCAACTCCCCTACGGACTTGGTAGAGGTGAAGGTCGAGAGCCATGCGCCCTCCGAAACACGACCCTGCCAAGCTGCACTACTTCTTGACACACTGCTCGCTTAGCCCGAAAGACAGCCGCACCAATGTGTCAGAGGAAAAACCGCGATTGGACAAGGAAATCCCGGCCGGCCAAACCCTCCCATAACTCGGACGATGCTGGGCCAATTGTGCGGCGCCCGGTCACAGCCGGCCGGCCTGGGATCGAACCCGGGCCTATAGTGACGCCTCAAGCACTGCAATGCAGTGCCTTAGACCGCTGCGCAGTGGAGGACAACCTATTTTATTCTGTGCGAGAAATAAATATTCCAAACATAGTCTGGGACAGTTGTGGGATGGGATATATCCCAAATGAATACAGCCACTAGCATCAATGAGGCTGTGAGCCTGACGCAACAGATCAGAACGTTTAGTTTAAAATGTTGATAAGCTATCAGGCTATTTCTTCACATGATAAGTGCAGGAATGCGTACATGGTAGTAGGCTATATGCGCAAATGTTCCAATTAGCGTAAAACACCATTATCTAAAGTGACCACAAATGCCATTATGCATTTAACGCTTTTATTATAAAGGTGCATTTTTATGGTGAAAATGATCTTCCCCAAACTTGAAACTCACACGCTGCTTACAGTATGGCAGTTAGGCTCTACACCCCTTGTAAAGCAAGAAGTTATTTGGCCTCCCTGAGCAGTTTCCTTCCTCTCTGGCAACTGAGTTAGGAAGGGTGTCTATCTTTGTAGTGACTGGGTGTATTGATACACCATCCAAAATGTAACGTTCATAACTACACCATACTCAAAGGGATATTCAATGTCTGCTTTTTTTATCCATATACCAATAGGTGCCCTTTGCAAACCATAGGAAAACCTCCCTGGTCTTTTGTGGTTGAATCTGTGTTTGAAATGTACTGCTTGGCATAAAATTATATGTATGGGATACAGAGATGAGGTAGTCATTTAAAAATTGTTGAACACTATTATTGCACACAAGTTGAGTCCATGCAACTTATTATGGGACTTGTTAAGCAAATGTTTACTCCTGAACTTATTTAAGCTTGCAATAACAAAAGGGTTGAATACTTATTGACTGAAGACATTTCAGCTTTTCATTTTTTATTAATTAGTAAACATGTCTAAAAAACATAATTCCACTTTGACATGGGGTATTGTGTAGACCAGTGATAAAATCTCTATTAAATCCAGGCTTTCAAGGGGTGTGAATACTTTCTGAAGGCACGGTACATGTCATTTGAGGTGCGAATGAGTCATTGTAGCCAAGTCATTGTAGCCTATCATTTCACTTCCCCTGTGAGAACCATGAGCATGGACTGACATCTTCTGGAGGTAGAACCTAAACTCTCTAGGAAAGGAAATTAAGTCAAAATCGCAGCGGCAACTTCCTCTGGGGGGTCCTTTAAGGACGGTCAACCAAAATAATCTCACCAGTCTTGACAATCTATGCAAAACTATAACATATAGTTTAGAAGTATTTGGCTTTTAAGTTCTGTATCAAATCAAGATGGGAGCAAGCACAAGATCAGATAAGAACACTTTTCCCCATTGAAGTGCACCTTTAACATCTCTCCCTTGCTCTCTCAAATACTCACTCTCTTCCTGTCCTTTCGGTCTTTGTCTTCAGTCTTCTTCTCTTTGGAACGGCCCCCTGGTATTCTCTGACTCTTTCTTGTCCGTCTCCCTCTCTCTGCTCTTGGACCGCGCGACCGAATTGTAGGTGATGTGGTGCTGTAAGGAATGAGCATACAAATCAAACAAACACAGACCAAAATATATTAATATATTTTTTTTTTTTAATATACATTGTATGGCATTGTGCACTTACTGGAGGATACCTTGAAACGCGTGTGCTGAACTCTGCCTGTCCTCCTCAGTGTGTGTGTGTGCCTTTTACCAAGCCAATAACCTTAAAATATAAGCCCATATGCCGAGGCAGACCCTGTACATACTATGTGTTACTGATCATATAAATGAACCACTAAGTCGCTGGCAGTTCCAGGTGGAAAATCACTAGGAAACGCATAAAACAAGTTCTGGTTAATATCAGGAAATCAGTCAATTTAAATATATCTGGCCCTAATCTATAGTTTTCACATGACTGGGAATACAGATATGCATCTGTTGGTCACAGATACCTTTAAAAGGTTAGGGGCGTAGATCAGAAAAACAGTCAGTATCTGGTGTGACCCCCATTTTCCTCATGTAGTGCGACATCTCCTTCACATAGAGTTGATCAGGCTGTTGATTATGGCCTGTGGAATGTTGTCCCACTCTTCTTCAATGGCTGTATGAAGTTGCTGGATATTTCAGGGAACTTGAACACGCTGTCGTACACGTTGCTCCAGAGCATTCCAAGTATGTTCAATGTGTGACATGTCTGGAGAGTATGCAGGCCACGGAAGAACTGGGACATTATCAGCATCCAGGAACTGTGTACAGATCCTTGCGACATGGGGCCGTGCATTATCATGCTGAAACATGAGGTGATGGAGGAGGATGAATGTCACAACAATGTGCCTCAGGATCTCGTCATGGTATCTCTGTGCATTCAAATCGCCATCGATAAAATGCAAATAGCTTATGCCTGCCCATACATAACCACACTGCCACCATGGGGCACTCTGTTCACAACGATGACATCAACACTTCTCGAGTGTGCCAGTTGCCATCCGTGGTGAGCATTTGCCCACCGAAGTTGGTCATGAAGCCGAACTGCAGTCAGGTCAAGACCCTGGTGAGGACGACGAGCACTCAGATGAGCTTCCCTGAGACTGTTTCTGACAGTTTGTGCAGAAATTCTTCGGTATTGCAAACCCACAGTTTCATCAGCTGTCTTGAGTGGCTGGTCTCAGATGATCCCGCAGGTGAAGAAGCCGGATGTGGAGGTCCTGGGCTGGACGTGGTTACACGTGGTCTGCGGTTGTGAGGCTGGTTGGATTTACTGCCTAATTCTCTAAAACGATGTTGGAGGCGGCTTTATGGTTGAGAAATTAACATTTAATTCTCTCGCAAAAGCTCTGGTAGACATTCCTGCAGTCAGTATGCCAATTGCACACTCCCTCAAATCTTGAGATATCTGTGGAATTGTGTTGTTGACAAAACTGCACATTTTAGAGAGGCATTTTACTGTCCCCAGCAAAGGGGATACCTAGTCAGTTGTACAACTGAATGTCTTCAACTGAAATGTGTCTTCCGCATTTAACCCAACCCCTCTGAATCAGAGAGGTCCGGGGGGGGATTCGATCCAACAACCTTTTGGTTACACAAGGTGCACCTGGGTAATAATCATGCTGTTTAATCAGCTTCTTGATATACCACACCTGTCAGGTGGATGTATTATCTTGGCAAAGGAGAAAGACTCACTAACAGGGATGTAAACAAATTTGTGCACAAAATTGAGAAAACTTTGTGTATGGAACATTTCTGGGGCCTTGTATTTCAGCTCATTAACTTCTTACGGAGTGGTGGGGCGCTAGCCGGTGAAATGCAAGGCGCCAAATTCAAAATTATTAAAAAAAATATTATTAAACATGCACCAATATACAAGTGTTTCATAGTCATCAAAAGCTCTGCTTCTTGGCAATATCACAGCGTTGTCAGATTTCAAAAAGGCTTTACGGCGAAAGCACCACATTTGATTGTTTGAGGGTAGCACCTAACATATTTTACCATTACCATAAATTCATAAGCCTTCACGGTTCACAACACATTTCACAGCGAAAGCAAATCAATTACCTTTTGAAGAACTTCTGCTGAGGGATTCCCAAGTGTCCAACGAAGACAATCCATGGTTCTTTTGTTAGAAAAAGTCATGTATTATATCCATAAATCTCAGTTTGGTTGGCGCGTTATAATGAGAAAATATAGCGTCGACTCCTCCATTGAAACGTGAAGAGAACTCGTTCAACTTATACCTATAAACTTGTCCAAGAACAATCAAACATAGTTTTAAATGTATCCTTAGGAACACTTATGTATATGTTGTATAATATTTCAACCGGAATATAAACTGGGCGATAAGAAAGGAAAAAAACCAAAGAGCGTGCCAGCCGTGAACGCGCATTTACTTCCATTGACATCTGTGTGGCCACTTCCTTATTAGTCTTCTTCTATGCTCTAAAAGCATCTAAAAAGAATCAGAACACTTTCGAGACTGTTGACATCCAGAGGAAGCAATAGGTACTGCATTCATATGCCCTTATATGGGCATTTTCATAAGGGAGGGGTTCTAAATGAGGCAATGTGTCAAAACCACTTTTTCCAGGACAGAAATTCCTCGGGATTTCACCTGCCATATCCGTTCTGTTATACTCACAGACAAAATGTTAAAACTTTTTAGAAAATTCTGAGAGTTTCCTATCCAATGGTACTAAATATGTGCATATCCTATTTTCTGGGCCTGAATGGGAGGCATTTTACTTTGGGCACGCCAGGCTCTCCAAAACAGTCACCTCGTGCGCTGCTCTGAAAGAAGTTAAACATGAGACCAACACTTTACACATTGTGTTTATGTTTTTGTTCAGTGTAGTACAGTGGAACATCAGGAACATTTTAACAAGATTGTAGTGTCAAAGTTAAACTCTATCCCTAAGTCGGTGGTCATAGGAGAAGTAAGGTCTATCATCATCAGTATTCAGACCCCAAACAAATACCAAACATCTCCCTCCTCAACAACCAGGTCACCAGTGACTTCAGCTCTATCAAGAGAGCATAGATATCATCCCAATAACTTCACAGTGAACCATGTAGAATGGGGATGTGAGTCTGGACCGTGGGCGGTAGATCAAAATAGCAGACTAGCACTGTCCGCTTACAGCAGAGCACTGCGATCTGTGCTGCTGTCTAACTCGATACAAATTTAACAAGCCAACCGTGTACCTGCTGTATGAATTATTCATCTGACCATCTCTAGCTCTGTCTGCAGAGGGAGAATCTAGACAGAAGAACAACTGAGCTATGGCTACTGATGTGAGAAGAACCCAATACATATGGACTAAGGCTTATAGGGGTTTTGGTGCTGAAAAGGAATGGCAGGCTTTGGTCTTAAAACAAGCTCAAAAAACCTAGAGCTTAATAAAATACTTTTAATGCTTTGCTTTAAACGTCTATCAGAAATCAATATGAACAGAGGCGGGTGGATGAAGGCTTGTGAGAGAGAGAAATAGAGAGACAGGTCCGTAATGTGGGCTCAATAGAGGATTACTCTCTTTTTCTCATAGTGTTTTCACAGCACATCACACACATAGCTAATGAGCCTCCTCCCGGGCAGGCATCAGAGACGGCCTTAGAAAGTGATCACAGGCAGAGGAAGAAACGCCGCCTGCTTAAAACTCTGCCCTTTCCCTGTCTCTTCTCCCCCAGTGGCACAATCAGGACCTTTTCACACAACATCCTGCCATCCTGGACAGAGTCTCTAATCTTTCCCATGACTCCACTGAACTCATAAACATTTAGTGTGGAGGCCTGGCTGCCTGGCACAGAGTGGACTTAAACAGGCAAGCCTGACCTAAGGTGATATTTTAGGTTTCACTATTCAGAAATGACTTCTTATGCAAGTCAGATTTATTTGGACACTGTCTGCAAAATGGTACATTTTCACATTCAATAAGTGTAATCAAAGTCCTTCTAACTGACCCCCTACTCATGGCACTTGGAGAAAGAGAATGAAGATAACAGTCAAGGTGAATAGTGATAGAGTAATGTTTAGGAGGAGTCCAAACCTTGGATGCAGAGTCCTTGGGTTCGTTGCTATTGTCCTGTAGGAATGAATGGAGATGACAGATGAGCTGGGGGGGGGTTGTCAGACAGCAGGTCAGGAGAGAGTCAGGAGGACGGGGGTTTCAGGGGCTGGATGGACCGACGTCACACTTCCTTCCCCCTTGACCTTCAAGGACTAAGGCTTTCACAAGGTTATTAACAGAGAGGATTTATCTCATCAGCTTTACATTAGATTAGAAAAACCCTGAGAAGTGAGATGAAAGTGTGTGTGATTTTTTTCTACAAAATATTGTCTGGAATTAAATGCAGCATCTCAAAGAGGCCTACAGAACACTGTTTATAGTGCATGTGGTGTAAAACTACAAAACAACTGAACTGAGTGTGTGTATCTGACAAATGAACTGAATATAATGTGTGCTCTGCTCTCCTAGGTTTTAGCACTCTGTTGTTGTCACTTACAGTTGAGAATGGATAAGACACAGGGAGCCTATCTCTCTGGTTGGTAGTAAACATTAAGACCTATCACAAGCTTCAAGCGGTTTAGGCAACGCTCCAGCAGATCCAGAAGGCTTCGCCCACACTTTCTCTCTCCCTCTCGCGCTCTCTGTGGCGGTAGGCAGGCTTTATTTTCCTCCTGTACTTTAGGCTGGTGCAAAACTGAGGCTCTGGCTCTCCTCTCTTGCTCTCTGTGGGCCTGCGTGCTGGTGGTGCCTGGGGTTCCCACTGCGCGTGTGACAGGGTGCTGAGGGGGGGTTGGTGGTTGTAGGGTGCCACAGGAGCGACTGACTGCATACACATCTTGAGTGGAAGCGTAGGTACAGACTGAGGCTGCATGCGGGCCGTTTTAACAGATCAGAGCTAACAGCAGATACCGAGACTTCTTCTGAAGACACTGTGCGACTCCGGACCCCACCCCCCCCCGGCTGGATTCCCGCACATTCAAAGGAAAAGAAAAACATGTCACGCCACTTCAACCAAGAAATCTTCTCAGCTTGCAGAAAATGGGGGGGGAAACTCGTAATCTTGGGTGATTTTTGAACTGGGAAAATACCAGGGGGATCTTAGACGGGGAAAATCTAAACAAATCTTCTTTTCAGCTTGCCAGAAAAAAACAAAAAATCTCATGACTTCAGAAGCAATTTTACTTGAGGAAAATATTGCTCTCAAAAAGAGAAAAAGGGTGGGGAATAAAGAAACACAAAAATTCCTCTCTCTTCTCCAAGGCACTTTTACTGCTTTCCTTCACATTAAAATAAATTTATATTTCAAATAATCGATATATACATTATTCTCTTGGCTAAGTCCTTGATGATTATCCCCAATCAGGAAATATATTAAGGAAAAGTCCAAATGGAATTCTTTCCAAACTCCCACGGTTTACGAAGGGGATGCCAGACGGGGCTTTCCTGTGTGTATGAGAACTCTCCTCGGTGATCTTGAGGGCCGATGGAACACGCAACAGTTGGGAACACTCCGGCGGAAAGGGAAGAAACACGGGCTCAGCTTTCCTCAGGCCATACTAACCTTAACAGAGGAAGAGTGGGATGGTGAAGAGTGGGTATCGACTTTTCGCCTTTTGTGATCTGAAAAAAAAAACAGGAGGATTAAATTCAGTTCTCATTTCAACTGGCACATTCAAACCAGTAGCTTCGATTACCCATTGACAATCAGCAGAAACAGTATAAGTGCAGAGCCAGTGTTGGCGGTCAGGCTGTTTACCCCTCTCAGATTCAGCAGATTCAGATCGGGGAACTGGAGACTTGAGGGACCCGGACACAGCACTCCTGTCTCCTCCCTTCTCCTTACTCTGGTCTCCTCCCTTCTCCTTACTCTTGGACTCCTTGGCCCCAGTGTCGCGCTCCCTGGACAGCTCCTTGGGCTCTCCGTTGCCGGCCTTGGCCTTGTTGTCCTCTTTGCTGCTCTTCTCCTCCGCCTTCTGCTTGTCCCGGTCTGCCTTGGGCGTCTTCTCCTTACCCTCGCGTGGCGCCCGCTCCTCCTTGCCGCCTGCTCCTCTCTCATCCCTCTGCTTCTCCCGCCGGCTCTCCCCCTTTGTCTCTGGAGTGCTGCCTGGAGTCTTCTCCTTCTTC
Organism: Brachymystax lenok tsinlingensis; assembly: GCA_030435695.1. Lineage (NCBI taxonomy): Eukaryota > Metazoa > Chordata > Actinopteri > Salmoniformes > Salmonidae > Brachymystax > Brachymystax lenok. The sequence continues at coordinate 19,918,770 of CM059792.1, read as the reverse complement.
TCTTTTTTCTCCTTCCCGCTCTTTTCTTTGTCATCCCTCTCTTTGATGGCTTTGGTGCTGCGAGGGAAACAGAATGGACATTGTTCAGAGTTCAACATTGACAACATGCAATGGATGTGCAGATAAGCAAACGCCAAGACTGTTTCAACTTCCTCTTCCCCTACACTTAGAGGAAAAAAATCAGAGTCCTTCTTTAATACCTGGATAGAATCATACAGAGTCCTTCTTTAATACCTGGATAGAATCATAGAGCCATTCTTTAATACCTGGATAGAATCATACAGAGTCCTTCTTTAATACTTGGATAGAATCATAGAGTCCTTCTTTAATACTTGGATAGAATCATACAGAGTCCTTCTTTAATACCTGGATAGAATCATAGAGCCATTCTTTAATACCTGGATAGAATCATACAGAGTCCTTCTTTAATACCTGGATAGAATCATACAGAGTCCTTCTTTAATACCTGGATAGAATCATACAGAGTCCTTCTTTAATACTTGGATAGAATCATACAGAGTCCTTCTTTAATACTTGGATAGAATCATACAGAGTCCTTCTTTAATACCTGGATAGAATCATACAGAGTCCTTCTTTAATACCTGGATAGAATAATACAGAGTCCTTCTTTAATACCTGGATAGAATCATACAGAGTCCTTATTTAATACCTGGATAGAATCATACAGAGTCCTTCTTTAATACCTGGATAGAATCATACATGAGGCAAAACTTCAGATGTCTAGACTTTATATTGATAGGTTCTGACTCCTGAACTTTAAATGCTATTAATTATCAGGTATCTATCCTATTGAAATATTGAGTGCCATAGTCTGGTTTCTACACCAGAAGTTAATATCAGTAGGAGGAATGTATATGGTGGAGGCAATTAAGCTGGAATGTACTGAGTAAAGGAAAGGCAATCACATGTTGGCAGGCACTGATGGAGAGAGGTGGTTTAGTGAGGACTGGGGGGGGCGAGGTCAGGTCACATTAAGGGAGAAGGAACAGTGTATTGCCCGCATCACTTAACTTCCTGCCTAGTAATACAGATGCAATGTTTAGTGAGAAGGAGGAGACTCCACCCAAATTGGGATAGATGTCCGTGAAATTTTATAAGATTAATTTAGAACCTAACAATATCCACCAGTTCAAAGTGCTGTGTTAGATTCCAATCTGGGGATTCACTGACTGACTAATATTCAAACAATTGATTCTCTCTTTCCTATCTTATTCAGCTCTTTAAATTTTTTTACTTATTAATGAGCAATAGTGTAATAGTTGAGAACAGTAAATAAATATAGTTGTTTCCCAGGGCTGTTGGTTAGCCTCCATGCTTACCTGTTAGGAGCACCATTCCCATTGCTGGTGGTCACTTTGGCCGCTGTGCTGTTGGCTTTGTTCACTGGCTTCGCGGCCCCCTGAGACTTATCCTTGGATCGGTCTACCAAAACACAAAGCAGCAACAGCATGAACACAATGGCCCTTTCAATAAAACAAATGTCCCCATGCTAATTCAAACTATAACACCTGTCGGGGTTCCTAATACTTCCCCTTCAGCTCATCTTGTGAAAGAAGGGCAGACCCACTCACCAGCGTCCTCGCAGGCTCCCTCCTCCGTCTTGCTGGCGTTGGTGGTAGGCTTGGCTGTGGTGCCAGGGCCGTTCAGCTGGCTGGCAGTGGTGGCGCTACGCACCGGCTGCTCCTTGTGGTGGAACTCATTCTCAGGGACCATGTGCACCTTCCTGCCTTTCAACTGGCCAGAATAGCTGTAAGATGCATGGAGAGTTTACACAAGGTACAGGCAGGGCAATCACACAGCATCACACCCCATTCACATGCCAAACTTAAACACCCATAGACACACCACAGAAATAAAACATTCCCACCTAGGCAATTAATAAGATAATATCTTTCCACTTTCTCACACACCAGGGTTTCCATTAGCCGGTAATGGACAGCTTTTAATTGATACAAAATTTGAAAACACGAGAAATAAAATTGGTGCCAGCCAATTGTCTGGGGAAGAAGAAAAAAATCGCATTGCAAAAGAAAGCCTTTTAGCCTCTTCACTGATGGAAATAGATTAGACTGGTAATGATTATCGGTCTATAGGTTCATTTGCATAATTTAGTGGAATTAAATTGTCGCGTGTGTACAGTATATTCATTCCGTATCTTATCAAAAGCGTACAGAATACAGATAGAGGCTTTGAGTGTAAAATCTGTCAGACAGCGCAAGAGCTGCTGCTACAGCTTCTTGAGGTGCTTTCAAGACAACTGGGAACTCTGGAAAGATACAAGGTCAAATCATGACGTCAGCGATCTTCAGGTCGGAAAGTCAGAGTTCTAAAAAGAGGCCTGTTGAATGACCGCTCAAAAGATTTTTCCCCAGTCGGAGGATGCTATTTTCCAAGTTGTCTTGAACACACTGAAGTCAGAAGTCCGAGTTCCCAGTTTTAAGGCAGGCTTCATCAGTGCATCACACACAACTTTGCAATGAGCTGGAGGTAGTATGCATTTTGAAAACATATTTCATTGTTTAAAACCTGAACGTTTTGATATGAGCCATGTCTTACCTTGCTTCAAAGTAGCCTATTAGATCTCCCCTCTAAATTCTAAACAGATATTTTCATCTCTGTCACATGAAACCGCAGTGCCCTTTTGACAACAGTGTTTTCCCGCTAATTGCAGAATGGAACAAACATTTGTGCGTAGCCTACTGCCTTGTGAGCCTTGCTGCGCTTTTAATGTGAAGAAATAATAGTTTATTAACATTTTAAGTTAGACGTTCTGATCTGTCGCATCAGACTCATTGCTTTTTAACATATTTTATGTAGCATAGGCCTACTGGTTATATGACTTTGGGATCTATTGTCCCACAATTGTTCCAGAGACTGTTTGGAATTGGCTATTTCTTTCTCGACAAGCTGACCAATAGAATAGGTAGCCTAAACTTTTCAACTATAGTACAAAGGCTAGTGATTTTGCTATTCGTTACTCGTCTTGTTGGCTGATGAAAACTAAATGTGGACAGTTATTCTAACATGTTCAAAGTTCGGAAAGGAGGACCGCAGAATTCGGAAAGGAGGACCGCACATCGTTGCATCCTCGACTTGCATGTTCTGTTAATATGAATTACTATATTGTAAATGTGATTTCTGTCATTCTGAGCACTGTGGGTGGAAACCATAATCAGGTTACACACCCAATGCATATGGGTCTGGTAAATTAAAATGTTGCCGGTCAAATGGCCAGTGCCACATTTTTCAAACAGAAACAGAAAAACACAAACACACACAGGATCCGCGTGTGTCTCTAAGTGAGGATTTGACAGGTACATCTCATAAAGCTCTGTAGAGGATTGCTTTATCTGTCTCCTGTGCTTTACAGCAGCATCACGTGACTAATTGAATCCCAGGCTGTTGGGCAGACAGCCAGGCAGCTATACTACACCCACACCTTAATGAATGATCAGCCCTCATCAGCTCATTAAGCCTCATCCTCTACTACTGACCTCAAGACAAAGTACCTAGATCACTTATCTGATCTCAAAACTCTGTTTAGATAATCCACAACAAGTACTTCCCATTGTAAATAACATCTGGATAAAAGAACAACTAAACCTTCCCTAACAATAATTCATCCAATACCACTTCATCCCTGTAGTTATTTTGCATTAAAAAGGTACACACCTCTATTTAATACCACCCTTTGTGGGTACTAGCTACACAACAAACTGACAAACCTAACAGCAAAACGCTTGCCACTTGCGCCCCACAATAAACTAAAACCCCACAATGCTAGTGAACTGTCTGACTGTGCTGCACTGCAAACAACGTGGCTGGTGGACTCCATGTTACCCCATAGCCAAGGCATAGAGGTCTGGCCTCTTCTCCTTCTCTTCCAGACAGATCTTGTGGACGCGGCACTCCAGAGCCTGGCCCAGGTTCAGCACTTTGGGGTAACAAGGCAGGATCTTGGTCAGCACGATGAGGATGTTCCGGATGTGGGTGTACTCCCCAGTCTCCAAGCAGTGGACTGATGCCTGGAGGGCACAGAGGGAGAGAGGGGTGTATTGTTACTGCTGCATCCACACATTCCACTGACCTCTGATTATACTGTACATACAGAGGAGACAGGAGTCTTCATGTTTCAGGAGCTTCTTACTCAGAGCAGGAATCATTTCCTGCTAGCATTGTAGGTCACATTTGTTTTCAATGAAAGTACTACATTCTGGGAGTAAATTAATTAGCAACAGTCATCAAAATTGTTAAAAGGTTTAAAGCTGATGTCTGTTTAAAATTCTAATAAATGCAACAGTTGGACAATGATGATACTCCAAACTTCGAATTTTTAAATCCATCAGATATTGACAGAATTATAGCACATAAGACATTTTACTGGCACAGACAAATAATGATTGAAGTTCAGGGATTTTGGTGGGAATTCATGGTATTCTATTTATTGTCAAATGTCACCTTAGTTTTCTTAGAATGCACTCATATATAGATTTTCTAATAGTATCAGGATAAAAAAATAATATTTTGTGTTAAAATAAAGACAATTATATGTGCCTCCTTTTCATAAATACACCGGGTGTATTTGCATATATGAAACATTAACATAAAGGGGTGGAATAGGGAGCAACGACCAACAAACTCGCTCCATCTAGGCCTACCTCACTCGCCTGCGGCGTCTAGACTGCCTCATTAATTACTGTTGTATAGGGCTGTGGTAGTCAAGAAATTGTCATACGGTAATTGTCATGCAAATTCCTACCGGTCTCACGGTAATTTACCGTTAATTAACATGTTTGGGGGGCGCCTTTGGAGCATCTACATTTTAAAAAGTGTAATAAATTCATTTAATATAGCCATCACAATGAAATGTATTATTTAATTAGTTGTGATAGGCCTATAACCCTGGGAATGTCTTAGAAAACAGAAGGGCTGCATAATGCAACTTCATATTGATGACTTGGAAAAAGTTGCAAAAAAAGGGATGCACTCTGATCCTTACAGTGGGGAGAGAGAACTGCACTGCTGCTTGTGTAGCTAGAAAGTTACGGGGTATCGAATCAATGGAAGACGGAAGTAAAACGACAGAATTAAAAAGTGAAATGAGAAAGAAAAGCTACAACAACCAAAAGCCAACAGGTAGGCTGCTATTTACACTCACTGTACAACGATGAGAAGCGCAGTAACGTTATGGCTAGCCTCAATTAGCTAGCATCTCTCGGTTTGATTCAGTCAAGACAGGTACTATGTAATCAGATGGGATGATAAATAACTAGCAAGAAGTTAGTCTAGTGGGAGATAAGTGGTTATGGTCTCTCCCGCCGAGCCTGCTCGAGCCTCCCGTGTCTAAAAGCTAATTATGCTTCTCCGGGAATGCGAACCGGAGGCTCTGTATGGAGGGTTTGATGCAATTGTTGAGCCTCCGGATGCTTGCAGAGGACAAATCGACCTCCGTGCGGCATCGCCTTATGCCTCCCAAATTCAATCATGAAGTGTTTAAAGAGGGATTAAAGGGACAATAGAGCGCTGAGTAGCAGGCCATTAGAGGGCCATTAGCAAGTTTGTTAGGCTACCCATCAGGGCCATCATTTGCATAGTTTTAGATTGGGATTACCTTGACCAATGGTCACAGGGAATTTGACTGCGGGCATGACTCGTGACTGCCAGTGTTTCAGTAATACAGTCACCGCATCAGCCATACTGTCACCTTCTGTTGCATAACTCAACAAGTGTTTCAATAGCAGGGTACCCTCAGATTAAAAATCAACAGGCTTGGCTCTAGATTACACCCATCTACGCATACTTTACATTGTGAGATCAGACATAAGGTAGCCTAGGGTGGTAGGTAGCCTAGTGGTTAAGAGCGTTGGGCCAGTAACTGAAAGGTCGCTAGTTCTAATCCTCGAGTCGGCAAGGTAGAAAAATCTGCCATTCTGTCCTTGAGCAAGGCAGTTAACCCCCAACAACAACTGCTCCCCGGGCACCGATGATGTGGATGCTGATTAACCAGCCCCAGCACCTCTCTGATTCAGAGGGACTGGGTTAAATGCGGAAGACACATTTTGTTGTACAACTGACTAGGCATCCCCCTTTCCCTTGATAATAGCACTAAAATCCAAGTGTTCATATTCAAAGTTGCTTTCATTTCTGCACATCTAACTTGTAAACACGTCAACTGTTTTAAATTAGTACGTTTTATTAATTCCACAATAAATGAACACCCATCAAAATAAAGTGATCTTTCTGGTGATGTAAGTGTCGACACGATGCGTTAAATCCCAGACAAAGCTTCAGCATTCTTATAGAGGCTACAGAAAGACAACACATTCCATTGAGCCCATTTCAGCCATTACCGGCGTGTGTTTGACAGGTCATTACAAACATTTCTGCGGTCGTAACGTTAACGGGAAAAAGCGACAGGCACAAGCAAGAGTATGAAAGAGTCGCGCGGGAGTAAAATGAAAGCAATCAATCCAGCAGGATTTAGGTGACAAGTGGATTTTGCACCCCTCAAACACAGTAAATAAATGCCTGAAAGACAGCTCCTCAAGTTGGAGGGGCATGCGTGTTGCTAAATTAATGGCCATTAATAAGACAAATAGACCAGATCGACTTCTTCAGAAGGCTTTGAGACAAAGGGAGGAACTCACTTTAGTCAGCTTGTAGTGCCATTTGTGCACCACGTGTCTGAAGTTCTCATAGTCCAGCTGGTCGGCTTTGTTCCCTCCGTCGAAGCCTGTGGCTCTGAAGATGGTCAGGAAGCCTGGGTAGTTACCACACTCCTTGAAGAGGGGACAACACACAGACACGATGAAGAGGGGACAACACACAGACGAGATGAAGTGTTAACACTGGTTACATGTGCATTGTACAGATTCCACACTTGTGTGAATGTTAGTAATATCAGTAGATAATGCTGCCCAACCTCAAATCAACTCCTAGATAATGCTGCCCAACCTCAAATCAACTCCTAGCCCCTAGGAGGCCTATACCCTATGCACTTGAGATCTGAGAAGATGTAAATCAAATGTTAATGTGAGTGTAGCGAAATGCTTGTGTGAGTGATTTTGGTGACAAGCCAAATTTCTCCAGCCTCCTGAGGTTGAAGAGGTGCTGTTGCGCCTTCTTCCCCACGCTGTCTGTGTGGGTGGACCAATTCAGTTTGTCCGTGATGTGTACGCCGAGGAACTTAAAACTTTCCACCTTCTCCACTACTGTCCCGTCGATGTGGATAGGGGGGTGCTCCCTCTGCTGTTTCCTGAAGTCCACAATCACCTCCTTTGTTTTGTTGACGTTGAGTGAGAGGTTATTTTCCTGACACCACACTCTGAGGGCCCTCACCTCCTCCCTGTAGGCCGTCTCGTCGTTGTTGGTAATCAAGCCTACCACTGTAGTGTCGTCAGCAAACTTGATGATTGAGTTGGATGCGTGCTTGGCCACGCAGTCATGGGTAAACAGGGAGTACAGGAGAGGGCTGAGTGTATGTGTAGTGTGTGAGTGAGTGAGTGAGTGAGTGAGAGTAAGAGAGCGAGAGGTGCATAGTGGGTACCTTCTCGTAGACAGCACGGTCGCTGTGCCAGCGGGTTACAGTCTCTAGCATGCAGCACAGGAAACGTCCGTAGCGCCGCGACTCGTTCTCTGTGCAGCTGGCCACCGTGTAGATGATATCAGAGAACACCTGCAGAGAAGACCACGCAACACAGTTAGGAGGTCAGGACAGAGTAATGAAGTTCTGAAATTCCAATGGTATAATAACATGTGACAACCAGAGACAGTAGAGGGCATTGAGGCAGAAAGGGGGAGAGCAAGATAGGCAAGTCTCACCCGGTCATAGCAGAGCAGGGTGCAGAAGTTGGGGGCCTTCTGCTGGTGCACCAGCTCCACAAAGCGGGCACAGTATACAGCGTCAATGGCAGAGAAGATACAGCGAGGGAACAGACACAGCTGTAGGAACTTAGTGATGGTCTCATTCTTGGTGGATTCTGAACGAGTGAGAAAAGAGGGAGGGAGAAAGGGAGGAAAATGATTCATAAAAAGGAGGATGGGAGAAGAACAGAAGAACAGTGAATTAGAATTGCAGTCAACTAATTCCCATTACTCATCTTTTGAGTTACTAATTCTTCAAACAAGATTTGAGAAGGCTCAAACACACACTCCTTTAAAATGTCACTCGCTTGGGTTAGCTGTACAAAGATATTGTTAAATATGACAGACGTGTTTGTTAATGAAATGGGAGAGTTGACAGCTGCCAATAGCCCACATCCACCAAAACGGACTATGGCGCCATTACATCAAACAACTCCATATTAATGTAATTACTTGTCGGTCATGCTCGTTAACTGGGCTAAAACAAGATGAGGCTGGTTTTGAGGCGCATCCTGGGAGCTGAGGGGGCTTAGCAGTTCTGTGGTGTTACTGTCCCAACAACAGAGCCTGCTCTAATGGGAAGAGGAGGCTGGGTGAGGGAGGGTCTTCTGGGATGAGTGCTGTGAGGGGCAGTAAACAGTGTGTGCGCTTGTGCAAGAGAGAGCGAGAGAGAGAGACGGAGACTGTATCTTACTGGCAAGGAGCCAGTTGTCTTTCTCCAGTTTGAGGCGGTGCAGGACCCTCTGGACGTGCTCCAGCTGTTTCTTCTCCTCCTCCTGCAGCTTGTCCTGTAGGGCCGTGCAGCGCTCCTTCTCCTTCTTCTTCTTGTTCATGGGCTACAGACAGACAGCAGACACCACACACAGGCTGGTTAGTGTGTGTTCATGGGCTACAGACAGACAGCAGACACCACACACAGGCTGGTTAGTGTGTGTTCATGGGCTACAGACAGACAGCAGACACCACACACAGGCTGGTTAGTGTGTGTTCATGGGCTGCAGACAGACAGCAGACACCACACACAGGCTGGTTAGTGTGTGTTCATGGGCTGCAGACAGACAGCAGACACCACACACAGGCTGGTTAGTGTGTGTTCATGGGCTACAGACAGACAGCAGACACCAGACAGACAGGCTGCTGTTTAGATGGGGTGAACACACACACAGAGGGAACACTAATAACAACTTAGAGCTGAAGCAATACAATTACAGTGCAATTACCATAACTCTCCAAGCCAAGTGATAATTGGAGACCATTGCAATTCCACCACAATGAACTGTGTTACTGTGTTTGGAGGGCATTTAATGAGCTGTTGATGAGGGAGAGATAACTGGAAGATGAGAATATTCTCTGTGTTCTGCAGTATTGTCATCAAGGGGTCTGATAGATGCCTGGGGTCCTGTTCATTAGGCATCAAACAGAAGAAAACGGACTGAAACAGGGAGGGACTACTTGGACTTGTCCACTACATGGTTAACTTTTTAGGGAGCAGCGCATGAGGTGACCGTTTTGGAGAGCCTGGCGTGCCCAAAGTAAAATGCCTCCCATTCAGGCCCAGAAAATAGGATATGCACATATTTGGTACCATTGGCTAGGAAACACTCTGAATTTTCTAAAAAAGTGTTAACCATTTGTCTGTGAGTAAAACAGAACGGATATGGCAGGCAAAACCCAGAGGAATTTCTGTCCTGGAAAAAGTGGTTTTCACAGAGTGCCTCATTTGGAACCCCTCCCCTTATGAAAATGCCCATATAAGGGCATATGAAAGCAGTACCGATCGCTTCCTCTGGATGTCAACAGTCTCGAGACAGTGTTCAGTTTTCATTTTGGATGAATTAGAGCAGAGAATAAGAGGAAACCAGGAAGTGTCCCTTTGGAATTCAACAGGAGAGATCGCACGCTCCCGAAAAGGCGCGCTCTGTGTTTTTTTCCGTCCTTATAGCTCAGTTTATATTCCGGTTGAATTATTATAGTAAATATACGTAAAAGTGTTCCTAAGGATACATTTAAAACTATGTTTGATTGTTCTTGGACAAGTTTATAGGTATAAGATGAACGAGTTCTATTCACGTTTCAATGGAGGAATGGAGGCTGTAGTTTCTGATTCTAACGCGCGAACCAAATGAAGATTTATGGATAAAATACATGACTTTTTCTGACAAAAGAACTATGGATTGTCTTCGTTGGACACTTAGGAAGACCTCAGCAGAAGTTCTTCAACAGGTAATTTGTTTTCGCTGTGAAATGTGTTATGTGTGAACCGCGATGGTTTATGAATTCATGGCTATGGGAAAAATATGTGAGGTGCTACCCTCAAACAATCAAATGTGCTGCTTTCGCCGTAAAGCCTTTTTGAAATCTGACAACGCTGTGATATTGCCAAGAAACAGAGCTTCTGATGAGTATGAAACACTTGTATATTGGTGGATGTTTAATAATTCAACTTTTGGATTTTGAATTTGGCGCCTTGCATTTCACCTGGTAGTGTCGGGATTGGGGCGCTAGCGCACCACTGATCCCTAAGAAGTTTTAAATAAGAAATGCTCATTTTCATTTTCCGTAGAAAACCTTTTTCAACTGTTTTCCATTGTGTGCTCTAATGAACACACCCCTGATGACGTGACTCACCACATCAGGGTTCTCCTCGATGGCCTTGACCTGGACCTGGAGCTTCTTCACCTCGCGGTCGTAGGCGTTGTGTGGCACGGCCAGGTCGTACATGGTCAGCGACCAGAAGGTGGCGTAGAACTGGGGTCGGAGGTCGTCCCAGACGCGGGGTGGGTGCAGGGACACCACAGCCTCGTGCACCGGCGACATCACCAGCTCACACGCCGCCACGTACTTATGGACCTTCTGCTGCTGCCGGTTGCCCTTCTCAGCTTTCTTCAGCTCATCATACTTAGACTGGGGAGAGAGAAGTTATGGTCTCCTTTACATGGTAAGATTCTCAAACAGGTTGATATACAGTATGTTTCAGTATAGGAGTTTATAAAGTCTGATTCTCCCTGGCTGTGAGAGCAGCAGCCTGGGTCAGCCTCATCTGTGGTTCTGTATTATACATGACTCCCAGCAGGACAGTGGGTCTGATCTTTTCCCAGACACAAAACCTGACTGAGTTGGTCTCCTCATGAGGAATGTGTGTCAGATGTGATTGTTCAGATGGCGTGACCATGTCGTGTGACGACAGCAGAGGGGGAACTCAGCATGTTTCACGCCCGGCCAGGGGTACAGTAAATCAGGTTACACAGCACATGGGAGGGCGGCTGTCGCTCTCTGGAACTAAAACCATTCTTCTTCCAGGACACTACGTGGCCAGTGTTCTCAAAGAAATACAGTGTACATCAATTCAAGGTTGCAGTCGTATGAGTTTGTATTAAATGTATTTGTAGTGTCCTGGATACATATACTCACTGTGGATGTATCCATTGGTCATACTGTACAAGCTAAAGGTGAACTACCAGAGGGAAGGAGACTACTCACCAGGATCTGATGTCCGTACATGGGGCGTGAGAGGAAAAAGGCAGCGTCGTGGGGGGTGTGGAACTGGTTACACAGGATGTCGATGGAGGGAACACGCTTGATGTAGTCCTCAGTACTCAGGTTGGAGGCCAGGAAGCCACCAAACTGGACCAGGGTGTCGTGACACTGTAGCCAGGGGACATGGGGGAGAGTCAGAGTGTCCAGAATGGCACCCTAATCCTTCTTTAGTGCACTACTTTTGACAAGGGCCCGCATGGCCTCTGGTCAAAAGTAGTGCTCTATATTGGAAATAAGGTGCTATTTTTGACACATCCCAGGAAGTTCATTCTCCCTTATTACACAGCCATGTCTGTGCGTTATTAATCCCACCTTATTTGTTCAAGGACACAACCTGGGTCATTAAAACCATCCATCAATGTGACCCAATACGGCACACAGAGGCAATGTTGGGAGATTATCGACGAGGAAAGCTCACAGCTTCTAGGCAAGTTGGGGGAATTAAACTAAACATAAATTGTCAGCTGTGTAATGTTTAAGAAATGTAGTAATGAGGAAAAAGGAGAACTCCGTTCCCCTGACGTAGTTTATGGACAAGACTTGAAGTTACCCTCTGTGGGTTATGAGTTCGTACCTGGTCGTAGAGCTTGCCCACCAGTTTGAGGTGTTTCTCGCCCCCCCTCTAGAAAGACCACCCCGTTGCGTTGCTGGGCCATGAGGAGACAGAGGGGCAGAGCCAGCTCATGGTCCAACAGGGCATCCTTTAGACGCTGGGATGACTTCTTAGTGTTACGGATCTGACCAAAGTAACCACCCTGGGGACAGAAAATAGAATTGTAGCAATAGCCAACTAATGCAATGTGCTTCAGCGTGGAGCTGGTCATGGTGTATAGTTTCAACGTTTAAGTCAGACTAAAGATGGCCCTGTACCTCAGCTTTGAGCTGCTCCCCTCCAGTCATAGCCTCCATCTGCTCTGATGTCATCTCATCCGTGATCTCGATGCCGGCCATCTTCTGCACCACCTCTTTTAGAATCAGCAGGTCAAAACTGCAGTGGGGGGGGAAAACACAACAGAAGCATATTTGTGAATGCAGACAAACAAATATGTGCACGTACACAAAAATAAACACGTGTCAACAACCATGGTTGGGTGAAAACAATCGTAGGAGTAGCTAAGGACAGCACACTAATAATAGTATAATCCAGCAAATCCACATGACATAATTATGTTCCATGCTGTTTCATGGGCACTATGGCAGAGTGCCACCTCTATTTACTTCCCCTGCATTCCTGGCCCTGGAGAAGGACTGATCTGAATTGATGGGAGAGGGAGGGAACAAGAGAAAGTTGCCATGGAGCCCAGTGTGATTCACTACCTGCTGACTCCAGCCATTACAGGGAGACCAGGGCTGTGATAATTACCCTCCCCTCCTCCTTCTTCTATGGGTGCCCAAACACCCACACAGTCAGCAGCCTCCTCATCAACACCACATTACTCAGCAGCTCTGCCCAGGCCAGGGCCCTGCAGGGAGGCATAACAACGGCCAAGGCCCCTCTCTCTCAGCCCAGAGCCTGGCCAGACAGAGACGGAGGGGACCCAGTTGACTGACTATGAACAACAGACTCCATCACTATGAATCACATCAGAGCCAGCAAGCCAATGAGGTGGCTGTCTGCCTGATGAGGAGTTATCGTTACCTCTTCCCTGCTTTCAGCGTATTGGTCACATACTGGAGGAGGCCAGCCAACTCGATTGGGTATTTCCTGAAAACCGCTCCACACAGACTAGCCAGGCCTGGATAGGAGAAAGGTCAGCAGTCCATTAGTTAGCAGACATATGTTGCATAAACACAGTCAACTAGAGTTATACTGGGATGGACCTACACGGAACAAAAGCACACCCTAATGCCCCTTTGATAATAAAAGCTGATTTGTGACATCAGGGACGTGTTTGGTAGTAAAACATTTTGTAACGTAAAACAAAAATCTGTGTTCTTATTGGACAAGTTCAGGTGGTACCTCCCTTTTTCACACCATTTCTAAATATTTTGTCCTGAACACAACCCAAGTCAAATATTGCTGTAGTAGTGAACTCACTCTGAAGCCAGGAGGATATCGTAGTGTCGTCATGTTTCATCTTCTCTTTCTCTGGATTGGCCAGCGCTTCAATAATGCAATCTATTGTCAATGAGTTAAGGGGCACAACACAGCAAGTCTTAATGCATTCTGACTGCTATGGCTAGACTAAAGCATTCCAAATACATAGTTAAACAAAGTACTGAATGTGTATAAATACATGAGTCACGAAATGGCAGAGTAAGGATACAGGCCATGACGTCATAGTTGAGTGAGGTGAGGTATTTGAGGGAGTCTACCACTGGACCAATGAGGTTGTCATACCACTGGATCTGAGACAGGATCTGAGAGAGGGACAATAATACCTGGTTAATACAACACAGACCAGAGTGAGCCTCTCTCCACTAGCCTACTGTTTTCGTCATTTATCTGCAGAGAATCGCCAAAAAGCCTACCTGTATGCAAATTAGGGAGACAAATGACCGATTCAACTCGGTAGGCTACTGACGAGTCCCTCACTTTAACGTCACTGTCTGGCAAGTCCTGATGGGACTTCATATCGAAAATATAACACAAACAAGATCTTTAGTTTACTTGTCCAGATGCGATAGCATGGACTAAACTACGTTGTATGATTTATGAATGGCAAGGATATAAGGGATCGACTTTATTCAGTCAGTTCAACACCTTTTAGAGACTAGTCAAGCTTGCTGCTTGTCAATCAAAGCACAGTAAATTGCCTATACACCACCACTCTGTAGCTGCATGTGAAACACGCCAGGGTCCAATGTTAACTTTTTTCCTCACTGGCCCGATTGGGCAAGCCAAAAAAATCTGCTGGCCCGAACAGAATTTCTACTGGCCCAGACATGGTGTAGTTCTTAAATGCATTGCAGTTAGGCAGGGCAAATAGGTTGGCCTGTGTTCTCCCTATATTCAGCTATTAATAGGCTTCTTTTGGTTATTATGATATGTATTTATGTATGAATTAAAAAAAGGTGTGTAAGTCATTACTCTATTATTTAGAAACAAAAATGAATGCAATGCAATTCTAAAGTATGTCGTTTTGAGATTTTAAAATAGGACGCTGCCCCTTTAAGACAAACGTTCCAAAAGAGATAGGCTAGCCTAGATAAATCCCAGGTGTCTTTTTGTATATTTTACAGACTATCAACAGTAGCCAAACATATTCCTAGTATGTTCACTATTGAAGGTTTACTTTTGTAAATCACTTTGCCTAAAATAAATACATATAGCGAGTAGATTGCTATTGCTAATAACCCATCAGCAACCGCATGACTATATATAAAATAGTTCAAATTTGATGCCCGCACCAGACCCTAACATGCTAATATAGAAAATGTGCGGAACAAGTTTGACAGGGGGTGCATGTTTTTTTGTGTGCCTGATTTCAATATGTTTCTGATTATAATTTCCAATATATTGTTAGTCAACTTGTCTATAATTAGATACATGCAGCTTTTCTTCTGTCATTATATATGTTGCCCTAGAACAGGTATTCCCAAACTAGGGTACACGCAACGACGTCGGGGGTAGACCAAATAAAAATAAGATCCAAATTATATTTTCCAAAGGGGCTACATTTGGGTGAGGTTATTTTCTCGCCGGAGTAGCCTCGTTTCACTGCCAAAAATAAAATTAAACCATCTAGTGTTCGGCGAAATAACAACATAGCCTAGCCTAGTGAAATAGTTAACATCCAATCACATTAACCGTTACTCTCTCGCGGGAAACCTTCACTCTCGCGCAGACATTTAGAAACATAACAATTTGAAAAATAAGCCACAGGAGTTTTTGAGAGAGAATTAAGACGACTTTTGAGTAGTAAGACATGTATAAAAGCAACAGATACCATTAATAAGAAGGGTCTGGAAGCGTATTATACGGTGAGCTAACGAGTGGCTAGGACAGGCAACCCCATACTATTGTGGAGGACTTAATTATTCCTGCTGCCGCGGATATGGCTGGGACAATGCTGGGGGAAAAGGCCCCATAAAACTATACAGACAATGCCCTAATCAAACAACACTGTTTCACGACGCATCAGTGACATGGCAGGAGATGTTTTGAAACAATTACTGCTTCGCATACAAGCCATACAAGCCAGTGAATTCTATGCATTACAGCTGGATGAGTCAACAGACGCGGCGGGCCTGGTATATGTCTGTTACATTTATGGGGGGGTCAATTAAGGAAGACATCCTCTTCTGCAAAACACTAGAAACCAGGACAACATGAGGATATTTTTTAAGTACTACACAGCTTTGTGACATCAAATGAACTTTGTTGATGAAGACATGTTGGTATCTGTACTGATGGTGCAAAAGCCATGACAGGGGGATATAGTGGAGTGGTAACGCGCGTGCAAGCAGTTGCTCCCGACGCCACTGGCCCACAATGTGTTTACATCATTCTAAAGAGGGGGAATCCTCACCATAGAAACAAATAGCAGGGAGAGCATGTCAATCTGGCCCATGCTGATTTGCAGGCCATCTAATAATTGGCCAGGTAAACATTTATTTATTTGAACGTGCATTTTTTACGACATAATGGGAGCCTACACTTTGGCTTTACATTGGAGATGTGAAATTTCTTCATGGTTCTAGGTAAATCTTCTAAGCATTTTGAACTTAGAACCGTTTGGGAACCAAATAAACCTGCTCTTTTACCTGAACGGAAGAGCCAAATGAACCTGCTCATTTACGTGAACGGAGGAGCCAAATGAACCGGCTCAATGAGAAGACTGGGAATGCCCGAGCACACAACAACGTACCGAGAGACGTACCGAGAGATTGACACTGTCAAACCAGCAGTGTTTCTCTGTCGTTGCTCACTTTGTGACTGACAGGTGCCTATCCTATCAATAAATGCTAGAAGATGCATATCGTTCATTCTAGCAGGAGCGGGCTCAGCTGATTATTTTCTGACTAGCGAATTGAAAAGCAGCTTAGCTAATTTAAGTGGAAAAAGTACCAGGCTGAAAATGACTAATCGGCTGTATAGCCGACGCTAGTAGAAAACACTGTTACAAAGCCAAGTGTTAGAATATATAAATGGGAAAAACGGGGATGAGGCCGAATAGGGAGGTGGTAAGGGAGGAAGAGGGAGACTGAGGGTAGGGTGGAGGTGGCGGAGAGACAGGGGGCTGAGGCCGAGTAGGGTGGAAGTGGAGAGTCTCGGGGTGTTTTCACACTTTCAGACAGTACGGTTACCTTAATTCTTTGTGCAGTGTGAATGCTCCAAAAGGAACTCCGACTCCTCAAAAGAGCCCCCGAAGCAAACCAAACTGAGACCATGTCGAGAGGTGGTCAGTGCGGTTCGCTTGAATTGCGCGGTCCAAGTTCCCTTCTTTAGGGAACACAAAGCTCACAGGTTCTCTTATCATTATTCCGGCACCATACATTAGGCTATTGCAATACCGTTTCCCTTGGCATAAGCTCTCACATTGGTGCCACAGAAGAGAGAAGATGATGTGCCGGTACGATGTTCAGATTATTTGTTTGCAATATGTGGTCTATAGGCTAAGATAGCTTCATAAGCTGTTTATTCAATTGTGGGCTTTGAATAGTGTGAAGTCAACATTTGGTGAGAATCACAACATCCAAAATCAATGCTAGCGCTTAAAGGAGCAGTAGCCTACATTGGGTGTACAATTTTCAATGGCATTATTACATCTGCAGTTATTCTTCTGCTATTTATTCTATTACCAATAATATGTACATATTATCTTTGGTCGCAATGTAACAGCTCAGACACAAGAGATATGTGGCAGGGTCTACAGTCAATCACGGACTA
Organism: Brachymystax lenok tsinlingensis; assembly: GCA_030435695.1. Taxonomy (NCBI): domain Eukaryota; kingdom Metazoa; phylum Chordata; class Actinopteri; order Salmoniformes; family Salmonidae; genus Brachymystax; species Brachymystax lenok. The sequence goes on along the minus strand of CM059792.1, from coordinate 19,901,516 downwards.
CAAAAAGAAAACCAGCCCCCGTCGCGGACCACGATGTCCTGCTCCCAGACAAAACTAAACTTCTTTGCTCGCTTTGAGGACAATACAGTGCCACCTACACTGCCCGCTACCAAAACCTATAGGCTCTCCTTCAACGCAGCCAACGTGAGTAAAACATTTAAATGTGTTAACCCTCGCAAGGCTGCCGGCCCAGATAGCATACCTGGCCCGTCCTCAGAGCATGCGCAGACGAGCTGGCTGGTGTGTTTACGGACATATTCAATGTCCAGTCTGCTGTTCCCACATGCTTCAAGAGGTCCACCACTGTTCCTGTTACCAAGAAAGCTAAGGTAACTGAGCTAAAGGACTATCGCCCCCCGTAGCACTCACTTCAGTCATCATGAAGTGCTTTGAGAGACTAGTCAAGGATCATATCACCTCCATCCTGTCTGACACCCTGGACCCACTCCAATTTGCTTACCGTCCCAATAGGTCCACAGATGATGCAATCGCAATCACACTGCCCTAACCCATCTGGACAAGAGGAATACCTATGTAAGAATGCTGTTCATCGACTACAGCTCAGCATTTAACACCATAGTACCCTCCAAACTCGTCGTAAGCTCGAGACCTTGGGTCTCGACCCCGCCCTGTGCAACTGGGTCCTGGACTTCCTGACGGGCCGCCCCCAGGTGGTGAGGGTAGGAAACATCACCACCCACCTAATCCTCAACACTGGGGCCCCACAAGGGTGCGTTCTCAGCCCTCTCCTGTACTCCCTGTTCACCCATGACTGCATGGCCAAGCACACCTCCCAACTCAAATCATTAAGTTTGCAGACGACACTACAGTGATAGGCTTGATTACCAACAACGACGAGACGGCCTACAAGGAGGAGGTGAGGGCCCCGGGAGTGTGGTGTCAGGAAAATAACCTCTCACTCAACGTCAACAAAACAAAGGAGATGATCGTGTACTTCAGGAAACAGCAGAGGGAGCACCCCCCTATCCACATGGACGGGACAGTAGTGGAGAAGGTGGAAAGATTTAAGTTCCTCGGCGTACACATCACGGACAAACTGAAATGGTCCACCCACACAGCCTCTTCAACCTCAGGAGGCTGAAGAAATTTGGCTTGTCACCAAAAAAAACACACAAACTTCTACAGCACAATCGAGAGCATCCTGTCGGGCTGTATCACCGCCTGGTACGGCAACTGCTCCGCCCACAACCGTAAGGCTCTCCAGAGGGTAGTGAGGTCCGCACAACGCATCACCGGGGGTAAACTACCTGCCCTCCAGGACACCTACACCACCCGATGTCACAGGAAGGCCAAAAAGATCATCAAGGACAACAACCACCCGAGCCACTGCCTGTTCACCCCGCTATCATCCAGAGGGCGAGGTCAGTACAGGTGCATCAAAGCTGAGACCGAGAGACTGAAAAACAGCTACTATCTCAAGGCCATCAGACTGTTAAACAGCTATCACTAACATTGAGTGGCTGCTGCCAACATACTGACTCAAATCTCTAGCCACTTTAAATAATAGAAAATTCGATGTAATAAATGTATCACTAGCCACTTTAAACAATGCCACTTTATATAATGTTTACATATCCTACATTACTCATCTCATATGTATATACTGTACTCCATACCATCTACTGCATCTTGCCTATGCCGTTCGGCCATCGCTCATCCATATATTTATATGTACATACTCGTATTCATGAACTGGCAAAAGAGTTGGGTCCTCATTCAAAGGAAAAGGCAGTGTGAACAAAGAGAACCGAGTTTTTGCTTAATTGTTTACCTCAGAGTTCACTTTAAAGTGGACTGAGATCAGTTATTTTAAAGAGGACTAAATGTGAAAACACCCTTAGAGGCCATTCAGCCAGACTTCAGGCAGAGAGACGAAGAGATGGAGAGTAGATTCTTTAAGAGGAACAGTACAGCTCATTCCTGACTCAGTCAGTTCCCGTCCTCCTCTCTCTCCTCCTTCCACTGTCAGCCAGAGCCAGGCCCTTTCTAATTCTACCATTGTCCTGCTGCTGAGGCAACACAAAAACAGCTCCCTCCACTTCTCTCCTCTTTCTGTTTGGCCGACAATTTTACTTAAGTAATTTTTTGAGATGTGAGAGATTTAGGTGAGGGTTAGGGAATAGTGCTTATGCCGTAGAGGGGGACAGGTTGGAAGTGGATAGGGGTGTTCTAGCAAGATAAGACAGGCCCTGATGGAGAGTAAGCAGTCGCAGTGTATCAAATTTACATTCAGCCCCTATTTTCAGAAGCAGTTTATCTTTACAATGGCAGATTAGTATCTATACAGCCGCCTTAAAAGAAGGTCTACCTGCCCCATGGAGATAGTAGAGGACACAGAGCCTTTTTCACTGTCAAGATGAAGTACTCAGTTAAAGTAGGAGTAAGGCATTAACTATTTAACACAAATCTGGAGATATCATTCAAAATAAGGCTAATATTAGTGTCCGTATTATAACACTGCTTTCAACTGTACAGTAGGTGAGTAGAAGATCATTACATTTTTGAGAATACATACATAGTCAAAGAGGATGGTGGGGTTGCTATGGCTCAGCTTGCCTATCTGCCGCCCAGATGGTTTCACATTCTCTTTGGTCAATCGCCTGGAAAGAAAGAAAAGGAGGAAGGAAAGAAGCAAAGAAAGAAGGAAGCAAAGAAGGAAATAAAGAAAAGAAAGGAGTAATTTAATACATTTATTGAAGCATCTTGCAAATATACATTTAACCCTGTAAATTATGTGGCACCCCCGGTTTGATGGCTAGGCTAGATTGAAAATTATTTTGTAGAAGAATTTACAACTAATAATGAACTTGCACTCAATGGTTGCGTGCTTCATGCTGATATACATTTATCAAAATAATATTTTTTCCCACTCTCACACAGCATTATTGACAAAATTATACTTCACATCAACAAAACTAAGGAAAGGTACATTTTGTGCAGGAATCCATACCTTTTAAGTCATGTACACTTTGTGCCCTATATGTAAATTGGTGATTCAGAGTTTATCCCATGTGTAACTGTGTTGTTTTTGTCGCACTGCTTTGCTTTATCTTGGCCAAGTCGCAGTTGTAAATGAGAACTTGTTCTCAACTGCCCTACCTGGTTAAATATATTTAAAAAGTAGGTAGCAAACGCACCACCACCAGGGACTATTTTCCTACTGCGGTGCTGCACAGTGCACTGCACACACATACTGTATACATGATGCAGGCCAGGGACAGGCACGACACATTCATTAACTTCCTTGTTCTCGTCTTCGTTAGCCACCTTGTATTGACACAGAGCAGTGGTGACATGTCACTCAGCAGAGCTGTGTCCATATCAAAAGGTATGGTTAATGACATCCAGGCAATGTTCCATTTTCATGATTAATAAGCACTGGACTAAAAAGCACTGACATCCTTCAGTTAATTACACAAGACTAAGACGCAAATGTATTCAGTAGCAGCAACTTATGTAACAATGGTTTGTACAACATGGGGCTAGGGGCTGGTGAGCGGGTCAAGAACCAATGAGAGCAGGGCAGGGCAGTAGGCCAGAGGAGCAGGGTTCTAGTGCTGCTATGCTAGCCTCATAAATCAGACATGGATGGGAGTAGTCCACTTGAGTGCATCTGTGGAACAATCTTCTCTAATCCCCTCCCGCCTTCCAGAGCTGCAGGATGTCAGCCCTCCACCACTTTATCCATTAGTCTCCCCTCTTACACAATAAACTGTCCCTTCCCCCATCAGACAGAGTGATGCACGCTAGTGTGGTTATATTCCCTATCACAAACACCACCACCACACAGCCTCAGGGTAATTCCTCTTGTCAAGGCGCTCACACACACACAAACACAAGCAATCAGTGGAAACACCTTCACAGGAGCTGGACCGTTTACAAAATGCGTGTGTGTGTGTGTGTGTGCGTGCGTGCGTGCGTATGTGTGTAGGGGGAGCACAACCTGGCTGGCCGAGCAGTGTTCCTGCCGGGTGGGATCCAGCAGAATATTGATGACTCTGGGGAAAGGAGGCCTGCTCCATAACCAGTTGCCAGCTTCCATTAAAATAAATGGAGGGATGACCTTTTATTTTCTTCTGTTGGGGGTGGGGGTGGGAAACAAACCATGTCTTCCCAGAGTGCTCTGTCATACAGTATCACACAGCCCTGAGGTGCTCGGCTTTGTGTTTGGCAGCAGTGATGTCCACTGGTACAGTACAGGGAAACATGAGGCCTAAGGCACAAACATTGTACTTCCATACATTGAAAACATGTATTATACAGCATTACTGTGAAGTAAATATGAGTAGCAAATACTATGAATGCACAAGCTACCATGAAGTGCCATTGGAAATGCACTGGATTTCATTTTTAAGTGACATTCCGGAATTAGTATATTCTATCCTTCAGCCGTTTCCCAAAACAAGTGACAGGGTGACCACTGTGTTTTAAATCCCGAATGCCTCCATTAACGCAATTGTGCCAAATTCAAATACACTAAGGATGTTTTACAGAAAGTGTGCTGATCAGGTGCTTATCATTCCTCATGCAATGAAGACAGTTGCTCTTAGGACATGTATACAAAATTTTTATTGTGCTAAAATATCATATTGCTCTCCAAGTATTATATCAGTAAGAGATGTGTTGACTCGAGTGTTGAATCGAGAGAACATGTACAGTTGAAGTCGGAAGTTTACATACACTTAGGTTGTAGTCATTAAAACTCGTTTTCAACCTCCACAAATTTCTTGTTAAGAAACTATAGTTTTGGAAAGTCGGTTAAGACATCTACTTTGTGCATCTACTGGTTCATCATTGGGAGCAATTTCCAAACACCTGAAGGTACCACGTTCATCTGTACAAACAATAGTATGTAAGTATAAACACCATGGGACCACGCAGCTGCCATACCGCTCAGGAAGGAGACACGTACTGTCTCCTAGAGATGAACGTACTTTGGTGCGTAAAGTGCAAATCAATTCCAGAACAACAGCAAAGGACCTTGTGAAGATGCTGGAGGAAACAGGTACAAAAGTATATCTACAGTAAAACAAGACCTATATTGACATAACCTGAAAGGTCGCTCAGCAAAGAAAAGGCCACTGCTTCAAAACCTCCATAAAAAAGCCAGACCACGGTTTGCAACTGCACATGGGAAATGTCCTCTGGTCTGATGAAACAAAAATAGAACTGTTTGGCCATAATGACCATCGTTATGTTTGGAGGAAAAAGGGGGAGGCTTGCAAGCCGAAGAACACCATCCCAACTGTGAAGCACGTAGGTGGCAGCATCATGTTGCGGAGGTGCTTTTCTGCAGAAGGGACTGGTGCACTTCACAAAATAGATGGCATCATGAGGGAGGAAAATGATGTGGATATATTGAAGCAACATCTCAAGACATCAGTCAGGAAGTTAAAGCTTGGTTGCAAATGAATCTTCCAAATGGACAATGACCCCAAGCATACTTCCAAAGTTGTGGCAAAATGACAACAAAGTCAAGGTATTGGAGTGGCCATCACAAAGCCCTGACCTCAATCCTATAGAAAATTTGTGGGCAAAACTGAAAAAAGCGAGTGCGAGCAAGGAGGCCTACAAACCGGACTCAGTTACACCAGCTCTGTCAGGAGGAATGGGCCAACATTCACCCAAATTATAGTGGGAAGCTTGTGGGAGGCTACCCGACACGTTTGACCCAAATTGAACAATTTAAAAAGGCAACGCTACCAAATACTAATTGCGTGTATGTAAATGTGACCCACTGGGAATGTGATGAAAGAAATTAAAGCTGAAATAAATCACTCTCTACTATTATTCTGACATTTCACATTCTTAAAATAAAGTGGTGATCCTAACTGACCTAAGACAGGGAATTTTTTACTAGGATTAAATGTCAGGAATTGTGAAAAACTGAGTTTAAATGTATTTGGCTGAGGTGAATGTAAACTTCCGACTTCAACTGTAGTCCTGATGTTCACCAGGGTGTGAGTGGCTGAACATCAGCACTGACCCCACGAAGTCCAGTGTTTCAGAAATAAACTGAGTCTGGGGCCCGTTCCAAAGTAGGCACCCACACCAGCCCACATCTGCTATTACGAGTGTGTGCTGCATGCGTGTGTGTGAGCGCGTGTCTTTTGGCAGTGGGAGTGAGAATTTTTTTGAGAACTGGATTAAATGAAATATTACTGGCCCAGTTAGTAATACATGACATGCTATTTTATCAAATCAATTCTCTGTCATTAATATTACCTGATTAAACTAATCATGTAACTGTAATTAACCAGGAAGTCTGGACACCACGGAAGAATGTTTATAGAGCTGTCTTCCGAATAAACTCTTAAAAGACCTGGTAATGTTTCATATCAATAGCAGTCAATTATCAATCGTCAGCTTAGTCTCATATGAACATCGTAAAATTCTTGGTGATCTTCACGAAACCTGGCTAACAAGTTGAATCAGCAATACAAAATTTGGTTTAATTATTTATTTACTAAATAATCACACAGTATTACATATACACAGGATGGATCATACATTGATTACTAAGTATGTCACACAAGAAAATGTGACGGCTGGTTACACAAAGAAAGGGGGTTTGGTTTGAACGAAAGCGCGGGAAGACTGAGGAACAAAAGGATTGGGTCTCTATTTGACCTTATGAAGCTATGCTATTGTAAATACAGAATATTATGCATTCTAAATAACCACTCATTTGGAAAAGGAAAATGCGAGAAATATTTACTCTGAGCTGCACTTCGATAGATTGGAAGGCTGGGTTGCCCAGCAGAGATCTCCCTTGTCCTTTGTGGTAGAAAAGATACGTTGTTGTACTGTCATTGTGTGGTACAACGGATACATTGTAGTACTCAATCTTTCTGAAGAGATTGTCCGTCCTTTCCTAGCCCACGTTTACAGCTGCTGCTGATAACTTGACATCTAGGATGTATCACTTCTTTAGTGAATAATAGTTGCCATACTATAAGCTCATGCTATTTTCTGGCTGGTATAGTCACATTCATCCTTCCAGCGTGGCGATCGTCTCCTCCACGTTGAAATTCACCCTTTTAAACGTATGGACAGCAAGCCTCACGTCATTGGGAACACAAGAGGTTGACTTTCGTCAATGGGCTTTTGTAGTGGGGGAGAGAAGGGCGTGTTTCATAGTTCACAACCAATTCCTGTTCACTTGGGCGGGGCCACTGAGTGAGCATAGTTCACTTGTGAAAACAATTCTCTCATTTAGAGGCTAAAATTACATTTTGCACAACAATTCAATGTGAATCTAATAACTAGAATGTTTAGACTTCCCAAGATACACTATGTTGTCCTATCATCAGTAATAATGTCTCAGACGACAACTGATCTGACATAATATTCTTTAAGTACCAACGGATATTTTCAACTGGTTGGATTACCGAAATATGGTTCCGTTCCCAACCGTTTGACGTTACCAGACTCTCTCTATGTTAAAGGGCGTTCCAAGAGTTTATTTGGAAGACAACAGCTCTATAAACATTCTTCCATGGTTCCCCCGAATTCCTAGTTAATTACATTTACATGATTAGTTTAATCAGGTAATATTAACGACAGAGAATTGATATGATAAAATAGCATGTCATATATCACTTAATCCATAGCCAAGACACGACACCATGAAAGTGACAACAGTCCTAGCTGTGCCAACCTAAAATATTACCATGGTAACCATGGCTGCATGTTAGCGCTTCCCAGCAGCACCCACCACACACACACACACACACACACACACACACACACACACACACACACACACACACACACACACACACACACACACACACACACACACACTAGGGTTCATACACATTTAGACAGATCGAATTTCACGAATTTCCCATGACTTTTAATAAAATTTCCATGACCAACAATTGGCGGCGTCTATGTACGTATAAATAAAGTAAAGATAAATGTGGTATCAACACTGGGAAACTACTCTCTGACCCACGGTACCATCTCCTATCGTTGGGCAAGGCACTTAACCCTCGCACCAAGTACAACACCTGTTAGACAACTGTATAAAACACATGTGGTCATTCCTCAGTGGCTTAGTCTGGAGAGCTACTGGGTGGGCAGGCTTTTGATCCAGCCCTGCTCAAACACATCAGAGTTCATTTTTCAAGGTCCGGTTGAGCAGCTCATTTCTAAAATGTTAGAGGGGGACTGGAATAAAAGCCTGCACACCCAGTATCTCTCCTGGAGGATGGTTGACCACCCTTGATGTAAAACATTGGGACATTACATCCAAAGACATTTCAAGCCTTTATAAAATAATTAGCTCATTCAATATATCAAAGACCAAATGGCTATAGTAGGCTACAAATATGTTTTATTCAGCTGAAACAAGCCCACACATTTTCTTGTTTAGTCATTTATCTTAGAAGTGTTTACTTTGCAGGCTGACTAGCATCTATTGAGTTGCAATGTCCCATACATTGGATGCCCAAAATAAATTGAAGTATCTACAAAACAAGTTTTGAATTGGCTACCTAGTTAGTCTGTTTTCTATCGTATTTTATAGCTTCTCTCCTTGAGCAACGGCCCACTCGCACACAGAAATTCTCAAGTGTCATATTCCGATCCTGGCTGATATGTTTAAATTTTTTTATCAAATTAATTCCATTACATTTTGGGTTTTTACCATTTTCCAAAACTTTTCCAGGACTGGAAAACACAATTCCATGACTTCTCCAGGAGTTTCATGACCGTACGAACCCTGACACACACACACACCTTTTTTGACAAGTTTCCAATAGCAACCACTGAAAAATCCAATGGACAAAGTAACAGAGTTTATCTCCTAGAGAAATGTGTGAGAAACACTGACTGGTTTTGAGGGGTTTCCTAGAGATGCTGCTACATTATACTCAAGGCGAATGGGTTGGACGCCTGATTTAGGGTTAGATATAATTTTTCATTTAACTAAGCAAGTCAGTTAAGAACAAATTCTTATTTACAATAACGGCCTACCTAAAGGCCTCCTGTGGGGACGGGGATACATTTTTTGGGGACAAAACACACATCACGACAAGAGAGACAACACTACATAGAGGCACCTAAGACAACATAGCATAGCAGCAACACGACAACAAGGCATGTTAGCGACACCACACGTGTATGTGACCAATAAAATTTGATTTGACATGACAACAACATGGAAGCAACACAACATGGCAGCAGCACAAAACATGGTACAAAAACATTACTGGGCACAGACAACAGCACAAAAACAAGAAGGTAGAGACAACAGATGCCTGAAAAGTAAAAAAAATGGAACCTACGAGTAGTGGGTGTAGAAAACGTGACTTCTAAGTGCCACAACCACACGTTGCATAAAACAACAGGCACTATATCTAACTGGTAAGGCGGTCGGCAGGTAGGTAGGCGTAGCAACGTGACTTACTTCATGATGTATTTGGCTCTGTCCACAGTCTGAGCTTTGACCTTGACCAGCAGTGGGTGGCTGGTGTATGTCTCGTTCTTCCACTGCCCGTATAGCCGGTACCTGGGGACCACAGGTAGAACACAGGTGGGTGTGTTAACACTGACAGATCTAATAGTACACACACCAGGACAAGCCTGGGACAAGGACCTTTCAATACCAGAACACAACAGGGCAGAGAATAGAACAACTCTAATAAACCCACATACTCCTGTCTCTGCGTGGGCTTTGCTTTCTCCATAAGATGGATTCAAAATGGATGGCCAAACAGTTCAAGTAAAAAATGGCACCGCTATAATTGTGTGTGTGTGTGTGTTGTACATAGAGTACCAGTCAAAAGTTTGGACAACTACTCGTTCAAGGAGTTTTCTTTATTTTTTTTTACTATTTTCTACATTGTAGAATAATAGAAGACATCAAAACTATAAAATAACATACGGAATCATGCAGTAACCAAAACAGTGTTAATTGAAATGCGTTCCAGGTTACTACCTCATGAAGCTGGTTGAGGGAATGCCAAGAGTGTGCAAAGCTGTCATCGAGGCAAAGGGTAGCTACTTTGAAAGATCTCAAATATAAAATATATTTTGATTTGTTTAATTCTTAGGGAGCAGCGCACGAGGTGACCGTTTGAGAGAGCCTGGCGTGCCCAAAGTAAAATGCCTCCCATTCAGGCCCAGAAAATAGGATATGCACATATTTAGTACCATTGGATAGGAAACACTCAGAATTTTCTAAAAGTGTTAACATTTTGTCTGTGAGTATAACAGAACGGATATGGCAGGCAAAAACCCGAGGAATTTCTGTCCTGGAAAAAGTGGTTTTGACAGATTGCCTCATTTGGAACCCCTCCCTTATGAAAATGCCCATATAAGGGCATATGAATGCAGTACCTATCGCTTCCTCTGGATGTCAACAGTCTCGAGAAAGTGTTCTGATTCAGTTAGATGCTTTTAAAACAGAGAAGACGACGAATAAGGAAGTGTCCACAGAGAATGTCAATAGGAGTAAATGCGCGTTCACGGCTTGCACGCTCTGTGGTTTTTTCCTTTCTTATCGCCCAGTTTATATTCCGGTTGAAATATTATGCTATTTATACATAAGTGTTTCTAAGGATACATTTACAATTATGTTTGATTGTTCTTGGACAAGTTTATAGGTATAAGTTGAACGAGTTCTCTTCACGTTTCAATGGACGATTGGAGAGAAAATATAACGCGCCAACCAAACAGAGATTTATGGATATAATACATTACTTTTTCTAACAAAAGAACCATGGATTGTCTTCGTTGGACACTTGGGAAGCCCTCAGCAGAAGTTCTTCAAAAGGTAATTTATTTGTTTTCGCTGTGAAATGTGTTATGTGTGAACCGCATGGTTTATGAATTTATGGTAATGGGAAAAATATGTGGGGTGCTATCCTCAAACAATCAAATGTGGTGCTTTCGCCGTATAAAGCCTTTTTGAAATCTGACAACGCTGTGATATTGCCAAGAAGCATAGCTTTTGATGACTATGAAACACTTGTATATTGATGCATGTTTAATAATTCAACTTTTGGATTTTGAATTTGGCGCCTTGCATTTCACCTGGTAGTGTCGGGAGTGGGGCGCTAGCGCCCCAGTGGACCTTGCTGCTCCTCAACTACTCAGGGAGTGGCGGGGCGCTAGCGCCCCACTCCCGACACTACCAGGTGAAATGCAAGGCAAAATCCCAAAATGGAATTATTAAAAATGCACCAATATACAAGTGTTTCATACTCATCAAAAGCTCTGCTTCTTGGCAATATCACAGCGTTGTCGGATTTCAAAAAGGCTTTACGGCGAAAGCACTACATTTGATTGTTTGAGGGTAGCACCTTCAATATTTTCCATAACCATGAAATCTTTAGCCAGCGCGGTCGATAGAAAATGCATTTCACAGGGAAAACCTGTGCCTTACCTTTTGTAGAACTTCTGCAGAGGGCTTCCTAAGTGTCCAACGAAGACAATCCATGGGTATTTGGGTTAGAAAAAGTAATTTATTATATCCTTAAATCTCCGTTTGGTTGGCACCTTGTGTTCAGAAACTCCAATGTGACGAGAAAGCGTTCAACTATACCTATAAACTTTCCCTCAACAAAACAAAAACAATTAAAATGCATCCTTAGCTTATCTTTTATGAATAAAAGTGATAATCTTTCACTTGGATGGTCACCTAAACGTTATATAAGTCAAATAAAGTGGACCGCTCAGCCAAACGTGCGCCCAAAAACGTGCAACTGAAAAATAGCTCCCCTGACTAAAACGTCTCCCAATAGAACACATTGGTTCCGATTTCCATTAAACTTTACCTATACACTGCTGACATTCAGTGGAAGCAATAGGTACTACATTCAGTGTCCTGGTATAAAGACTTTTCTAAAGGCACTGTCTCAAAGTGAGCCATAAGCCACAAGGAATGAGATTTCCGGATGGAATTTTCTCTGGTTTTTGCCTGCCAAATGAGTTCTGTTACACTCACAGACAAAATGATAACACTTTTGGAAACCTCAGAGTGTTTCCTATCCAATAGTACTAATTATGTGCATATCCTATTTTCTGAGCGGCAAGGATTTTACTTTGGGCACGCACAACTCTCCAAAACCGACCCCTCAGCTGCCGCTCCCTAACAAGTTAAGAAGTTAAGACACTAACAAGTTAGACAGTAGGAAATTAAGGTCACAGTTATGAAAACGTAGGACACTAAAGAGGCCTTTCTACTGACTCTGAAAAACACCAAAAAGAAAGATGTCCAGGGTTCCTGCTCATCTGTGTGAACGTTCCTACGGCATGCTGCAAGGAGGCATGAGGACTGCAGATGTGGCCAGGGCAATAAATTGCTATGTCCGTACTGTGAGATGCCTAAGACAGCACTACAGGGAGACAGGACGGACAGCTGATCGTCCTCGCAGTGGCAGACCACGTGTAACACCTGCACAGGATCGGTACATCCAAACATCACACCTGTGGGACAGGTACAGGATGGCAACAACTGCCTGAGTTACACCAGGAACGCACAATCCCTCCATCAGTGCTCAGACTGTCCCAAATAGGCTGAGAGAGGCTGGCCTGAGGGCTTGTAGGCCTGTTGAAAGGCAGGTCCTCACCAGACATCCCCGGCAACAACGTCGCCTATAGGCACAAACCCACCGTCGCTTGACCAGACAGGACTGGCAAAAGGTGCTCTTCACTGACGAGTCGCGTTTTTTCACACCAGGGGTGATGGTCGGATTCGCGTTGATCATCGAAAGAATGAGCGTTACACTGAGGCCTTTACTCTGGAGCGGAATCGATTTGGAGGTGGAGGGTCCGTCATGGTCTGGGGCGGTGTGTCACAGCATCATCGGACTGAGCTTGTTGTCATTGCAGGCATTCTCAACACTGTGCGTTACAGGGAAGACATCCTCCTCCCTCATGTGGTACCCTTCCTGCAGGCTCATCCTGACATGACCCTCCAGCATGACAATGCCACCAGCCATACTGCTCGTTCTGTGCGTGATTTCCTGCAAGACAGGAATGTTAGTGTTCTGCCATGGCCAGCAAAGAGCCCGGATCTCAATCCCATTGAGCACTTCTGGGACCTGTTGGATCGGAGGGTGAGGGCTAGGGCCATTCCCCCCAGAAATGTCCGGGAACTTGCAGGTTCCTTGATGGAAGAGTGGGGTAACATCTCTCAGCAAAAACTGGCAAATCTGGTGCAGTCCATGAGAAGAAGATGCATTGCAGTACTTAATGCAGCTGGGGGCCACACCAGATACTGACTGTTACTTTTGATTTTGCCCCCTCCCCTCCCCTTTGTTCAGGAAAACATTATTCCATTTACGTTAGTCACATGTCTGTGGAACTTGTTCATTTTGTGTCTCAGTTGTTGAATCTTGTTTTGTTCAAACAAATATTTACACATGTTAAGTTTGACAGTGAGAAGACATTTTTTTTTTTTTTGAGTTTACATAGGTCTCACCTGTGCTGGTAAGGGAACAGTTTGAAGAGGCCCCAGAGTTCTTCTGACATGCAGGCGTTACACTCCATTAGAGAGAGCGAGGGCAGCAGCACCTGGTCTGCAATGCTCAGGAAACAACTCAGCAACGTGTCCTAGGAGGGAACAGTAGAACATCAACTACCAGAGCACAGGCCAGTGTGTGGATGCTTCTATTCTATTTATTCTCTGTGCATTCCTCTTACTGATTAACACAACAAGGCAGTTCCAAGTCACGCCCGGGTCCCGGTCCCATTTACTTTGACAACTCACCATTTTGTCCTTGATGTGGTCATTTCTAGCCTCATTTTGGTACTGGAGGAACAAAAGAGAACAAGAGGACAATTCATGAGATGAAGCCAAAGTATGAGAGATTATGCCAATTAAAGTATTACTAATCATCAATCATCAAATGGCAAACTGATGGTGGGGCCTGTACCTCTTTCATGAAGCCCTTGCCCAGTCGTACTATCTTGGCAAAGAGGATGGGGTCGTGGGAGAGGTGAGGCCCCAGGTAGCAGAGCATGCTGAACACGTCCCTGCGTAAGTCCTCAAAGCTCTCGGCAGGCCTGGGGGCCCGCTTGTTCCTCAGGGGCCTCATCACACAGCCCTTGGCCCCTTTGGGGACCCCGGCTCTGCAAGGGATACACAGGTGAGACAGGGCATACTAAACACATCAACATACAGCCTCCACTGCTCTAGTGTGAACAGGAAGTGGTTCTGTTTGTGGTTGTCATTATGTCTGTGTGTTTTCCGTGTGTCCCTACAATTGAATGAAAGGCTGGCATCAGAGGAGTTTATAGTCTGGCTAGATGTGTATGTACACTCTGGCATGTTGTGTTGCGGTGTATTTAGGTGCATATGTGTGCATCTCTTTGTTCCACCAGTGTGTGAAGAGCACTAAGTGAATCTGTGGGAGCGGGCAGGCACCTGCGGTACAGCGGCTCCACAGTCAGATGCAGCAGCTGGCACAGTGCCAGGGCGATAGCCTTGTGAGAGGTGGCGTAGAAGGCAGGCATCTGGTCCATAATGCTCTGGGCATGGTGCCAGTCTCCGATCCTCAGCAACGCTTCCAGCAGGCCCAGCTTCTGGTTATCAGGAGGCTGAGAGGAGAGGGGGAGATATTGAGTGTGTGTGTATATGTGTGCTTGAGTGTGTTTTTGCTTGAGTGTGTGTGTGTGCTTGTGTTTGAGTGAAGCTCAGGGCAATTGGAGCAACAGAAGCAGTAGTTAGAGAGCAGCTCTTCCTAAGTCCTTAGTTTATGACTGTCAGTCATAAACTAGCTGAGGGACCTCACACAGTACAAAGCAGGCCCATTAAAAGAGGTTACGGAGGATTTGCAAACACAAAGCCTAGTCAGTAAATCCCGAGACGTCATTTACTCCAGCAGCAATGGATGGGAACAAGAAAGGATGAGGGATTTCTACACTATCTGACGCTGCACTTCATTTGTGTGTGACTGACACAACCAACTGTGACACAGCATAGTAACAAGGCAGTGCTGTCAGAGAGAGGCTGTGACCGTGGGATGATAGAGCTAGCTAGAGGACGAGCGGATATAATGTCACACTTTCTTTTTGCGACCAGGCTATTCTCAAAATGTGGCCTCATTTCACACTGTGGGGTTAATTTTGAAATGTTTTTTAAGCCACGACAAAAACTATTGTTGAAAGATATTCACGCAATTTAGCATTAGCATGACGTGGGCACCCAGCTGACGGAGATGCAATCTGACAATCCGGAGCTTGGGCTGGAGGCTGGAGTTATTTTAGAAACATGGCCAACAAAAGCCTTCAGTGTTGTTACTGTTAGCGCGCGGGATGGTGATTGGGGGTGGAGAAGGGGGCCGTGTGGAGTCTGTACGTTTAACACGTCTGTGGCTTTGGCCTGACCGCTGCAGCGCTAACAGACCTCCGCTGGTCCATCAATCACTAGGTGCATATGTGCAGTCTGTCTGTGGTCCACAGCAGCACGCTCTGCCTCAGACAGACACTGATTAGCACCTCGTTAACACACACACACAACAATAAAGCATTTCCTTTGCCTTCAGCTACACACTGAGGCAGCCTTACAATGACTGGGATTCATCATGGAAAACAAAGAAGGACACTTGATGAAAGTAGAAGTAGAGCTTTAGTACAGAAACAGTACCCAAATGTGCAGACATGTTTATCAAATGGTAGAAATATATGTGAGTGATGGTCATGAGATAACTTTACCTTGTCGTTCTTCTCCTCTTCTTTCTCCTTCTCTCTCTCCTTGTCCTCAATCTTCTCAGAGGGCACCACCACCATGGTGAGCTTGCGGGCAATCTGTTTGGCCTCCGTGATCTCTCTCTTGTACTCCTCTACAATGCTGGCATCCAGTGGCATCAGCTGGGAGGGCAAGGCAGAGGCACAGAGGACAGGACAGACTCAGTCATATGTCAGGTCACAGCTTACAGTACAATGCGACTCGATTTTCTTATTGGATCACCTGCTGCACAATCGGGCATTCTCTAAGGACAAACAATGTTAGTCTTAAATCTTATACAGTGCATTCGGAAAGTATTCAGACCTCTTGACTTTTTCCACATTTTGTTAAGTTACAGCCTTCATTTTAAATGGATTAAATTATTTGTCTCATCAATCTACACACAATACCACAAAATGACAAGGCAAAAACAGTTGACATTTTCACAAATGTATATATATATCTAAAAAAAAAGAATACCTTATTTACATAAGTATTCAGACCCTTTACTATGAGACTCGAAAAATGAGCTCAGATGCATCCTGTTTCCATTGATCATCCGTGAGATGTTTTTACAACTTGATCGGAGTCCACCTGTGGTAAATTCAATTGATTGGACATGATTTGGAAAGGCACACACCTGTCTATATAAGGTCCCACAGTTGACAGTGCTTGTCAAAGCAAAGACGAAGCCATGAGGTCGAAGGAATTTTCCGTAGAGCTCCGAGACAGGATTGTGTCGAGGCACCGATCTGCAGCATTGAATGTCCCCAAGAACAGCGGCCTTAATCATTCTTAAAAAATAAAATAACCCCCTTTTTCTCCCCAATTTCGTGGTATCCAATTGGTAGTTACAGTCTTGTCCCATCGCTGCAACTCCCGTACGGACTCGAGAGGTGAAGGTCGAGAGCCATGTGTCCTCCGAAACACGACCCTGCCAAGCTGCACTGCTTCTTGACACACTGCTCGCTTAGCCCGAAAGACAGCCGCACCAATGTGTCGGAGGAAACACTGTTCAACTGGAGACCTTGTCAGCGTGCATGCGCCCAGCCCGCCACAGGAGGCGCTAGAGCACAATGGGACAAAGACATCCCGGCCGGCCAAACCCTCCCCTAACCCGAATGTCGTTGGGCCAATTGTGCGCCGCTTCATGGGTCACAAGATTCAACTCTTTGGCCAGAATGCCAAGAGTCACGTCTGGGGGAAACCTGGCACCATCCCTATGGAGAAGCATGGTGGTAGTAGCATCAAGCAGTGGGGATGTTTTTCAGAGCAGGGACTGAGAGACTAGTCAGGAATCGAGGGAAAGATGAACAGAGCAAAGTACAGAGAGATCCTTGATGAAAACCTGTTACAGAGTGCTCAGGACCTCAGACTGGGGTGAAGGTTCACCTTCCAACAGGACAACAACCCAAGCACACAGCCAAGACAACGCAGGAGTGGCTTCGGGACAAGTCTCTGAATGACCTTGAGTGGCCCAGCCAGAGCCGAGACTTGAAAAATATCAAACATCTCTGGAGAGACGTGAAAATAGCTGTGCAGCGACACTCCCCATTCAACCGGAGACTGAGACGAACTGCAGAGAAGAATGGGAGAAACTCGCCAAATACAGGTGTGTCAAGCTTGTAGCGTCAAACCCAAGAAGACTCGAGGTTGGTGCTTCAACAAAGGTGCTTCAACAAAGTACTGAGTAAAGGGTCTGAATACTTATGTCAATGTGATATTTCAGTTTGATTCTTTTTTTATAAATTTGCAAAAACACTATTTTTGCTTTGTCATTAAGGGGTATTGTGTATACTGAAGAATGATTTAATACATTTTAGAATAAGGCTGTAACGTAATAACATTTGGAAAAAGTCAAGGGGTTTGAATACTTGCCGAATGCACTGTATTAAAATTATATTTATATGTGAGACAAAGTGTGAGTTGAGAGATGTTTACGTGCACATAAAGGTCCTCCAGCTCTATGAGGTTGTGGTGGAGGAGGGCGGCAGCAATGTGGTAGAGTGACGTGGGGGTCTCTTCATTAGGCTCCTGGGGGAGAGGGACAGTCAGAGAATACTCATTACGTACTGAGGAACAGCTAATGGATGGGGGGGTCTAGTACAAATCAATAGAGAAATTCACTCGGCTGTCCTTTGATCCCTAACTTGGAGCTAAAGTGTATATTTCAGTGCCGGGCAGCATTACTATTCACATCTGGTCTGACTGCACCATTTTCCCTCATTCCTGCAGGTCAAGGGAGAATAGCTGGAGAAAATTCCAAACCTGGGCAAGACTTATGTTCACATTAATATGACCTCGAAGTCTTTTCATTTAAATTGTTTATGGATTTCACTGCTTCTTGGGCAGGTAGCTCCTCACAAACGCATCACAAATACCCATTTGTACAATTTCTATGTGGCAGGTTTCAGACAGGCTGCAGAGTGCAGACAGTCAATGTCCAGTGGGGAGTCTGCTCTCTCTCTCACCTGGTTGAACTTGAACTTGAAGCCCAGGATGTGGCAGAGGGTGAGGGGTTCACACATGTAGGACTTGATGAGGGGCAGGAAGAACTCATCCTGGTCAGAGCGACACTCGTACACCTCCAAGATGATGTCCAGAACGCGGTTGGGGTCCAGGTTGAAGCATCCTGCAGGGTGGAGACGGGGTAAGTGTACAAATGACATCCGAATAACTTGGGGAGCAAATATGGAGATGTGTTATGTAAATCCTATTTGGGAGTCTAACTGGTCAGGTACTGTTTTTAAAAGTTCTACAAATATTCACATCCCAGGTAACATTTGAATCCTCAACTTAAACTGTAAAAAGCACTTCTGCCAAAATTCTAAATTCTAAATTCACAGAAAACACTGTAAGACAAAGAGTGCCACAAGGGGCAGTTGTGTCTTGGCTGTAGAGAATGTGATGACAATGTAAAAAGACGAGGGGTTTCATACCTATCAGGGACTTGATGCTCTCTAGGACGACGTGGCTGGTGATGTTTCCGGAGAGGTCTTGGCCCAGCTCAGTTATCAGCTTGGCATAGCCCTCATTCTCTTCCCTCAGCAAGTTGAACTTCTGCTGCTTGTAACTGTAAGGAGACAGAGCGGAAAACAATATATATGAGGCCACACACTGCACAACCATTAGACAATATTTTAGGCCCACTTTTGAATGTGAATTAAATGATTATTTATTGTATTTCTAGTTTATTACAGGGTAATATAACCATATACTGACTGAATTACCATGTACTGCAACAAAGTAGTGTCTGGACAACAGCCTGAGAGAATATAAACAACTAAAGTAATGCAATTTATCTACATTGGCGTTCATGGCAAAGCTCTCATCCTATAAGGTAAATAGTCACGTATTAAACACCACAGCCACAGGCTGTGAGGTGGATAAGACAGGGATGGAGATGCAAGCGTGGGTTAACAGCCTTTCCAGCACAGTCAGCCCAGCTGAGTAACAGATTTGCCTTGACCCGTCCTGGGGATAACAGTAGCTAACCCAAGTTCTGGAGGGTGACAGTGTGGGATTTAACCTTTAACACGGTTTTTAATTTGGCTACTTGGACAGACCAATTTACTACGCTGTTGACCTTTTGACACTGAACATGACCAGATTTTTGTTTTTTTACAAATGAAAGTAAGTCACTGCTCCACTTACAATAGCTTGGTCTTGATTTTGACAATTTTCTGGTTGAACTGATGGGCTTGCTTTATGAGTCCTAGGGACTCCAGGGTCTCTGGGTCCAGCCTCTCCTTCAGGATGGCATCTGGCACAAATAACTGAAGAGAGTGCAGGAGGAAAATAAACAAGTGTCATATAAAGACTGGTAAATATATCTTATATGGTTATGAATGATAGCAAATTTAAAGCAGCAATCAGCAGTTGAAACAAAAAACAAAGCGTTCTACAGCCCTTTTCAGTAAAAAGCTGAGGGATGGGGCTGGAGAAATGTAACTACTCTCAAATTCATAAACAGAGCTATGGATGCAACGACTGACCATTCATGATATCAAAATGTGAGTAAGACCTTTAAACAGGTCAACATTCAAAAGGCCGCGGGGCCAGACGGATTACCAGGACGTGTACTCACGAGCATGCGCTAACCAAATGGCAAGTGTCTTCACTGACATTTTCAACCGCTCCCTGACCGAGTCTGTAATACCAACATTTGAAGTCGGAGGTTTACATACACCTTAGCCAAATACATTTAAACTCACTTTTCACAACTCTTGACATTTAATCAGAGTAACAATTCCAGGTCTTAGGATCACCACTTTATTTTAAGAATGTGAAATGTCAGAATAATAGTAGAAAGAATGATTTCCTTCAGCTTTAATTTCTTTCATCACATTCCCAGTGGGTCAGAAGTTTAAATACACTAAATTAGTATTTGGTAGCATTGCCTTTACATTTTTTAACTTGGGTCAAATGTTTCGGGTAGCCTTCCACAAGCTTCACAAGGGTGAATTTTGGCTCATTCCTCCTGACAGAGCTGGTGTAACTGAGTCAGGTTTGTAGGCCTCCTTGCTCGCACACGCCTTTTCAGTTCTGCCCACACATTTGTCTATAGGATTGAGGTCAGGGCTTTGTGATGGCCACTCCAATACCTTGACTGTGTTGTCCTTACGCCATTTTGCCACAACTGGAAGTATGCTTGGGTCATTGTCCATTTGAAAGACCCATTTGCGACCAAGCTTCAACTTCCTGACTGATGTCTTGAGATGCTGCATCAATATATCCACATAATTTTCCTTCCTTATGATGCCATCTATTTTGTGAAGTGCGCCAGTGGATATAGATACTTTTGTACCTGTTTCCTACAGCATCTTCACAAGGTCCTTTGCTGTTGTTCTGGGATTGATTTGCACTTTTCGCACCAAAGTACGTTCATCTCTAGGAGACAGAACACGTCTCCTTCCTGAGCGTTATGACGGCTGCGTGGTCCCATGGTGTTTATACTTGCGTACTATTGTTTGTACAGATGAACGTGGTACCATCAGGCGTTTGGAAATTGCTCCCAAGAATGAACCAGACTTGTGGAGGTCTAAAAAAAAAAATCTGAGGCCACAGCTGATTTCTTTTGATTTTCCCATGATGTCAAGCAGAGACACTGAGTTGGAAGGTAGGCCTTGAAATACATCCACAGGTACACCTCCAATTGACTCAAATGATGTCAATTAGCCTATCAGAAGCTTCTAAAGCTATTATTATCTATTATTATCCAAGCTTTTTAACTTCTTAGGGAGCGGCTGCATAGGTGACGGTTTTGGAGAGTCTGGCATGCCCAAAGTAAAATGCATGCCACTCAGGAACAGAAAATAGGATATGCACATAATTAGTACTATTGGATAGGAAACACTGAAGTTTCTAAGAGTGTTAAAATAATATATGTGAGTATAACAGAACTTATATACAGTGGGGCAAAAAAGTATTTAGTCAGCCACCAATTGTGCAAGTTTTCTCACTTAAAAAGATGAGAGAGGCCTGTAATTTTCATCATAGGTACACTTACAACTATGACAGACAAAATGAGGAAAAAAAATCCAGAAAATCACATTGTAGGATTTTTAATGAATTTATTAGCAAATTATGGTGGAAAATAAGTATTTGGTCACATTCAAACAAGCAAGATTTCTGGCTCTCACAGACCTGTAACTTCTTCTTTAAGAGGCTCCTCTGTCCTCCACTCGTTACCTGTATTAATGGCACCTGTTTGAACTTGTTATCAGTATAAAAGACACCTGTCCACAACCTCAAACAGTCACACTCCAAACTCCACTATGGCCAAGACCAAAGAGCTGTCAAAGGACACCAGAAACCAAATTGTAGACCTGCACCAGGTTGGGAAGACTGCATCTGCAATAGGTAAGCAGCTTGGTTTGAAGAAATCAACTGTGGGAGCAATTATTAGGAAATGGAAGACATACAAGACCACTGATAATCTTCCTCGATCTGGGGCTCCACGCAAGATCTCACCCGTGGGGTCAAAATGATCACAAGAACGGTGAGCAAAAATCCCAGAACCACACGGGGGACCTAGTGAATGACCTGCAGAGAGCTGGGACCAAAGTAACAAAGCCTACCATCAGTAACACACTACGCCGCCAGGGACTCAAATCCTGCAGTGCCAGACGTGTCCCCCTGCTTAAGCCAGTACATGTTCAGGCCCGTCTGAAGTTTGCTAGAGAGCATTTGGATGATCCAGATGAGGATTGGGAGAATGTCATATGGTCAGATGAAACCAAAATAGAACTTTTTGGTAAAAACTCAACTCGTCGTGTTTGGAGGACAAAGAATGCTGAGTTGCATCCAAAGAACACCATACCTACTGTGAAGCATGGGGGTGGAAACATCATGCTTTGGGGCTGTTTTTCTGCAAAGGGACCAGGACGACTGATCCGTGTAAAGGAAAGAATGAATGGGGCCATGTATCGTGAGATTTTGAGTGAAAACCTCCTTCCATCAGCAAGGGCATTGAAGATGAAATGTGGCTGGGTCTTTCAGCATGACAATGATCCCAAACACACCGCCCGGCAACGAAGGAGTGGCTTCAGAAGAAGCATTTCAAGGTCCTGGAGTGGCCTAGCCAGTCTCCAGATCTCAACCCCATAGAAAATCTTTGGAGGGAGTTGAAAGTCCGTGTTGCCCAGCGACAGCCCCAAAACATCACTGCTCTAGAGGAGATCTGC
This sequence comes from Brachymystax lenok tsinlingensis, assembly GCA_030435695.1. Taxonomy (NCBI): domain Eukaryota; kingdom Metazoa; phylum Chordata; class Actinopteri; order Salmoniformes; family Salmonidae; genus Brachymystax; species Brachymystax lenok. Next base: position 19,879,127 of record CM059792.1, on the reverse strand, counting down.
ATGGAGGAATGGGCCAAAATACCAGCAACAGTGTGTGAAAACCTTGTGAAGACTTACAGAAAGCGTTTGACCTCTGTCATTGCCAACAAAGGGTATATAACAAAGTATTGAGATAAACTTTTGTTATTGACCAAATACTTATTTTCCACCATAATTTGCAAATAAATAAATTAAAAATCCTACAATGTGATTTTCTGGATTTATTTTTCTCATTTCGTCTGTCATAGTTGAAGTGTACCTATGATGAAAATTACAGGCCTCTCATCTTTTTAAGTTGGAGAACTTGCACAATTGGTGGCTGACTAAATACTTTTTTTGCCCCACTGTAGCAGGCGAAAACCCGAGGAAAATCCATCCGGATTTGCAGTTTCCATTGTGCCTATTGCATACAACTTTATGTAGGACTGAGACTGCAGTATCTATGGCTTCCACTAGATGTCAACAGTCTATATACAAAGTCTGGGAATTCTAGGAGTGACCAGAAAAGATAGGAACAGGAAATTGTCAGGTGACCACTTTTGTAAACAAGGTTTGACGCGCGCGAGATTGTGAACGGCACCACTTTATTTTTCTTTCCTAACGTTCACGTTATCGTCCGGTTTAAATATTACAGCAAATATACCCAAAAGGATACCTAAGGATACATTAAAAATGATGTTTGATTTGTTTGTAGAAAGTGTATAGGTATAATTTGAACGTGTTCACTTCACGGTTCAATGGGCGACTCAACGGTGGATTTTATAATCATAACGCGCCAACCAAACAGAGATTTATGGATATAATAAATGACTTTTTCTAACAAAAGAAGCATGGATTTTCTTCGTTGGACACTTGGGAAGCCCTCAGCAGAAGTTCAAAGGTAAGCAATTTTATGCGTTTTGTGAGACCCGCGTTGGGTTATGGATTTATGCTAATGCGTAAATATTAGAGGTGCTACCCTCAAACAATCAAATGTTGTGCTTTCGTGAAGCCTTTCTGACAACGCTGTGATATTGCCAAGAATCAGAGTTTTTGATGACTATGCACTTGTATATTGATGAATGTCTAATAATTCAACTTTTGGATTTTGAATTTGGCGCCTCACATTTCACCGGGTAGTGTGGGGAGTGCCCCACCACTCCGTAAGTAGTTAAAGGCACAGTCAACTTGGTGTATGTAAACTTCTGACCCACTGGAATTGTGAGACAGTGAATTATAAGTGAAATATTCTGTCTGTAAACAATTGTTGGAAAAATTACTTGTGTCATGCACAAAGTAGATGTCCTAACCGACTTGCCAAAGCTATAGTTTGTTAACAAGAAATTTGTGGAGTGGTTGAAAAAACAAGTTAATTACTCCAACCTAAGTGTATGTAAACTTCTGACTTCATTTGTACATGTTTCCAGCAGACCACTATAGTTCGTGCCCTCAAAATTCTTCACTAACCTAAGGACCCTGGGACTAAACACCTCCCTCTGCAACTGGATCCTTGACTTCGTGACGGGCTGGCCCCATGTTGTAAGGGTATGCAACAACACATCTGCAGGGGCTCATCAGGGGTGCGTGCTTAGACCCTTCCTGTACGCCCTGTTCACTCCTTGGCCGCACATGACTCCAACACCATCAATAAGTTTGCTGACGACACGGCGGTGGTAGGCCTGATCACCGACGACGAGACAACTTATAGGGAGGAGGTCAGAGACCTGGCAGTGTGGTGCGAGGACAACAACCTCTCCCTCAACGTGAGCAAGACAAATAAGCTGATTGTGGACTACAGGAAAAGGTGGGCCGAGCACACCCCCATTCACATCAATGGGGATGTAGTGGAGCGGATAGAGACCAAGTTCCTTTGTGTCCACATCACTAACAAACTATCATGGTTCAAACACACAAAGACAGTCGTAGAGAGGGCACGACCACGCCTATTCCCCCTCAGGAGACTGAAAAGATTTGGGTCCTCAGATCCTCAAAAAGTTATACAGCTGCACCATCGAGAGCATCCTGACTGGTTGCATCACCGCTTGGTATGACAACTGCTCGGCATCCGTCCACAAGTTGCTACCGAGGGTAGCGCGTACGGCCCAGTACATCACTGGGGCCATGCTTCCTGGGGCCAAGCTTTCTGCCATCCAGGACCTTATTACCAGGCGGTGTCAGAGGACCTAATAATTTTTCAAGACTCCAGTCATAGACTGTCCTCTCTGCTACCACATGGCAAGCGGTACCAGAGCACCAAGTCTAGGTCCAAAAGGGTCCTTAACAGCTTCTACCCCCAAGCCATAAGACTGCTGAACAGTTAATCAAATGGTTACCTGGACTATTTTCATTTACCCATTTTTTACACTGCTCCTACTCACTCTTTAGTAGTCATAGTCACTTCACCCCTACCTACATGTACATATTTCCTCAATTACCTCAACTAACTTGTACCCCCGCACATCGACTCGTTTTTAAAAACATTTAGTTTATTTGATTTAAAACTGCATTGTTGGTTGAGGGCTTGTAAGTAAGTATTTCACGGTCAGGTCTACACCAGTTTGCTTTGATTTTGAAATTATAGTTTGAAACATGTTTTGAGGCTATATAATGTTTGTTTACATTTACTTTGTTTACAAACATTGGAGTAAAACAAGCTTATATAGTTTGGATTCTGATGGGGTATGACAGTTGAACTAAGTTAATGAGGCATATATATAAGAATCAATGTCTACATATAGTATCATTCATAAGTAAAAAATAAAAATAAAAAAAGTAGCAACTGCTGATCGCACCTTTAACATTTGTGAAGAGAACCAAACATTACTATAATATTCTAAATTCAGAGCCAATTAAAAAAAGTTTGTTCTTATTTAAGCTTGAAACACAATACTGTGTGTTGGCCTTACAATGGGAAATACAACAGACAAAGGTTGAGTTTTGTTTGAACAATACTACCACCTAGTGACAGTTTGACATAATTTCCTGATAATGTATTTTTGCTCCTTGCAGTAAAAACTTGAAATATACTTACCAGACAAGCTCCCACTAGCTGGGTGTAATGGTCGCGTTTGTTTTTTTCCTCCAAAGAACTGGTCTCTATGTCTGTTAAAAATGAATTATTAAAACATAATATCATGATAACATTACAGTAATTCGCCAACTGATTTTTTTTACATTTAGGCATACAATTGCAAATGACTGTCACAATACACCCAAACTGAAGTCATACCCACCTAGTATACTAAAAACATCTGCTAAAATGGATGGCATGTCATCGCGCAGTTCCTGGAAATAAACAAGAAATCAGAAGCATTCAAGACATACATTATTAAAAAAGGTAAAATTCTCAATTACTTTTGTTTGCTGATAGAGAACTTCTGGAACTGATGTTGTTTAGTTCTCTTTCACAAGCAAAGCACAAGGTTTAGTCTGAGATTAATGAATTGGCTGGTCAGCAAAAGAGAACACTTTTATTCTGGCACAGGTGCATGTGTACCTTGTCTGCAGTAGTGGAAAAAGTGCCCAAATGTCATACTTGAGTAAAAGATACCTTAATAGAAAATGCCTCAAGTAAAAGTGAAAGTCACCCAGTAAAAAACTACTTGAGTAGAAGTCTAAAAGTATTTGCTTTTAAAAATACTTAAGTATCAAAAGTAATTGTAATTGATAAAATATACTACCTATCAAAAGTAAAATTAAAAGTATACATCTTTTCAAATTCCTTATATTAAACAAAATCAGACGTAAACATTTAATAAATGTTTTATTTATTTTCGGATAGCCAGGAGCACACTTCCAACACTCAGCCAGATCAGAGGCAGTAGGGATGTTCTTGATTCAGTGCTTTCGGAAAGTATTCAGACCCCTTGACTTTTTCCACATTTTGTTACGTTATAGCTTTATTCTAAAATTGATTAAATTGTTTTCCTCATCGATCTACACACAACACCACAAAATGACAAAGTGAAACAGGTTTTTAGAAAACTTTTTTTTAATAACAGAAATACCTTATTTACATAGGTATTCAGACCCTTTGCTAGGAGACTCGAAATTGAGTTCAGGTGCATCCTGTTTCCATTGATCACTCTTGAGATGTTTGTACAACTTTGATTGGAGTCCACCTGTGGTAAATTAAATTGATTGGACATGATTTGGAAAGGCAAACACCTGTAAGGTCCCACAGTTGACAGTGCATGTCAGAGCAAAAACCAAGCCACAAGGTCAAAGGAATTGTCCATAGAGCTCCGAGACAGGATTGTGTCGAGGCACAGATCTGCAGCACTGAAGGTCCCCAAGAACAGTGGCTTCCATCATTCTTAAACGGAAGACGTTTAGAACCACCAAGACTCTTCCTAAAGCTGGCCCGCCCGGCCAAACTGAGCAATCAGGGGAGAAGGGCCTTGGTCAGGGAGGTGACCAACAACCCAATGGTCACTGAGATGGGAGAACCTTCCAAAAGGACAACAATCTCTGCAACACTCAACTAATTGGGCCTTTATGGTAGAGTGCCCAGTCGGAAAGCCAAAAGGCACATAACGACCTGATAGCCAAAAGGCACAAAGACTCTCAGACCATGAAAAACAAAATTCTCTGGTCTGATGAAACCAAGATTCAACTCTTCGGCCTGAATGCCTAGCGTCACGTCTGGATGAAACCTGGAATCATCCTTACGGTGAAGCATGGTGTGATGCATCATGCTGTGGGGGTGTTTTTCAGCAGCAGGGACTAGAAGACTAGTCAGGATCAAGACAAAGATGACCGGAGCAAAATACAGAAAGAACCTTGATGAAAACCTGCTCCATAATGCTCAGAACCTGGGGCGAAGGTTCACCTTCCAACAGGACAACGACCCTGAGCACACAGCCAAGACAACGCGGGAGTGGCTTTGGGACAAGTCTCTGAATGTCCTTGAGTGGCCCAGCCAATGCCCGGACTTGAACCCGATCAAACATCTCTGGAGAGACCTGAAAATAGCTGTGCAGCAACGCTCCCCATCCAACCTGACAGAGATTGATAGGATCTGCAGAGAATGGGAGAAACTCCCCAAATACAGGTGTTCCAAGGTTGTAGCGTCATACCCAAGAAGACTCGAGGCTGTAATTGATGCCAAAGGTGCTTCAACAGTACTGAGTAAAGGGTTCAGTTTATTTGTAATAAATTAGCAAAAATATCTAAAAACCTTTATCCCCTTTTTCATTATGGGGTATTGTGGGTAGATTGAGGGGAAAAAACTATTTAATAAATTTTAGAATAAGGCTATTCTAAAAATGACAAAGTTCTCATAGAGGAGGCAAATCATGAAACACAATTCTACCCATGTTATGGATTGTAATAATAGAAAAGATATATATTTTTTTGTATCTTCAAATATAACTAATTGGAACACGGTGGAGATAAAAACACAGCAGACAGAAGGCACAGTATGTGGATATGTGTGGATGTATTGAAATGGATGGTGTGGTGTGTGTTTTTAGGTGTTTGGGAAAGTGTGGCGTTAAGTGAGCGAGAAAGGAAATGGTTGCATATCCCAGAACCAATGTATGTTTGTGAGCAGGGGTTGGTTGTGAGAGAGCTTTCAATTGTGCAGATGAGGGATATACATTTTATAATGAATAATACATCTTATTTATTTATTGGGGAACTAAAAAAAAAAAAAAAAAAATGGGGAACTAAATTTAAAAAAATAATCTATCTATTTATGGTCCTATATTGATGGAACGGTCCACAACCCTATACACCCACCCGAACGACCAATATACTAAGGAGAAGTCCTTATCGGTTTTATGGGCTTGCTGTAAGCAGCCTGTATGCAGCCAAAATGCAGTCAGAGACCTTCTAGAGCAGCACCGCCCCCTCAAGATTCTGAGCCTGCTTGGCAGGGCTGGTCCTGTAAAGCCAAAGCCCCCTGATGGGAGAGCATAATATAAAGGAAATTCTCAAAGCTGCTAATGAGAACCTTGACGACCTTGTACCTAGCCAGTGGGGATTCCGGTGGTGTGCCCCCACCCAGGTAGTGCTGGCAACACTAGCTGCACTAACCCATGGGCAGGGGGTCACTCGGACATTCATAGGGGGCATATTATTGTGACCATGGTGGCACAAAATCAAAGGTCTGACTGCACAGAGATGCTTGGGAATATGGTCACAACGGGGGACCATGTGTGGGTGTTTCAGGGGAAAGGGATATATCTGACCTCCATCACCTAGGACGTGACAATGGTTAATCAAATCTCCCCATTTTTGCCTAATTTTTGCTCAGTTTTGCAGGCCTTCTCAAACAGCTGCAACTGTATATGCATTCGTAAATCAAGATCTCTCTTGAGTTGGGCTCTGGGATGGTGCAATCTGAGACTATGGTTGGTTGGTCGTGTGTGTGTGTGTGCCACAACTGTTGTGAGGGAGTAAAAGATGTTAGGGATAATATAGGATGAATCACAATAATTGTTTGCCATAATGACATTTTAGTAATGGCGAGACTGGTGAGAGGTAAAAATCCTTTGCATAAACTGCCTACATTACTACAAATATTAATAGCTAATTATGGAAAATAAGATAAACAGGATTTTTTAAATACATATATTTTTTAATGGCTATATATAATACAAATCGAGGTGAGGGCGATGGAAATGCGTTTGATTTGCTTCTGTTCTGTGGGTGCCGGGCATTGGGATGACAACCCAACTCGGGATGACGAGGGGTTTTAGTGAGTGGAATAATGGGGACCGATTGTACATTTACTTAGTAGCAATGCAAATATCATGGTACAGCTATATAGACACTCAATCATCATGTTACTCTTTAATGGTACGTTTACAAACATATCATGATAAATGGAATTGAAACTTGTGTCTCATTATGGTAATTTGTGAAATAGGTATAGCCAGTTATAATTGTAATGGCTTAGCAGATAAGAAAAGACGATCAGTATTTACCTGGCTAAAAGAGAAGTTTACAGGAAACTCATTCAACAATTTTAGATGAAGTTGTGTGGAAAAAGGACTGGGGGGGTGAAATATATTTCTCCCATGGGCAAAGAAATTCAAAAGAGGTGATGATATTAATTAACAGTAATTTTGATCCAAATGTGTAAGTTGTTCAAACAGATCCTCAAGGTAGATGGATTATTTTAAATATGTTACTAGAACATAACCAGATATGGCTTATTAACCTATACGGTCCAAATAATGATGATCCAAGCTTCTTTGAAAATATATATAAGAATTTATCAACTCTACAAGCAACAATAAATCAAATAAAATTGTATTGGTCACATCCCCCGAATACAACAGGTGTAGACCTTACAGTGAAATGCTTACTTACAAGCCACTAACCAACAATGCAGTTTCAAAAAAATATGGATAAGAATAAGAGATAAAAGTAACAAGTAATTAAAGAGCAGCGGTAAAATAACAATAGTGACACTATATACAGCGGGGTACCGATACAGAGTCAGTGTGCGGGGGCACCGATTAGTTGAGGTAGTATGTACACTAGACTCTATAATTATGGTGGGAGATTTTAATATGGTTGTAAATACCTCCATGGACCGTAAAGGAAATCACACAACAAACTATCCCCCTCACGCACTTAAGGAATTCATGAATGTCATGGATATATTGGAATTAGTGGATATATGGAGGTTTAAATACCCCTGACCTAGTGAGATATACATGGCGGAGGCTTAATCAAGCTAGTCGTCTTGACTACTTTCTTATGTCATTCTCTCTGGCACCAAAAGTTTAAAAACTGTTGATAGGGGACAGAATGTGGTCAGATCATCACATAATTGGCATATATATTACTCATACAGAATTTCCACGTGGGCGAAGATATTGGAAATGTAATCAAAGCCTACTGGATATAAACGTGTTTTTAACTAGGACAGAATAACTTATAAAACTGACTTTTTCCGACAACATAGGTACAGCAGATCCCCTTATTGTATGGGACACTTTTAAATGCACCTTAAGAGGCCATGCAATTCAGTACTCATTTATAAAACAAAAGCAATTTAGGTCAAGAGAGTCCATATTAACAAAGGAAATTGAAGGACTAACAGTACAGAAAGACAGCAATAAAAATTACCATAGAGGCTGAGAATAAGTTAGAGGAAAAACAAAAAGAAATGGAGGAAAGAAAGATCCAGTGTAATATATATTACAAAAAACCGAACTGGATGGAATATGGGGAAAAATGCACCAAATTCCTTTTCAATCTTCAACATAGAAATGCTACCAATTATTTTTTTATTGAAACTTGTTACAAATGTCACTCATGATTCACCTAACAATATTTTGAAAGAGGAAGTAAAGTACTTTAAGAATATATTTTCATTTCAGTCTCCTCCATCTCCACTAACCGAAGCTAATTGTATAAATTTCTTTCCTGTAAATGTAAAATGTAAATCTGTACAGAAAGACTCATGTGAAGGCCAAATTACCAAAGACGATCTTCTTGATGCAATTAAAGCCTTTAGGTCCGGGAAAACTCCAGGGCTGGATGGCATACCAGTGAAAGTATACCAAACCTTTTTTGATATACACAGAGGACCATTATTGTTTTAACCACTCCTATATAAAAACGGTAGATTATAGGTGGTCTGATTTCATTATTACTGAAACAGGATCCAAGTGGTATATATAAAGATCCAGTCCATTTAAAAAAATTGGAGGCCTCTTACAATTCAGTGTTGTGATGCAAAAATTATAGCTAAATGCTTGGCGCACAGAATTAAAAAGGTTTTGTCAGATATTATTCATCCTAATCAGACAGGTTTTTTTACATGGATGATTCATTGGAGATAATACAAGACAAGTACTGGAAACAATAGAATAATATAAAATATCGGGGAAACCAGGCCTGGTTTTCATAGCTGATTTTGAAAAGGCTTTAGATAAAGTACAACTGAAGTTAATATACACATTTTGGAAAATCTCTTTTAAAGTTATGTATAGTAACCTTAGGTGTAAAATAGTAAATATTGGCTAAATCTCAGAAAGTTTTAATCTGTCAAGAGTAAAACAAGGCTGTCCACTATCGGCATATCTATTTATTATGGCCATCAAAATGTTAGCTGTTAAAATTAGATCCAACAATAATATTAAAAGGGATTAGAAATCCATGGCTTAAAAACAAAAGGTGTCATTGTACGCTGATGATTTGTGTTCTTTTAGAATCCCTCCACAGCCTCAGAGGATCTAGATACTTTTTCTAACCTCTGGATTAAAAAAACAAATTATGATTTGTAATACATTACTAAAAAAATGTAACTTTTACAATACCGTGTAGTTTACCAATAAAATGGTCTGACGGGGATGTGGACATACTCGGTATTAATATCCCGAAAGAAAGAAATTCTCACTCCAATAAATTTTTATAGAAAGTCAGCAAAAATAGATAAGATCTTGCTACCATGGAAAGGAAAATACCTGTCTATTTGTGGAATAATCACCCTGATTAACACTTTAGTCATTTCACAGTTCACCTATTTGCTTATGGTTTTGCCTACACCTGCTCTTTAAATTATATGAACAAAAAAAAAATCAATTTTATTTGGAATGGCAAGCCAGACAAAATTAAAAGTGCCTATTTGTATAACAAATATGAATTCGGAGGGCAGAAATCATTAAATATTAATGCATTAGACCGCTCACTTAAGGCATCAGTCACACAAAAGTTATACTTAAATGCGAAATGGTTCTCTAGTAAATTTGTAAGAATGTCTCACCCCTTGTTCAAGAATGGCCTTTTTCCCTTTATTCAGATTACAACTTCTAACATTTGTGAAAACAAAATAATGTCCAAAATATCGTTATTTTTTAAACAAGCCTTAGAAGGTTGGATGCAATTTCAGTTTAATCCACCTGAAAAGACAGAACAAATTATAAAACAAATATTTTGGTTGAACTCTAATATACTAATTGATTAAAAAAAACACATATATATATATAAAAAAAAGTATAATCTTTGTAAATGATATCATAAATAGGACTGGTGGAGTTGTCACACATGCAGCTAACACAGACATATGGAACTGTCTGCTCTATCCAAAATTACAACCAACTAATTGCAGCATTACCACAAAAATGGAAGAGAAAAGTGGAAGGGGGAAAAAGTAAAGAACTTCTCTGTTGGCCCTGCATCAAAGACCAAAAATGGTTAAAGAAAATAGTGATAAACAAAATAAATACCAGTTTCATTTAAGGACCAAAAAATTGGCAGCCGTGCCATTAAATTGCAAAATAGTTGGGAAGAGATTTTCGATGTACTGATTCCACGGCACATGGTTTATGAATTGACAGGCAAAACGACGCAGGATTCAAAACTTTCTTGCAAACAATAGAATGTTATATATATATATATGGGGGATACAATCTTCCCAGCTCTGCAGATTTTGCTGTGAGGAGGCAGAGTCATTAGATCATTTATTATTTTGGTATTGTCCATATGTAGCTCGTTTTTGGTCACAGGTCCAAGAATGAATGAAGAATTGCAACATTTACCTAGAACTAACGCTGCAGATAGCAATACTGGGTGATTTGAAAAGTCATAATCAATCAATAATATAATTATTTTATCAAAAATGTTTCTTTAATTTACAATCTGTAGAAGCTATGAGAATAGAAAGGTTCAGTACTTTTGTGAAGCATCACAGCACAGTTGAAAAATATATGGCAAATAGAAATCCAAAATGGATGGTGTTCAGAGATAGGTTGAATGGACCTGAAGGGTGGGACTAATAACAACAAGATAACAAAAGGTACTACTACTAAAGCTGATCTACCCCATAAAGACAATAGAAATAAATAAAAATATATATTTTTAAAAGACCAATAAAAATGTAGAATAAGGCTGTAACATAACATTTTGAAAAAGTCAAGTGGTCTGATTACTTTCCGAAGGCACTGTACAGTGGGGCAAAAAAGTATTTAGTCAGCCACCAATTGTGCAAGTTCTCTCACTTAAAAAGATGAGAGAGGCCTGTAATTTTCATCATAGGTACACTTCAACTATGACAGACAAAATGAGGGAAAAAATATCCAGAAAATCACGTTGTAGGATTTTTAATGAATTTATTTGCCAATTATGGTGGAAAATAAGTATTTGGTCACATACAAACAAGCAAGATTTCTGGCTCTCACAGACCTGTAACAACTTCTTTAAGAGGCTCCTCTGTCCTCCACTCGTTACCTGTATTAATGGCACCTGTTTGAACTTGTTATCAGTATAAAAGACACCTGTCCACAACCTCAAACAGTCACACTCCAAACTCCACTATGGCCAAGACCAAAGAGCTGTCAAAGGACACCAGAAACAAAATTGTAGACCTGCATCAGGTTGGGAAGACTGCATCTGCAATAGGTAAGCAGCTTGGTTTGAAGAAATCAACTGTGGGAGCAATTATTAGGAAATGGAAGACATACAAGACCACTGATAATCTTCCTCGATCTGGGGCTCCACGCAAGATCTCACCCCGTGGGGTCAAAATGATCACAAGAACGGTGAGCAAAAATCCCAGAACCACACGGGGACCTAGTGAATGACCTGCAGAGAGCTGGGACCAAAGTAACAAAGCCTACCATCAGTAACACACTACGCCGCCAGGGACTCAAATCCTGCAGTGCCAGGCGTGTCCCCCTGCTTAAGCCAGTACATGTTCAGGCCCGTCTGAAGTTTGCTAGAGAGCATTTGGATGATCCAGATGAGGATTGGGAGAATGTCATATGGTCAGATGAAACCAAAATAGAACTTTTTGGTAAAAACTCAATTAAATCGTGTTTGGAGGACAAAGAATGCTGAGTTGCATCCAAAGAACACCATACCTACTGTGAAGCATGGGGTGGAAACATCATGCTTTGGGGCTGGTTTTCTGCAAAGGGACCAGGACGACTGATCCGTGTAAAGGAAAGAATGAATGGGGCCATGTATCGTGAGATTTTGAGTGAAAACCTCCTTCCATCAGCAAGGGCATTGAAGATGAAGCGTGGCTGGGTCTTTCAGCATGACAATGATCCCAAACACACCGCCGAACAGCGAAGGAGTGGCTTCGTAAGAAGCATTTCAAGGTCCTGGAGTGGCCTAGCCAGTCTCCAGATCTCAACCCCATAGAAAATCTTTGGAGGGAGTTGAAAGTCCGTGTTGCCCAGCGACAGCCCCAAAACATCACTGCTCTAGAGGAGATCTGCATGGAGGAATGGGCCAAAATACCAGCAACAGTGTGTGAAAACCTTGTGAAGACTTACAGAAAACGTTTGACCTCTGTCATTGCCAACAAAGGGTATATAACAAAGTATTGAGATAAACTTTTGTTATTGACCAAATACTTATTTTTCCACCATAATTTGCAAATAAATAAATTTAAAATCCTACAATGTGATTTTCTGGATTTATTTTTCTCATTTCGTCTGTCATAGTTGAAGTGTACCTATGATGAAAATTATAGGCCTCATCTTTTTAAGTTGGAGAACTTGCACAATTGGTGGCTGACTAAATACTTTTTTGCCCCACTGTATATCTACAAAAACCAGGCAGATGCTGCTTCTGTTGCCTGCTTGAGTGTTTGTTTAATAGCCTACAGATATTTTTTTTTTACCTTTATTTAACTAGGCAAGTCAGTTAAGAACAAATTCTTATTTTCAAACGACGGCCAAGGAACAGTGGGTTAACTGCCTTGTTTAGGGGCAGAACAACAGATTTTTACCATGTCAGTTCAAATCAAATAAAATTTTATTTGTCACATACACATGGTTAGCAGATGTTAATGCGAGTGTAGCGAAATGCTTGTGCTTCTAGATTACAAGTAATCTAACAAATTCACAACAACTACCTTATACACACAAGAGTAAAGGAATGAATACGAGTATGTACATATAAATATATGGATGAGCGATGGCTGACCGGCATAGGCAAGATGCAGTAGATGGTATGGAGTACAGTATATACACATATATATGAGATGAGTAATGTAGGATATGTAAACATTATATAAATGGCATTGTTTAAAGTGGCTAGTGATACATTATTTCATCCAATTATAATTATTAAAGTGGCTAGAGATTTGGGTCGATGGCCGAACGGCATAGGCAAGATACAGTAGATGGTTTAGAGTACAGTGTATACATTTGATATGAGTATGTCGGATACGTAAACATTATATACAAAATTGTTTAAAGTGGCTAGTGATACATTTGTTACATCCAATTCCTATGTTTAAAGTGGCTAGAGATTTAAGTCAGTATGTTGGCAGCAGCCACTCAATGTTAGTGATGGCTGTTTAACAGTCTGATGGCCTTGAGGTAAAAGCTGTTTTTAGTCTCTCGGTCCCAGCTTTGATGCACCTGTACTGACCTCGCCTTCTGGATGATAGCGGGGTGAACAGGCAGTGGCTCGGGTGGTTGTTGTCCTTGATGATCTTTTGGCCTTTCTGTGACATCGGGTGGTGTAGGTGTCCTGGAGGGCAGGTAGTTTACCCGGTGATGCGCTGTGCAGTCCTCAATACCCTCTGGAGAGCCTTACGGTTGTGGGCGGAGCAGTTGGCGTACCAGGCGGTGATACAGCCCGACAGGATGCTCTCGATTGTGCATCTGTAAATGTTTGTGAGTGATTTTGGTGACAAGCCGAATTTCTTCAGCCTACTGAGGTTGAAGAGGCGCTGTTGCGCCTTCTTCACCACGCTGTCTGTGTGGGTGGACCAATTCAGTTTGTCCGTGATGTGTACGCCGAGGAACTTAAAACTTTCCACCTTCTCCACTACTGTCCCTCGATGTGGATAGGGGGGTGCTCCCTCTCCTGTTTCCTGAAGTCCATGATCATCTCCTTTGTTTTGATGACATTGAGTGAGAGGTTATTTTCCTGACACCACACTCCGAGGGCCCTCACCTCCTCTCTGTAGGCCGTCTCGCCGTTGTTGGTAATCAAGCCTACCACTGTAGTGTCGCCAGCAAACTTGATGATTGAGTTGGATGCGTGCTTGGCCACGCAGTCATGGGTAAACAGGGAGTACAGGAGAGGGCTGAGAACGCACTTTGTGGGGCCCCAGTGTTGAGGATCAGCGGGGTGGAAATGTTGTTTCCTACCCTCACCACCTGGGACCGCCCGTCAGGAAGTCAGGACCCAGTTGCACAGGGCTGGAGTCGAGACCCAGGGTCTCGAGCTTAATGACGAGCTTGGAGGGAACTATGGTGTTAAATGCTGAGCTGTAGTCGATGAACAGCATTCTTACATAAGTATTCCTCTTGTCCAGATGGGTTAGGGCAGTATGCAGTGTGATTGCGATTGCGCCGTCTGTGGACCTATTGGGACGGTAAGCAAATTGGAGTGGGTCCAGGGTGTCTGGTAGGATGGAGGTGATATGATCCTTGACTAATCTCTCAAAGCACTTCATGATGACGGAAGTGAGTGCTACGGGCGATAGTCATTTAGCTCAGTCACCTTAGCTTTCTTGGGAACAGGAACAATGGTGGCCCTCTTGAAGCATGTGGGAACAGCAGACTGGGATAGGGACTGATTGAATATGTCCGTAAACACACCAGCCAGCTGGTCTGCGCATGCTCTGAGGACACGGCCAGGGATGCCATCTGGGCCGGCAGCCTTGCAAGGGTTAACACATTTAAATGTTTTTCTCACATTGGCTGCGGTGAAGGTGAGCCCGCAGGTTTTGGTTTTGAAGGTGAGCCCGCAGGTTCGGGGATTCAATCTTGCAACCTTTTGGTTACTAGTCCAACGCTCTAACCACTAAGCTACCTGCCGCCCTGGTTCCGTGAGCACAAAGCCTCACGCCACCACAACATGTCGGATAAATAATTTCACAAATTATGCTGTTTTTAAATATTTGCTATGCTGTAATAAAGGCATTACACTTTTTTCCCCCATTAGAACAGCCTCTCTGGTATTGCTTACACTGTACCAAATTGTCAGAAAAAGAATAACCCTCCTTTACTTGATCTCTTTATTGTTATTATTACTATTATGTTCATAATTATAATAATAAGTAATGTCATTATAATTAGTATAGCAGCCTTGTATAACCACCATCAAGCTGTAGGCCTAAGAGCGCATCCTGTTTAGTCTTAATACCATAACTTACTTAGGCCTATATTTCAATAGTTATATAGGCTACTGTATCAATCAATCATTCATTAATGTCATCACACAGCATATGAGTCATTCATGATTTGAAATGCAATCAAGCATTTTAGTTTTAAAATAACAAAGTGACCCTTGAATAATTAGCGTAAAAAATAAATAAATTGTTCCATTTCGGAAAGGGTTGCTGTAACAAAGGCTTTACAAAAAATCGTTACAACAGACTCTCTGGTACGCTTATAAATGTATTTAGTGTTGTTTATATTGTTCCAAAGGGTCAGAAAAATGATATTGTTATCTAACACCACATAATATTCACGCAGCGCTTGCTCCTTACCTTCTTTTTCTTGAACTCCAGTACATTCCACGAGTCACATTTATTCCACACATCTGACTCCCCCATTACCTACTGAGCAACCAGTAAACATTAACCCGTTTCGAGTTTGTCACTTACTTTGAATCCATTTTGCTGTCAATGTTTTACGGTGTTCAGAATTTGTTATAACCAATTTATTATTGTGATTATGATAGGCTATAGGTCAGGCCCAATTGGTCAGGTGCATGCGATGCATACATGTTACGTATAGAGAGCAAGGCTTGAAGGAATAGTGAATGTTTTTCCCTTAAACAAATGAGGGATTAGTTATATAAACGCAACATATGTTGGTCCCATGTTTCATGAGCTGAAATAAAAGCTCACAGAAATGTTCCATATGCACAAAAAGCTTATTTCACTCAAATGTTGTGCAAATTATGTTTACATCCCTGTTAGTGACCATTTCTTCTTTGACAAGATAATCCATCACCTGACAGAAGCTGATTAAACAGCATGATCATTACACAGGTGCACCTTGTGCTGGGGACAATAAAAGGCCACTCTAAAATGTGCATGTGCACAGATGTCTCAAGTTTTGAGGGAACGTGCAATTGGCATGCTGACTGCAGGAATGTTCATCTGAGCTGTTGCCAGAGAATTTAACGTTCATTTTTCTACCATAAGGGACATTTAAACATTGTTTTAGAGAATTTGGTAGTTCGTCTAGCCGGCCTTCACAACCTCAGACAACGTGCAACTACGCCAGGCCAGGACCTGAACATACGGCTTCTTCACCTGCGGCATCGTCTGAGACCAGCCATCCGGACAGCTGATAAAAAACATTTATCTGCCGCCATAACCTTGTGTTTCAGCATGATAATGCACGGCCCCATGTTGCAAGGATCTGTACACAATTCCTGGATGCTGAAAATGTTCCAGTTCTTTCATGGCCTGAATAATCACCAGACGTTGAACATGTTTGAAATGCTGTGGAGCAACGTGTACGACAGCATGTTCCAGTTTCCACCAATATCCAGCAACTTCGCTCAGCCATTGAAGAAGAGTGGGACAACATTCCACAGTCCCACAAGCAACAGCCTGATCAACTCTATGTGAAGGAAATGTGCCACGCTGCATGAGCCAAATGGTAGTCACACCAGATACTGACTGGTTTTCTGATCCACGCCCCTACATTTTTTAAGGTATCTGTCACCAACAGATGCATATCTGTATTCCCACCCATGTGAAATCCATAAATTAGGGCCTAATGAATTTATTTCAATTAACTGATTTTCTTATATGAACTCCAACTCTGTAAAATCTTTGAAATTGTTGCATGTTTTGTTTATATTTCGGTTCAGTGTAAGTTGCAGCTTCAGCAACAAGGACAGTGCGATAAACACTATTGATGTTCTGTGGTGGTCGCTGCAACAGGGAGGAGGGACAGACAAAGGGGTGCTAGTCACACAGTCACTCGCTGTAATTTGTCTTTAACATAGCGCAGCAAGTTCTGATTAAAACACATTGGATGTGTCTATAATTTCAACAAACGGTTTTTTTTTTTTCATCTGGGAGAGCCCTAAAAAATATATTTTACAGCTGTTTAGATGGTACAATGATTCTCTACACTATATTTGCTTGTTTTGTCACATAAACTGAAATTAGGAGTACTATTTGAATTTTAGTAACAAGGAAATGGCAGCACGATTTCTGTATAGTGCATCTTTAATAACCAGAAAATATAAACTAAATACACATCACTCCAGATACTGTGCGAGTCAATGTTTTCACTAAAAGGACTATCCTATAGGCCACAAAATCCTCAAAACGCATGGCAGGTTTTCTGGGATGACAGACATTGCAGACAATGAGAGGACTTCAACAAGGCCATACATACCATCATGTCACTGAGGACGCTAGCAGCGAGGTCCAGCTTTAAGTTCCCTTGTACGACATGCCAGCAGAGTTCATACAAAGCAGCCTGTATATCTAAAGAATTAAAAGAGGCAAACGGGAAGACAATTATTCCCAATACAATTTGTCAGTATTAGACCTACTCACAAACAGTCAACCGAAGAGCTGTTGAGATATAAGCTTGGTATGATTCTATAAGAACATTAGATGACACCTGACAGCGAGAACCCATGATTGAATGAATAGTACATATTCATTTAATGTAGCAATTGTATCAAAACTAACATGCATATTGTTCTTTCAAATAGCACAGAGCGGTACATACCTTTTATTATGCTGTCATGATTGGATTTGTCTGCAAGATTCTTACATAGTTGTACACTGAAAAGAGAAGGGGAAAAGGTGACTATACTTTATATTAGCTAGTTTATTTTCAGTGACTAGTAATAGTCATCTAAATGATCATAGCTGGTACAGTTAGTAGTAGTGTACAGTAGTATATGTGTACATGTGTACAGTGTGTTGTAGACAGCCTAATGTCATCCTCTAATAATAACACTGCATATAATACTGTAACTAACAGACGTTATTGTTTTATGAGGACGCCATTCTGAGCAATTTTTCATATGGCAATTTAAAAGATTGTCAAAACTGGAATGTCCAGTTACTAGAGAGCTTGAAGACTAAATACTGACCAATGCCAACTGGTGTGCCCTTGAGCAAGGCACTTAACCCGAACTGCTCCTGTAAATCGGATGAGAGCGTCTGCTAAATGTCCAAAATGTAATTGTAACTGTTGCCAATTCTTAAACCAGTTGAAATCGGCCCCATACTAGATAACTCAGTCGACAACATGTTTTAAATTCAGTACCGTTAGCTATCTAGCTAGTTAGGGACTAACCTAAGAATTACCATGATGATGGAAACTGTGTAGACAAAGTGATAGCTGCCTGGGAACCATGTATTACCTAAAATATCACTAGCTTGCTAGTTAATCCATACAGGTGGTGGCTATTCTAAATAAAGTGGCTAACAAGCTAGCTTGCTAGTGTTTTCGTGTAGCAAGAATAAGTGGTGCCACCATAATCTGTTTGCTGGGTACGCGTCGCTAGCTAGTTAGCTTATTATGTGATCACCAACTGCACGTTGTGTGATGCAGTAGCTAGCTCACTGTTCCTAAAGTTATTTTACCAACTAGCTAGTTAGCTACATTGGGTAACTACTAGCTAACGTTATAATGAACAGGGTCAACTACCAGGCTAACCTGCATCATTAGCTGCTTAGCTAACGTTAACTAGCTATCCTACTGGCTTTCACAGCAATAAGCTACTGTAGCTAGTTGCCTCGGAGGACTGGCGGCGGACTCGAAAGTTAGCTAACTAATTAGTTCGTATCGAATGACCCGGGCCAACAGTGTTAAATGAATTGTTATATCAATCCCATATGGAATCTGTCGAATTCTGTACCAAACTATAATTTCTAACAGAATTATTCAACCGCAGCCAACTGTATCTTGCTATTGTGAAATGGCCTCACTGTTTGAAGTAGGGGTTAGCTAGCTAGTTAGCATGCTAGGTTTGCTCATTCACATTGCGAGATTGCCCAGGGCTCGTACGAGGATAACGATGGGAACTGGTTGCATGGCTCAACAACCCTTATGGAAAACGAAACAAGACATTCGTCTTCACAATTTAACAATATAATACAACTTACAACTCGTGTTTTCCAGATTTTTCCCAGTTTTTGATCCAATCAGCAGGCAGGATAAGTGTCGCCATCTTCCCCACAATACCACACATAGCCCGGATGTCTAGCTGAATGCCGGGTCAAAGAATGCGAACCAGTGCATCGTGGGACGCCGAATAAATTTCAGGTCTTCCAGTCAAATTTAACCACAAATAAATGTTGGAAGCTTAAAATGATCAGGCTACAATAAAACATATTCTAATATGATGTATACTGGTGTAAGGACAACAAATGACGCTGTACAGCTCCACTGTGTTGTAGGCTTTCTTGAGCTTCTCTATCACTTCAGAGCATATGACGTGTTGAATACATGTGATGGTTATGGGACGCTGGGAGCTTCTCAATTTCAGTGTATCAACAGTATTGATGCAAATTCAGGGCAGAGCAGAGCACAAAGCATCTGAAGGTCAAGTCCAGTTGTCAACGTATCCCATTGCCTATCATGTCTCCATGGAGGATTTGTGTGAATGTGCATACATAGTCCCCCAACACCTCAAATATTATCCACATCCCCGTTATTTTAACATGGGCTTCCTTTCTCTTTAAAAATACCCACATTCATCATTTAGTGATCTACATGATCACCATCCCAGTGCTGACACCAGTGTAGCAACCCGAGGCAGGTGATTCAAACCAAGGTCACACAACCAGTGACTATACTGCACTCTGTCCCATAGTAATTTATTTGTGTAAGAGAGAAATAGTAATGGTGTCTTTTTGTAGGCATTAACTCTGCAATGGTTTGTTGGACAAAGCCTATGGAGAAAATTGTTTTTGTATGGGTTTTAGATGAACGCAGAAAACAAGGTTTGTGGTAAACAGGCTTAGGAGATCTTATAAGTTTAGTTCTATAAGATAATCATCAGCTAACGTCACATTGTGAATTTTGAATCATTTAGGTTATTAAAAAAAGTTTATAAAGTTAACGTCGAGTGCTATTATCTCATAAAACAAAACGCATAAGATCTCCTAAACCTGTGTTAACCTCAGACTTTATTTCCTGTGTATATTCCAAAACCCGATTCTTTCCCCCATAGGGATGGCTGAACAAACCATAGGTAACTAATTTCTGGGTTTTGGGAATACAAGCTGGCGAGCTCTATAGGCCTACTAAAAACTGGTAACAACACTCAAATCATCACACAATTGCAGGGGGTTTATTTTGTTCAAAAAGTTACTGTCTCCAGACATAAATACAAACCATAAATGGTACAGTGGACACTTTGTAAATAGAATAAAAAACACAAATGTATATACATTTGAATATATATCTATGTGTGTTTACATACACATACAGACGTACGCACACTTTCAGCAGTTCAATGCAAGGACAACAGAAAGGAAAATATCAAAATGACAGTATGAAGCCTACATCAAATTTAAGTGAAACTATGCATTTCAATGATTTATTTATTTACTGTCTAACCTTGCTACAATCTAAATAATGAAAAATATGAAACTCTGGTTTGTAGTTTCGTATTTAGATTTTGATGTGACATTTTTGCTTTTAAAAAGGAGGCTGTGTTTTAAGCTGTTTTGGCTGTATAAAACTATAATTTACAATATTCATGATTACAATTTTATTCCTCCAGAAAAGCTTGTTGGGAACCTGCAAACCAACCTAATGTACATAGAGGTAAAGAAAAGTTATTCAAACAAGAATCCTTAGAAAAGACAAACAAAACCATACATATACAAAGGTAAATTCTTATACATAACTGCACATTAGTTAGAAGGTTAATTTAAACCAGTTTACATTCTATTGAACCTTTTCCTAAATTGGATTTCAAATTAACAAAAACTGAACAAATATAAAATGAGCACCGATTCACAATATATTACACATTTTTATAACTGTATAATATGTAATTATATATTTACTTATATATAATAATATATTATGATACCATGATAGCTAATCCAAACTCTTAAATGTGGTGTTTTAGAAACATTCTATAACAAGCTTTCTCTTACAGACAACAGAGAACACTTTGACCGCTCTTTTATACAACCCCTCTGCACAGTATACTTTTGTACCACTCTTCAAAAAGTCACACAGCATTCAAATCATCAAACCTTTAAAAGCAAATCAGAATTCAAACTAAGCCTGTCAATTGGTCAAATGGCATTTGGGCATTATCAGTTCATCAAGAGGTCTCACCTATAACTGAAAAAAAAAAGAAGAAAAACTGCAGGCCACATCCGTTGTTTCCCACCAGAAATTCCATTACAAAGGTAATTTCTGTACTCTCTATGAGTTATAACATGATTATAAAGTACTGATTTACATCTGATTGTCATTACAAAATATCTATAAATCAAAGTTTTCTATAAGTTATAAAAGCAGAACAGATTAACCTTTAAAAAAATACCATGACTGGTATTTCATATTTGCGGTAAGGCCTTCTGACAATATGAAGACATTTCACATTTTCTCTTACTGTATGTGTTTTAATATATGGCTACATGCCATGCCAGATTTTATCTTTTAAAAGTATGTCAGACACTACGTATTTACATGACACAAAAACCTGCCCATTGATTGACAAAAGTAAAGGTGAAATTCAAACATGATGTCGAAAGGGCATCCATTGCTGCCTCACAAGCAAATAGTCCCATGAGCTTATCTTAAAACAGTTCTCTACAGAGAATACTTCTCGTCATCAAAAAGGTTTTCGGTAACAACACAGTGTCCTCTTCATGCAGATCAGCTTAGAACATTGAAACATTAAGGACCTAAAAGGAAGGAAAATCAATTTTAGTTTTTAATTACTATCTGTATATTATGGAAAAGTGAATTGAAGAATATGAGTATAGCGTTTCCATGAGCATATGTATAACAAAGACACTAACTAAGCAGGTATCTGGACTTCACATCAGCACTGCCACTATTATTGTAAATCATATTGTTTGTTGTACATTATCTTTAACAATGTAGATATCACTTTACTCTCAATAACAAACCAATACCCACCGAATCATCCATGATGGAAGAAGGATCAAAGTAGTCAGGCTTCAGCTCTGATCTCTCTCTACGATTTTTCGATGGTGGCTAAACAATAACAGCAGAGTAAGAAAGAAGAAACACCAAAGCAGTAATATTCATAAATGCAGTACTAGTGAGAAAATAAACAGCATTGGAGTGTATTTTACCAGATCAATATCCATAGTGTCGAAATCCATGCCCTCGTTGAGATCTTCCAAACGGTCCTCTGATGACATCATTACATCCTCTACTATTGGCTCCTCATCGTCCTCCATGAGTCCTGAACTGCGGCGGCTAGAGGGTCAAAGACATGGCCACAAATAACTAAATACATTACACACGGCAGAAAATGACTATGTACTACACGGGGGTTGAAACACCACTGTGGTCTGGAAGAAAAGTGCTGTCTTACATTGCATGCTGCATGTGGCTCCTCATCTTGGCATACTGCATGCTGGCTCGCTCCTGCTGCTGCTGCCGGGCCTCTGCCTGCTGTCTCTGGGCTAGCATCCAGGTCACCTGGGTACTGAAAACAGAGACAGACGCATTAATACAGACAGTCATACTTATTCAAACAAGAGGTGAACTTCAGGGGTTTCACTGAATATATCATTAATTGTGATATCACATATGTAGATAAGTAACATTACAATGGCTAGTGTGTCCAATCAAAAATGCATATTTTGAAAAAAGAAAAAGTTACCAAGAAAATAAAATATGGAAAATTGCATCGTGTAAAAAAAATAGGCGGGATACTGTGCAAAAATGAAGGCTACTGGCTACCTGACAGGCTCACTTTCCTGTTGAACTAGTCATCTTTCTTCTCGAATTCGCAGGACATAAAACAATATAGTGATAAGATGGATATCGATATTCAGATGTGGCATGTAGTATTTTCATATTTTAGAATACGCTTTTCATATTAATAAAAAATCCTGTTCATTTTAGAAGATTTTGCACAAAAACAAGCGTTTCTCTGTGAAATGTCAACAGAGCACTGAGCGTATACCTAGCCATTTATTTACATTTAATTCAGCTCGTGTCATGCTAATTTAGCTTTTTGATACCAGCGGAAACAACTTTGAAGACGACGACCACAAAAAGTTAAATCCTCAATTTGTTATGAGAAACCTGCACCGCTATGTCAACAGGGCTTGGTGTTTATTATCAGATGTATTAGGTTACGAAATCCAAGTTTTTGGATATAATGCTAATGAACATGAATAATCATATATGTCTTGGTAAAACGTATTTTATAACTAACATTAGAAGGTGAAATTTCATCACCAAAGCGCATTTTCACACACTCTGGGCAGAGTGGGTGGACACCCTACAACGAATGGCCAAAGATACTCATGAGAATCAAAAGGTGTTGAGCCATAGAAAGGTGTTCCATACTTGTAGTCCATTGGGGTCTGAGGGTGCTGCTGCTGGGGGGGCAGCGGCTGTTGCTGCTGCTGCTCGGATGTCATGGCGTAGACGCCCATGTAACTCTCCTCCGGCCTCATTTTCTTGGGGTCCCTCAGCACAGTGGAGCTGAGATGCGGCGAGGGCATCATCACTGGCGTCTGCACATTCTGCTCGCGGTTCATCCACACCGCGTCTGTGCTGCAGCTGCTACTCTCCTCTGCTGCAACAGCAAGGGTTTCATAGGGTTTAATGAGGTTGTTATACAGTGGGCGGACTACTCACTGCTCAGATCGAGACATCTTAGCGCAGGGTTCCCCAACAGGCGGCCCACGAGACAAATCTGGCCCGTGGGTGGTTTTATTTGGCCCCCAAGTATTCTGAGCAAAATATATATATATATATATTTTGTTATTGTTGGACAGACTAAAAACACCAGGAAATCAGCTCCAAGTGATCTTAATTTAAGAAATCTGTTCCCAAGTATTTCCATGCATAATAGAGAGAAACGTGATTGTATACAAATGTAGACAAGGTTTGAAATTATTATGTTTTAGTGAAACATAATATCTGTTTGGGCTTCTTGTGGTCAATTTGCTGCCAACAAATTATTTGTAATTATATTCCTGCCCCGACCATCCACTCAAGAAAGAAAGAAAGAAAGAAGAGAAAGAAAGAAAGAAAGAAAGAAAGAAAGAAAGAGAAAGAAAGAAGAAGAAAGAAAGAAAGAAAGAAAGAAAGAAAGAAGAAAGAAAAGAAAGAAAGAAAGAAAGAAAGAAGAAAGAAAGAAAGAAAGAAAGAAAGAAAGAAAGAAGAAAGAAAGAAAGAAAGAAAGAAAAGAAAGAAAGAAAGAAAGAAAGAAAGAAAGAAAGAAAGAAAGAAGAAAGAAAGAAAGAAAGAAAGAAAGAAAGAAAGAAAGAAAGAAAGAAAGAAAGAAAGAAAGAAAGAAAAGAAAGAAAAGAAAGAAAGAAAGAAAGAAAGAAAGAAAGAAAAGAAAGAAAGAAAGAAAGAAAGAAAGAAAGAAAGAAAAGAAAGAAAGAAAGAAAGAAAGAAAGAAAGAAAGAAAGAAAGAAAGAAAGAAAGAAAGAAAGAAAGAAAGAAAGAAAGAAAGAAAGAAAGAAAGAAAGAAAGAAAGAAAGAAAGAAAGAAAGAAAGAAAGAAAGAAAGAAAGAAAGAAAGAAAGAAAGAAAGAAAAAACACACCCCGCGGCTCATTGATCATTTGGCTAGATATATTGTATTGCTTGTACGAGCTTTTAGCATCTGTTTGGCCCTGATCAATGATCTGACATTGTGCTGCAGGTGCCAGATTCAGGAACACAAGTTGTTGTGTATTTCATATCACTAAACATTGAGCTTTCAGGTTTAAATGCCAGTGTGTCATAGTATGTTGCCCATGCTGTTCTGTGGCTCTGTGTCGGCCCCTCACCTTCAGGCAGTTTCCTCTTCCCGGTGCTGGCTGGCTTGGCCTTCTTGCTCCTGATGCTGGAACCTCGGCTGCTGTAGCCGCTGATGACGGACATGGTGTCGTCGTCCCCTCCGGCCTGCAGGGAGTTCCTGTAGGAGATGAGGGGCAGCCAGCAGTCCTCTCGCTGCAAGGCCATCTGGAAGGTCATGAACCGCTCCAGGTAAAGGTGACTGCAGGGGACAGAGGACCACAACTCAACATCCATCATCTAGTGCAGTGGTAGTCACCAATATCTCAGAGGGAGCCACTCTTGTAAAACAAAATCACTGTGCAAGCTTCCATACCTATCGGAGGATGGGTGCTTGGGAGGTCACAAAGTCAAAATGATTCATACTTGATATTAAATGGATTTATTCATGATATTTAAGATACTATTATTAACATGGACCATCAAGTTTTTCTGATTCTCTATTTTAGGAGAATTGGTGAATCTTTAGAATTTGACCTTATTGCTATTTTCTCAATAAAAGTTATAGCAGAAGATGTCAAATCAGGTAAAGGCAAATTTCAGTCTGAACGAAGTATGCTTTGGAGTGATCATCAAAAAAGTATTGGAAAGTTCAGGAAAACATCAAGGATGATCAAACAATCTTATGTATGATCGTTGGTGAAGAATTCATTCATTTCCCTTAGTTATTCTGTGCAGATTCATCACTCTCCCTTCTAATGAGTCTGGTACATCTTCTGTTGTAGGTAGAAACAGAAGACTCTGTAATAGCTCCAACCATTCAAAATCTAGAGCCAAATTCGTAGTAAGAAAATTATTTCAATATGCGCTAGAAACTGATTTTACAGCTCCGTTTGTCCCAGTTGCTAATAAGGTAACTCATGTAACCACGGTTCTATGAACTAAGCGACACATTCAGCTGAATGAGGAAAAAACAACAAAATGTTTTTACATTATTGCAGCGAGCCGCCAATTAAGACGCATGTGGCTCGTGAGCCGCGCAATGACTATGCCTGATCTAGTGTAGCTGTGGTCTGTCTGGCTTCGGATAATACAGTCACTGACTGCACATAAAAATAAGTATAATGGTTTCCTCTGACTTACACAGTTTTCTTGTCCTGACGAAGCAGTTTGGAGGAGAACTCGCTGAGAATGTCCAGGAAGGCTAGGTTGAGAGGAGGGTTTCCCTCTCCCTGGGGACTGGGCTCCTTGAAGGCAAACTCTATTCCATCCCTGCAGCAAGTGCAGCACAAGACAACATGTTTAGGAAGGAATTGATTAAAGTATTGAGCTGTAAATACTTTAACAGTTCTGGGATGTTGAGAAGCCTCAAATTAAAGCATGCCTACAGAGCTGTTAAACCTTTGGGCTTATTGATTTCTACTCAGAGGATGAGTTTTACATTTTCTGCAGGCTTACTTGTGTAACATGGCGATAGCCTCTCTGGTCTTCAGCTGATCCAGGCCAAAGGTCAACGAGAAACGTCGGGCCAGTTCTTTAATGCCGCAGAAGGACGACGACGAGCGGTCAAAGTTGCAGCCGAGGTCAGATAACATCTCATTGAAAAGCTGAAAAAGAAAAGTGTTGCAACTTTAAAAATGATCATCAAAAATGAAGACAATACTTTAATTGAACGTTAATGCCTCCAAAGCTCTTACCTGCTGCAAACTCAGAATGAGGGTCTTCGCACACTGGATCTTGTCAATTTGTCTTGTTTTACTCATCGTTTCCTTGATGATATCTCCATAGTCATTGTAGTACTAGAGAGAAAAACACACATGTAATCGATTGGGAATAGCATAACATTAATGTTTTTTTTAAGGGATAAATATTGTAGGAGGCCATACATACCCTCATGTACTGCTTGAAGATATCAGCTCCAGTGTTCATCTCCACTACATTGTAAATGATCAGTTTGCAGTACGCTGCCAGCAGGTTCCGCCTCTTGTGTAAAGCCTCGATTTTACTGGCTTCATCATCATGCTGCCCATCTGATAAAATGAAGAAAACCAAAATCACACATAATTTTTGTTATTTCACCTTTATTTAACCAGGTAGGTCATTTACAACTGCGATAAGTAACCCCTTGCAAAATGTCATCCTTCAGGTCTCCATATAAGGTGTTCGCTTCAACTCAAAAAGAGCTCTGGTGTTTTACTACATATTTAAGGTGTGTTCACATTAAAAGCCCTTCTCAGCTGTCTCCTTGTGTTGTGACTAGCTGCCAGGTGGCCAGAGTGGATGTCTGACTTGTGCTGTGTGAGGGTGGGCTCTGTCTGGCCAGTATGGTGACTGTCTGAAGGTGGGCTCTGTCTAGCCTGTATGGTGACTGTGTGAGGGTGGGCTCTGTCTGGCCTGTATGGTGACTGTCTGAGGGTGGGCTCTGTCTAGCCTGTATGGTGACTGTGTGAGGGTGGGCTCTGTCTGGCCTGTATGGTGACTGAGGGTGGGCTCTGTCTAGCCTGAATGGTGGCTGTGTGAGGGTGGGCTCTGTCTGGCCTGTATGGTGACTGTGTGAGGGTGGGCTCTGTTTAGCCTGAATGGTGGCTGTGTGAGGGTGGGCTCTGTCTGGCCTGTATGGTGACTGTGTGAGGGTGGGCTCTGTCTAGCCTGAATGGTGGCTGTGTGAGGCTGGGCTCTGTCTGGCCTGTATGGTGGCTGTGTGAGTGTGGGCTCTGTCTGGCCTGTATGGTGACTGTCTGCCAGGGGGCTGTGTCTGACCTGTGCTGTTGTTGTCGTCGTCCTGGTCGATGAAGACATGGTCCAGGATGAAGTTGAGCAGCTCGGCCTGCAGGGAGGAGTCTGGCGTGTAGATCAGAGCCTCCAGCTGCTCCCGGCCAGACGACACGATCTGGTGGCTGAAGATCATCAGGGCGTCACACAGGATGGTGAAGGCCTGGAACACAGTCAATCAATCACATTTAGTTAGAAAACCCGTTCACGTTAACAGTTGCCACACAGGGCTCAGTGTTGTCCATAAGCGCTGGCCATCGGCTAAATAGCCGATAACAAACTCATTGTAAGCTGGCTACTTTTTCCACTTGATAAATTAACTAGGCTTTTTCCCCCCTCATTAAAACGTTTCAATTCGCTAGTCAAAAAAGTCTGTATAGCCTTCTCCTGCTAAAATGAACGATATATATCTTCTAGTGATCTATTGATAGAACAGACGCCTGTCAGTAATAAAGTGGGCGATGACAGGGGAACTGCTGGTTTGTCAGTCTGCCGTCTGTCCTGCCTCTCGATACCAATGTTATTTATGTACGCTGTGGTTGGCTGCAGTCAAACTTCTTTTCACAGAGGATGATGCTGCTTCGTTGAAATCCACTTAATTATTGTTTTGTGGCACACTCATTTATTTTCTTTTGTGTGTTTCATAGGCCTATACAGCCACGGAGTCGAGGCACGTAGGCTATTACCGTGGTTTGATTGACGACAGAAAGAACAAGTGTTGACTAGTTTATTATTTAAGGTGTCAAACTGACTGAAAAAAGTCAATCTCCTATATCCCTTTGCTATTCATAAATCATACAACGTAGTTATATGCCCATGGTATCACATCGGGACAAGTAAACCAAAGATCTTGTACGTTTAAAAAAAAAATTCAAAGCCCACGTCGAGACTTGCCAGTGTCTGCTAAAATGACGAGCAGTGTCTGCTCGTCAGTGTAGCCTAGTGATGGGTTGTTCCGGAAGAAATTGCTATTTTTGAACAGATATGTAACCAACCTTTGGTTGGTTCGCAGTCAAAAAAAAAAAAAAAAACGGATAAAATAAAAAACTAAAAACATGGAAAATGTAAACCTATGCAACATGAATAAAAACAGTCTGCAGGAATGATGTTTGTGCAGTAGGCCTATTACATTACCACAGCATATTGGATATATGCCTGGCCTGCCAATAGTGTTCTTCTCAGACCGTATTATATTTCAAAACTCGAGCTTTGATAACAAAATAGATTGGTTGTTGTATCACTTGCGAGGCACAGCTGAGCATAAATTGAAATAAGCTGTACTTGGCACAGTGATTTGAGCTATCCGATTGGCCAGCGCAGTAGGCGCACTTGATTTAGCCACTGCTCTCCTGGTCTTCCAGGTAGGCGGAGTTTGTCCCTTCAGACAAATGAAACGGTTCAGAATGGAAACCCTTTGCTTACCAAGCGCAGACGGTTTCTGAATCAAAGCACAAAGTCAAAAAAATGAAATTATACTAAAGGAACGTAAGCTTTTGTCATTGACTTTTCTACAGAAATGGAATGCCTAGTCAATCACCAGACCAAATCGCATCAGTTAGTTCATTTGGTTCCCTAACTTCCATACTGGTAGGCTACTAATGCTTTTGGCGATTATCTGCAGATAAATTTGGAAAACATTAGACAAAGATGTTGACTCCTCACTGCAGGAACAATAGGTAGTGGAGAGAGAGCCTCATTCGGGTCCAAAATATGATACAAGAAAACAGATTGAAGGCTATAAAAGCACCTTTTATGACACATGATATGGTATTATTAAATATATTAATACAGGCCTAGTGATTTGATTAGTGTCGACAATGGAGTAGCCTAGTCAACTGCTGCTTTCTGTGTAGCAAAGCCCATATTTAACACCTGCTTCATTCTACAATCAAACCTATAGGTCTATTCATTGGTGCCTGACTGTGTATTTGTGGGAAAGCACAATCTGGCGGGGGTCCAACCCCTGACAATTATTGCATTTAAAACCATTTTCCCACAATTCTATATTGTTCTCAATAGGGAGCCCATGTTTACTTGACAAAACACAAACTTTTTTTCTTAGGTTTTTGCCACAATAAACTAAATTGAAAGAGTAGTCTAAACTAGTTTCTGACTAGACTACTAATCTACCGCTTTCCCTCAATGTCCCACCCACAGTGATTGATTGACAGGTCTGAAACCCTACTAACTCTGTGACTCACAAACATCCTGCCCCCTCCCCTGACAATCCCACCCACAGTGATTGATTGACAGGCCAAACTGTTAAAGGGATAGTTCACTCAAATTACAAAATGACACGTTGGTTTCCTTACCCTAAGTGTCCACAGCAGCAGAGCCAATAAAATACATCATTTGAATAACAAACATCATTGTGGCAATTCATATCTTGCAGTAAAACTGTAAATATGACTTTAATCTCAAGAGAAGACAGGTTTAATGTTAAAAAAGGTTCTCTTACTTAGAAAATAGTCCTGATCATAAAGGCCTAGGCGATATCCAAAACTACTAACAAACTGAACTCATACATTTTCAGTCATTTTAAATGTAGTCATGTCTTTCTACTCAATACCACAACACATTTGTACCAATCTGGGAGGTAAAGTCATTAAAGTATTCAATAATTGAGTTTTGTATTTTGGATGGAATCAAGGCATTAGAGATAGTTCTGAAAAATAAAACCCCAGGGAGGCATGTGCCCCCCGCACCCCACCACTCCCTGGCTGGCTACTTTTTCTATTTGGCTGGCTACTCCATGTACTTACAGAAAACACTAAGTGCTTTATGCCTCGATCACACCGACAGTGTCATTGTGTTTGGTACAGCAGAAGTACATTCCTTTCCAATGGAACGCTGCGTTTGCCTTGCAGCATTGCGTTGCAGTGGCAGTTGCAGTGCGTTCTGTGCGGTGCATAACGTTGGATTTACTGAACACATGCATCAAACTGGATGTGTAGACGGCTTGACAGAAATGGTAGCAGGTGAAGGTGAATGTTGGACTTCTGTGGCACACATATCCAGATAATGCTACGTACCGTTTTGCGCAATCACGCTATCTGTGTGATCGAGGCATTACAGTAATCAGCCAACACAGGAACATTTTAACACTCACTGAATAGTGAACACACACCTTAAGGGAAAATGTTTCTAAGTCCAGCGAACCAACATGATGTAGGACAACCCACCTGCTCTTTGACGGTGGTGTTGACACTGGTGAGGTAGCTCTGGCACATCAGACAGAAAGCCCTCATCTGCTTCCTCAGGGTCACCATGTCCCCCTGGAAGCACAACAGATATTATCAGTATTCAGTGCTCACTATTTAAGCAGTAAACCACATTCATTATCCAGGCATAATTGTCACTAGCATTTGTAGAAACCGGATAGTCATTAGTCACTGATAACAGTGTATTTACCTTTGTGGAGCTGCCCTCTGAAACCTTGGATAGGTGCCACAGGATGACATAGTGTGTGCACTGCATCGCATGAATGACAATCTGGGAAAGAGAGTATTACAAGGTAAGTGATAGTAAAGAATTGAGATTAGGTGAGTTTAAAGGGATAACAGGGTTATGCTTTAGGTACCTGCTCAGGCATATCACCATTCTGAAGTCCTGTGTTTAGTAGCTTATAGTTGCTGGTGAACAGGTCCCATTTAGAGAGGTCATGTGCACTACAGAGGAGAGAGAAACACAATCTAGTCAGATAAGGAGTTCTGATTTATATACCGTTCACTGGCAAATGTTTGGATTACACATTACTCGTTAAATCTTGATCAAGGCCTTACTTGTGGAACGCAGTGATCCTCTTCAGCGTGGACAGGACCTGATAGGCATCATCCTCATCTGGCTCCTCACCCTGAAACAACAGATAACTGTCTAGTGAAATCCCACTCAAATGTACAGTTCCAGTCTCAATAGAACACAAGTACTACCTTACAAAATTACAATTACAAAACCCTACAAACTTTTCTACGAGAAATACTCTGAAGGTTCAGTGTCCTGTAGTCTTTAAGTATCATTAAATCTGACAATTGTAAATCTGATCTCAAACAGTCTCTGAACCACCAAGCCATGTGAGCCCACCTCCTGTAGGAAGTCCTCCAGGAGTCTGTTGAATTTGTCCACCAGCTCGTCCAGTAGCTGGGACCTGGCAATGTCCACCCTGTTGAAGATGGTGAACTCCTCATTGCAGAGAGCGTGGTAGGTCATGGAGCATGCCTCCAGCACGTCAGTCTCTGTGTGCTTCTCCACCACCTCCCTGATCTGACGCAGCAACGACTCCAAGTGCTGCACACAAACAGAGGGCAAAGGGATGAGAGGTCTCAAACGACATTCTGCCGCAATGGCCGTGTGAATAACTTACCGTTAACAATATAAAAGGTACGGGAGGATTAGTTGAGGTCCAGGAATATCAGACGATTCACAAACCTTTTCCAATCGACCAGTGGTGTAGATTTCCAGGTCAAAGAACTGCGGCAGCTGCAGTAAGTTGGTCACCTTCTCAGCATCAACAGAGTACTGTGAGGAAAAGACGGAGAGGGTGAGGGGAGCTACACGATACTGAGGGTTGAGTAAGAGGTCATCTATCTGGCGGTCCCAGGGGCTGAGTTCTATATAGCAGCTGTGTGTAGACTGTCAAGTGTCAGTCGTGTAGATGACTTGATAACTGACCTTAGCCAACAACAGAGGCAACGCCACAGCGAAGATCTCAGTGATTCTCGTCCGGTCATCCAGCTGGGTTTTCTTCTCCTTCGCCGTCAAGACCTAGGATCATTTTCAGAAAAGCCAAATCACGTCACAATCATGTTATATGAAAGGTTTTCATAGAACCTCAGTCATCGGCGTGAATGTTCAAACATGGCTTCTGAGAATAGAGCCTTGAGAGCTCACTAGTACTGGAGTTGACCGCTGAGTGGCTTACATTGGTATATGCCAAGCAGCACTCACCCTCTTCCCTGTGCCTCTGCCCACTGGAGGGTGGCACTCACAGGCCTGGCGGATGGCACACAGCATGATCTCTATCAGAGCAGTCTCCTGGTGGTCAGTCAGGGCTGGACAGGGACAAACATGTTGATGAGATATGACAGTGTGAACAACAGTGTATGTTTGTGTGCAAGTGCTTGGTGCTCCTCCTTACCCTCCTCCCCTGGCATGGGCTCATCCAGCAGCAGGCTGATTATGCTCTCCCAGTCTTTTAGCAGCTCCCCCTGCACACTCCCACAGACTGTCCACCAGGTAGGCCCCGTGCTCATGGAGCTGCAAACGTTCAGAGATTTTCACAACCGAAACACCATGTAGGTCACTTAAAACAGACAGACTCTACATGGAGCCGGGAACACACCTCACTCTCCAGGAAGAAGAAGACGGTGGTTTTGATGAGGTTCCCGTTGACGCTCTGCCTGCCCCTCCTGGGCATCTCCTCCTCCTCTGGACCTCGATGGCTGAAGAGCCTAAGGACAGGGCAACATTGAGGTCAGGCTAAATGCTGCTGGACAACTCTCAAACAAACTTCAGTTTCTCAGCATGGAGGTATTTCCAACCCAAATAGGGCTTTAACCACAATTTCATCAGCTTCCACCGCAGCTTTGGACAGCTGCTGAGAGACCTACTTCTTATAGAGGAACTCTCCTGCAGCCACAGCCACAGGTCGATGAGCAGAGTAGACTAGATGGTAGACACTCTCACAGTCCTCTGCTGTCAGGACCTCATCACTGCTACTGCAATGTGACAACAACAGAGACAGGGCTGTAAGGTCTCAACGGGACCAGCAGAGGGTCAGGGGTGCATGGACACTAATACATTTGCAATATTAACATGTTTTGCAGAACACTTACTGCAAGACAAGAGTCAGAAGTTTTATGGCTTGCACTGCAACATCATACTCCTTATCCAGAGTCATCGACACAATGCGGTCCTGTCAATGACAGTAAAGTCAACATCTGGCCAACCATGTACAGGATTTCCCAGTCAGTGGTGAGATGGGGGAGCGTCTGACCTACCTTGAAGCGGCTGGTGAAAAGCTCCAGTCGAGTGTTGAGCTCCCGGTTATAGTACAGGCCCTGGAGCGCAGTCAGACACTTGAGACGCACTTCCCCTTGCTGCAGTCACAGGGAGGACAATGTTGTAACCACAACGTTCAAATCTTAATGCTGTAGCTCAGTGGTTCCAAAACTGTGGGGGGCGCGAGGGGTCGGCAAGGGGGGCGCGGGAACTCAGTCCGGTTTTAAACAGACTCTTGAAAGTTGTAATAGTAGATTGCACAAGGTGCAATTTCGAAATTGGGTAGTGCATCATCAGTTCCTCTTGTCATGTTAGTCATTGCATACCTTTGTTGGCTTCTGAAAATATGAAATATACTTATTCATGTGACTGAGGGAGAGAGGGCAATGTGTAACGATAATATTCTGTCCGGATATGTTATTGTTAACCATCAGGGATCCTATGGGAGGAGAAGAGACACAGTCTGGTATCAGTAACCATGACAGCCGTGAGTTGGGGAGGAGTGAGCACTTTGGGGCAGACGTCAGGTGAAGTGAGGAAGAACAGATATCACTAAGGTTCTGTCCAACAACAGAGATGCATTTGCTGTTCAGATGTGTGGGAGACTCAGCATAGGAGAAAGGGTTAGATATCAGTGCTTGTGAGAATATGTATTTTGTCTTATGCAGCTGTATGACCCAATGGGTGAATAAACTTGGTTTAAGCTTTACTAATCGTCCGTGAGTTTTAATAGGTTCATTTAAAACCTAACACCTTAGAGAGCTATTTATAACTTGTCAGAAATATCCAGATCAACTAGCCCATGTCAGCTAATGTTTTTGTTACTGTAAATATCACATGAATACACATTACACGTGTCAAAATATATAGAATTGCAAGATAATTTGCTTTAAAACTGCAACATTTTCTTTGCTCCCCATTAGAAAATGTGTAGAATTGCAGGAAATAACCTTTAAACCTGCAAAATTCTGTCCACCAACAAGAGGGGGGTGAACAGTTTGTGTCATGAACAGTGCTTGTGCCCATAGGAATAGACGTGGCGTGTGTTTAGGGAGGGGTGCGGGATGTTCCCCAATGCTGGAAGGGGGGCCCCTAGTGAAAAAGTTTGGGAACCCCTGCTGTAGCATTTCAACTCTGATAATAAACCTACCATTGAAATACACAGTACATCTTACTTGAATTACAAGAGACTGTACTGGCAACGCTTTACCATCCCCAATGCGATTTGACATATTGCATGGCTCACCTTGTCATGCATGGTCCATCCAACATACTTCAGATAACTGTCATTGAGAAAAGCATCGCTGTACATCTTCATCCATACCCCAATCTCCTCAATGCAAATTGCCCGGATTTCAGCTATGGCATCACTGAACAGAGAAGAAATGTCCAGACTTATTCACAGACCCATCACTGGTCAATTCAATTATTTGATACCTTATGGCAGGGCAGTAAAAGAGGATTCATTAGAAAGGCGTAAGTGGTACAGACAGAGACAGTTTTAAAAGCCTACTTAGATCAGATATCAGTGGCACATGCTGTGCCATGATGAGCTGCTCTGCCTTAGCAACCGTTGCTGCCTGTTTAGCACAAGAGGGCGCCACAGAGCCTTGGAACAGCTCAGTGAAAGACCAGTCAGCACATCTCAGCTGCTGTATGCCTTCCATGCCACTGAAGTCTCTCTCTCTGCAATGTCAGTACCTGAAGTTGGTTTCCACACTGAGAGATCGAACTCTCTAGTGAATGCACCCACAGT
This sequence comes from Brachymystax lenok tsinlingensis, assembly GCA_030435695.1. Classification (NCBI taxonomy): domain Eukaryota; kingdom Metazoa; phylum Chordata; class Actinopteri; order Salmoniformes; family Salmonidae; genus Brachymystax; species Brachymystax lenok. The sequence goes on along the minus strand of CM059792.1, from coordinate 19,843,816 downwards.
TCTCTTTTTAGACCCCCTTACTTCAATAAAAATCGACTACATAAAAAACATTCATAATATCCGCCCTGAAACAATACATCATTCGAAATATAACGCAGAATCCATGACAGTTCTAACTGTATTCAGTGTTCTGCATGTAGAAAGAAATTACAATACATACCGATATCTGTGAACAAACACGCCTTTGAAAATCGCATTCATCATGTTCTCAATTTCGTCTTGATTTTCTTGAAGCTGAAAATAGAGACATTGAAAATAAAAAATGCTTTTAAGATTTCTAAATGGAAAGAAGTGGAGGGTGCACAGCCAACGTGAGTCGAGGAGCAACCAAAAAACTAAATCATAATTAAAAAGGAAAAGGCGCATCGCTCGCTCACTATTAAAAGTCTGACGTTCAGGACTTCATCAATGTCCTTCATCAGAAACTGGTTCTGATCAAGAAACTGGTTCTGATCAAGGCCATTGACGAAGGCCAAAAACATCAAGCTTTTAGATGTTTAAATAAAATAATATGCTTTTAAATGGTGAGTGAGCGATGATGAAACAGTTCAGGCACCATAAGAGAAACCTACTCACCTCTTTACGCTTCTGTAAAAGGAGCTCCAGCCTATCGTTGGCCCTCTTGGCCATGACCTTGTTCCTCTCTGCCTCGTACTGCCTCTGAGTGTTGTCCATGTTGATGCTCAGGTTCAGAGCCACGTTCACCAAGGCGGTCATCAACTTCATGGCTGGTAGAGACAACAACTGACTTGAGTGACATCTACTAATTAATAAGGCACTATTAAATGCAGACTGGCCATCAGGTCAAGGTAAATTCAACAGGCCTACATATACACAGCATATTCCTCATATAAGACAGCATTACATACATCAAGCTAGTAGTTTAACAGTGCTTTAACTGCAGCCTTCCCTCAACTGCCCAGTGTCTATGCTGTGTTAGTACTGACCTGCCAGTGTGCTGGTGTGTCTGAAGGCACGGACCTGCGAGTCAGACAGGCCCGTGAGCAGCGAGATGACTGTGTCCATCATGTACTCATCGTAGATGATGCTGTACTGACACTGCCGCACCAGCACCCCTATAAACTCACAGAAGCTTGACTTGAACTTCTTCCACAGTGGCCCTGCCATGGTTAACGGGTAGTCCCCGCTGTCCTATATGAGAGAGAGAGAGAGAGAGAATAACATTTAGATTGACCCTATAGACAGAGGCATAAATAACGACGTACAGTAAGTGTACCATCAGACAGTACCTCGTCAAACTCCTCAGTCATCTTCCTGATGATCTCAGAGTTTTGCATGTGCCTGAACATCTCTGCACTGACAGCACCTGTAGCAAAACAAAACAACCATAAAATCTTAGCCTGCTCAATAATCACAAGTAATGGAGGCAAAATGATTTAGAAACTTCCTTCTCAGGGTTTAGTATTCTATTCAATCCACTCTGGGTGCCTACCTTTACAGCCGGAGCACTGGATGAAGAAGTTGATCAAGTCCAGGAGTGCAATGTCTCGGTCGTTCTTGTAAGACTCAATCCAGTCATCAACGACAGACTAAAAGAAACCCATTCACCATCACTTTAATATGAAAATACTACTATCACCAACATGCTTTGAAAATTTGTACCAACCTGTGTGGCACTTTTCCCCATTTTTACCACCTCGAACAGGGTCATGTTCTCCCTCCCATTCTCCTGGTGGTGGCCATTCACCCGGCCAAGGCCAGCACCCTTCGCTGCCCCACCCTTCCCCTTCTCTCCAGGGGATTTCTTCCCCTTCTTACCCGCCTAGAACAGACAAGAATACCATGTAAAGTGTCAGTGTACATTGTGTGTGCACAAATGTATAACAGTACGTGGCCATACCCAAATTATTATGGCTTTCTTGTGTTGATAGAGGATTTTAGATGCAAGTCTCACCTTTCCTTTCGCAAGCTTTGCATTTTTTACATCAGGGTCCTCAAGGTCTGTGTCAGAGGACAACTGTGTATCAGCCTCCCTGTTCAGAAACCAAAAAGAGTTCATAGCAACCATTCATTGAGTTCCGTGGTTGACCACAGAAATATTCCATATGCACAAAAAGCTTATTTCTCTCAGATGTTGTGCACAAATGTATTTACATCCCTGTTAGTGAGCATTTCTCCTTTGCCAAGATAATCCATCCACCTGACCGGTGTGGCATATCAAGAAGCTGATTAAACAGCATGATCATTACACAGGGGCACCTTGTGACAACACAATGCCACAGATGTCTCAAGTTTTGAGGGAGCGTGCAATTGGCATGCTGACTGTAGCCTACCAGACGAGCTAAATGCCTTTTATGCTCGCTTCGAGGCAAGCTACACTGAAGCATGCATGAGAGCACCAGCTGTAACGGACGACTGTATGATCACGCTCTCCGTTGCCGATGTGTGCAAGATCTTTAAACAGGTCAACATTCAAAAAGCTGCGGGGGCCAGACGGATTACCAGGATGTGTACTCAAAGCATGCGCGGACCAACTGGAAAGTGTCTTCACTGACTTTTTCAACCTGTCCCTGACCGGGTCTGTAATACCTACATGTTTCAAGCAGACCACCATAGTCCTTGTGCCCAAGAAAGCGAAGGTAACCGGCCTAAATGATTACCGCCTCGTAGCACTCACGTCGGTAGCCATGCTTTGAAAGGCTGGCCATGGCTCACATCAACACCATCATGCCGGAAACCCAAGACCCAGTCCAGTTTGCATACCGCCCCAACAGATGACAATCCCAATCGCACTCCACACTACCCTTTCCCACCTGGACAAAAGTAACATCTATGTGAGAATGCTGTTCATTGACTACAGCTCAGCGTTCAACACCATAGTACCCACAAAGATCATCACTAAGCAAAGGACCCGGGGACTAAACACCTCCCTCTTCAACTGGATCCTGGACTTCCTGACGGGCCACCCCCAGGTGGTAAGGGTAGGTAACAACACATCCAACACCATCATTAAGTTTGCTGATGACACAACAGCGGCAGGCCTGATCACTGACAATGATGAGACAGCCTATAGGGAGGAGGTCAGAGGCCTGGCAGTGTAGTGCCAGGACAACAACCTCTCCCTTAATGTGAGCAAGACATAGGAGCTCATCGTGGACTATAGGAGAGGGAGGGCCGGACAGACCCCCATTAACATTGACGGGTCTGAAGTGGAGCGGATCGAGAGCTTCAAGTTCCTTGGTGTCCACATCACCAACAAACTATCATGGTGCCAACACACCAAAACAGTTGTGAAGAGGGCATGACAACACCTTTCCCCCCCAGGAGACTGAAAAGATTTGGCATGGGTCCCCAGATCCTCAAAAAGTTCTACAGCTGCACTATCGAGAGTATCCTGACCGGTTTACTGCCTGGTATGGCAACTGCTCGGCATCTGATCGTAAGGCGCTACAGAGGGTAGTGTGTACAGCCCAGTACATCACAAGGGGCCAAGCTTCCTGACATCCAGGACCTATATACTAGGCAGTGTCAGAGGAAGGCCCAAAAAATTGTCAACGATTCCAGTCACCCAAGTCATCAACTGTTCTCTCTGCTACTGCACAGCAAGCAGTACTGGAGCGCCAAGTCTAGGACCAAAAGGCTCCTTAACAGCTTCTACCCCCCCAAGCCATAAGAGTGCTGAACAATTAATCAAATGGCCAACCGGACTATTTACATTGACACTACTCTGTGTTTATTATCTATGCATAGTCACTTTACAAATTACCTCAACCAACCTGTACCCTCGCACATTGACTCGGTACCCGCAGGTAGCCTAGTGGTTCGAGCATTGGGTCAGTAACCAAAAGGTTCCTGGATCGAATCCCCGAGCTGACAAGGTAAAAATCTGTCGTTCTGCCCCTGAGCAAGGCAGTTAACCCACTGTTCCCTGGGCGCCGAAGATGTGGATGTCAATTTAGGCAGCCCCCCGCAACTCTCTGATTCAGAGGGGTTGGGTTAAATGCAGAAGACACATTTCAGTTGAAGGCATTCAGTTGTACAACTGACTAGGTATCCCCCTTTCCCTATCCCTGTATATAGCCCCGTTATTGTTATATCATTTTCTTGTGTTAATTTTAGATTATATTTTATAAAAAATATATATATTTTAATTTATTTAGTAAATATTTTCTTAACTTATTTATTGAACTGCATTGTTGGTTAAGGGCTTATAATTAAGTATTTCATGGTAAGGTCTACACCTGTTGAATTCGGTGCATGTTACAAATTACATTTGATTTGCAGGAACGTCCACCAAAGCTGTTGCCAGAGAATTGAATGTTAATTTCGCTACCATAAGCCGCCTCCAACATCGTTTTACAGAATTTGGCAGTACATCCAACCAGCATTACAACTGCAGACCACATGTAACCACGACAGCCCAGGACCTCCACATCCGGCTTCTTCACCTGCGGGATTGTCTGAGACCAGCCATCAGGACAGCAGATAGAGAAGTATTTCTGTCTGTAATAAAGCCCTTTTGTGGGGAAAAACTATTTCTGATTGGCTGGGCCCACCCATTGCTGTGCCACTGGCCAGTCATGTGAAATCCATAGATTAGGGTCTAATTAATTTATTTCAATTGACTGATTTCCTTATATGAACTGTAACTCAGTAAATTTGTTGATATTCTTACATGTAGCCCAACACTTTACATGTTGCGTTTATATATTTTTGTTCAGTATATATATATATTTGATTTTTTTCAAGCAACTGAGATTCTGTATGAAAAGCGCTATATAAAATATATCTATTATCATTATACACACTGAACTAGTTTGAAGGTCTATCTATGCAATACAATGCTTATGTCCACTGCATCTTCACAGTTTAATTTTTTTTTTTTTTTTAAATGGTGACACTTTTCACATCTAAGTTATACTTACTGAGGAAACTGAAACTCTGTGTGCAACTCTTGTGCTGCTATCATTTCTTTAACATTTTCTGGACCCACTCTAGTAAGTATGGACTTCTCCCCTTCTCAGGATCCACCAAAACGTAGGGTGATACAACCTAGAATATATGAAAAGAAATTAGGGGTTAGTTAAATTGAGAAATGTATTGTGTTTCATAGAAGAGCTCTCCAGAGTACATACTTTGAGTGGAACACACTGCCCTCCTCTGAACAGATTTTCCTTCATGGACAGGTTTGAAACTTTCAAATGGACAAATGCAGTAAGTTAAATATAGGCATAAAACCATTGTTAGACTGCTTTTGTCTAACCATGTAGACCAATTATTTTGACTCATCACATACGCTGCTGCTTATTATATATCCTGTTGCATAGTCACTTTACCCCTACCTATATGTACATATCTACCTAAATTACCGTGTACCCCTGCACATGGACTCGGAACTGGTACCCCGTGTATATAGCCAAGTTAACGTTCCTCATTGTGTATTATTATTATTCTTCTCTCTGCATTGTTGGAAAGGGCCCGTCTCAAAGCGTATTATAATTTCTTCCTCTGCATTGTTGGAAAGGGCCCGTAAGCATTTCACTGTTAGTCTACACCTGTTGTTTACGACAAATGGAAATGTGGGCACCAACTTGCAAACCAGCTGCAATTATAAGAAAGCTAGCTAAGCTAACTAGCTAGTCGCTACTAGAGCAGGGGTCCCCAATTAAATTCATCTGCGGGTTGATTTTCGTATCTTGATCAGGGCCCCCGAAACATAATTATAAGTAATATGTATACTGCAAATTGACTGCAAGAAGCACAAACAGATATGGTATTTGCCAAAAGCATTAGAATTTCAAACCTTGATTACAATGGAATACAATACATATGCCTCTATTTTTGTGTGGGAATTTAAGATTTAAGATGATTTGCTGGTGATTTTACAGTCTTTTAGGTATAACAACGAAAATTATTATATATATATATATATATATATATACACACACACACACACATTTGCTCAGAAAACTTGAGGGGCCAAATAAAATCGCCAGCTGGCCCAACTTGGCCCGCACTTTGGGGAACCCTGATGTAACTAGCCAGCCTAGTTACTTGCTTTGCTAGCCAGGTATTAAAGCTAACGATGCTTCAAAATGATAGATGAAGGCCATTCGCAAATTTCTTTGCAAATGAGAAGAATGAACGAACTAACTAGCTAGATACACGTCGACTTTCCCTCCATTTCGAGGCCTGCTCCATGTAAGGCCAGCAATAGATGTTCTTAAAATACTCAATCTTTGTTCATTGGTTGATGTCGGCGAACACAAGGCTGGCTAACGTAGTCTAGCATTCTGAGGTTGTCAGAACTGTAATGGTAACAGTACATGTAACTAAGTTAAAATAAACTATGCAACTAACCGACAAGTACGAAATTGATTTGTTGTCATACTAGCTAGCTAGACAGATTTCCAATATAGCTAACTAGCTACTCCCCAATACAAGCTACCTAGCTAGCTTCCGTGTAAACAATGTTCAACGTCCTCCATCTTTGCCAGCAGCTAGCTAACATTATTAGCAGGCTGGCTAACTAGGTAATGGTTGACGTCAGTTCAGGTACGTTAACGGGACTTATACACAAACACTCGCATGATGGCTTTTTGGTGAGCAAGACGATTCGGTAACGATTCAGACTCAAAATCAGGCAAAGTCGCTGCACACAATCGTAGAAGTCCAACATAACCTAGCTAGGTTAGCTAACTACAATAGCTAACGTTACCGTGTTATTACTACTGTTCGCGTACTAACGTTAATAGTTAACTTCACAGCAAATATATTATCCTTGTTATAATCAAGTGAAACGTCTATATGGTTTGATGAAAGCTAAGTTAGCTAACACGACACGGCAAATTTGGGACAACCGCTACTCCAAATCCAAGTTCCTTCTTGTAGCTAGCTAACATGAATTGTCCTACATATAGCTAATAACGTGCTAGTGTATTCAACATTAATAGCAACACAGCTAGCTAACGTTAGCTAGCTAGATAAAACGACAAACTGCCAGAATCTTATCCGCCATTTTACAACTTACCTCGTTGTTTGAATCAAACACTGTAATCAATCCTCAAAATAGTCCAGATGTTTCAGAACTTGTCTCGCTGGAACTTTTATTAATTATTCAATATATACTTGGCTATTTATCACACTCTGAATTTTTTATTTGGTCGATCTGATTCCTGATCTATGGCTACTCTTTTTTTTACTGCTAGTTAACGTAACTAGCATGGCTCAGTTTGTTGTCGATGGATTCGTGTCGCTGATGTCGCACCACCTGTCGGTGAAATTGAACACTACACTTGACCGCAACCTAATTTTCGTACAACAATCATAGATAGGCCATTGCCTTAACACGTACTGTTGTAGGACAGAATCAGAAATCATGTTGGACAATATCAGATAATTTTTTTCTTAATTTCTGTTACCCGCCATGACTCTGAGTGATGTAAGTTTGCTGTGAGCCCTACACTATTTATTTAAATTATGAGGAACCAGAATCGTTCATCACCTCATTCATACCTTGGGCATGGTTTAAATTCAGTCATTATCCTTGCTTGAAAGATTTGCAAAGCTTGCTCCAATGATGGGGAGAATGTCTCTTTCTTTACAGAAGTGTGAAATAATGTGGTAGATTTAAACTAGTGAACCTAATTGTATATCATTTAACAATACTTAATATTGATATTCGTCTGACTGACACTTCTTTAAATAAAATAAAAACATTTTACCGTGGGCAGAAAGATTTAATATATTCATATAAAAAGAATATGTACAGCAAATGACTTAACACAAATGTACACACTGGCCATCCTTTATCACACATTGTTTCATACACGTAACAGATTTTTATAAATAATACAAATGAGCTGACAAAACATCAATATAAACCAATGAAGATAAGTGCTTCACAATTAACATGAGAACAACATTTCAATCGTAAAATAATTACTACTGAAGTGAATTTCATGGTTGATGTCTAGTTAGCCCTGAGTGTAAAAAAATTATAAAACATTGACAAAAAACATGTAGTGGTTTTTTGACCTTTCTCACTCCTATTGGAACATAGCCGTGATAGGACATAATGGATTAGAGTCGTATCATGACTAATTGTAACAGTGTCTGTTTTATCCCAATGTGTTGGCCATTGAGGATATGTGCATAATAGTTCAATTGTATTTTATGATATGAATGCAATGCATCCTGGAATATACATTTTTGCCATTAATTTGTTTCAGTTGGTCACGACACCATAAATTCCCTCTTACTGCATTATATGCCACGTTAAACAGCTTCAGAATGCTATAACTCATTAGCTTTGAATGTCTGTACATTTGCTGAAGCAAACTTGCTGATTCACAGCATTTTTGTCATCGTTCCACACAAAGTTTCAAGAAGCACAATTGTGACCTTTAAACAGTTCAATAGTATCAAATTAATACAAAAATAATTCAAATGGCTCAAAATTTAACTTGACCTTAATGTACATGCATACAAAATCTTTACATTCAAGTTTTATTTACACATGCCACTCAATTGGATTTAACAGCATATCATCTAAAAATTGCATTGAATTATATTGAGTATTTCATATCTTGATAAATATAAAATTATTCAAGAGCATACAGACTATTAAATTGGCAGATCCAGAGGTCAGAAATGTAGAACTATTACATTTTAAAGATGACTTGAAACCTAACCGAAGTCTATAAATATCGTACAGTATACAAAAACAGAGGTGTAGGAAGAGATCAGCATGAAACAAAGAGGCTAAACGATTATCTTCAAACAGAAATGATAATCCATTCTGTAACATAGCAAGAATGATATTCACCATACCAAAGACCTAGTACCTGAAAAATCCTAAACATAACGTGACATGCTTGGGTTGGGTTGTGTCACTATGACAATGTGATGACCAGGTTGAAAACATGAAAACCAAAATTAAACAAGCACAGGTGACAGAAATTTCAAAAATTACACTCAGGTTTAAACTATGTGCAATAGCCTGAAAGATTGTGGGGGCTCGGCAGTCTTATGGCAGTAATGTGATCCTATGTATAGAACAAGCAAATTTATACAGCAGCACTGTGGGGGCTTGCACACTAGGGGGCATCATAATGTTTTATTTTCATCAAACTACCAGTAGGTTAGCAGGTATGGGCAACGTTGATGGGAGTGAGGGCCACAAAAAAAATCTGAATTTATCCTGATGGGCCGCAGTGGCTTGGGGATCTGCGTACCCACATCCATACCCATACATGCAGTCAACTGATTTGTTCAATCAATCCATTTGTGCAGTTAAACTACTTAACTCTCTTAAGTAAACTATAGAGTGGTGAGGAGGAGGACGCTACCGTGTCCGGAAGCGACTTAACCTGAATCCATGAAATGAATGGTGTACTCAAATATCGTTTTAAGCTTTGTTTTACTATTGACAGTTACTGCTGATTTCGGGATTGTATATCGATTCGCTCTCCTTAAAATATTTGTCATCTGATGTACTCGTTTCAGTGTCTGAATTGTTTAATCTAACTTTCCCCCCGCCAGCTCCTGATATTAGGGCATAAAAACTACAAGAAATCTTTACAGTTTTAAAGCTAATTTCCTGCAATTTTACTCACTTTGCGAATCAATATACAATCCTGAACTCAGCTGTAACTGTATCTGAGTGAGAGTGATTAACAAAATCAATATGGGCCCTGGTCACGTGCCTGATCGGCCATGATTACTACAAGTTTAGATAGCTGGCAAGACTTAGCAATCTAAAAATTGTTAGCTGACATGGCTAATTGAGTCACTGTTGGTGACTGATACAATAACAGAAAAACTGCTGATGCACAACAAATGTAGAAATTGCACCTTGTGTATTTTACTATTCTAACGCTCAACAGTAAGTGGAGCCCCCCGAATGAGTTCCTAAAAACATTTATTAATAAAAATACTTTTTTTGGGGTGGGGGGTGCCCTGTGTTTGGAAATCGATCCACGGGCCTACAATAGGGGGCTGCCAATTGCCCAACCCTGTCTTACAGCTACAGGACATTTCTAAAATTCACAAGACATTATGACACCTAACTCCCTTAGACCAAACAAATGATACATTCCAAAGGCAAATTACAACATGCAAATACAAGACTTGCATTCAAATTGCAGTTTTGCACAACGCTGTGCGATCCCCCCAAGCATGGAGACAATTGCATGTACACAAATAGCTGTAACTAACCAGCTGATCCCTCTGTGCTGGACTTTATGGACTGACATTCATAATTTGACAAAAGAGATGGCGTGGAAAGACAATTCTACAGTTCACAGGCATAATGCTTTGAAGCATATGCAAACACACACGAGCATGAGCATACACACACACACACACACACACACACACACATTCACACACATTCTGAACTATGGGGACTGAGCCTTCTGCTCCCTAGCCCCTCGCCTATGGAATGCTCTCCCTGACGACCTGAGAGCCTCTCCATCACTCTGAACTTTTAAAACGGGCCTTAAATTCCACTTCGAGTGTCTTTTTCAGTCCTAGTACGAAGCAAAAAATAATAAATCGCACCTAGCCCACTATTGCTATGTTACCTGACTTGATTCTAAATGTATGTTGTTTTTAAACACTGAGTGTACAAATATTAGGAACACCTGCTCTTTCCAAAACATAGACTGACCAGGTGAATCCAGGTGAAAGCTATGATCCCTTATTGATGTCACCTGTTAAATCCACTTCAATTAGTGTAGATGAAGGGGAGGAAACGGGTTAAAGAAAATGTTTAAGCCTTGAGACAATTGAGACATGGATTGTGTGTGTGCCACTAAGAGGGTGAATGGGCAAGGAACAATATTGAAATGCCTTTGAATAGGGTATGGTAGTAGGTGCCAGGCGCACCGGTTTGAGTGTGTCAAGAACTGCAACACTGTTGGGCTTTTCACGCTCAAACAGTTTCCTGTGTGTATCAAGAATGGTCCACCACCCAAAGGACATCCAGCCAATTTGACACAACTGTGGGAAGCATTGGAGTCAACATGGGCCAGCATCCCTGTGGAACACTTTCCACACCTTGTAGAGTCCATGCCCTGACAAATTGAGGATGTTAAGGGCAAACCGGGGTGCAACTCAATATTAAGAAGGTGTTCCTAATGTTTTTTATACTCAGTGTTTTTTTTCCCAGTAGAGCTTAGAGATAACGCTTATGAAAAGCGCTATACAAATTAATTGTATTATTATTATTATTCAGACACACATCACTGGTGAAAGTTGTAAGGAAACCGTTCTTTGGTTAGATCGGATGGTGGCTCTACTTCCCTCCGTACATTCTCTCTATATCAGTCTGAAAGTGATTCTTCAGCTCCTTCCTCTTCAGTTTGAATGCGTCTGTCACCAGGCCAGTCTCAGGGGTCCAGGGCTCTGGGCTCAGACGAACTTTCACTGGGATCTCAAAACGCTGCAGTTTGACTGGGAGGGGGCACATTGGTTAATATAAAAGGGATATGCATGGCATGAGAAAAGCCCTCCATTGTCACACACTAAAATGATGTGTCTATTAATTCTAGGTTAATGTCCATCTGGTTAGTCAAGTTAACAATATGTGTCAGAGTAGGTTTCAGCCTTACTTGAGGCAGCCACCTCTTTGATGGCCTTCAGGACCTCCTTCTCCATGGCTGGGTGGTTACAGATCTCCTCCCAGGCAACACTTATGCCGTTGTTATTGGCCAGAGTTGTTAGCTGCTTCTGGTTCGGTACCACAAAGCTTATCACGTAGTTCTGGTCACTAAAAGCAAGAGAAAATAAAATGATACAGACTAGACTTGAGCATGCACATTGAATATGTTTTAGGGGTGATACATGTAGAATAACTACTAAAACATAACCACAAACGCATGTGGTATCATTGTAAAACCTACACTACCGTTCAAAAGTTTGGGGTCACTTACAAATGTTCTTGTTTTTGAAAGAAAAAAAAAAATGTTGCCCATTAAAAATATCAAATTGATCAGAAATACAGTGTAGAAATTTTCAGCTGTGTTAACATAATTGCAGAAGGGTTTTCTAATGTTCAATTAGCCTTTTAAAATGATCAACTTGAATTAGCTAACACAACATGCCTTTGGAACACAGGAGTAATGGTTGCTGATAATGGGCCTCTGTACGCCTATGTAGATAATCCATTAAAAATCTGCCGTTTCCAGCTACAATAGTCATTTACAACGTTAACAATGTCTACACTGTATTTCTGATCAATTGTATGTTATTTTAATGGACCAAAAATGTGCTTTTCTTTAAAAAACAAGGACATTTCTAAGTGACCCCAAACTTTTGAACGGTAGTGTATGTCAAAGTCACCATTATTTGTCAGTTGTACAACCGAATGCCTTCAACCGAAATGTGTCTTCCGCATTTAACCCAACCCCTCTGAATCAGAGAGGTGCGGTGGGCTGCCTTAATCGACATCCACGTCTTCGGCGCCCGGGGAACTGTGGGTTAACTGCCTTGTTCAGGGGCAGAACGACAGATTTTTTTCCATGTCAGCTCGGGGATTCGAACTTGCAACCCTCCGGTTACAAGTCCAACACTCTAACCACTAGGCTACCTGCCGCCCCAAAGGCAGCCACCTTTGGGGCGGCACTTGTAAAGAAGTGCATGTGGTATAATAAAGCAGACAGAATAGTTACCTGTTTGCATATGCACAGATGTTGTCAATAAGGGGGGCAGTTCTTCAGAGCAGACTCCACTTTCCCCAAGGACACGTATTCTCCAGCCTGCAGTTTGACCAGGTCCTTCTTACGGTCTACAAACAAATCAGAGAGGGTGAGTGAGAAGACTGAAATATGGCAGGATAGCACTATTTACATCTGCTTCTTCTGAGAGGTTTTATGGCAGTTAGCATTGTTTAGATCAATTTGAATAGTTTATGACAGTGTTGAGGGGCAGCTGTTGTGCAAAGAACATTGAGCACTGGTGTTATTATTCAGATGTTCTCCACCTCCTCTCAGCCACTCACCCACTATCTGCAGACAGCCATCAGAGTGGATCTCCCCCACATCCCCGGTACAGAACCACCTCTGGCCCTGCTCATCTACCCAGAAGTCATTGTTCAGGTGCTCGCTCTTATAGTAACCCATAGTAACGTTGGGCCCACCAATCATGATCTCTCCACGGGGGTGGGGTTGGTCCTGGCTGGTGTATCCGCCTTGGAAACACAGTGGGAAGATAAGAGTGAGGCATGGTGGTAGAGATTAGCTGTGTAAAGGATTGTTTGGAACAGGAAGAAACTAACCACATAGAAACTAATCAGGCCACATAATGAGAGCCACATGCAAATATAGTAACAACAAGCAAAGGAGGCAAATTGGGCAGCTACTGAATGAGGATGTCCAAGTCATCCGTGATACGCATACTATATGTGTGTGTAAAAAAATCTAATCAAATTCACACCCCTTTACTTTTTCTAAATGTTGTTGTGCATTTAAAATGGACTAAATAGAGATGTTTGGTAACTGGCCTACACACAATACCCCATATTGTCAAAGTGGAATTATGTTTAGACATTTCAACAAACTAATTAAAAATGAAAAGCTGAGATGTCTTGAGTCAATAAGTATTCAACCCCATTTTTATGGCAAGCCTAAATAAGTTGAGGAGTAAAAATGTGCTTAACAAGTAACATAACAAGTTGCATGGACTCAGTGTGTGCAATAATAGTGTATAATAGTGTTATTAACATTATTTTTTAATGACTACCTCATCTCTGTGCCCCACACATCCAATTATCTGTAAGCTCTCTGTCGAGCAGTGAATTTCAAACACAGATTCAACCACAAAGACCAGGGAGCTTTTCCAATGCCTCACAAAGAATAGCACCTACAGTATTGGTAGATGGGTAAAAAAAAGCAGACATTGAATATCCCTTTGAGCATGGTGAAGTTATTAATTACACTTTGGATGGTGTATCAATACACCCAGTCACTACAAAGCTAGTCGTCAGAGAGGAAGGAAACCGCTCATGGATTTTACCATGAGACCAATGGTGCAGCCACCCCTATGCTTGAAAATATGGAGTGGTACTCGGTAATGTGCTGCATTGAATTTGCTCCAAACAAATACTTAGTATTCATGACAAAAAGTGAATTGCTCTTCCACATTTTTTGCAGTTTTACTTTAGTGCCTTGTTGCAAACAGGATGCATGTTTTGGAATATTTTTTATTCTGTACAGGCATCCTTCTTTTCACTCTGTCAATTAGATATTTCTGTATTTAATTTTGAATACATTTGCAAAAGTATGTTTTCACTTTGTCATTATGGGGTATTGTGTGTAGATGGGTGAGAATTTGTTTTGTTTTTATTCAGGCTGTAACAAAAAAATGTGGAACGAGTCAAGGGGTATGAATACTTTCTGAAGTCACTGTATGTATTGGTTCTCTTAGAGAGATGAAAATGTAATGAATCAAACGTTGATCAAAATCAAATTTGTTGATGTGAAAATCAAAATGTACAGATTTTAAGGCTGTGTTATTTGATTTTGGGTGTGATCGGCAGAAAATCTGTCAGAAAAAAAATGGGTCCCGAGAAATTCTGGCAGAAAAAATTTGATCCCTGCTGAAAAGGTTTGAAAACCATTGGTGTAAACAATACAGTGAAATGCTTACTTGCAAGCTCTCCTCAACAGTGCAGTACACTTTATCAAAAATGTTCATAAATAAGTGTGTGTAGGCTTAATGTCTTACCCTCAACCCAGTCTCGTAGTTTCACCTCACAGCAGATGAGGGGGGCTCCTACTCTCCCAGTGCTGTAGTCTGCAACTGGAGACAAAACACACAATCACAGATAAATAAAGACAGAGTTCCACATATAGTTTAATACCTGATGCCAGTAGTAGGCTGTAACCCAGCCTACTAAAAACCAGTCTCGGAATATTTCTCAAATCAAGTTTTTTTATTAAAGAATAAGCATCAGTGCTTATGCTCATGCACATCTGGGTCATAAAGCAACAGACATTCTTGTGCTTCAGATTGACCAGAGAGCAGAGGCTCACAATTTCAACACTGTCATGATAAGTTCATACACTGCTTTGATCTATGAGGAAAATCAAATCATAGCAAACATTAGATTTTTTATCAAATATAATATTGTGCTTGTTTTTAAACTAAGAACTTGTACATTGTTTCTTGGAACTTTCTTGGAAGGCAGAGGACAATGTCCTGAAGTCCTGTTAAATGATATGACCTTATCGGCCCCAGTGGTTATTTGGCATCATTCGACAAACTGTTTCACACTCAAATACTGCTGCATAGCGTCGCACAAGCATATCCTTCCACATTCAGAATGCACTGAAAAGTGACAAATACCTGCGTGACCTAAACAGCAAAGCCGATTGAAACCAAATAGTTATATTTAGTATAGCTGCCATTCCTCTGCCATCAACAATCCCAGTACCTTTCACAGGTTGGGGCTTGAACAAAGCAATTTCCTTCAGAGTATGTGTGTTTAAAAACATGAAACGCTCAGGGCAACTCAATAGATTAAAAAAAGCCTGATCAGTAGCATGCTCTCAAAAGACCTGTCTTGGCTAAAGCCCAAAATTGCCATAGCATGCATAGGCAGAATTTCCTAACCAAAAACACAATGGTGAAGATTCTAAAATAACAGAGCACCCACCATTCTTCTACACACTACTACTACGATTAAAACATTTACCTGCCACTTTTTTACCAGACAAAATATTTTTTCCCCATAATTACATAAAAAACAAAATACACAAACGGATGACCATGCTCTGTAATGTTTCTAAAACAAGAAATGTATTTCAATTTCATTTCATTTTTTTGTGACCCGAGTCTTTTAATCAAAATATCAGGATCAAAATGTTCAGGTTACCGTGGTACCGTGGCCACTCGAGTCCTGTCACGTGTCTGTGAAATTTAGGATCTGACTAGGGCGTCTCTTCGCTATAAGTTGAAGCAGCAGACTCAAACTAATGTTGAAAAACAACCGAGCTTGTGAACACAACAATGTAAATAGCCAAGAAACACAAGGACACTTTGTAGACTTTTGAGTAAATTAGACCAACTTCTATGTGAGTGTGCAGCGCCTTCAAAAATGAATATATCAACACTTCACCCATTCGCGAGGTGGGATATACAGGTTTCCTATGTCTTCACTGCAGCATTTTTCTAACCCTAACTTGCACATGTGCTCATCCTTGACCTTTTACTATTTTTGTTCGCAAATGTAATGCTCTCACTGTAGAGCCCTGCAAATTGACCACCCACCAATGTGGCTGGTGAAATATGCATTCTTACCCACCAATACCGGAATCTACCCGCATTTGACGGGTGTTAATTTTATGCCCTGACCCCAGTAGTAGTAGTCCATGGCTGTGCCTGCCCTGACTCACCCTCTGTGATGGTACCTGCTCCGCAGGTCTCTGTGAGGCCATAGCCCTGTCCCACGGGGCAGCAGAAGCAGATGTTCATGAAACGCTGGGTGGCGGAGGACAGGGGCGCTCCTCCTGACAGCATCATCCTGATGTTCCCTCCCAGCAGAGCCTTCACCTTCTTAAACAGCAGCCTGACGGACAGGACAGAGGAAGGAAATCAACTTTGAACTTACCCATTAGTTCATGTTTACTGATGCAATAGAGCCATTTCGTAATCAACCCTTATCAAGCAGAAGAACACCCTGATCACTGATAAGCAGCACTGACTGGCAGACACAGAAATATTGTTCCCTCCAAAACCAGTCAAAATACACACAAGCATACAGTACACTTCAAATATATAGATTCCAGAGGTAACCTGTCTAAATGACTACCGCCATGTAGCACACACATCTGTAGCCATGAAATGCTTTGAAAGGCTGGTCATGGCTCACATCAACACCATCATCCCAGATGAACAGCTTCTACCCCCAAGCCATAAGACTGCTGAACAGTTCATCAAATGGCTACCTGGACAATTTACATTGACCCCCTTTATTATTGATTTATTCATCTTAATTGTTTTGCACTAACTCCCTTGCACAGGCTCTACACACACTCACTAGACTCTTCCCACACACACATACTACACTGACACTCCAACATACATACACAACATACGCTCACTCACACACAAAACACACACACTTTCACATAAGCTGCTGCTACTCTGTTTATTATATATCCTGATTGCCTGGTCACTTTTACCCCTACCTACATGTACATACTGTATTACCTCAACTACCTCGTACCCCTGCACATTGATTTGGTACTGGTACTCCTCGTATATAGCCTCGTTACTGTTTTTAATGTGTAAATATTTCGTTTTTTTATTTAGAAAATATTTGTCTTCGTTTTTTAACTCTGCATTGTTGCGAAAGGGCTCATAAGTAAGCATTTTAAGGTAAAGTCTACACCTGTTGTATTCGGGGCATATGACCAATGACATTTGATTTAATTTATGCACTAATCTTGTATCGGGGATCTGACCTATAGAGATAGCTATGTGCATGTAACATGATTGTGTATGCTAGATAGAAACATGCTGCAGTGTGTGTGTGTGTGTGTGTGTCCTTACATGTTGCAGAGTGGGGCATCGTAGCCCATTTTGATCTGTTCCAGTTTGTAGTTGTAGCCCAGTTTAAACAGAGTCCTCTGCACATAGCTCATCTCCTGCACCTTGTTCATCACATTCTTGTAGATGCGGTCCATTATTTCCTAACAGATAACAGATAAACATCTTATATCTCTGCTTCCACTGTCTACAGAGGACGTAAATGCTACAGGATAGTTATCAAAGAACCAACATAATAACCTGCTAGAAGATGTCCTCTAAAGCTGACTTCTAAAAATCTCTAAAGAAGCCAGCCTTTTATAGAACACTAACACATCAGCGATAAGCAGAAGGTTTAAGGAAGGATGCTCGTTCTTACCGGTACAGCTGCCATCAGAGTAGGCCTCAACACAGAGCAGTCTCCTTTACTGCCCTTCTTGATTTTTGTTGACTGCAAAAGAGAAGATATAAAAATAACATTAGATTGTTGCCCACATTGCAAAAACATGTTTGTTTAAAAAAAAATTAAATATGCAAGATCAATTCTATCGGTTTAGATCAAACTGCTGAGTCTATTACCTGGTCAGAGAGTGTTTGTGGAGAAGAGTAGCCAATCCTGCAGCCATACGTCATACATGAGATCTCAGCAGTCATTTCCAGCACATGAGCTAGAGGCAGGTAGCCAATGTAGGTATCCTTTGGCCTGCACATGGACACAAACACAACTAAGCAATATGAAGATGACACAACACTTTACATCTTCAATATCTGTAACCCTGCACCACAGTGGTTATGCACTTCGACAATACTGTTTATCTAACTATCAAGTTTAGTCAAAAGAGTGCATGATTAATCATGTTCAGGCAAGGTTATCATCAGTACATTACACTGTTTGTCTGCTGTTTCAAAACATTGTGTCTGACATGGGAATGTGAGGCAGAGACCTGACTAGCCTAGTTAAATGTTGGTTATATACTGATAAGAGGCGCTGCAGTAGAGTGCTCTGCTCACCCCAGTCCTGGGATCCTCTCACACTGGCCTGTCATGCCAGCGATCAGGTTGCTGTGGATGATCATGACTCCTTTGGGTCGTCCAGTGGAGCCGCTGGTGTACATGACCACGGCCAGGTCTGTGGGCTGGGGCCGCTGCACCGCTACACTCACTGCCAGGAGCACACGTCACTTAATAATGCTTAGAAAATAAATGGTACAGTCCAAGCCAGTACATGCTTTACTACGCAGTGGGAAACTAAACTTCCAGCATATGTGCATATTACACTTCATCAGATTTTCTTTAGCTGCTTATACATTTTAGCATCTCTACAATGACATTTGGGCCATATGTAAACTCAAGTTCAAAGTCAAAGTCACCATTATTAGTCAGTTGTACAACCGAATGCCTTCAACCGAAATGTGTCTTCCGCATTTAACCCAACCCCTCTGAATCAGAGAGGTGCGGGGGGCTGCCTTAATCGACTTCCACGTCTTCGGCGCTCGGGAACAGTGGGTTAACTGCCTTGTTCAAGGGCAGAACAACAGATTTTTTTTCCCTTGTCAGCTCGGGGATTCGAACTTGCAACCCTCCGGTTACAAGTCCAACGCTCTAACCACTAGGCTACCTGCCGCCCCGTTTCAGTGCAAACACTGTTTGACATAACAGGGTGTCCTAAAACAGTGACCCAACAGTGTGACCTGTGTGTTTTGTATATGAAAAGTGCTGTTGATGTGTTTTCACGTACAGTTGTCAGGTTTGGCTCCCAACTCCTGTACTGCCTGCATGCTGTAGATCTGAATGCCCTCAGGGTAGCCCGTCCTGCTGACGCTCTTGTTGTCCACATATATAACGTGCTTCAGGTTGCGCATTTCTGGCAAAACATTCTGTCAAACACACAGGAAGACGTCATTATTTGGCATGACTTTGGACATGAGTAATCTCAGCCCTTTAGGGTTCATTCAAGTTTTTATGATATCAGGGGTTTGTTTTTCAGCACAACACAACATAATTTCACACACAACTTCATCCTTCACCTACGGAGGTGATTACACACATCCTGTCTGAAAAGATAGCTGGGTCATTCCACCAATTCGGTGCCATTTGAGAAGTGTAACTTCTTGGGATTTCACCTAATTTTAACATTCTGTAATAAAGAGCATATATTCAAATTCATAAAAAACACATTTTTTTCCATCTCAAGAGGTTAAATAACTAAAATGACGATAGTAAGTGGCTATTAAGTGCCAAATAAAGTAACAGTGGGGACGATTTCATCTTCAATCAGCCTTAAATCCCCTCGTGACAGGGGGAATGGAAGCTTGTGTGCAACAGTGAGTGGCAATTGAATGCAAGTTCCAACCTCCCAAAAAATATTGCTAAAATATCTCTAGTCTATCTAATGTTAACAGGGTGGATGTGGTGTGCTCGACCCGCTCAGTTTTCCACCACGAAACATCAGAAAATTGCCAAAAATAGTAGAACCAGCTCACCTGCTTTTACACTATGATTTGACTATTAGATATATTTTTAAGTAATAGTTTCACCATATTAAAACAAGAGTTCATGTCATAGGGTTCACCTTAAAATGAGGATAAATGAATCACTGTGACTTTATCAAAGCAACAAAAATAACTAGGGCTGATGGTGAAACTTGGATTCAGGGGGTTGAAATCTTCCTAGAAGTGGCACAGGGTGGACGGAAGGACGTGTCAAAATGTAGAATTTTGGCACTTTAGCAAGCCTTTATTCAGATTTATTGAATTCTCCATGTGGTCTATATTAAAAGGGCACTTCATTTAATATAACAGGCTTTTAAAATGTAATATTGGTGCACAATTTCTACTTCAAATATCAAAGGAACGCAAAAGGCACCCATTTCGTGGAACGACCCAGCTCTCTTTCCCACTGAGAGAGGAGCTGAGAACAGCAGTGTGCAGTTAGGCTGGAATGTGAACCATTCATTTCCCCTAATGACTCTTACCTTGAGTTTGGTCTCCAGTAGCTCTGCGCTGGTGATCAGGTGTGTGGCCCCACACTCATTCAGCCCATAGGCCACAGCTTCCTCCCCCAGGGTGGCATACAGAGTGACCACTGCAACACAACCAAACATGTTGTTTAAATGCAAACACACAGCACAATGTTATCACAAATATTATTATTCTTACAGGATATATCTTTATAATGCAATGTAGTGTCACTTTATATGCTAGTGTTAGATTATCAAACAGGGAGGTGTGTTGCAGTCAATGCCTACATGGAAAGTTGCGTCTGAAGCAGGCCTGTGCAGTGATCATCCACTCTGCCCGTGTCTCACAGAAGATGGCGATGGTACTCTTGGGCTGCTGGCCCAGTGCTGCCAGTCCACTACCTAGATGGCTGATGATCTGGTCCACCTCGTCATAGGACAGCCAACTGTACTCCCCCAGGATCAGCTGCAGCACAGAAACAGGCCATTAGGGTTAGTTCTACTAAGGGCCTTCAGTTCACAGGGGAAAATATCCCACTGGAGAGTCAATTCAAGTTATTTCTAGTGCAAGCATTTATGACATTCGATTCAATTACTATACAGGAGGGGATTTTATCTAGGACAGTTGATGTTATATAAAGTTATACGAACCTGCTTCAGGTTGCAATACTGAAGTAACTTGTTTGACAGAACTTTCACTGCACTCTAATTCGTTTCTGGTGAGATGGAGTGTGTGTGATCACTCTACCTTCTTAAAGATCTTTCCACTGGGTTGCGTCTCGTTCTCCTCATTTAAGAGCTCCCTGGTACCCAGGCAGTCTGCTTTGCCGAAGCGCTGCACTGCATGCTCAAACAGCTTGTCTAGAGTGTCCTTTCCCTCAAAGTCCTCCAGGGCCAGGTTTTCAAAGTTCTCCACACAACGATAGGGGCCCTCTGCTTTGCCTGTGGTGGACTTGGCTTTCTCTCTCTTGGCCATGGTTTTCTTCTTCCCAGCATTAGTGAGGAAATACCATGGGATAAACGTGATGAGAGTGTAAAGCCACATCAATAGGTACACAGGCAAGAAGACTACGTAATGCATGTCTACTTTGAGCGTCATGGTTGAAGGTGAGGCAGAAGTGGAGAGAAAGAAAGACTTGAGGGAGAAGTGTCTGCTTCAGGGAGAGTTCAGACGGTTCAGCTCTCAGGTCGTGGAAAGATTGCCACGGCAGGTGGCGGTAATTACAGATTGGACAGGTAGCAGCACATGCACCCAGACGATTCAATGGAAAGGCTTGACACAAGAGGTCTGTGATGCTAGCTCTATAGACAGCAGGGTGATTGGTAGAGAATTGTTCAGCATAGGGGAAGAAGAAAAAAATGTATAGACAGAGAGAGTTGGAGAGAGAGAGAGAAGCATGTTAGTCATATTGAAGCACTACAGCTAGGAGCTAGCCAGTAGCCACAAGTATGCACAATCTAATTTATAGACTAGCCACATTGAATGACATTTGTTTTTAGAAGCTTTTTGAATGTGTTTCATGTCAAAGCATACATTCCAATGCACCAAACCTAGCTGCATTTTATACAGATCATTATAGTTTTTATATTGCTGGACAAAATAGCTGAGTTTCAATGGAGCACTGCACTGGCTGATGCAGCTGTACACAAACATCTAGGCCCATGTTTGGTCAATGTTACTTAAGATTTGACAATCTTTTATCTTATCTATAATTGATGTGTGCAGTGTGCAATCATTTCCTAGCACTGGAAGAATGTTAGGTCAGTGTTTTAAAAAGCTGAATGAGCACCTGTATTTATTTATGCCAATTGGTGGTGCCTTGGTTAAGACAGAGAAACAGTTATGAGGTAGAATAATCAGAATGAGAAACATAAGTTGTTAATATATAAATAATAATATTAATAACAATTTGGGTGCTTATATTTGCCCTATTATACACATGTGAATTGGAAATGTGTTTTTGCATATCCCAACTCTCCCTGAGAGTTTGGGGTCACGGCCAGGGTATGCCATTATCAATGGCGACCCTGGAACAATTAGGGTTAGGTGCCTTGTTCAAAGGCACATAGACAGATTTTTTCATGTTATTGGATTTGGGATTTGAAATAGCAACCTTTCGGTTTTCTGGCACAACGCTTTAACCGCTAGGCCTACCCTAGGAAAATACCCCTTGAGAATGACGCCTAAATGAAGAGACTGAAATACAAAGACGACAGAGCTCAGCAGAATGGTTATAAAGCCAAAGAGGTTAGGCTAGGTTAAATGGAAGACAGACAGTATAGCCTACATGAAACCTTTTACTAGTAAAATATTTTAAACATTTAAGTAATATCAGTAACACATTCATTTACTTTCTTACTTGGCTTTTACTTTCGCCAAATTTCTGGTGACACTTGGCAACCCTTTGGACCTAAAAGGTAACTGCCAAAATAAAGGAAATACAAGTATATCAAAAGCAGGTTCCATGTAAGCCAAAGAACACATTCTTTTATTGCTCAAGATTCTAAGATGGCAACTGCCAAGAGCAATACCAGCACACTAGAAAGTGTAAAAGTGTCACAGAATGTTATTCAGGACTTTATCCAAGCCTAAACAAAAATTTTAAGCCCTGAACAAAGAAAATAAGGAGTTGAGCCCTATCAAGTCCATCTTCTTCTTTATATCCACTATTCAGTAAAACATTTAGACCAAACCATATCAAACCACATATAATACAATGAGAGCCACAATGTAGCCTAATGGAGGTCAGCTTGACATCAGAGGTAAGGGGAACACAGCGCCAAAATACCTACATTCCATTGAAAAGGAATTGATCTTACTGCTGCTATTGTAACTAGCAGCTGAGCATGCCTCGACAGGATCAAAACTCGTAAAATATTTCAATGTTGTAATGCTTGCATCATGATCTGCTATGTTGCCCTGATGATGTAATGCTTGTCACTTGACATCCCTCCAGACAGTCCCTGTTGATGTACCAATGATGGCTCAAGTGCTTATAGTGCTCAAGTGACACTGAACTTCTTAATTCCATTTACTACATAGGTACAACAAAGCCCAGGAATAACAACCCCGAAAGGAATTAGCCAGGACAAATTCATTCTTCAATCAATATTTTTATTCAGTGAGAAAAAAATATCTTCCTACCACTTTCAAAAATCCATTATAAAAAGGCAGGTATCAGGTATATCAGCCCTTGAAACAGAATCAGAGACAACATGCACACACTTCTGAAAAACACTACACTGGTGACGAGCAGCCCGAAACAGTGCAACCCTTTCGACAGAATAAACAAGAGAAGAAATTGGTTACCTTACCTCTACTGTTCTAAGGCACGCTAACAAAACACACTTCTTCCTCTTTCCCTGAACAAATAGCCTAGTCCAGACAATGTTTATTGTACACAAGATGACTGTAGATTCTTCACCCCTGATCTCAGCTCTTTGATCAACTCAGCTGCACTCACAGAGCTAACATACATTCTCATGCTACCACCCACAACTGCTCTAATCCAATAGGAGAGTGTATTGGACAGGAAGTGATGAGATTCCGCTCTACAGTCGTCATCCCAACGTACTCAGAGCCCTATACCTGCCAGTACAATCAGAGGCTGACTGACTAACCCTTTTTGCGTCATGTTTCCAGAGCCCACATCTATTACAACTCCGTCACACAAACACAGCTGGTTGCTCATAGTGATACAATGTACACAGATTTAGTTTAATGTATTCCAAGAGACAAATACATTTTTATCCAAGCCACATTATTATTTTTCATGATGTGCTCTCTGGCTTTCAAATCAGTAAGAGTGAATTATTTTCAGCTGTTTTAGGTTAAACAGTTCCACTGCCTCGTCAACAGACAGGATACTACTAGCCACGTAAAAGCAGTGGTGGAAAAAGTACCCAATTGTTATACTTGAGTAAAAATGATACGTTAATAGAAAATGACTCAAGTAAAAGTGAAAGTCACCAAGAAAAATACTACTTGAGTAAAAGTATAAATTAATTCAAATGTCTTATAATAAGCAAATCAAAAGGCACAATTTAAAAAAATGTATATATTTTTTTTACAGATAGCT
The DNA here is from genome assembly GCA_030435695.1 of Brachymystax lenok tsinlingensis. NCBI lineage: Eukaryota > Metazoa > Chordata > Actinopteri > Salmoniformes > Salmonidae > Brachymystax > Brachymystax lenok. The sequence continues at coordinate 19,819,285 of CM059792.1, read as the reverse complement.
AGGGGCACACTCCTCCAACATTTACACAAGAAGAATTTATGTTTAGTGAGTCCTCCAGATCAGAGGCAGCAGGGATGACCAGAGATGTTCTCTTGATAAGTGAGTGAATTGGACCATTTTCCTGTCCTGCTAAGCATTGCAAATGTAACGAGTACCTTTGGGTGTCAGGGAAAATGTATGGAGTAAAAAGTACATTATTTTCTTTAGGAATGTAGTGAAGTAAAAGGTAGTCAAATATAAATAGTAAAGTACAAATACCTAAAAAACAACAACTTAAGTAGGACAAGACTTACTTAAGTACTTTACACCACTGTGTAAAAGCATGTAATTAATAAATCTATTCACCTTGAGGTGATGTCAATGACCTTTCACACACTAAGAATACTGTGTGATGCATGACATGTGTGACCAAGACTCATGGCAAGGCTGTTGTAAGAAAGGATAATTCAATGCTACTGCTGTGTCTATAAAAACAGATGACAGAAAAACGACACAAACCAGCAATACAAGCCTTATACTGTAGCTCAAGCCTTTAAACACAAGTCTACATCAAACATCAGTACAAATTGTAACACAAACACCCTATCAAAACAATTTAGGGTGATGACTGATTTGAAGTGTGCCCACCAGACCTTGGCATTCATTTTCTCTCCTGTAATTAGGACTGGTACTGCAAATTCATTTATTGACATCACATTTTGTTCTTGGTGAATAAACCATATCACCATCACGTGTGGTGTATACATAACCCATATATAAACCTGTATATAACCCCCATAGCTATCAAATCGTTTGCTCAAACATTCATTAGTTGTATACTATTGGGGGGGAAATATATTTGTTTAAAGGTCCAGTGAGTGAGGCCATGTCCTTGTCTGACCGAGAGTAATGTCAATTTGACATAGCTTCGTATCTAATAGTCGTGGTATTAATCCCAAACAAATGTATGATCATTGTTGACATATCTAAAAAGAATCGGGCAACTGTTATACTCCAATGTGATGTTTGAAAACTGAGATCCACGCGGCATTGTGCAAGACAAGTATCGTAGCTGAATAAAAATGAAAACGACATTTCCGAGAAAATTACTATGACGTTTTGTCGGATGCCTATTAAATAAAACATATTACCAAACAAAAATGTCCCAATGTGGCTTCTAGCAAGGCAGCGCGCGACTCTCCCCACGCACTGCCTAGCGCGCGCTGGCCAGATACCATTGGCGCGAGCGTCATACACAAAGATTTGAATGAAGTTGGCATAGATAGCTCTTTCTTACATTGGATATAAAAAATATTAAATATTGCCACATGTATGTAAATAAGATAACAGATTATCTAGCAGTTTTACTTAGCCATTTCCCTAGCTAGTAAACTTACCTCAGAAATCGAGACGTCAGTGGGATGAATGACCGACAGTAACATCCAACGAAGAGGAGACAACCCGGAAAACCTTACGTCATATGAGTCCATCTCTCGGAGCCAATGAGAATGGGTCTGAAGACCATGCCTATTTTGATGCCTTAGTTTAATTTAGTTTTGAAAATATTGTCACTTTATACGCACATCAACCAGTGATAAGTCATTAACCTCATCTGACTCTAGTTTACACTTGTGAATGAGGTGGGTAATAATGTAATACAAGATCCCTGTAGACTAAGCAACACATTTTACTGTATGAAATATACATTGCAGTTAAGTCGATAATCAGACATTACACTATGCTGCATTGTGAAAGTAAATACTGGTAATGGAGGATATTTCTCTCCCTCAAATGTTCAACAACAAATTAAACAGCTGATTGAATGATCAATCTCCCACATCCATTGAAAGCAGCCAACTTGAGTCTGTAAATTACTGAAATAGTCAATACTGGCAGAATAGAGAAGTTGTATCAGTAGTCATTTTAACTTAAAGTTGTGAATGTTATGGTATCTGAAGACACCTTTGTGTAGTGTGCTGAAAAACGACAACAGTGGTAGGACTGAAGACCAACAATGACGAGACAGCCTACAGGGAGGTGAGAGCCCTGGCAGAGTGGTAGCAGGAAAATAACCGCTCCCTCAACATCAACAAAACGAAGGAGCTGATAGTGGACTACAGGAGACCGCAGAGATCACCCCCCATTGAAGGAGCTGATCATGGACAACAGGAGACAGCAAAGAGAGCACGCCCCCATCAACAGACGGGGCCGCAGTTGAGTGGGTCAAAAGCTTCAAGTTCCTCTGTGTGCACATCCCTGGCGACCTGAAATGGTGCCTTCACAGACAGTGTGGTGAAGGCGCAACAGAAGAAATTCAGTTTGGCCCCTAAGACCCTCACAAACTTATACAAATGCACCATTGAGAGCATCATGTTGGGCTGTAGCACCACCTGGTACGGCAATTGCACCATCCATAACCGCAGGCCTCTCCAGGGGGTGGTGCAGTCATCCCAATGCATCACCGGTCTCTCAGGAAGGCCAAGAAGATCAAATGACCTCAGCCACCCGAGCCACAGCCTGTTCACCCGCTAACATCTAGGTCTAGGAGACAGTACAGGTGCATCAAAGCTGGGACCGAGAGACTGATAAACAGCTTATCTCCAGGCCATCAGAATGTTAGTCACCACTAGCCGGCCTTTGCCCAATACCCTGCCCTTAGTCACAGTTAATAGCCGGCTACCACCCGGTATTTTACCCTGCACCTTAGAGACTGCTTTGCCCAATGTACATATAGTAAATTGATCACTGGTCACTTTAATGTTTACATACTGTTTTACCCACTTTATATGTATATACTGTATTCTAGTCATGGCTCATCCTATATAAACTAATGCTGGGCCTCCCGAGTGGCACAGTTGTGCCACTAGAGATTCTGGGTTTGAGTCCAGGCTCCGTTGCAGCCGGCCGCGACCAGGTGACCCATGGGGCGGCGCACAATTGGGGGTAAACATTATTTTACATTACAGCCTTATTTTAAAACATTAAATAAAAAAATTAAAGTGTCCTCAACCTACACATAATACCGCATAATGACAAAGCAAAATCAGGTTATTAGACATTTTATACAAATAACATATTTACATAAGTATTCAGAGGTTTGCTATGAAACTCATCCTTATAATTTTTCTATAACTTGGAGTCCACCTGTGGTAAATTCAATTGATTGGGCATGATTTGGAAAGGCACACACCTGCTTATATAAGGTCCCACAGTTGACAATACCAGTCAAAAGTTGACACACCTACTCATTCAAGGGTCTGTTTGTACAATTTTTTTTACATTGTGAAGACATAAAAAATATGAAATAACACGTGGAATCATATAGTAACCAAAAGTGTTAAACAAATCAAAATATATTTTAGTAGCTTCAAAGTAACCACCCATTGCCTTGACAGCTTTGCGCATTCCTGGAATGAGTAGGTGTCCAAACTTTTGACTGGTACTATAATATATATAAAAAATGACATTGCTCGTTCTAATATTGCTTAATTTATTGGAAACCGAACATGCTGTTTTATGGTGTGATATGGTCATCATTATACAATTTATGGCTCAGATAAAGAGCTCAAGTAATTAGAGTACTTAGCTTCACAAAACATACACATCAAACCAAAATAGCATGCACTAAAAGCTAAGCCATTATCCTTTGACTATTTAATAGGCTGAGTAATGATTGAAACCTCCACAGTGCAACTACACAATGAAACTTCAAAACAAATTAGATTTTTACATTCATTTTTTACTTGCATTTATGAATTATATACACATTACAAAGTCATGCGAAAATACAATTTAGAAACGAATTGATCAAAAATCACATACATTTGTTCTAACTAACCTATTTTTTTAACCATTTGTGTTTCAACATAGTTTTACGAGACAAACACACAAATACACCCCTATCAGTGAGTGATACATTGTGTGTACATGTAGATGAGGGTTATCATCCTTTTCAGAAATATTTCACTTTTTTTTCCCCCTCACCGAGCCGACGGTACAATTTAATTGTCATTAACTGAATTTCAGGATCACCACTTCTAATGTCAATTGCTTTCAAAAAGAAGTTCAAGGCATCATCGAATTTCCCCTCAGAGTAAGATTGTTTCCCCCTTTCAACATGGTTTTCATACATCTTTTTCTCAGTCATAGCTGAGGAATCACTGTTGTTGACACATTCCACAGTCTGTAATGTGGCATCTTTTCCACTGGCACATTGGTCCATTATTTCACTAGAAGCAAGTTCCTGATCACCGGTAGATTCCTCCAAAGAACTTTCTTCCTCCTCTCCCATTTCAGATTCTTCAACTCGCATTGGCTCACTTCCACCTTCCTCACTTTGCTCTTCGTTCTCAGTGTTTAAGGTTTCCCCTGTGGGTTCCTCTTCCATGAGAGACTCATGAAATCCAGTCACCTCACTTGCCTCACAAGAACCAGTCACCTCACTTTCCTCATCAGTGTGCACCTGTAAATCCTCAGCTTCCATGTCCTCATCAAGGTCCTCCACATCCTCAATCACGGAATCCACAAAGGAACGTCTTGAGGCGACAGAGGTGTTCACTCCAAAGCTTTTCCTGGTTTTAAAGGAAATGGATCCAGATTTAACTGATTTTGGTGTGGAGGACCCAATACCATGGAATTCTTCATCCAATTTCCTGTTCATCAAATGAGGCCTCTCATCTTCATCAATGTCATCCTCCTCACTATTGTAAATTAAAGCTGCTCTTTTCTTTTTCTTGGAAGTAATGAATGAGTTCTCTACAGTGTCATCTGCTTCAGAAACAGGGGAATTGATATCATGAACATCTGCTCCATTCTGTTCAACAGCTCCAGTCACAGATGGCTTGTCATCTGCATTTAAGCTGAAATCCATCTCTAGCTGGAAACCTGAATTCCCTACGATGGACTCGGATTCCTCCTCTGGGAACATATCACTAGCGCTGTCCTCTAACTGTAGATTGAAATTTCCTTCAAAAGACTCAAGTTCATCAACTTTGGAGGATGTTTCTGCATGACTTTCTAGGCTCTTGTTGGACATCTGTAGTAGCATAGAAAGTCTTTGATTCTTCAGGGATTTGACAGGTGAGATCTTCTGTTCTATTGTCAAGTCTTGGTGAAGTGACAAGTTCTGCCATTGTGGGGAAACATTGCCATTTGTCTGGTTGTTTTGTTCAACTTCAGAGGTAACATATCCTACAGCAACAATATCATCCTTCGCTTCTGATGACACATCCAAAATCTCTTGAGCGGAAGTGTAAATTGGCTCACCATCCAATAACACCTCAAGAGACTTGTCTATGGGAGAAAGATGGTTCCTCTTTATGAACTGTTCCTCAGCCGCAAATGTCACAGTGGGCCCTATAATCTCAATGCTTTCATCTACAGCTAGATCAATGAATTTGTTACTCAGATTGTGGATATCTTCCTCATCACCAGACCCAGAATGGGTAAGATCCACCAACACAGGGGAGTTGAAGTTGTGGTTATGGCTAGGATAGGAGGGGCTGGGCTTTTCCTTCTTTGGCATCTTCTCAGTTGACCCCATTGTATTGTGTTGAGGGGGTTTCCGCAGATGTGTCGGCTCAGTGTTTGACTCAATGCTCTCAGCAAGCTGCTGATGCAACTCAGACTCCGCCTTCATCAGCTCCTGAGCTTTCTGCACCCTGTTCTCTATGTACTTGTGAGCTTCCTGATCCTCAGGGTCATCTTCGTTGTTTTCTACTTCATGCGAGAACATGAGGTCATGATCAGATATTCCAAACATCTCCATGGAGTGAAGGTGGGCGATGTGTTCATCCAATTTAGGATCTGTGAGTCTTTGTCTCGAGTGCAGTGACTGCAGCTGCAGCTGTGTTGATGAGGATCGAGTGTCTTGTAGTGTGAAGAGTTCTTTCAGGTCTTGTTTGCTGAAGTACCGGAATGGATTTCTCTTGTCCCCGGTGGTCTGTCTGATCAAGGAGTCTTTGAACACCTGCCGTCTGTAGATCTTCTCCTCCACTGTGCCACAAGTGATCAGTCTGTAGATGACAACATTCTCCGTTTGTCCAATGCGGTAGGCCCGGTCAACAGCCTGGGCATCAGTGGCTGGATTCCAGCTGGGGTCAAAAATAACTACTCGGTTTGCTGCTGTCAATGTGATGCCAACTCCACCCACCTGGGTGGTTAGGAGAAAGACTGAGTATTGCTTGTTGGTCTGGAACAGTTGGATGCGCCGCTCTCTTTCTGTGAGGTGAATTACTGTGCCATCAAGTCTAACAATCTTGAAACGCTTGTTCACTAGAACCCGTTCAAGAATGTCCAACATCTTCCTTGACTGAGAGAAAACAAGTGTGCGATGGCCTTCTTCCTTAAGCCTTTCCAAAAGTGCAATGAGAAACATCAGCTTTCCAGATTCTGATATTAGCGTTTTATCAGATATGTTGTCGATTCTGTGTGCAGCAGATTCATTTTCATCATATTGATGGTTTGCACTTGTTCCTTCTTCTAGGCCTAACTGAGCGACAGCCCTGGCGGAGAGAAGTCTTGGGTGGTCACACAATTTCTTTAGGATATTCAGTTCAGCCAATGGTGACCTGGTGGTCATGAGGAGCTCCTTAATGTTATCTAGGGATAAGAACTGATTGTAGATTTCCTCCTGAACTGAGCTCAAGTACGTCCAGATGATTAGGTCATTCTTCCTGGTAAGGTTTGGCATTTCTGCACCACCACCACCACTACTTGGGACTTTGTTTTCAAGGTCCCTTTCACAGGTTTTCACACTGTTTTGTGTTTTTCTCTGTACTTCTGCCTTGGTCCTCCTTAGGAAGTATGGATTTATGATGGCCATGAGGTTCTCCGACATCTTGAGCCCCAGGGCTTTCTCACCTGGGGTGGCATCCTTCTCTCTTGCACGGGTGATGGGACTTTCATACTCTGTTTTGAAGGTTTTAGAAGTACCAAGAAGTGCCCCTTGACAAGCAAAATCAAAAAGAGCCCACATTTCTCTCAGGTTATTCTGTACAGGGGTGCCTGTAAGAAGTACACGATTCCTGGCAGGAATCGCATGCGCACTTTTGGCTGTCTTGGTTGAAGAGGTTTTGATCTTGTGTGCCTCATCTAGGATTACATAATCCCATTTGAATTCTCTACCATTGTAAGATGAGAGAAGTTCCCAGTTAGTGATCAGCATTTGGTATGTAGTGATGATGACACCACCTCTTCTTTGAATCTTCCCCAAGTTCCTGTTGCGTTCCACTTTGCTTGTCCCATGAAACTCTTTGACTCTCATTCCAGGAGTCCATTTGGCAAATTCCTTGGTCCAGTTCTTGATGAGTGAGGTTGGCATGACGAGCAGGGTATGCTTTACCAAGTCAGCATCATACATACCAGAGAGAAACGATATGACCTGAATGGTCTTCCCTAAGCCCATGTCATCAGCTAGGATTCCTCCTTGACGACCATCTCTGTAGAGACCATACAAAAAAGCAACCCCCTCTTGCTGATGATCATACAGCTTGTCATACATCTCTTTGAAAAGCATTAGACCACTGTTGTTGACATTGACAAAATCTTCATCCTCACTCTCTGAGCCTTGCTGTGTCATCTCTTTTATAGCCTCCTGAAGTTTCTTTATCCTGCTCTGAAGTTTATCACTAGGGTGGATGTCATGGGCCAGCTTGAACAGTTCCAATGATTTTGACATATTTCCTTGTCTGGCAGCATCTTTTCCATCCTTGATGTACCTTTAAAAGAAAGAAAATACTTGTAACTGTGTTTAATAAAAAGTAACAGATTTAGACAAGTCAGTAATCTATATGATAATAGTATATCTTGTGTATGATACCGCTGTTGAAAAACAGCACAAAAAGCATTGCACCGCAGCAGTTATAAAATCTTGGTATGATTTGGTATGCAGTGCAGACATTTCCATCTCACCATTAAGACCAGTTTCCACTTCTCAGCCTAGAGCTGGAAGGATATACCGTAAATTACAGACATCGCCTTCCTCTTACCAAAACAATTTTGCTTAGATCTGTAATTTTCGTTGATTAGGCTAAAGAAAGTTCTTGCAGGTTTGTTTGGTCAAAAACCATTATTTGGTCACCAGTAGCCTTGTGCATTATATTGATTCCTGCTATGAAATCTCAATATTGACATGTAAATCCATATAGCAGGAGATTCAAATTCCATGCAATATTTTGAAACACCGCCAAGCCACGTGTGACGGTATAGTTTACTCCGTGTCAGCCCTCTCCTCTTGCGGCTGCTTCCCACACACCGAGCCCCGCCCCCTGTCAATCAAGCAGGCTGTTCCTTGTCCTTGCTATTAGATTCACTAAAAATGTGCATGCTGTTAGGTCAAATGCAGTCAACAGATTGTTCCAAACAAGAACAATGCTGCATTCCACCTAGCTTCTTAATATAAATCATTCCATTTCAATGATTCCAACAGCTAACCCAAGTGTTTTGATCTATATCGCAAGTAAAAATCTCAATATTTGGTCAAAATAAATCTATATATTTGCCCTTATCATGCAGCCCTGAGCCGGTCCCTGTTCCGCTGCTGTGTGAGCGAGGTGCTCTCACTTCCTCTCCTTGTGCGCAACTACTATTGATTTTGTTAGAGGTACGTATATGCCTTCTGTGAGTATATTATTTATTTCTCAACATTAAGCAAATGGCACCACTTTACAATCTGAGTAGACTTGTTTCTACTAAGAATTGTAAAGTGGTGCCATTTGCTTAAAGTTGAGAAATAAATAATATACTCACAGAAGGCATATACGTACCGGCAAAACACCAGTCTCAATGTCAACAGTGAAGAGGTGACTCCGGGACGCTGGCCTTCTAGGCAGAGTTCCTCTGTCCAGTGTCTGTGTTATTTTCCCCATCTTAATATTTTCTTTTTATTGGCCAGTCTGAGATATGACTTTTTCTTTGCAACTGTGCCTAGAAGGCCAGCATCCCGGAGTCATCTTTTCACTGTTGACCTTGAGACTGGTGTTTTGCGGGTACTATTTAATGAAGCTGCCAGTTTAGGACTTGTGAGGAGTCTGTTTCTCAAACTAGACAATAATGTACTTGTCCTCTTGCTCAGTTGTGCACCGGGGCCTCCCACTCTTTCTATTCTGGTTAGAGCCAGTTCGCTCTGTTCTGTGAAGGGAGTAGTACACAGCGTTGTACGAGATCTTCAGTTTCTTGGCAATTTCTCGCATGGTATAGCCTTCATTTCTCAGAACAAGAATAGACTGACGAGTTCCAGAAGGTCTTTCTTTCTAGCCATTTTGAGCCTGTAATCGAATCCACAAATGCTGATGCTCCAGATACTCAACCAGTCTAAGGCCAGTTTTATTGCTAATTTAAAAATCAGAACAACAGTTTTCAGCTGTGCTAACATAATTGCCAAAAGGGTTTTCTAATGATCAATTAGCCTTTTAAAATTATAAACTTGGATTAGCTAACAACATGCCATTGGAACACAGGAGTGATGGTTGCTGATAAGTGGCTTCTGTACACTTATGTAATCGTGGCCAAAAATTGAGAATGACACAAATTTAATTTTCAAAGTCTGCTGCCTCAATTTGTTGGATGGCAATTTGCATATACTCCAGAGTGTCATGAAGAGTGATCAGATGAATTGCAAAGTCTCTCTTTGCCATGCAAATTAACTGAATCCCCAAAAAACATTTCTACTGCATTTCAGCCCTGCTACAAAAGGACCAGCTGACATTATGTCAGTGATTTTCTCATTAACACGGGTGTGAGTGTTGACGAGGACACGGCTGGAGATCACTCTGTCATGCTGATAGAGTTCAAATAACAGACTGGAAGCTTCAAAAGGAGGGTGGTGCTTGGAATCATTGTTCTTCCTCTGTCAAACATGTTTACCTCTAAGGATACACGTGCCGTCATCATTGCTTTGCACAAAAAGGGCTTCACAGGCAAGGATATTGCTGCCAGTAAGATTACACCTAAATCAACCATTTATCGGATCATCAAGAACTTCAAGGAGAGCGGTTCAATTGTTGTAAAGAAGGCTTCAGGGCGCCCAAGAAAGTCCAGCAAGCGCAAGGACCATCTCCTAAAGTTGATTCAGCTGCGGGATCGGGGCACCACCAGTACAGAGCTTGCTCAGGAATGCCAGCAGGCTGGTGTGAGTGCATCTGCACGCACAGTGAGGCGAAGACTTTTGGAGGATGGTCTGGTGTCAAGAAGGGCAGCAAAGAAGCCACTTCTCTACAGGAAAAACATCAGGGACAGACTGATATTCTGCAAAGGGTACAGGGTTTGGACTGCTGAGGACTGGGGTAAAGTCATTTTCTCTGATGAATCCCCTTTTCCGATTGTTTGGGGCATCTGGAAAAAAGCTTGGCCGGAGAAGACAAGGTGAGCGCTACCATCAGTCCTGTGTCCTGCCAACAGTAAAGCATCCTGAGACCATTCATGTGTGGGGTTGCTTCTCAGCCAAGGGAGTGGGCTCACTCACAATTTTGCCTAAGAACACAGCCATGAATAAGAATGGTACCAACACATCCTCCGAGAGCAACCTCTCCCAACCATCTAGGAACAGTTTGGTGACGAACAATGCCTTTTCCAGCATGATGGAGCACCTTGCCATAAGGCAAAAGTGATAACTAAGTGGCTCGGGGAACAAAACATCAATATTTTGGGTCCATGGCCAGGAAACTCCCCAGACCTTAATCCCATTGAGAACTTGTGGTCAATCCTCAAGAGGCGAGTGGACAAACAAAACCCCACAAATTCTGACAAACTCCAAGCATTGATTATGCAAGAATGGGCTGCCATCTAAGGCCCAGAAGTTAATTGACAGCATGCCAGGCGGATTGCAGAGGTCTTGAAAAAGAAGGGTCAACACTGCAAATATTGACTCTTTGCATCAACTTTGTGAATGGGAGTCCCATAGGGCGGTGCACAATTGGCCCAGCATCGTCCAGGTTTGGCCGTCATTGTAAATAAGAATTTGTTCTAAACTGACTTGCCTAGTAAAATAAATGTCATCTTTTGAGAAGTTGGGCAAGCAAAAATACTAATTATAGCATAATAAATTAAGTTGTACCCTTTGTAATAATAACATCTAGAGACCTCACCAAAAAATGTTGGTATTGAAGCGAACGGCAGGGAAGGGAATAGAACCCAAGTCACTGGTGTGAAAGGCAAACACCCTCCACATCGCACCAATAGGGTTGACATACTTGGTGGGACGTGGCTACGAATGGTCCCATTATCCCAACTGTTACACCGAGAAGATTTAACGACCGCTAGTTAAGTAAACTGCCATTTTCGTCCTCATGCTAACACGTTGCGTTGAGCAACAAAAGAGCTGATTTGAATGGCAGTTTCAGCCAAAATGGCTGCTGTGGCTTCTGCTACCTAGCACGAGGACATAAAGGACAGAGAAACAGACAGCTGTGGTTTGAGATGCCCGTCTTGCCGGTTCGTTTTGTGTAGATTATTTCACTTATGTGTTGCCTGGATGTTGTATTGGGACTCAGAATTTCCTGTAAGTCTGTGCTTTGAATGCATAACAGTTCTCTCCACCACATATTTCAAACAAATAATGTTTCGATTTTGCACATGCGCTGTGTACTGTCAAATGGAAAGAACAACAGCCTGGCAATGGAAAGGAACTTCCCTAAAAATCTGTCAAGAAACAAAGAAGAGGCAAAGCAAACTCCCACTACCATACAAAGGCTTTGACAGGTGGAGCAAGCACACATTTTCTTCAGGAAATGTGCCTATTCTATTTTAGTCATTTATAGGGCCCTATAAAACCCAATAGATTATCACCCAAATTCAGTTTGATTTTACCAGGTTTGGCATTTCTTTGTAGTTTTTCCAGATTCACTCCTAATTTCATTTAACATGAACAAAAGTGGATGTTCTAAGTACACAATAAGTATTTAACCACATCAGAAGACAACTTGAGGTACAGGAAAAATCATTTGAAAAATTATTGGAGAGGTTGTAGTTCCCTTTAATTCAACTGTGCACCTAGCAAGAGACCATTGCGTTACTAGCAGTGTTTCTGTACTGCACATGCGATGGCATTGTTTGCTAAACAAATGCGCACCCGATTTATACAAATCATGATATCATTCTGCCAGGTAGGCCTACTTTGCAGTCAACATTTAATTGGGAAGTTTTTGGTGGACAACCTTTAGAAATTACTGTTTCAGCATGCGTTTCTGCATCACAGATTTTATAGGGCCCTTTATTTATCTTACTTTAGAAGTGTTTACTTTAGGCTGACTATTAGCATATATTTAGTTGTAGTGTCCAATAAATTGAATGTCCCAATCAACTTAAAATATCTACAAAATAAGTTTTGCAATGACAACCCGAAAGGCTACAGCTAAAATGTTTTACTTTTACTGTTTGCAATTCAGAAATTATTATTTGATTCCCATGATTTGATTCACCACGATTGAACCGAACCCCAACTACTACAATTGCAAAGTGAATCATTAGGTTTGTCAAAAAGAATCGATTTATATGAATTAAATAATTGTTTTACTATTTTTCAGAAATGTAAATGTATAGTCTAAACTGTAGAAAATTACTTGAATTCTCACTGTGGACATATTGGAGGACTGCATAATTGCAAAGGGGCATACTTATACGCACTATACCATATGGAACAAATCTGTCATTCTGCCCCTGAACAGGCAGTTAACCCACTGTTCCTAGACCGTCATTGAAAATAAGAATTTGTTCTTAACTGACTTGCCTAGTCAAATAAAGGTAAAAAATAGACTCACTAGAGAGGTGATTTCCCATAGACAAAGTAAGAGCTACGACACTAATATGTGAAAACTCTTCAGAATTGTGTTCTATGGGTGTCACTGAGTAGACTGACTCCATTTCATGGATCCACAATCCATAGGTAAGGCTGTGTGTACAGTGCAATATGAATGTTCAATACATATAATAGGCTTGACTAGTGAGGTGATTTCCCCACACTCAAAGTCCCACAATAAGAGCTACAACGGTAATATTTGTGTAAACTCTTCAGAATTGTGTTCTATGGGTGTCACTGAGTAGACTGACTCCATTTCATGGATCCACAATCCATAGGTAAGGCTGTGTGTACAGTGCAATATGAATGTTCAATACATATAATAGGCTTGACTAGTGAGGTGATTTCCCCACACTCAAAGTCCCACAATAAGAGCTACAACGGTAATATTTGTGTAAACTCTTCAGAATTGTGTTCTGAAGACATTAACATGATCATCTTCCTCCCACATACCTCTGGTAGGTCTCCATCTCCTCAGTGTCCATTGACAATGACCTATAAAAAAAACATAATATTAGCAGGGATGTGCATCTTTCCATTTCAAGACGATTGGATACTTTTCTAGATACATGGGTCCCGATACAGGAACAATACATTTTAGTGCGATGTGGTTTTATTTGAGAATGAATTGATGTGATTCGATGCACTAACATTTATTTCAGAAACATTACTTTTCCATTCAAAATTAAATATGCTGCAGATGAAACTCATGATCTGGGTCTTTGTCTGAGCTGATTGTGTATATACTGTGTGTAAATGATATATATATATATCTATGGTGTATGTACTGTGTGTGAATGATGCATGTCTATGGTGTATACTATGTAATAGGCACCTGATGTGCACCATTGGGGAAACTAGGCACATACCACCCCACTACAAGATTGGGGGGCAATGTAGCCTAACGTTATGAAATCACGATCACCCACTAATTCACTTGTCATTTTTGCAGATTAAGTGTTTGTCATGTATCAATATTTATCGTTTACAAATTAGCTATGATATAGCCAATTAATATAGAGCACTACTTTGGATTTCACCCCCAAATAGTCGAATAGTTTTGACCGTTTGGAAGTTTAGTGATCTTTTATCCTCACACTTTAGCCATGCAGTGGGCGACGAAAAAGTGATTCCTCGTTATGACATTATCAACTTTACCCTGTAAATCTAAAAATGACTATACATTGATTGTTTAAAGCAAAACTACCAAAATGATTCTGAAAGTGAACAATCGAAAACAATATATTGGAAACCGTGTTCAGCAGATATAGCCAGATGAGAGCTTCGTCTCCGGTAGCTTACAATTTTCAACTGCGCATTGATAACAATAACCTAGCTAGGAAGTTACATAAAGTGTCACTCAAATATTAAAGCCTCACATCGTGCAAGCCATTTGAATGCAGATGAGATTTGAGTGAATCGGCGATTCGTAACATTTTAATCTATTTTCTGGCCAATGTATGCTACATTTGGATCGGCGGTTTAGGGTCCGCGGACAGATGCAGTATCTCAAACGTTTGAATCGGGGACGGATGCGCGTCGCTGAATCATTACATCCCAATACCTTACTATTGATTTAGCCAGCAGATCTGTCCTGCTTGCTTAAAACTGCACTAGGGTTGTACCGGCTTTCTTTGTAGATTAAGACACAGAAGAGGCTGGAAAACGTACCTCAATCCAGGATTAAGAAATGTGTTGTACTCAGAATTGTGCCATTAACTGTTACAACGAGAATATTTAATGACTTCTATTTTTTAAGTAAACTACAGTTTACGTCCTTATGCTAGCTAGCAGTAGCCACGGCAGCCATTAAGGAATGGCACCTGGTGTTGAACAACAAAGGAGCCAAAACGGCTGATGTGGCTTCTACCTAGAATGAGGACAAAGCGGTTAGTTTTCCAGGAAAAACTAGCAGTCATTCAATCTTCCTAGTGACACAGTTGGGATAAATGGGAAAATGTGGAGTACAACATTTCTCATCCCTGGATTGATGCATGTTTTCTGAGCCATACTCAGTTGTGCCAGGTTAGCAGTGTTTTAGTTAAGCTACACAGGAAGCCTGTCTGACCATAGTGCAGCTGTAAACAAGTGGGTCGGACATGCTGGCGAATAGGTGGGTTGGCCAGCTTTACAGTGCTATCCGGATATTTGACTGAATGTGACTATAGTGTAAGAAAGATGATTTAGCTATAGCTAACGTTGTTAGCTACTGACTTCGCCTCTTCCTCCCTGGTTAACGTATATAGCTAGCCTAGCAGCTAAAATGTACGTTACAAACCATTTGGCCGTACTGAATTATTCAATACTTAAGTTAAACCAAAAATCTAGTAACTAACAAAAAGAAATGTTTTCTAGTAATAACTAACAAGTTAGCAACATTATTTCTAGTGAGGGTGAACCTCTCCAGCTAGCTAACATTGCATTGGACAGGATGCTAAACATGCAGTAGTCAGCATTCAGCAGGCTTTTCTCTTTAGAAACTTACTTCTCCAATTTCTCCGACATCTTCGCAATTTGGTGTTCCTCTTTGTGTTTTGAGTTGTTCATTGTCTTGCCCGTTCGTTTTGTTTGGATTATTTCATTTGTGTTGCATTGGGACTCGCCTGTGCTTCGCTTTGACTGCGCAATGCCAACGAAACTCCCCGCCACATATTTCAAACGAATCGTATGTTTCGATTTTGCACATGCGCGGTGTATTATCAAATGGAAAATATTTTAAGTGGGAGGAACCAGTCAATGTAAAGGAATTTATCTATGAAAAATCACAGTCAAAAGGTAGGTTTCCATCCAGTTGGCGAATAATTTTCATGCGAATATTCTAGAAACTGCATATAGAAAATATGCCAATATTCCCATCAGTGGTGTTTCCACCAAATAAAAACCAGTGCCTGATGACGTAGTGCACACAACATAAAAATGTTCGCTTACATTTTCATTTACCAAATACAAATCTAAAGTTCAACGTGTTTCCATAGCATTTTCAACTCTACTGATAGTTTTGTCACAAAAACTGTTGCGTTAAATAGCAGTGGAGCCTACTCTGGTCTTGGCATGTGAGCTCTAGCCAACAACTCGCAGATACAGTGCTGGTATGGCAATGCTAGTGGGCTAGTCTACATGATCAGATTATTATGGATAAGAGCGATACTATTTTTATTTGTCAAACGGCCGTCAAGCATCGATCATCATGTCACTAGAATAAGACCCTAGATATTTATTGGAAAGCAACATCAAGCTCATCACTGTGCACTTTACCACCCTGTGAAATTCATCAAAATGTATTTCATCCAGTCGTGGGAAAATTACTCAATTGTTGTACTTGAGTAAAAGTAAAGATACCTTAATAGAAAATTACTCAAGTAAAAGTGAAAGTCACCCAGTAAAATCCAGTGGTGGAAAAAGTACCCAATTGTCATACTTGAGTAAAAGTCAAAAAGTATTTGGTTTTAAATATACCTAAGTATCAAAAGTAAATGTAATTGCTAAAATATACTTAAGTATCAAAAGTAAAAATTATTTCAAATTACTTATATTAAGTAAACCAGACGGCATAATGTTTATGCATTTTTAATTTACTGATAGCCAGGGGGGGGGGCACTCATTTACAAATTAAGCATTTGTGCTTAGTGAGTCCACCAGATCAGAGGCAGTAGGGATAACCAGGGTTGTTCTCTTGATAAATATGTTAATATGAAAAATATTAGAAAAATGTATTTCCAGGCAGACTACCAAGTGTTATTTCCTCACGTGTTTCGCACGCTGGTTGCCAGGCAAGCTCACTCATTCCACCAGTGGTTTAGTGGTGCCTGGAGAAGTGGGTATACTCACATTTTTCAAAAAAATAAATCTAAATGCTCTGCCCCGCTAAGGAAAGACGCCCTGTGTGGAAAATTATATGAGAAACACACTCTGCATTAACTAAAATGACAAATCCCATATTGGTCTTTCATAATCAGGCCAACCCAAGCTGTACTGTGCAAGTAGGCTAAAAGCCAGTTTATGCTTGATCCGAAAATGTGGTTGGAGGCGTGGATAGCCATAGCACCGTAAATGCTGCACGGCCAACGCAAATCAAATCAAATGTATTTATAAAGCCCTTCTTACATCAGCTGATGTCACAGAGTGCTGTACAGAAACCCAGCCTAAACCCCAAACAGCAAGCAATGCAGGTGTAAAAGCACGGTAGTTAGGAAAAATTCCCAAGAAAGGCCAAAACCTAGGAAGAAACCTAGAGAGGAACCAGGCTGTGAGGGGTGGCCAGTCCTCTTCTGGCTGTGCCGGGTGCCGATTATAACAGAACATGGACAAGATTTTAAAATATTCATAAAACAGGCAGAACAGTTGAAACTGGAGAAGCAGCACGGCCAGGGGACATCAAGGAGTCATCAGGCCAGGTAGGCCTTAAAGAATGGTCCTAATGCTCAGGTCCTCCGAGAGAGAGAGAGAGAGAGAGAGAGAGAGAGAGAGAGAGAGAGAGAGAGAGAGAGAGAGAGATAATTAGAGAGAGCATACTTAAATTCACACAGGACACCGGATAAGAGAGGAGAAATACTTCAGATATAACAGACGGACCCTAGCCCCCCGACACATAAACTACTGCAGCATAAATACTGGAGGCTGAGACAGGAGGGGTCGAGAGACATTGTGGCCCCGTCCTACCCCCGGACAGTGCCAAACAGGCAGGATATAACCCCACCCACTCTGCCGAAGTACAGCCCCCACACCACTAGAGGGATATCTCCAACCACCAATTTACCATCCTGAGACAAGGCCGAGTATAGCCCACAAGCTCTCAGCCACGGCACAACCCAAGGGGGCAACCCGGACAGGAAGATCACGTCAGTGACTCAAACCACTCAAGTGACGCCCCCCCCCAGGGACGGCAGGGAAGAGCACCAGTAAGCCAGTGACTCAGCCCCTGTAATAGGGTTAGAGGCAGACGTCAGATTGACCATGCAAGGGCCTTTAATAGTAGGCCTACCATTGAAACAGGTTTCTGATTTTCAGTCTCAAAGTCACACTTTTTTTAACAGAAACCCACAAAATGGTGTGTTCTAAGTCCATAACAATGCTTAAACCACACGAGGAGACCACTTTTGAAAGTAGTTTCCTTTAATTGAAGTTTGCAGGCACCTAGCACTGTTGTTTGGTTATCAGTGTTTCTGTAGCACATGAGTTGGAGTTTGCAAAATAAATGGCTACTGGATTGATGCAAATAATTATGATATCATTCTGACAGGTAGGGATAGGCTGCTTTGTAGCTACTGTAGTTAACATTTAACAGAGAAGGTTTTTGGGAAAGCCTTTCCATCTACCAGAAGATGGTTAGGCCTACCATTAACATAGCTATATATTTTTATATTCCTTAATTTTTTGAAACCTGGACATTTTACTTCATATTATGAGGCATGTCTTTCCTTACTTGAAAGTAGCCTTTAGCCAAAATCTCACCATAGAAGCAATAATTTTTTATAAAGACTTACTCATATGTTTTCTCCTGTTCTATTGATTTTCTTTCAACTTTCTTTCATTGTCTAACAGCCAAAAGCATTATCGTAGTCATATTCGCAACCCATGATAGTTGTTGCATATTTAAATCTCCCCTCTTTCTAAATTTCTAACGGATATTTCCATCTCTGTCCATTAAACCGCTCGCATGTGCCGTGCACATTTTAAGTCAGCTTTTTCCCACAAATTGCATTTTGGAACGTTCACTCGAAGGCCTACCGGCGCCGGTACTGCGCCTAATAGTTAATAAAAATTACAAGCTAAACATTCGGATCTGTTCCATCAGCCTTATTAATTGAAACGACGTATACCTCCACTACACTACTTTGGTATGTATCAGTGGGTATTAAGAAGTGAGTATACGCAATGCCCACGGAAAAATATGAACTGCCTATACCCTCACTACACCACTGCATTCCACCCACACTGCCACTCAGCCAGGCAGGTACAAATTGACTGATTAGGCTCCGCCAATAATCACATATCGATAGTTATAATGCCGGGCAAATATATTTTTTGTTTATTTTATATACAGTATATTAAAAAAAATTGCCGGACAAAGATTCAATACTGTCTGGCAGATGATTGATGTTTATGAATGGTTTTACCAGACCCATCCTGCGATGTAGTGGAGGGTAAACGCTGTTTACCCACCTTTTTATTTGTGAAATGGCGTTTACTCGCCTTTTTGTTTTGTTAATTATCGTTTAGACAGTTATTGTTGCGTACCCAGCGTTATTCAACACACTGCAGGCTTCTTGATCTGAGTTCTAATCGCGCCTACCTCTGCGAACGAGTGGAATCATGAATGATTCATGTGTGCTCGTTATGTTCGCCTGTTACAGCGGATTTGCCTGGGAAACACTGGGAAACTCCGACCACGACATAGGCGGAGAGGTGAAACATTTTAGAGTCAACTAAGGGCCTTTTACACTGTCCGAATTTACTTTCATGTCATTATGTGTTGGGACAGACTGTGGGACCTAAAATGTTTTGAAATATAAAGACAATTTAATAATATTACCATGTACACTGAACAAAAATATAAACAATGTTTATTTTTTTACTGAGTTACAGTTCATAAAGGAAATCAGTCAACATCATCAGTACTGACATACCACTCATGTATGTAGTGAAACGTGTGAAACATTGACTATAACTTGTAAGGTATTGATGAATATAAACTCAGCAAAAAAAGAAACGTCCTCTCACTGTCAACTGCATTTATTTTCAGCAAACTTAACATGTGTAAATATTTGTATGAACATAACAAGATTCAACAACTGAGACATAAACTGAACAAGTTCCACAGACATGTGACTAACAGAAATGGAATAATGTGTCCCTGAACAAAGGGGGGGTCAAAAAAGTAACAGTCAGTATCTGGTGTGGCAACTAGCTGCATTAAGTACAGCAGTGCATCTCCTCCTCGTGGACTGCCAGTTCTTGCTGTGAGATGTTACCCCACTCTTCCACCAAGGAACCTGCAAGCTCCCGGACATTTCTGAGGGGAATGGCCCTAGCCCTCACCCTCAGATCCAACAGGTCCCAGACGTGCACAATGGGATTGAGATCCGGGCTCTTCGCTGGTCATGGCAGAACACTAACATTCCTGTCTTGCAGGAAATCAAGCACAGAACGAGCAGTATGGCTGGTGGCATTGTCATGCTGGAGGATGATGTCAGGATGAGCCTGCAGGAAGGGTACCACATGAGGGAGGAGGTCTTCACTGTAACGCACAGCCTTGAGATTGCCTGCAATGACAGGCTCAGTCCGATGATGCTGTGACACACCGCCCCAGACCATGACGGACCCTCCACCTCCAAATCGATCCCGCTCCAGAGTACAGGCCTCGTGTAACGCTCATTCTTTCGACGATAAACCCGAATCCGACCATCACACCTGGTGAGACAAAACCGTGACTCGTCAGTGAAGAGCACTTTTTGCCAGTCCTGTCTGGTCCAGCGACGGTGGGTTTGGACCTACAAGCCCTCAGTCCAGCCTCTACAAGCCCTCAGTCCAGGACAGTCTGAGCACTGATGGAGGGATTATGCGTTCCTGGTGTAACTCGGGCAGTTGTTGTTGCCATCCTGTACCTGTCCAGCAGGTGTGATGTTCGGATGTACCAATCCTGTGCAGGTGTTGTTACACGTGGTCTGCCACACTTCGTCTCCCTGTAGCGCTGTCTTAGGCGTCTCACAGTACAGACATTGCAATTGATTTCCCTGGCCACATCTGCAGTCCTCATGACTTGCAGCATGCCTAAGGCACGTTCACGCAGATGAGTAGGGACTCTAGGCATCTTTCTTTTGGTGTTTTTCAGAGTCAGTAGAAAGGCCTCTTTAGTATCCTAAGTTTAGTGTCTTAACAACCGTTCCACAGGTGCATGTTCATTAATTGTTAATGGTTCATTGAACAAGCATGGGAAACAGTGTTTAAACCCTTCACAATGAAGATATGTGAAGTTATTTGGATTTTTACGAATTATCTTTGAAAAACAGGGTCCTGAAAAAGGGACGTTTCTTTTTTTTGCTGAGTTTAGAATTCGTTTTTTTTATTCTCATGAGTTTGTGGCGATATACTACCATCTGGTGGCGACTAGAAACAATTGCATTATAGGAACGATAGTTTTACAAATGTATGGTCCTTGAAAATATATATTAGTGCTTGAACAAGTACTTGAAGGTCCTTGAATTTGATTGCGAACCCTGGATTTTGTGCATAATTATTTTTACCGACACAAAAAGATCCCACCGTGTCGAACGAACTAATTATCCGTCGGCATTTATACAATTGTAATGAAACGTTCTGTTTCCATCACAGCTGTCGTGATTTAAAAAAATACGATATGACTTTACTCGCATAAAAGCTGTGGATGGAAACGTGGTTAGTGACCCACTCAACAAGAAATGTAACAAACATTTGACAAAGTCTTTGTTACACAATCCGCCTCTTGGCTAACATCGGAGACGATACTTCCCATATAGGTCTTAATTATTGTACTTCCAGGAATCGCTGGCTAATCTAGCCAACTGCTTATTGGTAAAAACGATGATTTGACTTTGGAACATCTGGCCAGCTATCCCAACTAACCGCGAGATGACGCTGTTATTTATTGTTATTGTATGGCATTGATTTCTCTCTCTCTCTCTCTCTCTCTCTCTCTCTCTCTCTCTCTCTCTCTCTCTCTCTCTCTCTCACACACACCCTCTTTCTCATTACACTACCATCATTTCCTAAATTAGACAGAGAAGAATGTTCTCACCTCTCTCATGTCCCTCACCAGAGAAGAGGGAAGAAGACTATTAAGGTTGGTGAGTCTAAACTTCACTATTGCAAAGGAAAATTACTTTTTGGGGGATATATTATCACTCCAGTACATTGATATTACTGAGCATTTGTCATTGCATCGTCAACATCTTATGTACAAAGGTAGCAGTTCAGCAGAGTTACAAGAGTCTAAGAGCTACAGGTAAGGTCACAGATTGCCCCTCGCTGCTATGCTTTACTTGCCTGCTGTGTTCGCAGATCTGCTTCTATAATAATCAGATATTTTCTGATGAAAATTGACTGTAATGAATACACTTTCAAAAACGAGTGGTATTCTTCATAGAATTTAAATTTGTTATATTCCTTATAATATACTGTAGAATATACAGAAGAAGAGCAGAAGATACAGTTCAAAATGTAAATTATTATACCTTACTCCTATGCCTGTGGTCCTGTGCCATGACATGAATTAGGAGTCATGGAGAAGCTGCTGTAAATGTCAAAGAAAGGCTGTTTGTTCAGGGTTATTGCAGTTTCATGAGGAAGATTAGTCTCTCTGATGCCAGTTTCTTAAGTCAACTTCCTGTATATAGCTGCTGTGATGAGAGGGCCATTGTCACAGGCATGGGTCTCACCATCCCAAGCAGGTGGCCAGATTGCAGTACCCATTTCTTACTCGAACCCCGTTAGTTTATCTATTTGAACTATTCTCAGACTTTGGGAATAATTGAGTTATTGTATAAAGTTACTGTATTTACTTTCTTACCAGCAGTTGTGAGGTTACTACAATTGTTCATAGTTCTGACTTTATGTTTGATTATTTTGTCAGAGTCAACATGCAGGGGTAATACGTGTCATACAGCTATTGTCTTTCATAAAATGTAAACAATCGACTTTAGCTGACATGTTATGTATGTAATACGGTTTATTCAGTATCGTCAGGTAAACCTGTCCGGGCACATTTTTTCATTGGGACCTGTGACGCAACATAACAGGGAAACGATTCCTTTACTGTAATCCTTTGGCTTCAGTTGTTTGTCTCCACCTCTTTATCACAGCTAACCTGTATAGCTGTTCTGGAGTTAAGAGAGGCCAGACACAGATGTCATGGCAGGCAATGTAAGTTATACTGTACATCTGTATGTGTGGGTGTGTATGTACTACTTGTATGTACTACCTTTTCTTGTGTGTGATTACAGATGTTTAGAGTGATTGGGTGTTGGGTGTTTCTGTTAGCGATTGTACACATGCCAGAGTTATTTTTGTACACAAGTTATTAAAGTGTGAAGGATGATATTTTGATCCATTGTTTGCATTTTGTATTTTGCACCATAGGAGGATGCATTGCGGGCCATGCAGAACTGTTTCCACAGTCAGTTTAGTGTGAATGAGGCTGAGTATGAGGACATTAAGAAAAACAGGTGTGTTTCTGTTGAACTGTTTTACATGGGAGTTTGTGTGTGAAGTCTTCGTCTACATGTTTTGGTTATTGCAAACATGATGAGATAAGGGGAACATTCATGTCCTTGCTGCTTATGTGGGTGTCTAATTTCTCAGGAGAACATCGTCTGTTGATGAAGACAGTATCTATCTTGGCTGCACACTGTCACGATCATTCAACCCTGAAAACTCTGATTTTCACCACTCTCCTGTTATCAAGATGGGCTGGCTGCACAAGACCCCGCCTCAGGGGTAAGAGAGAGGGGTGTGTGTGTGCGTGTGTGCTTGTACATGCATGCGTGTATTTGTGTGTTGGTTCATGCATGTGTGCGTGTATGCATGAGAGTGTAAGTAATCTCTGTTTTATCTGCAGGACCCTTGTTTTCCAGAAGCGTTGGGTGATGTTGGATGCACAGTACCTTCAATACTTTCAAAATGAGAAGGTCCAGACGTCTTCCATAGAGCCACACATAGGTTCACAGATCCCACTGTCTACTGTGTAATACCTTACTTATTATACCCTCTCCCCCTCTTCCTCTCTCCTTTCCTCAGGAGGTCTACTCAAAGCGGATCATAGCCATACCGTCTGTCACTGAAGTGCTTAATGTTGGAGGGCAGAGGTTTGAGGTGGTGACAAGGAACAGGACTTTCTTGTTCCGTGCTGAGAACAACAGTAGGTGTTCAGCCTAAAATAACAATGGTCACAATGAGGAAATATAAGTATTTTGTGGGCGTTATTGATGTAAAGTCTACACCAGCTGTATTCGGGGCATGTGATAAATACAATTTGATTTGATGTGTGTGTGTGTTTTCAGCCGTCAGGGAGGAATGGGTGTCAGTACTGAAAGAGACTATTCAGCAGCGTTGTAACAGCATGGAGATGTCCCTTATGAACATCAGGGATGCTAGTGGACAGCGTGATAGTGGAGTCTCTCTCATTAGTAAGCAAGGATACCTGGAGATGAATGGACTGCGCTCCAAGCTCTATGTAGTCATCTGTGCCGACAGGGTCTTCCTCTATAGGAACGCTGAGGTGTGTATCCGTGGTGCATGTGTGCATGCATTTCTTCTGAAATATATTTTTTTAAACGTGCATGAAAGTCCTTTATGTATTCTTAAAGGTGACAGGCAAAGGTCTCCATACAAGTCATAACACTTAATAATAATGCTAATTTAGGCTTAATTAAATTAGCCTCAACAACATTTTTGTTTATCACTACATTTTGGCTGTCATTTCTACTTTCTGGTGAAGATGTCATTTTCTGTCTGTACAATTCAAGGATGACATAGCTACAGATATGGCTTTTATGAGTAATTTTCTCGATCAGAAATTAAACAAATTATACTGTGAGGAGACACTTGTATATTTTGGGAATAAACATTGATATCAATAATGATTACTCATGCAGATAAGGATGTAGATGATCTAGCTATAGCCAGTCAGTGAATTCCCAATGTATGTGATGAGGCTGCCATTCAAACAGCTAAGACTAGCTACATTTTTGAGTTGATAAGAAATAAAAAACCTGTGATGTTCATATCATCAGGAGCACAGCCAGGGTGTTGGCATCACCTCCATTGAGATGAATTTGTGTACTGTGAAGGGCACAGACAAACGGTCCTTCATCCTCACCACCTTCTACAGGACATTCAGGTGAGTGAGACTGACCTATGACCCTTTAATGACATCCCACAGTGAAACCCCTGTGACCTCTGTTCTGTGTGGTTAGTTTTGTGGCCGAGTCGTGGCAGCAGAGGGAGCAGTGGGTTGAAGCCCTGCAGGCCTGTGTCAGTCGCTCTCTGTCCAGCAACGCGGTGGCCCAGAAGATCTGGTCTGAGGAGGCCAACCAGCACTGTGCAGATTGTGGCGCCCCCCACCCAGACTGGGCCTCTGTCAACCTGTGTGTGGTCCTCTGCAAATGCTGTGCAGGTACAGAACCATTTCCAGAGGTCAGTCCAGACTCGGAAACTAATGGATCAAGACTCAAGAGCTTTGATTAGATTCTATAATGATCATATTCAAATATGTCAGGTTAATATTTTTTTTATCACATTGGTATGTTAGATAACAGTGCCTGGTAGAGGATATTGAAATTGAACTCTTTAATTCATTTCTCTGTGGTTTAGGGGTGCACAGGGGTCTGGGCCAGAGTGTGTCCAAAGTCCGCAGTCTGAAGATGGATGAAAAGGAGTGGACTGAAAATCAGGTAGGTACAGTTTCTCATTTGTATTCTATTGTATTATTACATGGATTAGTAACATTGAATTCTTACCACCCATATGACTGGCTTCCTCTGTTTATGTTCCTCACACTATGCTTTCTATCTTATTTGTATAATTATATTATATTATATGTTGTCTTTGAAAATAAGATCTTGTCATTGTTCACCCTGTTAATAAAATGACTAGTCTTTCAGGTCAAGGTACTAATGTCACTCCCTGTTCATCAGCTGTTCCTGTTGCTAGGTAACGACAAAGTAAACCTTTTCTGGGCAGCTAACATTCCACCAAGTGAGATGCTCTGTCCATCAAGTGACAGTGAGGAGCGCCAGCGCTTTGTTACTGCCAAGTACTGCCAGGGGAAATATCGCCGCTACCATGCACTGTTTGGCCAACAGGAAGCCCTCAACAAAGTGAGGCACTCAGATCTTCTCTAATTTGCCCTCTCTCTCTCCATCTGTTGCTCTCAAAAGTACAGACTTGTCTTCTCTGCTCCCTGATTCTCTCTCTACCTCCCCCTCTCTATCCCGCTCGCTTCCCCCTTTCTCTCCCCTCTCTGTCCTTCTCCCTATATCTCAGGCTCTGTGCAACACCATTCAGACAGGTAATGTATTGGAGACTCTGTCGCTGGTGTTCTGTGGAGCAGATGTGAACTGTTATACAGGTGATCCAGAGCTGCCCAGCCCTGTGTCCATTGCCCAGCACTATGGACAGACACTTCAGGTGGAGTTCCTCAATCACAACCACAACACAGGTAGGAGCAATGAAACCAGCCTCATTCATCAAATTCTCTGTAATCCATGACTGCAATGTTACATCAATCACATACTTTCATTGTTCAGTAGAGGTGACATCATCAGTATTATATGTTTTTCCTCTCTCCAGAGCTGCCAGGGTCAAGGGCTGGAGATCACACAATCTTAGAGGCTGCTCTCCCTATCTCACACACGGGTTATCTGTTCAAGACTGCCTCCTCAACACGAGCAGTTACAGAGCGCAAATCAAAAGGAGGTGGGTCATTCTTGATATTCTGTTTGTAAACTACATTTTTAGTGAATTGTTTGGACATGCTTTAGATCTGAATTTCAGATGAACTAGTGAGCAACTTGCAAATTTCCAACCTGATATTTCTTTTTGGTAAGTGACATTGTTTTAATGTAAATTCAGTTAGCGTAAGCTAATTGTAGCATTTTGAAACATGTAGATTTTAGTCGTCGCTGGTGCTCTCTGAACCAAGGTAACTTCAGCTACTATGAGAGTGAGAAGAGCTCCAGCCAGAGTGGACAGATGAAGATGAGTGATGTCCTTTGTCTGGTGGTCAATCCCCAAGGGAAACATGGGTAAGACAACATGATGGATAGTGTATAAATCCAAAACAGTGTGAGCTTCAGAAGAATGTTTATATTTGTAAAGTATATATTCTATTTGTGTTTCTTGCTGAGTCAGTTATGGTCATTCCTTTGAGCTGTACCATGACTCTGGGAGAGTCTACCTGTTTGGAGAGGATTCCCCTGACACGGTGAGGGAGTGGATCAAGGCCATCGGCAAGGTAACCACAACTCTTTAAAACTAGATTTCAATTAGTATTATGATAGATTGGTAATTGGTAGTTTTGCTAGTGTATAGCTACTGCCTTGTCTTGTTGTGTGTCAGGCCCTGGTCCCCCCTGTAGCGGAGGACCTGGTGGGCTGGTCCTTTGAGCGGGTGGGCCGGCTGCGCTACACTACGGGCCAGAGCTTCCATTGCCCTTTCCTGGGCTGGTTCTCCCTGGGGGGCTCCAGACTGCTCCTCCTCCACGGAGAAGACCAAGTGGATAACATCGACCTGAGAAAACTACAGGAGCTCTGTGAGTCATACCTGAACCTGGCACAGTGGGGCATACGGTGCATTCAGAAAGCATTCAGACTCCTTGACTTTTTCCACATTTTGTTACGTTACAGCCTTATTCTAAAATGGATTGAATCGTTTTTTCACCTAATCAATCTACACACAATACCCCATAATGACAAAGCAAAAACTGTTTTTTAGACATTTTTGAAACATCACATTTATGTACAGTACCAGTCAGAGGTTTGGACAGTTGTACTATTTTCTACATTGAAGAATAATAGTTAAGACATCAAAACTATGAAATAACACATATGGAATCATGTAGTAACCAAAAAAGTGTTAAACAAATCAAAATATATTTTATATTTGAGATTCTTCAAAGTAGACACCCTTTGCCTGGATGACAGCTTTGCACACTCTTGGCATTCTCTCAACCAGCTTCATGAGGTAGTCACCTGGAATACATTTCAATTAACAGGTGTGCCTTGTTAAAAATTAATTTGTGAAATTTCTTTCCTTCCTAATGTGTTTGAGCCAATCAGTTGTGTTGTGACAAGGTATGGGTGGTATAAGAAGATAGCCCTATTTGGTAAAAGACCAAGTCCATATTATGGCAAGAACAGCTCAAGTAAGCAAAGAGAAACGACAGTCAATCATTACTTTAAGACATTAAGGTCAGTCATTACGGAAAATGTCAAGAACTTTGAACTTTTAAAGTTTCTTCAAGTGCAGTCACAAAAACCATCAAGCGCTATGATGAAACTGGCTCTCATGAGGACCGCCACAGGAGAGGAAGACACAGAGTTACCTCTGCTGCAGAGGATAAGTTCATTAGAGTTACCAGCCTCAGAAATTGCACCCCAAATAAATGCTTCACAGAGTTCAAGTAACAGACACCAACTGTTCAGAGGAGACTGCGTGAATCAGGCCTTCATGGGCGAATTTCTGTAAAGAAAGAACTACTAAAGTACACCAATAAGAAGAAGAGACTTGCTTGGGCCAAAGAACACGAGCAATAGACATTAGACTGGTGGAAATCTGTCCTTTGGTCTGATGAGTCCAAATTTGCGATTTTTGTTTCCAACCTCCGTATCTTTGTGAGACGCAGAGTAGGTGAACGGATGATCTCCACATGTGGTTCCCACTGTGAAGCATGGAGGAGGAGGTGTGATGGTGTGGGGGTGCTTTGCTGGTGACACTGTCTGTGATTTATTTAGAATTCAAGGCACACTTAACCAGCATGGCTACCACAACATTCTGCAGCGATGTGCCATCCCATCTGGTTTACACTTAGTGGGACTATCATTTATTTTTCAACAGGATAACACACCTCCAATCTGTGTAAGGGCTATTTGACCAAGAAGGAGAGTGATGGCCTCCACATTCACCCAACCTCAACCCAATTGAGATGGTTTGGGATGAGCTGGACCGCAGAGGGAAGGAAAAGTAGCCAACAAGTGCTCAGCATATGTGGGAACTCTTTCAAGACTGTTGGAAAAGCATTCCAGGTGAAGCTGGTTGAGAGAATGCCAAGAGTGTGCAAAGGGTGGCTACTTTGAAGAATCTAAAATCTATATTTCTTTTGGTTGACTTTTTTGGTTACTACATGATTCCATATGTGTTATTTCATAGTTTTGATGTCTTCGCTATTATTTTACAATCCAGAAAAAAATTAAGAAAAACCCTTGAATGAGTAGGTTTGTCCAAACTTTTGACTGGTACTGTAAGTATTCAAACCCTTTACTCAGTACTTTGCTGAAGCACCTTTGGCAGCGATTACAGCCTTGAGTCTTTTTGGGTATCACGCTACAAGCTTGGCACACCTGTAATTGGTGAGTTTCTCCCATTCTTCTTTGCAGATCCTCTCAAGCTCTTTTCAGGTCTCTCCTGAGAAGTTTGATCGGGTTCAAGTCCGGGCTCTGGCGCGGTCACTCTAGGACATTCAGAGTCTTGTCCTGAAGCCACTTCTGTGTTGTCTTGGCTGTGTGCTTAGGGTTGTTGTCCTGTTGGAAGGTGAACCTTTGCTCCAGTCTGAGGTCCTGAGCACTCTGGAGCAGGTTTTCATCAAGGATCTCTCTGTACTTTGCTCCATTCATCTTTTCCTCGATCCTGACTAATCTCCCAGTCCCTACTGCTGAAAAACATCCCCACAGCATGATGCTGCCACCACCATACTTCACCGTAGGGATGGTGCCAGGTTTCTTCCAGACGTGACACTTGGCATTCAGGCCAAATCATTTAATATTGGTATCATCAGACCAGAGAACGTTGTTTCTCATGGTCTGAGAATGTTTAGGTGCCTTTTGGCAAACTCCAAGCGGTCTGTCATGTGCCTTTTACTGAGGGGTGGCTTCCGTCTGGCCACTCTACCATAAAGGCCTGATTGATGGAGTGCTGCAGAGATGGTTGTCCTTCTGGAAGGTTTTCCCATCTCCACAGATTAAGCGCCAGCACTTTGTTACCATCGATTTCTTGGTCACCTCCCTGACCAAAGCCCTTTGTCCCCGATTGCTCAGTTTGGCCCGGGCGGCCAGCTCTAGGAAGAGTCTTGGTGGTTCCAAACTTCATCCATTTAAGAATAATGGAGGCCACTGTGTTCTTGGGGACCTTCAAAGTTTCAGAAATGTGTTGGTACCCTTCCCCAGATCTGTGCCTTGACACAATCCTGTCTCAGAGCTCTACGGACAATTCCTTCAACCTCCTTGCTTGGTTTTTGCTCTGAGATGCACTGTCAACTGTGGGACCTTATATAGACAGGTGTGTGCCTTTCCAAATCATATCCAATCCATTTAATTTACCACAGGTGGACTTTTATCAAGTTGTAGAAACATTTCAAGGATGATCAATGGAAACCGGATGCATCTGAGCTCAATTTAAAAAAAAACATTTGCAAAGATTTTAAATGGTTTTCGCTTTGTCATTTTGGGTTATTGTGTGTAGATTGAGGGAAAAACATTTATTTAACACATTTTCGAATAAGGCTGTAACGTAAGAAAATGTGGAAAAAGTCAAGGGGTCTGAATACCTTCCCTAACTGTAGGTTAAGGAAGTTCTGCAGAGGGAGAAGTGTTTTTATTTTGGTGGACAAAGAATGTTAGTGACATATTAATAAACTTTTTAATAGAGGTACATTGGTTGACAATTGATGTAGACAGTGTGTGATGTGATGTGCTGTCCCAGCCGTGGAGCAAGAAGCTGCTGCTGTGGTGCTGGTGGACAGAGGCCGGAGGCTGCGTGTGGAGGGGGACAGGAGGCCTGACTTCCAGGGCTGGCTGAGTGGCATACAGCAGGGCTTAGGGAGAGGAGACGGCCCCCTGGACCAGCAGCAGCTTACTGAGACAGACGTCCCTGTCATCGTGGACCGCTGCATTAGCTACATCACACAGAATGGTAATTGGACCTAGCATGGCATCGGTTGGGACGGATACCTAACAAAAGATGTGCTATTACCAGCTCCATTATTGGATTCTATCGGTGTCTATGTAAGCCTGTGTTAATGATATAGTGGTTATGTGTTTGTTTATGGGGGTTTTTCCTACCCCTTTCCAGGTTTGAAGTCAGAGGGCATCTATCGGAGGTGTGGTGTGAACTCTAAGATCGCCGCCCTGCTGCTCTCTTTCCGCCATGACGCCCGGCAGGTCCGTCTGAGTGAAGGGGAGCGCCAGGTGGATAATGTGGCCAACGTCCTGAAGAGGTTCATCAGGGAAGTGGGAGAGGGGGTTTTCAATGGCCATCGGGCCTCTCTGCCATGGCTCCATACCACTAGTGAGTCTGGCCTACCCTCATTCTAATACTGGTGGACCACAATGTACACGCCACTGCTTTTCACTGCTCGTCTTGGTAGTCGTATCATTGGTAGCCCCATGATAAGGAATTTTGTGCTGTAATGTGTAGGTGTTTTTCTTTTTTGTCCACCAGCTGTCAGTGAGATGAGAGAGAGAGTGTCCCAGTACCAGGCCCTCCTCCACAGCCTCCCCCCAGTCAACAGAGCCACTCTGGGGGCTGTCATCAACCACCTCTACTGGTTAGCCTCAACTCTCCAACTCTGTCCGCCTGTCCTCTCTCCTCTCTTTTTCTTCCCTCCATTCTGGTTTGTCTTACTCTTTTCCTCTGAACCTGATGAGAATATGAGTTTACATTTGGGACAGTTATGTTTTCTTGACCTGTATGTAGAATTGTTATTGTTTATTATTAGATAATTGACTACTTTGTCTTAAAAAATGCAAGGCATGCATCGCTGTTGAGAAATCTCTTTGTTCCCAAAGCGTCCAGTGCTTTGCAGATGAGAATCAGATGAACATGCACAACCTGGCCATTGTGTTTGGTCCTACGCTCTTCCAGACGGACGGCACTGATAACAGCGCAGGACAGGTGGTAGAGGAGCTCATCCAGAACTACCAGGACATCTTCAATGTGAGTGGGTCTGTCTCACACTGATTTATAGAAGATAAAGGGAGGGAAATGTATTGTGTTGTCACAAGAAGCTAAATTATATGTTCTGATCAAATGGATGGATGTGTCTGTCTGTCTGTCTGTGTGGCAGGTGAATGCTGAGCAGCTTCAGAGGCAGCTGGACATGATCTCTCAGGTCATCAAAGCACAGGAAGAACACACTGAGGAGGTGAGCACACACCTATGACATGATGATATTTTCAGAACCCCTTGCAGCAGTTGTTTCCCACCCAACTGAAATGATTAAATCCTTCCGTGACCTGTCTATTCGCTGGACTGAGGATGGCTGTTGGCCTGATGTGTCTCTCTCTTCATTCTGTTCTGTAGGGGACCCCCTCACCTCTCACCATCTGTGGGGTTTACCTGGAGAGGAAAGAGGAGGGCTCTGAGCTGCTGGTTCAGGTCAGCTCCATGTGCACTCTCACCTTTCACCTTTGACTTTAGAATCCAAATGCTACAGTATGGGGTGTTCTTCTGCAATGCTTTGTTCCCAGATGATCATACAAGCTTCCTTGCTTGCTCCTAACGTTAACCCTGTCCGCTCCTAACGCTAACCCTGCCCGCTCCTAACGCTAACCCTGTCCGCTCCTAACGCTAACCCTGCCCGCTCCTAACGCTAACCCTGTCCGCTCCTAACGCTAACCCTGCCCGCTCCTAACGCCAACCCTGCCCGCTCCTAACGCCAACCCTGTCCGCTCCTAACGCTAACCCTGTCCGCTCCTAACGCTAACCCTGCCCGCTCCTAACGCTAACCCTGTCCGCTCCTAACGCTAACCCTGCCCGCTCCTAACGCTAACCCTGTCCGCTCCTAACGCTAACCCTGCTTGCTCTTCTCCCTCAGATCTCCCAGGCAGTGAGTGCTGAGGAGCTAGTGTGTGAGGTCCTGAGACGCAGGAACATCCCTCCACAGCAGGGGGACTATTGGAGCTGCTTCCTGGTCAATGACAACCAGGAGATGGGTAATGGTTTAGGACACCTCAGTTACAGTTGCCAAGTCCCTTTTTAAATGTATAAGCTGAAGTAGGACAGCTGTTGTTAATGAAGTGTGATATCTTTATATTGCACAATGAACGCTAATGCTCAACTGCAAATTGGTGGTAAAATACGATGTGTCTTCTCTGATTCCCCCAACAGAGCGTCCACTGCACTACCAGGAGCAAGCACTGACCATCTATTTCTCTCTGGGTAAAGACTGCCACCTGGTGGTCAAGAGGAACTGCTACATTGAGGCCATGTTAATCTACATAGGTAAATGCATGATTACTGTATTGATAACAAAAAAGGAATCCGAAGGGAGGGAAGGCAACATGCTAATTAATGATATGGTTGAAAATCAGCACAGTGAAGTGAATTAGAGTTGGATGTCCCCCCTCACAGCTGGCATGGTAGACGTGTCCAGAAACAGCCTGATTAAATTCAGTGATGAGAAGGGTCAAAGGGGGAAGAGAACCTTCAGCAGACGCCGCTGTGTGCTCGATGGCACCTCTCTCAGGCTCTACAAAGAAGTGAAGGTAATAGAGGATGGAAGGAGGATGTGAGGCCTATTCTGTTTCTGTGACTGTATGAAGTACCTACAGTATGTGGCAGTATAGCTACAATTGTCCGTCTTTACTCTTTTCTAGAGTACTCAGCCTGAGAGGGAATGTCCAGTCCATGCTCTGAAAGTCTACTATGGCATCAAGAAGAGGCTACAGCCACCATCATGGTGAGAGTCAACCAGCAACCCTCCAGTGACTACTGGTCTATTTTCTTAGCCATTTGGCTATTTGTTGTTCCAAATCAGCTGTCCATATATGTAAGTTCACTCCTCTTCTTCTAGCTGGGGGATGACTGTAGTGTGTGAGCAGGCAGAACAAGACAAACAGCAGTGGTGAGTATCTTTAGTAACTAGTGCACTGAGGATCATGGTAAAGGTATAGCCTCTCTATCTCTCACCCCCTCCGTCGTCCCTCTTGCAATCTTCTTAGGTACCTGTGCTGTGAATCAAAGAACGAATTGATCGAGTGGCTGGCCACTTTTACGAACATCCAGGTAGTGTCCTTTTGTGTGCACTGCAACATATACTACTTTCCTCAGCTCTTTATTTTATTTATTTTTTCATTTTCTTTTTTCATATAGCACGATGGTGACCTGTGGCCTGCAGCTTCCAGGTCAGATTCCTGATCTGAGGCAGAAGGGGAAATAACCTAATCCTGGTTTTCCATCCCAAAAGATGGGATGGAACAAAACTTCCAGATATTTTTCACATCTTCAGTACTTCTCAAATATATATATTTTTTAAGTTTTTATTTTAAGTGAATGACCACAAAGTATGTCTTTCTCTGTTATAATGGTTGAGTTGACCCTATTTATAACCCACAGCTACAGTATAGTCCTCACCCACACCCATTATACCCAGCAAGAGCAGAGACAGTTTCATTCTACATTATAGTCCTCACCCACACCCATTATACCCAGCAAGAGCAGAGACAGTTTCATTCTACATTATAGTCCTCACCCACACCCATTATACCCAGCAAGAGCAGAGACAGTTTCATTCTACATTATAGTCCTCACCCACACCCATTATACCCAGCAAGAGCAGAGACAGTTTCATTCTACATTATAGTCCTCACCCACACCCATTATACCCAGCAAGAGCAGAGACAGTTTCATTCTTTTTTATTTCACCTTTATTTAACCAGGTAGGCTAGTTAAGAACAAGTTCTCATTTACAACTGCGACCTGGCCAAGATAAAGCAAAGCAGTTCGACACATACAACAACACAGAGTTACACATGGAGTAAACAAACATACAGTCAATAATACAGTAGAAAAAAACAAATCTATATACAAAGAGTACAAATGAGGTAAGATAAGGGAGGTAAGGCAATAAATAGGCCATGGTGGCAAAGTAAATTACAATATAGCATTTCAACACTGGAATGGTAGATGTGCAGTAGATGAATGTGCAATGTAGAAAAACTGGGGTGCAAAGGAACAAGATAAATAAATAAATACGGTAGGGGATGAGGTAGTTGGTTGGGCTATTTACAGATGGGCTATAAACAGGTGCAGGGGTCTGTGAACTGCTCTGACAGCTGGTGCTTAAAGCTGTCTACAGTATAGCCCTCACCCACACCCATTATACCCAGCAAGAGCAGAGACAGTTTCATTCTACAGTATATTGAAATGAAAACATACAGGCCTGAGGGTAATAATAGGGGAGGCAGTATAGAACTACACTACAACAACAAACTCAAATAAAAATATTAGAGGCACGTGAGAAATATAATCTAAACGCCATGTTGACTTTGAAGTCCACTTTGATTGGGACATAATGACAAGGTTGGAGAGCTGCAGTCGTAAAGCCATCTAAGTTTAGACACAGAGCATTATGTTCATGTCATTATGGTAACAGTGGTGGTCAGTAATTATTAGAGAGCAGGATTTCAAACCTGTCATTACTCAAGAGCACAGCTTGTTGCATTACAGTGATGTGCAGTTTATATCACTTTCATTAATTGACTAATCCTTTAACAGTACCTTAACATAAAAATGAATCCGAGGGAAGGCTAGCTAGACACCACCCTTAGAGCAGCCAGAGCAGGGAAAGAAGACCTATCTGGTTGCTGTTGTCCAGTGCCTGGCTGGTCTTGGTCGAAGCCCAAGAGGTTTCTTTCTCTCTAGGCTGATTATGAATTGTTATCTGAATACCTTATTGTGATTAAGCAATGTTGATATCATTGTATGTCATTCAACGTTTAAACTGTGTCTTTTGAATACAATGTGTGTAGTTTTTATATTTCCTAAAATCATTATCCTACAATTCCTTTGATGTCTGAAGTCAGGATGCTTTAGCACTTTAAATCCTGTTTCACTTGTTTGGTTGATTTTTCTATTGTGTTATTAACTGTACGTTTCTTTATCCAATGTGTTGTTGTTTTTGTCGCACTGCTTTGGTTTATCTTGGCCAGGTCGCAATTGTAAATGAGAACTTGTTCTCAACTGGCCTACCTGGTTAAATAAAGGTGAAATTTAATAAAAAGCCAAAGCATTGACGATTTAATATATCCAGTTCTACTGTAGAAGATGCTCAGAAATAAAAGGGCTGTCAGATAGTTTTTGAGGATTTCTCCTTCAGAGCTGTATCACCATAGAAACACAGAATTTGATTATTTGATCTCTGTTGGCAAATTGCTTGTTTTAGCCTTTGATATGTCTATGTGTGGAAATATGGCTTGCCTAAAACACTGTACTAGGTCTCTTCTCACTGCCGCTGTATCTAGAGTCCACTCAGTCTAGACTTTTTGAATAGCAATCACAGTACCTTTTTGTCACAAATTGAAACGTTTGAATATTTTGATTGTTCATTAAAGCGCATTCAGTGCCTGGGTAGGTGAGAACATGCACCACCATGAGGACATTTACATAACGTTGCTTCCATTCACCACCACGTTGCATGTTGCCTATCTCTGCTGTATGGGTTAGGTTTACATACCAGATCACACACTCCTGCTGTTCCCAGTTTCAATGTTTTCCTACATTAGCATTATATTATTATTATTCTCTTAGGTTATATTGTAATGTTAATGTACCTTAACGGGTTTAGGACTGGGTCTCTGGCATGTTGCTACAGCACATGCCAGAGACCCCACCATTCTCAATTGCCCATAAAGTTTTATTGGTGCTCTTGTGGGGGTAAGTGCCTCTCGATCAATACAAAGACTTTCTAATATCCTTTTATTTTTCAGTTGTCTGTCATTAGATGTGAGGCTGTGTGGGTAATGGCTTTACATTAGGAACTCAGGGCTGGTGAAGTGGCTCAGTCACCCCTGGTAACAACCATGCACTCCCATTCACCCCCAGTTCTTACATCACCATTAATTTCCAACATTACCATAACCTGCTCATACTTGACACACAAATTCTACATTCATTTTGGAATCTTATATTTTAGAGCAGCTTTTCTCACTTCCCCATCCGGCAGACATTTAGATCTTGCTGACTGGTCTGTAATTTAATTACCTGACATTGATTTTAAAATGTCTCTATGTTTAATGGAAGTGGAAGCCCCACATGCCAATTGCTGGTTCAAATTGTTTTAGAATAACTTTTTCAGTGGTCCATCATGGAGCTAGATTAGAAACCAAAGAAGGAATATATCTCCCCGGTGGTGTTCTGGTGTCATGAATCTTTAAAGGCTTTCTGAAGGACAAAATAGAGTGAGGTGTTTATCTATTGGCATGCTAACCATTTCCGTTACAACACTGACATATTCCACTCAGTTTCCACTCATAACAAAGTACTGTCCAGAATAGAGAGACAGTTAAATGTAAAACCGGTAGATGAAGAAAGTTTTTTATAAAATGTTTTCTCAGCTTTTATAATAATTTGTATTGCTTGTATAAATCTCATGTCAATAAATTGTTTATTGCTCAAGTGAATATTTGTATTAACTTTTGCTAGTCAGCTCTCATTCAGGGGTAGTTGATTTATTTTGATCATGCACATAATTTTCACTGAACCATTTAGAGATATGGGTCTTTCTATAAACAATGGGACCAATGTGTGACATTGAGATAAACATTTCAAAATGGTTTGAAACAAAAATAAAAATGATTTTCATGCACTTCCACATGTGTACCCAGAGGAATAAATGTGAGTATATGCAAATTGGCCCATAACTCCACCTATACAACAACATATACAGTGGCTTGCAAAAGTAATCACCCCCCTTGGCATTTTTTCTATTTTTTTGGGGGGGTTGTATCATTTGATTTACACCACATGCCTACCACATTGAAGATGCAAAATATTTTTTATTGTGAAACAAATAAGAAATAAGAAGACTTGAGCGTGCATAACTATTCACCCCCCCCCAAAGTCAATACTTTGTAGAGACACCTTTTGCAGCAATTATAGCTGTAAGTCTCTTGGGGTATGTCTATAAGCTTGACACATCTAGCCACTGGGATTTTTGCCCATTCTTCAAGGCAAAACTGCTCCAGCTCCTTCAAGTTGGATGGGTTCTGCTGGTGTACAACAATCTTTAAGTCATACCACATATTCTCAATTGGATTGAGGTTTGGGCTTTGACTAGGCCATTCCAAGACATTTAAATGTTTCCCTTTAACTTCTTGCCGCACGGATCCCGTGAGCGGGATCTTTTTTTGATAAAAACAAAGAACGCCAAATTCAAAATAAGAATTCGTAACATTTAACATTCATGGAAATACAAGTGTAGCACATGGTTACAAAGCTTAGCATCTTTGTAATCTAAATCTGTTGTCAGAGGCTTTACGGTGAAAGCAAAACATTTGATTATCTGAGGTCAGCACCTCACAAAAATAGCTTTTTTAACCAGCACTGGCGACACAAAATCACAAATTAAAGATATAAAAACTCACTTACTTTTTAAGATCTTCTGATGTTTCCAACCAGGAGGGTCCCAGCTACAAAACCGCTGTTTGTTTTGTTCAATAAAGTACATATTTATATCCGAAAAATGTAGACGGCGCCATTGAATTCAGAAATCCACAGGAAACACCTCCGTCAAAACGACGACAGAAAAGTCAAAATTGCTCCCGGTAAACTTCATCTATTTTTGTCAAACAAAGACTCTATATAATCCTTAGGTTGCCTAAAATGTTAAAAAAAAACGATAAAACTTCACGCGGAAACAACTATGTTCAATAGTTGTTTCGCGTTTTTCTGGTTGGATTTCCTTCGGGTTTTTGCCTGCCAAATCAGTTCTGTTATAGCCACAGACATAATTATTACGGTTTTGGAAAAGTCAGAGTCTTTTCTATCCAAAGCTACTAAATGATATGCATATCCTAGCTTCTGGGCCTGAGTAACAGCCCGTTTACTTTGGGCATATCAGACAGGCGGAAACTAGGAATTCTGCCCCCCTAGCTGTAAGAGGTTTTAAACCACTCGAGTGTTGCTTTAGCAGTATGCTTAGGATCATTGTCTGCTGGAAGGTGAACCTCCGAAACACGAGCAATGGACATCAGACTGGTGGAAATGTGAGATTTCTGGTTCCAACTGCCATGTCTTTGTGAGACGCAGAGTAGGTGAATGGATGATCTCTGCATGTGTGGTTCCCACCGTGAAGCATGGAGAAGGAGGTGTGATGGCGTGGAGGTGCTTTGCTGGTGACACTGTCAGTGATTTATTTGCCTGTCATCCAGGCAAAGGTTGGTTTGTTTACATTTTGATTTGTTTAACACTTTTTTGGTTACTACATGATTCCATATGTGTTATTTCATAGTTTTGATGTCTTCACTACTATAGAAAAAAATAAAGAAAAAACCTGGAATGAGTAGGTGTGTCCAAACTTTTGCCTGGTACTGGAGTTACACTGCATTTCTGAGATCTCTATACAAAAAACAGCTAGATCAATGTCAATGTTCAATGTCTAATTTAACTGATGAATGCTTAATATACTGTATGATATAAGAACAACTTACACTGCCATAAATGCAATTACAAAAAATTATGTTTTAAGTCACACGATTTTGGACAATTACTTATCAACAGCTGTAACAAGTTGTCCAGTGACTTAGACTGCTGCGCCACTCGGGAGGCCCTTCATGGTCTTATTATCTGTGTCTCGTTTCAAAGTTATGCAAATGCACATGGTGGTGGATTTATGGTTGTTTTCTTTGCTGTGCTTTTCAGTAGGTAACTGAAAAGCTTTTCAGTAACTCTTGACAGAGGACAGGCCCGTTATGATATCAGGGTCTTTGTTATTTTCCCTCATTATCATATAAAGGACATTGTGTTGCATATTATTCCCCCAATGTTCTATCTGTGTTCAGCTTTGCCTATCATTAACAAAACCTTTTAACTGGAAAGTCATATGATGCTACCACCTCTTGACTGTTTTGTTGCTAATATGACTCAGAGTCAAATGGATCTTGAGTCAATAGAGATGCCTCATCATGAGACCAAACATCATCATTGATGTCACATTGATGTAACAATCATCCTCCTGGATTATTAAAACTTAATACAAAGAACATCAATACCTTAATTTAATTAAATCTAAAACCAACCAGTTATCATAGGCTACCTACGGTACACCACAGACCAACCTGACAGTGTTATTCTAAGCTAATAGACTTGTGTGTGTGATAGAATGTTGCTCCATGAAGCCTTCTGTTACAGGAGCTTGCACAAAGGCAACCCCCACTGAGCCAGCCAGCATCTCTGACCCTGGTCTGAAACAATATCTCTCTCACTCACCGACACTTAAAGATCAATATCACTGTGTGTGTGTGCGAGCATGCGTGAGAGTGAGCGAGAGAGAGGGGAGAAAGAGAAAGAGAGGGGGGAGAGAGAGAAAGAGAGGGGGGAGAGAGAAAGAGAGGGGGGAGAGAGAGAAAGAGAGGGGGGAGAGAGAAAGAGAGGGGGAGAGAGAAAGAGAGGGGGAGAGAGAGAAAGAGAAGGGGAGAGAGAGAGAGAGAGAGAGTGGGGAGAGAGAGAGCGGGAGAGATACTTTTGAAGGTATTTTCTCTTTGCTTCTCTGTCTGTTTTTTGGAACCCTGCAGTTGTTCTGGAGCAGGTGGGGATGACATTGGGGATATTCACAGACATTCACACAAACATGCAGTTTCCATACAAGTGTGCACATACAGATTGCCTAAACCACACACACACACTACATAACAACCCCACTCACAGTATTATTATGACAGACAAGGGGGCGGGGCTGAATGGAGAGAATGTTGGAGGGGAGGAGATTTGAAGAGAGTCTTGAGAGAGAGACAGAGAGAGGGGTAGACCAAGAGAGAAGCCTGGAGCATGCACAGAAATGTGTAGGCTTGTTAATGTACTGAGACTGTCTCCACTTACTCTGACAGCCAGGAGAGTACTAGATGAAGAGAGCCAAAGAGCCTGATAGAGAGATATTATTAGTGGCTGAAGGACAGAGACAAATAGAAAACGAAACATAGAGATAAAGAAAGAGAGACAGAGAGATAGGAGGGAGCAATAGAAACACAGGCATTATGCTGCGGTGGGTTCTTATTGTCCTGTTTCGCTTCTTCAGGGGAGCAGGACGGCAGGTGTTCCCGCCAGTGGAGGAGAGAGGGGCGTACTCAAATTCCTTACAGGTAAGACTCTGCTCTCCTTATCTGCCCTCTTCCAGCACCAGGACATACAGTAATAACCAGTGTCCCAGCCTCACACTGTCTGTCTCCTGCCACAAGTATCTGTACACTACAAACTTCAGGACTGGCTTAAGGACTGAGATATGATCAGTCACCATAGTGACAGCTGTCAGTCAAGAGCAGTGTGCGGGTTTCTTCTTTTGTAGAATGTTTCAGCTAAAATCCGTTGACATGCAGTAGTGAGTAAATCTATGTGAGAGAGAGATGATTCCCACCAGCTCAGAGTTGGAAGTGTTTATAACTTCCATGCTCAACTGATTGGTAGAGGCCTCTAGTATGCCTGTGCTGTTTGGACTTGTCAAATGCTAGACTTTCCGGTTTGACCAAATGGTTCATGCTTTACTGGTGGCAACGTGGAGTGTTTGGGTATCTGTGTCTTAGTCTGTGTGCTAGAGGGACGTTAGCCACCTGTTACACCCCCCCTTCACAATTCTACACATTTTGCCATGGGGTAAAGATAACAATTTGCAGTTTTATAGCTAATCTCATGCTATTCTATATATTTTGCAATAAGGCTAAAAGAATTGTTCATTTTTAAGCAAATTTCCTGAAATTCTAAACATATTGCCATGGGGCTGAGAGGAAAACGTGCAGTTTTATAGCTAATCCCATGTTCTACACATTTTGCAATAAAGCTAATTTCCTGCTATTCTACACATGCTGCCATGATGCTGAGAGAACAGTTTGCAGTGTTACAGCAATTGTTATTATATTTGTATGACATGGGCCTAGCATAGAAGTCCTATTCAATTATGTCATAAACCC
The DNA here is from genome assembly GCA_030435695.1 of Brachymystax lenok tsinlingensis. NCBI lineage: Eukaryota > Metazoa > Chordata > Actinopteri > Salmoniformes > Salmonidae > Brachymystax > Brachymystax lenok. The sequence continues at coordinate 19,777,870 of CM059792.1, read as the reverse complement.
TCAAAGTTCCAGAATGGGGTGAAAATGGCAGCCATATCGGTCAGGGAGAAATCCAACCCAGTCTAATTGGAATGAATGGCAGTAGAGGCATAATCCGGATTTGACTTATGTAGGAAAGTAAAACAAAGACCATAAATGTCCACATTTTTGTTTTCTTGGAAAGCTGAGAGTTATTATATGATACAATATCAGTACTTATCTAAGTCCTATCATCTACTGATTCCAGCCAGTGTATGGCTGTGGATTGACTGCATTGTTTTAATGGAATGTTGTCATAATTGCAGTTAATTTGAAAACTTTATGGAATCATTCCTCTAAAACTGTCTGGATAGCTAGCTAACAAACATACAGTGCAGATAAATTCTTCAAATTCATTATTTTACACAACATCTTATCACAGCACTGGCAAACCATGGCTGACCAACTCCCTGACCAAAATGGCTGACCTTTATCCCATCATAAGAAGTTTCATGACCATTCTAGTATTCTAATTCCTAATTCTATGGGGGCGACCTCTAGGGGACCCCAAAACCCCAAATGTACAGTACCAATCAAAAGTTTGGACACACCTACTCATTCAAGGGTTTTTCTTTATTTTCTACATTGTATAATAATAGTGAAGACATCAAACTATGGAATAGCACATATAGAATAATGTAACACATATAGAATCATGTAGACAGCTTTGCACACTCTTGGCATTCTCTCAACCAGCTTCACCTGGAATGCTTTTCCAACAGTCTTGAAGGAGTTCCCACATATGCTGAGCACTTGTTGGCTGCTTTTCCTTCACTCTACAGACCAACTCATCCCAAACCATCTCAATTGGGTTGAGGTCGGGTGATTGTGGAGGCCAGGTCATCTGATGCAAAACCATCACTCTCCTTCTTGGTCAAATAGCCCTTACACAGCCTGGAGGTGTGTTTTGAGCGTATGGCGTATCGCTGCAGAATGTAGTGGTAGCCATGCTGGTTAAGTGTGCCTTGAATTCCAAATAAATTACTGACAGTGTTACCAGCAAAGCACCCCAACACCATCACACCTCCTCCTCCATGCTCACGGTGGGAACCACACATGCAGAGATCATCCGTTCAACTACTCTGTGTCTCACAAAGACACGGCAGTTGCAACCAAAAATCTCACATTTTGACTCATCAGACCAAAGGACAGATTTCCAATTGTCTAATGTCCATTGCTTGTGTTTCTTGGCCCAAGCAAGTCTCTTCTTATTATTTTGTGTCCTTTAGTAGTGGTTTCTTTGCAGAAATTTGACTATGGAGGCCTGATTCACGCAGTCTCCTCTGAGCAGTTGGTGTTGAGATGTGTCTGTTACTTGAACTCTGTGAAGCATTTATTTGGGCTGCAATTTTGAGGCTGAGAACTCTAATGAACTTATCCTCTGCAGCAGAGGTAATTTTGTGTCTTCCTGTCCTGTAGCAGTCCTCACGAGAGCCAGTTTCATCATTGCGCTTGATGGTTTTTGCAACTACACTTGAAGAAACTTTCAAAGTTCTTGAAATTTTTCAGATTGACTGACCTTAATGTCTTAAAGTAATGATGGACTGTCAATTCTCTTTGCTTATTTGAGCTGTTCTTGCCATAATATGAGCTTGGTCTTTTACCAAATAGGGGAAACTTCTGTATACCACCCCTTCCTTGTCACAACACCACTGATTGGCTCAAATGCATTAAGAAGGAAAGAAATTCCACAAATTACCTTTTAACAAGGCACACCAGCTAAAGAAATACATTCCAGGTGATTACCTCGTGAAACTGGTTGAGAGAATGCCAAGGGTGTGCAAAGCTGTCATCAAGGCAAAGGGTGGCTACTTTGAAGAATCTCATATATGAAAGGTGTGTCCAAACTTTTGACTGGTACTGTATCTATTTATTTTCAGGGGGTTGGTGACCCCCAAAGCCTATGGGCCCCCCCTGCCTTGCGGGGGCTTCTGGGGTGTGTGGTATGCCAGTGCTGTTACTGTAACATTCATTATAAGTTAACAGTGTAATAACATTGTGAAGTGTAAATATTGCATAGGACTTCCTTCGGCCCTCTGATGCCATTTCTGTTTTAGGAGAAAGGAATTCTCGTCAGACCCTTATACACAGGCTTCAGAGCTGCAGGAGAACAGACCAGATCATCTCTTTTACAGCCACAGAAGAGTATTCCAACAAAGTTCAATTTTAGTAAACTTTCAGTGTTGGTAATGTTTTTCGTAATTTATTTCAGCTTTTTAAAACTTGTTTAATGTCGTCTTTCTCTCTCTCTGGTACATTTAGTGTAGAAGCCGTCCCTCCTCTTCCATATTGGCTGTCTGCATCATTAGCCTGGCCCTTATTGCTGTGCTGAGGAAACTTGTTTGGCTAGTGGGCATTCATAGCTGTCAGATAAGAAAGCAGTGTTGGCTCAGTGTTTATGTGTGTCTGCATGGGCGATTGTGTTTATTTTAGCTTCATTCATGGTAAACAGTGGCTGGCTGAAATGCAGCAGTCAGTGTGGTGAGGGATATTATTAGTTTCACAGACTGTGATAGTCAGACAGTGATAATATCCTCAGTCTCTGGGGTCCCACCAGGCAAGGTGAAATCAACACTTAATTATCCATGACTGGCTGACAGGTTGTTATTATGACTCTTCCTACAGGATAGAGCTCATTGTCTAGGGAAGGACAGTTTGTTTAGCACAGACGCAAGGATAGCATCAGGGCCACTTACATATTAAATATCTATTTGTGATTGAACTGGGTATCAAACCCTGAGAGCAAAAATGTATTTACTCATGAAAGGGCTTACTGTATATTGATTCTGTTTTGAAGTATCCCAGTATCTCAACAGAGCAATGGATTCATCTGTTACCAGCCTAATTTCTAGCCTAGCAAGCCTCCTGATCTCGCGAGGTTACATGAATGTTCACTGCACAGTCTTGTAATTACAAGGCTACCTCATTTGGGCAATTATAATCATAGCCTTTCCACCCCTCCCTTGTATTACAACCTCTTCACTGGTCTGTCTGTTTTCTTGTTTTGGGAGTGTACACTGTTCAAATTAGAAAGATTCACAACACCATCATTGTGTAGTAAAACCATAACAAGTAGTGCATCTATGGTGAGATCTGCTGTTTTAATGTAAACCCAATGCAATTGTTACGATACACTGAATGTATTTAAAAATAGACTGGAAGTACTCTGAAACACCCAAATTGGTGCTTTAATCTGAATAATTGTGTTTTTAAGTGAGTGTTTTTTTATTTATTACCTTTTTATTTCACTTTTATTTAACCAGTCAGGCCAGTTGAGAACAAGTTCTCATTTACAACTGCGACCTGGCCAAGATAAAGCAAAGCAGTGCGACAAAAAACAACAACACAGCTTGTTGGGAAAACACTTTTGGTGTTTCAGTGCATGTAAAAGGCACCATTAAAACATTAAGATTATGTTTTGGCAGACTGTGTCTCCCATACAATCAAATGGTTTTAAACTGTAAATGGTTTATAGCATAAATATTGATTGAGGATTTTCATTAGATATTTTGATTAACATTTTAAAGAAGACTTTAATATTTTTTCTAGGGTAGACTTTGGCACTAATTATAGGCTACAGTTGCCAGGCCTATTGTGAGATTATAAATAATGTTACAATCAAAATGTTTAGGGCTATGTAAATTATAGCAGAGGTCGCATGTGTAAAGTGGGCCTTCATCAATGGCATTCATGTAAGAAGGTGGATGTGAAACCGGGTCTTCCCACTTGTCAAAACACTGCCTTAGTGCACTCAGCCAGTCTTGAAGACTAAACTTGTGTGCTAAACCACCCTTGTTACACTGAGCATTGGGGCCCGATTCAGACTTGAGATGAGTAGACTTAACATTACACAAATTCCAATTAGTTGTGGCTAACATTAGCTAAGCTAGCTAGGTGGCTAACGTTAGCTAGGCAAAGGGTTAAGATTAGGGCTAGGGGTGAAAGTTAGGTTTAGGTTTAGGGATTAGAGTTAGAGGTTAAAGTTAGGGTTAGGTAACATGCTACAGTAGAAAAGTAGATAAAGGGTTAAGGTTAGGGTTAGGAGTTAGGTTAAATGGTTAAGGTTAGGTGTTAGGTTAAATGGTTAAGGTTAGGGGAAGGGTTAGCTAACATGCTAAGTAGTTGCAAAGTAGTCCTTTCTTTGAGCATAATAATGAACATTTTTGACCTTTTGGAATTACTGATGAGTTTGTGAATGCACCATATAAGATCAGGGAATATACACTAAGAAAAGGGACTCCCATTTACAGTATTTGGAAACTCCAGAAGACAGGATTCAATTCTGCACTAGACAGGATGTGAAATACCACAATAGTGTTCAGATGCTTTAGAGGGAGGAAACGGCATCAAGAGAGAAGGGATCTAATTATGCACTAGATAGGATGTGAAACACCACAATAGTGTTTAGAATCTTTAGAGGGAGGAAACGGCATCAAGAGAGAAGGGATCTAATTATGCACTAAACAGAACTCAAAACGGCATAATAGTGTTTTCAACCTTCTCAGTGTTCGTGCTCCAAGTCTCTGACAAGGTGCTCCACATCTTTTTACTATAAAACACCATGTCATGTTTCAGAACACCTAAGGATGAATGTTTCAGTACAACTTAAATCTGTCCCAATACCCTCACAATCATATGTTTAAATACTCCAGCAAAGTTAACGTTTCGTCTCCTTTAAGGTGGTGATAGCTCATTTGCCACTAGTTTTAGTGTTACAAAGCACTTCATTTTATTAGTGTATAACTTATATCAGCGACTTCTCTTCTTCCCACTCAGCACTGTAATCGCTGAAGATGTCCACAGTATCCTCCCATGAGTCCTCTGACAGTTTCAGTTGGTCTTCAATGCAAACTGACAGACAGACAGGCAGGCAGGCCTGTGTCTGTGCATGGCATCAAGGTAGATCAGCCTCCGAGATAGTCAGGGATGTTGTTGACCATAGAACCCCATGATGTCTCTGCCCATTAGTGATGCCACAGTGGACTCTTAACTCTGTGATGCATTTCCTGTCTCTCCACAACACTTGTCAGTGGGGTGCTTTTCTATGTGGGTGATGCTCAGCTCTAACTAAGATCCTCCAGAGCCATGTTTGCTGATGGAGACAGGCCTGCTGGGATGCTGTTGGCATTTGAGCTGCTCGTCAAAGCACAGTTGGTGTGAGGACAGCGCTCAGTGTTTTTGACTGTCACTGTCAGTTCTCTGACGTACTGTGTGCGCATGCACTGGGGTAAAAATAGGGAAGGTATTTCTGGGTCACAACTAGCATGCTGCCAATCAATATGGACCAAATCACATCAGCAACCATCTGTCAGACCCCTAGTCTATACCCAAACCCCTCTGCTGTTTACAGATACCAACAAACAGTGTTTTTCTGACTACAGTGGCGGCTAGAGGCACTCTACTGTCCTGTCTCACTGTGTACATCTCTCTTCCCATTAAGCCCTCTACAACTTTGTTTATATACAGTGGGGCAAAAAAGTATTTAGTCAGCCACCAATTGTGCAAGTTCTCCAACTTAAAAAGATGAGAGAGGCCTATAATTTTCATCATAGGTACACTTCAACTATGACAGACGAAATGAGAAAAAGAAATCCAGAAAATCACATTGTAGGATTTTAAATTTATTTATTTGCAAATTATGGTGGAAAATAAGTATTTGGTCAATAACAAAGTTTATCTCAATACTTTGTTATATACCCTTCCGTTGGCAATGACAGAGGTCAAACGTTTTCTGTAAGTCTTCACAAGGTTTTCACACACTGTTGCTGGTATTTTGGCCCATTCCTCCAAGCAGATCTCCCCTAGAGCAGTGATGTTTTGGGGCTGTCGCTGGGCAACACGGACTTTCAACTCCCTCCAAAGATTTTCTATGGGGTTGAGATCTGGAGACTGGCTGGGCCACTCCAGGACCTTGAAATGCTTCTTACAAAGCCACTCCTTCGTTGCCCAGGCGGTGTGTTTGGGATCATTGTCATGCTGAAAGACCCAGCCACGTTTCATCTTCAATGCCCTTGCTGATGGAAGGAGGTTTTCACTCAAAATCTCACGATACATGGCCCCATTCATTCTTTCCTTTACACGGATCAGTCGCCCTGGTCCCTTTGCAGAAAAAACAGCCCCAAAGCATGATGTTTCCACCCCATGCTTCACAGTAGGTATGGTGTTCTTTGGATGCAACTCAGCATTCTTTGTCCTCCAAACACGACGTGTTGAGTTTTTACCAAAAAGTTCTATTTTGGTTTCATCTGACCATATGACATTCTCCCAATCCTCATCTGGATCATCCAAATGCTCTCTAGCAAACTTCAGACGGGCCTGAACATGTACTGGCTTAAGCAGGGGGACACATCTGGCACTGCAGGATTTGAGTCCCTGGCGGCGAGTGTGTTACTGATGGTAGGCTTTGTTACTTTGGTCCCAGCTCTCTGCAGGTCATTCACTAGGTCCCCGTGTGGTTCTGGGATTTTTGCTCACCGTTCTTGTGATAATTTTGACCCCACGGGTGAGATCTTGCGTGGAGCCCCAGATCAAGGAAGATTATCAGTGGTCTTGTATGTCTTCCATTTCTAATAATTGCTCCCACAGTTGATTTCTTCAAACCAAGCTGCTTACCTATTGCAGATTCAGTCTTCCCAACCTGGTGCAGGTCTACAATTCTGTTTCTGGTGTCCTTTGACAGCTCTTTGGTCTTGGCCATAGTGGAGTTTGGAGTGTGACTGTTTGAGGTTGTGGACAGGTGTCTTTTATACTGATAACAAGTTCAAACAGGTGCCATTAATACAGGTAACGAGTGAAGGACAGAGGAGCCTCTTAAAGAAGAAGTTACAGGTCTGTGAGAGCCAGAAATCTTGCTTGTTTGTATGTGACCAAATACTTATTTTCCACCATAATTTGCAAATAAATTCATAAAAAATCCTACAATGTGATTTTCTGGATATTTTTTCCTCATTTTGTCTGTCATAGTTGAAGTGTACCTATGATGAGAATTACAGGCCTCTCTCATCTTTTTAAGTGAGAGAACTTGCACAATTGGTGGCTGACTAAATACTTTTTTGCCCCACTGTATATATTCAGACTTCCCTGTTGAGATACAGTTCCTAAATCTTCATCGCTGGAGCACTGATATTTACAGTATACAGTACCACTCAAAGGTTTGGACACACCAATTCCTTCCAGGGTATTTCTTTATTTTTACTGTTTTCTACATTGAAGAATAATAGTGAAGACATCAAAACTATGACATAGCACATGGAATCATGTAGTAACCCCAAAAATGTTAAACAAATCAAAATATGTTTTATATTTGAGATTCTTCAAAGTAGCCACCTTTTGCCTTGATGACAACTTTGCACACTCTTGGCACACTCTTCTCTCAACCAGCTTCACGAGGTAGTCACCTGGAATGCATTTCAATTAACAGGTGTGCCTTGTTAAAAGTTAATTTGTGGAATTTCTTTACCTCTTAATGTGTTTGAGCCAATCACTTGTGTTGTGACAAGGTAGGGGTGGATAGCCCTATTTGGTGAAAGACCAAGTCCATATACTGGAAAAAAACTGCTCAAATAAGCAAAGAGAAAACGGCAGTCCATCATTACTTTAAGATATGAAGTTCAATCAATCCAGAAAATTTCAAGAACTTTGAAAGTTTCTTCAAGTGCAGTCGCAAAAACATCAAGCGCTATGATGAAATTGGCTCTCATGAGGACCGCCACAGGAGAGGAAGACACAGAGTTACCTCTGCTGCAGAGGATAAGTTCATTAGAGTTACCAGCCTCAGAAATTGCAGCCCAAATAAATGCTTCACAGAGTTCAAGTAACAAACACATCTCAACATCAACTGTTCAGAGGAGACTGCGTGAATTAAGCCTTCATTGTCGAATTTCTGCAAAGAAATCACTACTAAAGGACACCAATAAGAAGGAAAGCCTTGCTGGGGCCAAGAAACACGAGCAATGGACATTAGACCGGTGGAAATCTGTCCTTTGGTCTTATGAGTCCAAACTTGAGAGTTTTGTTTCCAACCGCCATGTCTTTGTGAGACGCGGAGTAGGTGAACGGATGTTCTCCGCATGTGTGCTTCCCACTGTGAAGCATGGAGAAGGAGGTGTGATGGTGTGGGGGTGCTTTGCTGGTGACACTGTCAGTGATTTATTTAGAATTCAAGGCACACTTCACCAGCATGGCTTCCACAGCCTTCTGCAGCGATACGCCATCCCATCTGGTATGCGCTTAGTGGGACCATCACTTGTTTTTTAACAGGACAATGACCCAACACACACCCAGGCTGTGTAAGGGCTATTTGACCAAGAAGGAGAGTGATGGAGTGCTGCATCAGATTACCTGGTCTCCGCAATAACCTGACCTCAACCCAATTGAGATGATTTGGGATGAATTGGACCGCAGAGTGAAGGAAAAGCAGCCAACAAGTGCTCAGCATATGTGGGAACTCCTTCAAGACTGTTGGAAAAGCATTCCAGGTGAAGCTGGTTGAGAGAATGCCAAGAGTGTGCAAAGTTGTCAAGACAAAGGGTGGCTACTTTGAAGAATCTCAAATATAAAATATATTTTGATTTGTTTAACACTTTGTTGGTTACTACATGATTCCATATGTGTTATTTCATAGTTTTGATGTCTCCACTATTATTCTACAATGTAGAAAATAGTAAAAATAAAGAAAAACCCTTGAATGAGTAGGTGTGTCCAAACTTTGGACTGGTTCTGTATGTATCCACAGTACATTCTCTCACAATGATATTTATTCACATGGAATGAGGCTGAAAACCATTCAAATGAGCTACTTCTTCTTTTACTACTATGCTATTTCTATAGGAACACCCTCAGATTGCTCAGTCCCAGTGCTTTCAGGCAGTCCTCCAATGGCATAATGCTGAACCAAAGGTCACAACACCCCATATTAACACTGTAACATATTAGCAGCAGATAACGCCATATGTAATAAACTGTGGCTGATGAAAAGAGCAGATTGTGAGTGTAAACTACCTTTCAAAGGGTAAAAGACAGGTGTTTGATGTCCAGGGATGAGTGTATCTGGCAAGCAAATGAATACAGGCCAGAGTCATAGTGTTGACATTTCCAATGAGGTTGGTGGGGATGTTTTGGCGTGTCCGTGTGCCACTGTTATTGTCTGTATGTGATGAAATAGGTCCTTCACCACGTATACACTATACAACTTCTCCGTGGATTAAGAAGCTAGTATCCTACGTAGGCAGACTGTATTATGGTGAATTTCCCCTTGTTTATTCTCCTGACGACGTATTTAGATATAGGTTTAATGCACTGAAATAACTGTAAAAATATATTATCATAGCCATGTATATAATACTGGACAGGCTCTCTCTCTCTCTTTCTCTCTCATCCCAACTTAGTATTTTTTAACAATTGGGGTCCCTCTCTGTCACCCCTAAGTCTGCCCTAGTTTTCTGTGTCCCAGTCTTGTCTCAGTGTGTCTCATTTATTAATGTATCATAGCCTGTTTCACACATCTCATACCAGCAACCTCCTGACCCGTGACCTATTTTCTGTACATTTCTATACACACAGTACCAAACATAAAGCAGACACAGTGAACAGAGGTCAACTGAGGCCAAAGCAGGAATACTTGTATGAATCCTATTCCAGACAGTGTTATCCTACCAGAGTGGAGACTAATGTGTGCAAATTACAAGACACATCACTACTGTTTATAGGACAAAGTCTGAACAGTCTTAAGATAAACACTAAGTGGACTCATTTACTCTGTGTGTGCGTATGCACGCATGTTTGTAATCAGAAAAGGTAATGCTCACTCAATTGTTACAGTAGGTCTTGCATGGTCTTGTGTTATAATTGTTTCATCCGACACCTCTAACAGCCAAATCTGGCTCTAGTAGCAGCAGTCAAGAAATATGATTAGGCTTTGATGTGAAAGTGTTGAGATGAATGGAATGTTTTTGTTCGCTCTCCCTCTTTCATGAATGATTTGAAATTTGTTTTCCAGCAATGATAGTATTAATGCTACCTATGAAGTGACAGAAGAGAGACTTCAATTTTGCTCAAACGGACAGAGGTAACCTCCAGGCTGGCCTGCCGTAGCCACAGTGTCACGACTCCCGCTGAAGTCGGTCCCTCTCCTTGTTTGGGCGGTTTTCGGCACTCGACGTCACCTGTCTTCTAGCCATCGTCGATCCATTTTTCATGTTCCATTTGTTTTGTCTTTGTTTTACACACCTGGTTCCAATTCCATAATTACATGTTCATTATTTAACCCTCTGTTTTCCCCATGTTTGGTGTGCGTGATTGTTTGTTGTTCTTTGCTCTGTATTTACGGCTGGTTATCTCGCCTGGTTGTTTAATAGGGCACGTTGGATTTGTTATTCCTTTTTTCTCGTATTTTATTAAAATACGTTGTTCATTCATCTCTGCCTTCCTGCGCCTGACTTTTACACCAGCTACACACACCGGCTCTGACACACAGGTCGAAAGTCAGATGTTAATTACCTCAGATGAGGCAGCTCAGGAGTTGAAGCAGGACTGTATTGTAAAGCAGAGAGGCCTGCCATATAGTGTAGGCGGAGTCCTATTCATTCTAGGTGATGTGATTAGTCCGCGCTTATATTCTCCATAAGGTTACTGTGACCTTTAGCATAGATCAATTCACCCAGCAGACACACGACTCCAGACGCAATGGGTGCTCCGTTCCATACCCACCCTCCCTCCACACACGCACCCTACTGGGGGAATTCAGATGCATTACTGACGTGCGGCCAGCTTCAGGAAGAGTCTTGGTGGTTCCAAACTTCTTCCATTTAAGAATGATGGAGGCCACTGTGTTCTTGGGGACCTTCAATGTTGCAGACATTTTTTGGTATCCTTTCCCAGATCTGTGCCTCGACACAATCCTGTCTTGGAGCTCTACGGACAATTCCTTTGACCTCATGGCTTGGTTTTTGCTCTGACGTGCAATGTCAACTGTGGGACCTTATATAGACAGGTGTGTGCCTTTCCAAATCATGTCCAATCAATTGAATTTACCACAGGTGGACTCATTTCCAGTTGTAGGAACAGGATGCACCTGAGCTCAATTTCTAGCCTCATAGTAAAGGGTCTGAATACTTATGTAAATGTTTTTGCTTTGTCATTATGGGGTATTGTGTGTAGATTGATAAGGAAATGTTTTTACTTAATCCATTTTAGAATAAGGTTGTAACATAACAAAATGTGGAAAAAGTCAAGGGGTCTGAATACTTTCCGAATGCACTGTACCTTAACTCACTCTGGTTTAAGGTTGCAAAACTATTGGTAATTTACCAAAGTTACTGGAATCTTCAGTCATTTTGGTAATTAACAGGTAATCTATTGTAACTTTGGTAATTTATACTTGAATAACTTTTAAAAGTGTATTCATATATAGTATTTATATGTCCATAATTCTACTGAATTGACCATATGGTTCAAGAGAAAACAACCTTGTTAATGAAAATAGCATCTAATCAACAATGGCATTATTTTCAATTAACTCTGCCAACTATAGACTTTTATCACAACTGCCACCAGTTTGGCGCCAAAACATTTAAAACAAAAAAATATTGATAAGGTAAAATAAGTACAAGTATGTAAAAATGTATTATATATACACTACTAGCCTAAAGTTTGGACACACCTACTAACTCAAGGGTTTTTCTTAATTTTTACTATTTTCTACATTGTAGAATAATAGTGAAGACATCAAAACTATGAAATAACACATATGGAATCATGTAGTAACTAACAAAGTGTTAAACAAATCAAAATATATTTTATATTTGAGATTCTTCAAAGTAGCCACCCTTTGCCTTGATGACAGCTTTGCACACTCTTGGCATTCTCTCAACCAGCTTCACCTGGAATGCTTTTCCAACAGTCTTGAAGGAGTTCCCACATATGCTGAGCCCTTGTTGGCTGCTTTTCCTTCACTCTGCAGACCAATTCATCCCAAACCATCTCAATTGGGTTGAGGTCGGGTGATTGTGGAGGCCAGGTCATTTGATAGAACACTCCATCACTCTCCTTCTTGGTCAAATAGCCCTTACACAGCCTAAAGGTGTGTTGGGTCATTGTCCTGTTAAAAAACAAATGATAGTCCCACTAAGCGCAAAACAGATGGGGATGGCATATCGCTGCAGAATGCTGTGGTAGCCATGCTGGTTAAGTGTGCCTTGAATTCTAAATAAATCACTGACAGTGTTACCAGCAAAGCACCCCCACGCCATCACACCTCCTTCTCCATGCTTCACGGTGGGAACCACATATGCAGAGATCATCCATTCACCTACTCTGCATGAGAAAGACACGGTGGTTTGAACCAAAAATCTCAAATCTTGACTCATCAGACCAAAACACAGATTTCCACCAGTCTAATGTTTATTTCTCGTGTTTCTTGGCCCAAGCAAGTCTCTTCTTAATATTGGTGTCCTTTAGTAGTGGTTTCTTTGCAGCAATTCGACCATGAAAGCCTGATTCACGCAGTCTCCTCTGAACAGTTGATGTTGAGATGTGTCTGTTACTTGAACTCTGAAGCATTTATTTGGGCTGCAATTTCTGAGGCTGGGAACTCTAATGAACTTATCCTCTGCAGCAGAGGTAACTCTGTCTTCCTTTCCTGTGGCGGTCCTCATGAGTGCCAGTTTCATCATAGCGCTTGATTGTTTTTGCGACTGCACTTGAAGAAACTTTAAAAGCTCTTGGAATTTTCCAGATTGACTGGCCTTCATGTTTTAAAATAATGATGGACTGTCATTTCTCTTTGCTTATTTGAGCTGTTCTTGCCATAACATGGACTCCGTCTTTTACCAAATAGGGCTATCTTCTGTATACCACCCCTAACTTGGTTGGTTCAAACGCATTAAGAAGTAAAGAAATTCCACAAATTAACTTTTAGCATCGCACACCTGTTAATTGAAATGCATTCCAGGTGACTACCTCAGGAATCTGGTTGAGAAAATCTGGCCAAGTGAATTTGGCCAAGTGTGTGCAAAGCTGGCTACCTTGAAGAATCTGAAATATAAAATATATTTTGATTTGTTTAACACTTTTTTGGTTACTGCAGTGAGGGAAAAAAGTATTTGATCCCCTGCTGATTTTGTACATTTGCCCACTGACAAATAAATTATCAGTCTATAATTGTAATGGTAGGTTTATTTGAACAGTGAGAGACAGAATAACAACAAAAAAATCCAGAAAAACGCATGTCAACAATGTTATAAATTGATTTGCATTTTAATGAGGGAAATAAGTATTTGACCCCTCTGCAAAACATGACTTAGTACTTGGTGGCAAAACCCTTGTTGGCAATCACAGAGGTCAGACGTTTCTTGTAGTTGGCCACCAGGTTTGCACACATCTCAGGAGGGATTTTGTCCCACTCCTCTTTGCAGATCTTCTCCAAGTCATTTAGGTTTCGAGGCTGACTTTTGGCAACTCGAACCTTCAGCTCCCTCCACAGATTTTCTATGGGATTAAGGTCAGGAGACTGGCTAGGCCACTCCAGGACCTTAATGTGCTTCTTCTTGAGCCACTCCTTTGTTGCCTTGGCCGTGTGTTTTGGGTCATTGTCATGCTGGAATACCCATCCACGACCCATTTTCAATGCCCTGGCTGAGGGAAGGAGGTTCTCACCCAAGATTTGACGGTACATGGCCCTGTCCATCGTCCCTTTGATGCGGTGAAGTTGTCCTGTCCCCTTAGCAGAAAAACACCCCCAAAGCATAATGTTTCCACCTCCATGTTTGACGGTGGGGATGGTGTTCTTGGGGTCATAGGCAGCATATCTCCTCCTCCAAACACGGCGAGTTGAGTTGATGCCAAAGAGCTCCATTTTGGTCTCATCTGACCACAACACTTTCACCCAGTTGTCCTCTGAATCATTCAGATGTTCATTGGCAAACTTCAGACGGGCATGTATATGTGCTTTCTTAAGCAGGGGGACCTTGCGGGCGCTGCAGGATTTCAGTCCTTCACGGCGTAGTGTGCTACCAATTGTAGTTCTGGGCTGATTCCTCACCGTTCTCATGATCATTGTTTTTTTATAGAAATGTTAGGTGATAGACTAGGAATGTCTTGGAGATCCCGATCGACCGGTTGGTGACCACTGTTTTACAGCTTTCTCCTATTATTTCAAAATAATCTTTGTCATGGTGGAACAGCAGTTCAAGACAAGTTGAAGTTGCCATCTAGTGGAAGATTTAATCACATACGGGTTATATATATATATATATATATATATATATATATATATATATATATATATTTGTTTTATTAATGTACTTATTTCCACACTGTATTGTTGAGTTCATTTTCAATTGGTTAATTAAAAAAATGAAGTGATATTTTCCTTTAGATCGTTCTTATTTAGATTTCAGCTTTTCATGTCAGACAAGTCATCTTTCCCATCTGCTCCTGTTTTGACCTTGGAAAGATATGTCTGTAAGTTGGCACATGTTGTTTTCAAGTGTTTAGCACATGCTTTCATTAATACAAGCTGTGATTTCTGTCAGCTTCATGTTTTCATATCTTTGTTAAAGCTTTTAAGTTAGCTCAATTCGCTAAGCACATTTGCAAACAAATCGACAAACACTTTAACAAAATGTTGGTCACATACACATGGTTAGTAGGCGTTACTGCGAGTGTAGCGAAATGCTTATGCTTCTCGATCCAACAGTGCAGCAGTATCTAACAGGTAATATCTAACAATTCCACAACAAAACTTAATACACACAATCTAGTAGAGGAATTGGATGAGAATATATTACAATGTAAGTATAAAATATATGGATGAGCAGTGACAGAGCGGCTAAGATGCAATAGATAGTAAAGAATAGAGTGAAGGATACAGTATATACATACGAGATGAGTAATGCGAGATATGTAAACATTATTAAAGTGACTAGTGTTCCATTTATTAAAGTGGCCAATGATATCAAGCCTGTAGGTAGGCAGCCGCCTCTCTGTGCTAGTGGTGGCTGTTTAACAATCTGATGGCCTTGAGATTGAAAAACAGCTTCTATCTCTCTGTCCCAGCTCTGATGGACTTGTACTGACCTCGCCTTCTGGATGGAAGCGGGGTGAACAGGTAGTGGCTCGGGTGGTTGTTGTCCTTGATTAACTTTTTTGCCTTCCTGTGACATCGGGTGTTGTAGGTGTCCTGGAGGGCAGGTAGTTTGATGCCTTGTGAAGACTGCACCACCCTCTGGAGATCCCTGCGATTGTGGGTGGTGCAGTTGCCGTACCAGGCGGTGATACAGCCCAACAGGATGCTCTCAATTATGCACCTGTAAAAGTTAGTGAGAGCTTTCGGTGACCATCCACATTTTTTCAACCTCCTGAGGTTGAAGAGGCGCTGTCTGTGTGCGTGGACCATTTCAGTTTGTCAGTGATATGTACACAAAGGAACTTAAAAACTTTTCACCTTCTCCACTGCTGTCCTTTGCTTTTTCCTGAAGTCCACGATCATCTCTCTTGTTTTGCTGACATTGAGTGAGAGGTTATTTTCCTTACACCACACTCCGAGGGCCCTCACCTGCTCCCTGTAGGCTGTCTCGTCGTTGTTGGTAATCAAGCCTACCACTGTAGTGTTGTCTGCAAACTTGATGATTTTAGTTGCAGGCGTGCATGGCCACGCAGTCGTGGGTGAACAGGGAGTACAGGAGAGGGCTGAGAACGCACTCTTGTGGGGCTCCAGTGTTGAGGATCAGTGGAGATGTTGTTTCCTACCTTCACCACCTGGGGGCAGCCCGTCAGGAAGTCCGAGACCCAGTTGCACAGGGCGGGGTCGAGACCCAGGGTCTCAAGCTTAATGACGAGTTTGGAGGGTACTATGGTGTTGAACGCTGAGCTGTAGTCAATGAACAGCATTCTTACATAGGTATTCCTCTTGTCCAGATGGGATTGGGCAGTGTGCAGGAGATTGCATCGTCTGTGGACTTATTGGGGCGGTAAGCAAAGTGGGTCTATGGTAACAGGTAGGTTGGAGGGGATATGATCCTTGACTAGTCTCTCAAAGCTCTTCATGATGACAGAAGTGAGTGCTACGGGGCAATAGTCATTTAGTTCAGTTACCTTAGCTTTCTTGGGAACAGGAACAATGGTGGACATTTTGAAGCATGTAGGGACAGCAGACTGGGATAGGGATTGATAGGATATGTCCGTAAACACACCAGCCAGCTGGTCTGCGCATTCTCTGAGGACATGCTGTCTGGGCCGGCAGCCTTGCGAGGGTTAACATGTTTAAATGTTTTACTCACGTCAGCCACGGAGAAGGAGAGCCCACAGTCTTTGGTAGCGGGCCGCGTCGGGCCGCGTCGGGCCGCGTTGTTTAATTTGTCTTGGAGCAAGACTATGTCCGCGACGAGGCTGGTTTTCTTTTTGTAATCTGTGATTGTCTGTAGACCCTGACACATACGTCTCGTGTTTGAGCCATTGAATTGCGACTCCACTTTGTCTCTATACTGACGCTTTGCTTGTTTGATTGCCATACGGAGGGAATAACTACACTGTATTCGGTCACATTTCCAGTCACCTTCCCATGATTAAATGCGGTGGTACGTGCTTTCAGATTTGTACGAATACTGCCATCAATCCACGGTTTCTGGTTAGGGAAGGTTTTAATAGCCTCAGTGGGTACAACATCTCCTATACACTTCCTTATAAACTCGCTCCCAGAGTCAGCGTATACGTCAATGTTATTGTTTGAGGCTACCCAGAACATAACCCAGTCCACGTGATTGAAGCAATCTTGAAGCGTGGAATCTGATTGGTCAGACCATTCTGTGATTAAATGTTGCTAGCTTCTTGTCTTTGTATGTATCTGGCTAATTTCAGTGCTTAGTATGTTATGAGGTTGTATACTTTTAATTACATTGCATGTATACATAGTTGTGTGTACATAGTGTCACGAACCGGCTCAAATTTCGTAACAAAAAAGGGAGACAACGTGGAGAAAAGGAATAACAAAATATATTTATTAACTAAAGACAATTAACAATGGTGTGTGCAGTCAGTAGTGTAAGTGAGTGGTTGCATGCATAAATGTGATAATGAGGGGTGTTGAAAGGTGCCAACGCAAAACAAAAACAGCCACAAAAATGCCACATCCAAAATCTATCAGTGTCTGCATGGAGAAAGTGTCCGATATGAACGGGGAAGAGGTGCATTTATCCTGGGACACACCCGAACCCAGGTGTGTCCCATTTAGCTGACGACCCTCCGGGCTCCACCCACCAACATCCTATTAAGGAAAACAAGAGCAAAGAGAGAATTCGGCAGACAGAGTGAGAGGGTCGTGGCAGGTGCATTACGCAGGCCAAAACTCATGGGCGTAATAAAGGCAGAGATTTCCAATGCACTACTCGTCAGTGGCACCTGCCAATAGTCCTTTAACAGGTCGAATTTGCACAAACTTAGCTGCTCCGACTTGATCAACGCAGTCCTCCATCCGAGGAAGCGGAACTTAATCTGGTTTAGTGACACTGTTTACCTTACGGTAGTCCATACAAAATCTGTTTGTCCCATCCGGTTTATTGACCAAGATACAGGAAGAAGCCCAACTGGAGAAAGGCTCTGCTATCTCTCCAGCATGTACTACCTGACCTCAGCATCCAGACAACGCAGTTTCTCTGAAGAAACTCTATAGAACCGCTGACGAATGGGGTCAGCATCTCCAACGTCAATATCATGTTCTATTAAGTTTGTACGTGTAGGTGGATCAGAAAACAAACCTGGAAATCTCAGAATCGGACCAACCATCTCTTTCCGCCCATCAACAGGTAGATGATTGAGAAGGCTGTCTAAAATATCCAGTGTCTCTGAATTTTTCAATCTACCCTGCAGTATGCAATCGTCGGAACCAGGAACATCTTCCTCCTCATGCACGGTCCTAGCATGACAAGAACCCAGCGAAATAACGGTATCGGCCAAAATAACAGGTTTACCGTCCTCTGTAGACTCCCACTGTTCAGCCTCAGAGGAACGTGCATAATAGGGTTTTAACAAATTTACATGGCACAGTTGGTGTGCTTTTCTCCGTTCTGGAGTGGCAACTAGATAGTTTTGCTCAGTGCACTGGCGCACTACCGTATATGGACCTTGAAACTTGGCTTGAAAAGGAGAACCAACAATTGGAAGCAGAGCAAGAACCTAGTCACCTGGACTAAAGTGACGAGGCTCAGTTCGCCGATCAAATATGCCCTTCATCCTCTCCTGGGAAGATAGCTTCTCTTTAGCCATTTCACCAGCGGCATACAGGCGTGGCGGGAAATCACACACATAAGATAACATGGACTGAGGAGGCTCGGGAGACTTCCAGTCATCCTGGAGAACAGATAGAAGTCCACGCACCCAATGTCCAAACAAGGTCATTTGGACTGAAACCTGTGCTCTCCTGTGAAACCTCTAGCGGCTAAAAGTAACCAAGGCAACCACTCCTCCCAATCATTATCCATCTCAGTACAATAAGCTCTCAAAGACTTAAGTGTTTGATGGAAACGTTCCAGCGCTCCTTGACTTTGCGCATGATAGGCGCTAGACAAATTGTGTTTAATATGGAGCTGTTGGAGAACCTGACCAAACAGATTAGAGATGAAATTAGATCCTTGATCACTCTGAATGACCTTAGGGATTCCAAACAGTGAGAGAAACTGAGTCAAAGCTTTTAGCACAGACTTAGTCGTGATAGACCGGAGAGGATAGGCAGCAGGAAACCTAGTGGTCTGACACATCACAGTGAACAGGTAACTACTACCCTTTTTAGAATGAGGCAGAGGACCAACAGTCAACCAGATATGCAAAAGGTTGGCTGAGTACAGAAATAGGAAACAGTGGTACCGGCTTAATAGCTTGATTAGGTTTACCAGTTAATTGACAGGTGTGACACGTTTCGATGAACTCAGAAGCATCACTCTAACCTAGGCCAAAAGAAATGTCTTAATATACGATTGTAGGTTTTCATCACACCTATATGTCCAGCAACGTCGTTGTGGGACGTTGTCAACACCAACTCACAAAGCTTAACTATTTAGGGAGTGGTGGGGCGCTACCCGGGTGAAATGCAAGGCGCCAAATTCAAAATCCAAAAGTTGAATTATTAAACATTCATCAATATACAAGTGTTGCATAGTCATCAAAAGCACTGCTTCTTGGCAATATCACAGCGTTGTCAGATTTCAAAAAGGTTTTACGGCAAAACCACAACATTTGATTGTTTGAGGGTAGCACCTTCAATATTTCTCCATTAGCATAAATTCATAAACCATCGCGGTTCACACAAAACACATTTCACAGCGAAAACAAATCCCATACCCTTTGAAGAACTTCTGCTGAGGGCTGTGTCCAACGAAGACATCCAATGGTTCTTTTGTTAGAAAAAGTAATTTATTATATCCATAAATCTCCGTTTGGTTGGCGCATTATGTTCATAAAATACAGCGTCCACTCGCCCATTGAACCGTGAAGAGAACTCATTCAACCTATACACTTGTCCAAGAACAATCAATCATTATTGATAATGTATCCTTAGGAACACTTTTATGTATATTTACTATAATATTTCAACCGGATTATAAACTGGGCGATAGGAAAGGAAAAAAAAACACAGCACGCGCAAGCCCGTGAACACGCATCCTCTTCTGTTTACATCCAATGACCACTTCGAAATTCTTCTTCTATTACCATCCAGAGCAACTAAACATCATCAAATACTGTCTAGAGACTGTTGACATCCAGTGGAAGCAATAGGTACTGCAATCTTACTCCCATATATGGTCATTTTCAATAGGGAGGGGTTCAAAATGAGGCAATGTGTCAAACTTTTTCCAGGACAGAAATTCTTTGGGTTTTCGTCTGCTATATCCGTTCTGTTATACTCACAGACAATATTTTAACACTCTTAATAACTTCAGAGTGTTTCCTATCCAATAGTACTAATTATGTGCATATCCTATTTTCTGGGCCTGAGTGGGAGGCATTTTACTTTGGGCACGCCAGACTCTCCAAAACCGTCACCTCGGGAGCCGCTCCCTAAGAAGTTAACTGGTACAACAACCTGACTAATCACCTCCCCCAGAAAACAACTACCATGAGACACCACTTTCATCAGGACATCCTCTTAGAGAAAATAGCCATGGGCGACATTTCCCAACTGTTCCACATGCACAATTTGGTCACGAAACTCTTCTAATGTGTGGTCAGCCCATTGTGCCTTGATTAGATCGGAGTGGGGTACAGATAACGGGATAACAGGGAAAGTAGTGACAATAGGCAATGAAGGACGCACCCCCACAACAACCTCACCTTTCACCAATCCAACATCAGTTTATGCAATGGAACTGAGTGTTCAAACCTATTCCCCTAATTAGAACACGATTCCCCGAATCAGTCTCAGCAGAGAAGGGTAACAGACGCCAACACAAACAATTCAGAGGCACCTGTGTCTCAGGATCTTCACTGGCACTAGATCCTTACTTCCTAACATAGACACAAACCCCTCCGTAATGAAAGGGAAATAGTCTGGGTCAATATAGACTTTCACATGCCCCTGGGCATGAGACAATGTGTCAGGAGTGAACTGATGTGGAACAGGTGCAGCTAATGCCGTAGGCTTAAGATTTAACGTACGCGCAAGTACTGAATTTACCCCTAGCCCTGAGAACCGGACATTCTTTTTTCCAATGACCCGAACCTTGACAGTAGTGACACTCTTGACCAAAGTCAGCTTTACCACAGGAGTCAGGCTCAACCCAAGTTGAATGAAACTCTGCCCGTGAACCAAAGTATCTCGGTGAGCGAGGTCCAAATCTCTCAGAACGCGACCACTCACTCCGAATACGGGGCTCTGCAAAGACACTTTTGTGAGTCAAAACATACTTGTCCACCAAAACCGCAGCTTCAGCGATAGTCTTGACTTTTCGTTCGTTAATGTAGCACAGCCATTTTAACCTTATCATAACTGACACTGTCGGCTACACTAAGAGCTGAATATGATTCCTGCGCTTACCAGTCACACACTGCAACATTAAAGTGCGGTCAGAATCAGGCCAACTCCTAGCGTCAGCAACACGCTCAAACAACGAAAATAATGTCTCAGGGTCCTTCTCATTAAATTTAGGCAACAACCGTAAGTTCCCAACGATATCAAATGTGTCCGGGGCATGACCAAAAGAGGAACGACCCCTAGGTAAATCTGGGTCACCTTCCCAGAGCAAACTCTCCCCTGAGAGCTTTCCTTCCCTAACCAACTCTAGCCGCTCTTGTTGTAGCTTGATTTAAGCACGCTCCAAATAATGTTTAAATTCCAATTCCTTTTCATATTTTACACAGTCATGCTCTAGCTTCTCACGATCATGCTCTAGCTTCTCACGATCATGCTCTAGCTTCTCACGATCATGCTCTAGCTGTAACAGAAGCAGTTTTTTCTGCTGTTCAAAAAGACTACTAGGACTAACAGACGGAGCAGCCATTGTAACGTTACAGGGAGACGGCGAGTCCTCAGCAGAGGCTGCCCCAGTGGTAACTTCAAGCATACCACTCATCAGATTGGCCTTCAATATTAACCTAATAATTTTTGGGACATTAATCACTAATTCCAACCTTGTATTGTTCAGCAATCTTCAACAGCTGTTCTTTAGTACATAATTCTAACAGTTCCTCTGATGGAAAGCGAATGAACTCGTCTACATTAGACACAAAAGTCAGAAGTAAATACAAAAAAAAAATCTCACTCTTCCCCTCTGCTGAACACACCAGACCACAAGAGAAGTGACAATCACACTGGGCACTACAGAAGAGAGATGAGATAAGGAACTTCCCCAAAACCTACAGTAACTCAACCCTAGTCTTCGTGCAGATTTGCAGTGGGTAATTACACACTGTAGCCCACTGGCAAGGAAATAAACCACCCAGCACGCTGGCAGATTCCCCAAAGCCACAGATGTGCCCCCGAGACAACTGCTCAGTCCACAGACACCACACAAAAACTAAACAAAATAACCATGCCCAACATATTCCAAAATAATGAAACACATCACTAAGCCTAACAGGGGAAAAAGGCTATAGCTCCAGGTAGTAAGTGTCACTACCCTACCCAAATCTCCCACTGAGGTACACAGCCGACTGTACTCACCTCGGGCCGATGTCCCAACAGCGAGTAGATCAAGAGTCTCCAGCCTGGAAAAGGGCTTGGAAACTAACCAACGTACTCTCTCCAATGCAGCACACAACCAACTATCCACCGCAATGGCAAGTTTACCAAACAAACAAAGGTAACCAATACTGTGCACCAAACATTACAACTCAAACAAGCTGTAACAAAAAATGCAAACAAAGCACCTACAGAGTTTAACATTAACGCCACATTTTCTCCCAAACACAATACCTTTAAGATCCCGGAAGAGCCCCCACTTGTCACGAACCGGCTCAAAGTTCATAACAAAAAGGGAGACAACATGGAGATAAGGAATAACAAAATATATTTATTAACTAAAGACAATTAACAATGGTGTGTGTAGTCAGTAGTGTAAGTGAGAGGTTGCATGCATAAATGTGATAATGAGGGGTGTTGAAAACCAGCCACAACCCAAATCTATCAGTGTCTGCATGGAGAGAGTGTCCTCAATGAATGGGGACACACTCGAACCCAGGTGTGTCACATTTCGCTGACGACCCTCCCGGCTCCGCCCACTGACATCCTATTAAGGAAAACAAGAGCAAAGAGAAAGAATTCGGCAGACAGAGAGGTAGGGTCGTCACAATAGTTGTTCCTGTTATTAAAATTGTTATTACTTTCTACAAGTCATTTTGTCCTTGCTAGCTAATTTAGGCCCTATTCCTTGTTAGCTCGGGATGGTAAATTAATGGATTCATGATATTCTAATTCATTATTTGTATGCCTTTGTGTTTGCTTGATGTGAATGGATGCAGAACATTTTGTGATGCATATTTTCTCTTTTTTTGTATTGCAGTTTTACTATTATCCTTACTAAAGATCCCAAATGGTATTCCTGCCTCCTGGATCTTCATTATTATTAGAGTTGTTAGCTATCTGTCGATTTGTAGGAGAAACACACATTGGGGACAAAATAATCTTATTTGATTATTTTATATATTTAACATGTGATGAGGCCACACCGAGGGCCAGAGTTAAATACATACACCTGTGATAATCTGAAGTACCCAAAAAGGCCAATAGATGTCATCTGATTAAATAAAATTAAATCCTTGAATGTTACCAAAATTCTTGTTGTTTATTGGTAAACTTAGAAACTTTCCAGTAATATACCCTCCATTTGCAACCCTACTCTGGTTTATGGGATTAAGTTTCTCCAGACCTGTTTGTAACTTAGACTCTAAGGCAAGTGAAGGTTTCCTGTGTGGCAAGTATGTTTGTACCACAGGCGGCCGGTGGCACCTTAATTGGGGAGGACGGGCTCATAGTAATGGCTCGAATGGAATTAATGGAATGGTATCCAGCACATCAAACACATAGTTTCCATGTGTTTGATACCATTCCATTCACTTCACTCCAGCCATTATTATGAGCTGTCCTCCCCTCAGCAGCCCCCCTGTGGTGTGTACGTATATGTGAAAGATTGAAACAAATGATCACTTCACTATAAATGTTAATCATTCTTGGTGTTCCATATTCTTTTGGTCAAGAGAGCTGATATAAGTCCAAGTTTATGAAATTCATCAATAAATGATTGTGCATTATAAAACAGGCACCCTCTCCAGGTGCATTCCCTATGCGTGTGAACATGAAAGTGTTGTCGATATTACTGAAAAACACAGCTATAAAACAATATTAAAACCCGCTTCCATTTTAATTGTGCAAATTATGAAGGCACGGATAAAGCCACATGTTCTTTGGTAATGCAATGAAAGGGAACATACAGCCACAACAGAAATTATTGGCATAAAGATAGCAAAAATACAAATAATACAAACACTGAGCTATATGGTATGCTCAAACAAAATTATATTCTACTAATACAAAAGTAATAAAATAAAATCAAAAAAATATGTCAAAATTAGTGGCACCCCTGTTTTCAATACTTTGTGCATCCTCCCCCTTGCGAGGATAACGCCACTTTGCCTTTTTCTATAATGTTTTATAAGAATGAAGAACACATTGGGTGGGATCTTAGACCATTCCTACATACAGTCTTTCCAGATCCTTGATATGCTTCATTCTGCGCTTACAGACTGCCCCCTGCAATTCAAATCACAGGTTTTCGATGGGGTTCAAGTCTGGAGACTGAGATGGCTATTGCATGTTGATTTTGTGGTTTCTTGGTGGATTTTGATGTGTGCTTGTGTAACCGGTGTGAAATGGCTAGTTAGCTAGCGGGGTGCGCGCTAACAGTGTTTCAATCGGTGACGTCACTCACTCTGAGACCTTGAAGTAGTTGTTCCCCTGGTTTTTGTGGAGCGATGGGTAACGATGCTTCGTGGGTGTCAGTTGTTGATGTGTGCAGAGGGTCCCTGGTTTGAGCCCAGGTAGGGGTGAGGGAGAGGGACGGAAGCTATACTGTTACACTTGGGGTCATTGTCTTGCTAGAAAATCCACTTGCGACCAAGTTTCAGCCTCCTGATAGAGGCAATCAGGTTTTTGGCTAAAATGTCCTGGTACTTGGTAGAGTTCATGATGCCATTAACCTTAACAAGAGAAAAACAGTCCCATCACATCAAAGATCCACCACCATATTTTACAGTAGATATGAGATTATTTTCTTTCAAACCCACCACTGGTGTGCGTGGCCAAAGAGCTTTATTTTAGTCTCATCTGACCATAGCACCCGGTTCTAATCCAAGTGCCAATGCCGTTTAGCAAACTCCAGAGGAGTGTCCTATGAAGCAGGTTTAAGGAAGTAGCAAGGTAATTTTGGTCAACTCTGAGTTCAACTCGGAATAACCAGTGTTACGAAAGTGGCTCACCTGAGCCGAGGACCAATGAAATCAGATTCCCTCCCTCTTGCAAAGATTGCATCATCAATCATCTGAACCCCGCCCTGTGCAATTGGGTCCTGGACTTCATGACGGGTCGCCACCAGGTGGAGAAGGTAGGAAACAACACTTCCTCTTCACTGATCCTCAACATTGGGGCCCCACAAGGCTGCGTGCTCAGCCCCCTCCTGTACTCCCTGTTCACCCATGACTGTGTGGCCAGGCACGCCTCCAACTCAATCATCAAGTTTGCAGACGACACAACAGTAGTAGGCTTGATTACCAACAACAATGAGACAGCCTACAGGGAGGAGGTGAGGGCTCTGGGAGTGTGGTGCCAGGAAAATAACCTCTCACTCAACGTCAACAAAACTAAGGAGATTATCATGGACTTCAGGAAACAGCAGAGGGGGCACCCCCCCTAACCATTTCGATGGGACCGCAGTGGAGAAGGTGAAAAGCTTCAAGTTCCTCGGTGTACACATCACTGACAACCTGAAAGAAGGCGCAAAAGGCGTAAAAGCCTCAACGTCAGGAGGCTAAAGAAATTTGGCTTAGAACCTAAAACCCTCACAAACTTTTAGAGGCACAATTGAGAGCATCCTGTCGGACTGTATCACCGCCTGGTACGGCAACTGCACCGCCCACAACCACAAAACTCTCCAGAGGGTGGTGCGGTCTGCCCAACACATTACTTGGGGCAAACTTCCCACCCTCCTGGACACCTACAGCACCCAATGCCATAGGAAGGTCAAAAAGATAGTCAAGGACATCAACCACCCGAGCCACTGCCTGTTCACCCCGCTATCATCCAGAAGGCGAGGTTAGTACAGGTGCATCAAAGCTGGGATCGAGACTGAAAAACAGCTTCTATCTCAAGGCCGTCAGACTGCTAAACAGCCATCACTAGCACATCAGAGGCGGCTGCCTATAGACATAGATTAGGAATCACTAGCCACCATAATAATGTTTCCGTATCTAGCATTACTCATCTCATATGTATAAACTGCACTCCACACTATTCTACGGTATCTTAGTCACTTTTAAATTGTGTTTACATATTGCATCACTCATTTCATATGTACAGTTGAAGTCGGAAGTTTACATACACCTTAGCCAAATACATTTAAACTCAGTTTTTCACAATTCCTGACATTTAATCCTAGTAAAAATCCCTGTTTTAGGTCAGTTAGGATCACCACTTTATTTTAAGAATGTGAAATGTCAGAAGAAAAGTAGAGAGAATGATTTATTTCAGATTTTATTTCTTTCATCACATTCCCAGTGGGTCAGAAGTTTACATACACTCAATTAGTATTTGGTAGCATTGCCTTTAAATTGTTTAACTTAGGTCAAACGTTTTGGGTAGCCTTCCACAAGCTTCCCACAATATGTTGTGTTCATTTTGGCCCATTCCTCCTGACAGAGCTGGTGTAACTGAGTCAGGTTTGTAAGCCTCCTTGCTCACACAAGCTTTTTCAGTTCTGCCCACACATTTTCTATGGGATTGAGGTCAGAGCTTTGTGATGGCCACTCCAATACCTTGACTTTGTTGTCCTTAAACCATTTTGCCACAACTTTGGAAGTATGCTTGGGGTCATTGTCCATTTGGAAGACCCATTTGCGACCAAGCTTTAACTTCCTGATGGATGTCTTGAGATGTTGCTTCAATATATCCACATAATTTTCCTGCCATCTACAGTGAGGGAAAAAAGTATTTGATCCCCTGCTGATTTTGTACGTTTGCCCACTGACAAAGAAATTATCAGTCTGTAATTTTAATGGTAGGTTTATTTGAACAGTGAGAGACAGAATAACAACAAAAAAGTCCAGAAAAACGCATGTGAAAAATGTTATAAATTGATTTGCATTTTAATGAGGGAAATAAGTATTTGACCCCCTCTCAATCAGAAAGGTTTCTGGCTCCCAGGTGTCTTTTATACAGGTAACGAGCTGAGATTAGGAGCACGCTCTTAAAGGGAGTGCTCCTAATCTCAGCTTGTTACCTGTAAAAAAGACACCTGTCCACAGAAGCAATCAATCAATCAGATTCCAAACTCTCCACCATGGCCAAGACCAAAGAGCTCTCCAAGGATGTCAGGGACAAGATTGTAGACCTACACAAGGCTGGAATGGGCTACAAGACCATCGCCAAGCAGCTTGGTGAGAAGGTGACAACAGTTGGTGCGATTATTCGCAAATGGAAGAAACACAAAAGAACTGTCAATCTCGGCCTGGGGCTCAATGCAAGATCTCACCTCGTGGAGTTGCAATGATCATGAGAACGGTGAGGAATCATCCCAGAACTACACGGAAGGATCTTGTCAATGATCTCAAGGCAGCTGGGACTATAGTCACCAAGAAAACAATTGGTAACACATTACGCCGTGAAGGACTGAAATCCTGCAGTGCCCGCAAGGTCCCCCTGCTCAAGAAAGCACATATACATGCCCGTCTGAAGTTTGCCAATGAACAGGATAACTGGGTGAAAGTGTTGTGGTCAGATGAGACCAAAATGGAGCTCTTTGGCATCAACTCAACTCGCCGTGTTTGGAGGAGGAGGAATGCTGCCTATGACCCCAAGAAAACCATCCCCACCGTCAAACATGGAGGTGGAAACATTATGCTTTGGGGGTGTTTTTCTGCTAAAGGGACTGGACAACTTCACCGCATCAAAGGGACGATGGACGGGGCCATATACTGTCAAATCTTGGGTGAGAACCTCAGCCAGGGCATTGAAAATGGGTCGTGGATGGGTATTCCAGCATGACAATGACCCAAAACACACGGCCAA
This sequence comes from Brachymystax lenok tsinlingensis, assembly GCA_030435695.1. Classification (NCBI taxonomy): domain Eukaryota; kingdom Metazoa; phylum Chordata; class Actinopteri; order Salmoniformes; family Salmonidae; genus Brachymystax; species Brachymystax lenok. The sequence continues at coordinate 19,750,092 of CM059792.1, read as the reverse complement.
GGTAACAAAGGAGTGTCTCAAGAAGAAGCACATTAAGGTCCTGGAGTGGCCTAGCCAGTCTCCAGACCTTAATCCCATAGAAAATCTGTGGAGGGAGCTGAAGGTTCGAGTTGCAAAACGCCAGCCTCGAAACCTTAATGACCTGCAAAGAGGAGTGGGACAAAATCCCTCCTGAGATGTGTGCTAACCTGGTGGCCAACTGCAAGAAACATCTGACCTCTGTGATTGCCAACAAGGGTTTTGCCACCAAGTACTGAGTCATGTATTGCAGAGGGGTCAAATACTTATTTCCCTCATTAAAATGCAAATCAATTTATAACATTTTTCACATGCGTTTTTCTGGATAATTTTTTTGTTATTCTGTCTCTCACTGTTCAAATAAACCTACCATTAAAGTTATAGACGGATCATTTCTTTGTCAGTGGGCAAACGTACAAAATCAGCAGGGGATCAAATACTTTTTTCCCCTCACTGTATTTTGTGAAGTGCACCAGTCCCTCCTGCAGCAAAGCACCCCCACAACATGATGCTGCCCCCGTGCTTCACAGTTGGGATGGTGTTCTTCGGCTTGCAAGCCTCCCCCTTTTTCCTCCAAACATAACGATAGTCATTATGGCCAACCAGTTCTATTTTTGTTTCATCAGACCAGAGGACATTTCTCCAAAAAGTACGTTTTGGAAAGGTGGCTTCTTCCTTGCTGAGCGGCCTTTCAGGTAATGTCGATATAGGTCTTGTTTTACTGTGGATATAGATACTTTTGTACCCGTTTCCTCCAGCATCTTCACAAGGTCCTTTGCTGTTGTTCTGGGATTGAGTTGCACTTTTTTTGCACCAAAGGACGTTAATCTCAAGGAGACAGAACGCGTCTCGTTCCTGAGCGGTATGATGGCTGCGTGGTCCCATGGTGTTTATACTTGCGTACTATTGTTTGTACAGATGAACGTGGTACCTTCAGGCATTTGGAAATTGCTCCCAAGGATGAACCAGACTTGTGGAGGTCTACAATTTTCACTGATTTCTTTCGATTTTCCCATGATGTCAAGCATAGAGGCACTGAGTTTGAAGGTAGGCCTTTAAATACATCCACAGGTACACCTCAAATTGACTCAAATGATGTCAATTAGCCCATCAGAAGCTTCTAAAGCCATGACATAATTTTCTGGAATTTTCCAAGCTGTTTAAATGTCACGATCTCCTTCAAAAGAACTGGACCGAGGCGCAGCGTGAGTGGAGTTCCACATAATTTTAATAAACTGGAACCAACTACAAAACAACAAAAGGATGAACAGACTCAGACATCAATGTAGCGCACAACACATGCACTAACAAAAGACAATAACCCACAAACACAGGTGGGGAGAGAACAAACTAAATAGGATTCCCCATTAGATGCAACAAACTACAGCTGCCTCTAATTGGGAACCACACAAAACCAAAACATAGAAAACCCTAGAAACCCCTAGTCACGCCCTGACCTAACACACCATTAGAGAACCCAGAGGGCTATCTATGGCCAGGGCGTGACATTAAAGGCACAGTCAACTTAGAGTATGTAAACTTCTGACCCACTGGAATTGTGATACAGTGAATTATAAGTGAAATAATCTGTCTGTAAACAATTGTTGGAAAAATGACTTGTGTCACGCACAAAGTAGATGTCCTAGCCGACTTGCCGAAACTATAGTTTGTTAACAAGAAATTTGTGGAGTGGTTGAAAAACTAGTTTTAATGACTCCAACCTAAGTGTATGTAAACTTACGACTTCAACTGTATATACTGTATTGTATTCTATACTACACCACTGACTGTTAAACAGCCATCTCCAGCACATCAGAGGCTGCTGCCTATAGACATAGATTAGGAATCACTGGCCACTTTAAGGAAATGAAACACTAGCCACTTAAATAATGTCTCCATATCTTGCATTACTCCTCTCATACGTATATACTGTATTCTATACTATGCCACTGTATCTTAGTCCAATGCCGCTCTGACATATACGTATATATATTCTTAATCCATTCCTTACTTAGATTTATGTGTATTTTGGGAATATGTTGTGAAACTGTTAGATATTAGTTGTTAGATATTACTGCACTGTCGGAGCTAGAAGCACAAGCATTTTGCTACATCCGCAATAACATCTGCTAAACACGTGTATGTGACCAATAAATTAGATTCGATTTGATTTTGACACGATTTCAAGGCACGGCCTTGGCTGTGAAATCACGAAGACCCAAAAGATTTTCACCGGCATTCACAATGATTCCAATTTTCTTAGACTTCTTCTCTGCGTGTGCTGTACAGATTATGACCACTGCAATAAATATTGCAACACCTTTTTAACATGTAGCATTTCACTATCCCTCAGTTGATGAGAAACCTTCACTGGTCTTGGTGGCTCTACTAACATTGTTTCTTCCCCGCCACTCGTTCCTTCCAATCTTTTCACCGCCTCAAGATAGGAGACACGCTGGACACTCCTTACCCTGCCACCTCATTCTCACTCACCCTAACAAGGCACTCCAAGAATTCAGGCACATGTTCACCTCCACAGTTGCAGCATTTCCCTTCATCTGGCATACAATATTCTTCCCTTGACACATGACCAAATCTTTTACATTTATGACATTGAAGGGGCTTGTGCACAAAAGCTCTTACAGGGTAAGAGCATTTTATAACCATTTCGCTACACTCGCAATAATATCTGCTAACCATGTGTATGTGACCAATCAAATTTGATTTGATTTGGTATCTCATAAATCTAACTTTATATGAGAAGAGAGAGACTCTTCATCAAAGAACAGTAGCATGGATTCATTGAATTTCTTTTCTCCGTCCACCATACTGGTCCATCGACGTGCACCAACCACTTCATGGATCGCTTCAGTTATATCCTCTGCCTAGAATTTCTTGTGCCACCCCAGAAATAACCCCCTTGATAGGTGCCCTGCTACGAAAATCCATGCAGGAAACATTCCACTCCGATATCTTTTTGAGTCTTAAAATACACACACCAAAAATCTAAATAAGAACACTTATTGAGACTCTCACTGACTCCACACTTTCCTCCAACACACTCCAGATTTTCCTGGAGACGTTAAACGGATTACCTAAGTAGCATTGATCCAAAACCCTGACTCCGACTAAAAATGAGTCTAGTGGTTTCTTATTTTCCAACATAGCTTTACTTCTCTTGTTTCCCTTTTTCTTCGCCAATGTAACCCACTCATTCTCACTTTCTGTACTATTAGCTTCACCCGACTCACAAGCAGTTTCAAAGAAAATCGCAGTTTCCTCCATCTTCCATCACAAATTTCTTAATTTGATCAATGTTGTTGCGGAGAATTTTCCTGTGCAGCAGGAAATGCAAAATGCAATGTATTCAAGGTTTAAAAAGAGTAACTTCCACTTAATTTCAGACTTGATTTGCCATAACGAAAAATGTATCAACCCCTACAAAAAATGTCCATTAAATATAATCCACATAATAATTCACATTTCCTGTTGCTGCAGGATTATTTTCCTGCTGTAGCAAACTGGCTCAAATTAAGGTCCTACATCTGTAATTGTTGCCCTAATAGTGGTAAGCAGTATTTGGTTTATCAGTAGTTTTTTGTACCCATTGCCTGATTATAAAAGTCAACAACAATTTTTCTCTTCATTTGTGAGTTCTTTACTTTTCCCCTTGATGATGGATGACGTTACCTCGTTTTTGTACCCCAGTGAAACAGGAAGCCATACAAGGCCACAATACAGAGATTAATTTAAAAACATAGAATGTTAATGCAGATTAAATTTTTTATTTTATTTATAAGAATCTTTAGGGGTGCCAATAATTTTGACACATATCTTTTTTAGATGTTTTAATTATTTCTCTGAACAATTGTATTAGTATAAAATTATGTAATTTCCAATTTTTTTGAGCATACAATATACACTGAGTATACAAAAAATGTAGGAACACTTTCCTACTATTGAGTTGCACCTCTTCTACTTTAACACTCAGAACAGCCTCACTTCGTATGGACTCTACAAGGTGTCGAAAGCATTCCACAGGGATGCTGGTCCATGTTGACTCTACTGCTTGGCTGGATGTCCTTTGAGTGGTGGACCATTCTTGATACACACGGGAAACTGTTGAGCGTGAAAAGCCTAGCAGCGTTGCAGTTCTTGACACAAACTGGTGCGCCTGGCACTTAATACCATACCCTGTTCAAAAGCAGCTACTTTTTTGTCTTGCCCATTCACCCTCTGAATGGCCACATATACAATCCATGTCTCAGTTGTCTCAAGGCTTAAAAATCCTTCTTTAACCTGTCTCCTCCCCTTCATCTACACTAAATGACATCAATAAGGGATCATAACTTTCACCTCTGTATTCACCTGGTCAGTCTATGTCATGGAAAGAGCATTTGTTCTTAATGTTTTGTACACTCAGTGTAGGTCAGTATTTGTACCATTTATTTTATATAGTATTTTTTGCTAATCTTTATCAAGCAATCCAATAATTTTGGTTATGTCTGTAACTTACTTTCATTTGGGGGGCAGGTAGCCCATCGGTTAAGAGTGTTGGGTCAGTAACTGAAACGTCGCTGGTTAAAATCCCCTAGCCGACTAGGTGAAAAATCTGTCGATGTGCCCTTGAGCAAGGCACTTAACCCTAATTGCTCCTGTAAGTTGCTTTGGATAAGAGTTTCTGCTAAAAGACAAAAATGTCTATTCTGACTTTTGGAGGCTGGGTGTTTGGTTGCCAGTCACAGTTTGACAGAGAATTGACCCAGCTACATCCTTTGAGATATATCCTAATATTTAGCATTGATTGCTGTAATGGTGAGTGTGTTGTATGTGTCACCGGTCGGTCTGGCTGTATTCTACAGTGCATGTGTCTCCAGTGAATATGAGCTACTGGAGAGGCAGTTCTGTGTGAGTAACATCCAGAGCCCATTCCTGCTCCTTCTCCTCTGTGTATCTTTGCATCAAAGTCACCATGATATAAATGATTATTTCCCTTTACTTTATTTCCCAGGATGCATTGCTCCGACTGGCCTCAGTCACAGACTCCTCTTCCCTGCGGGATGCCATCAGAAAGGCTCTCCAGGCTGTCCTCTCTGAAGTGGTGTGTTTCAACTGTCTCCGTCATGATTTATATCTAAAGTCTGTCTCCATCCTACTCACCAACATACTGTATTCTCCCTGGGGTAGGGCTTACAGAGAAACAGGAAACCAAGTGAATGACACAAAGCAGGCCAAATACCATCCACATGTTTGACCAAGTAATGAAAAGAATGTCATAAATATTCTAACCATATTTTCTCCTGCTTGGCCTTAAAGTATACATACACTCCCCTCCATATGTATTTGGACAGTGAAGCTATTTTTTATTTATTTTGGCTCTATACACCAGCATTTTGGAATTTAGATCAAATGTTTAATATCAGACAACAGTACAAAATGTCACTTTTATTTCTGGGTTTGTTCCTATATCTGTTTTACTGTTTAGAAAGGAAAGCACTTTATGTACAGTATCTACTCCCCCCATGTCATAGGTATTTGGGGAAATTTGCTTGTAGGGTATTAAAGTAGTCAACACTTTAGTATTTGGTCCCATATTTCTTGCACGCAATGACTACATCAAGCTTGTGACTACAAACTTGTTGGATGCATTTGCGGTTTGTTTTGGATTATGTTTTGCCCAATAGGAACTGAATGGTGAATGATGACTGGATTCAGTTTCTTTCTAAGTGAGTAGATAAGATGTTTCTGAACACTAAATTAATCATGATAATGCCATGATTAAGAAGAATTAAGAATGAACAGTGAATAATGATGAGTGAGAATGTTACATGCTAACCTCTCACCATTACCACTAACAGGGAAGGTTAGCATTGCATAGCATACCCCAAAGACATGCTAACCTCTCACCATTACCACTAACAGGGTAGGTGAGCATTTTATATCATACCCCCAAGACATGCTAACCTCTCACCATTACCACTAACAGGGTAGGTGAGCATTTTATATCATACCCCCAAGACATGCTAACCTCTCACCATTACCACTAACAGGGAAGGTTAGCATTGTATATCATACCCCCAAGACATGCTAACCTCTCACCATTACCACTAACAGGGTAGGTGAGCATTTTATATCATACCCCCAAGACATGCTAACCTCTCACCATTACCACTAACAGGGTAGTTTAGCATTTTGGGGGGGTATAATAGTTGTGCCTCTAACATTTTTCTCACTCTTCATTATTGACTATCCATTCATGATTATCCATACTCATGGTAGCATCCACATGAATGTAGAAATGTTCAGAAACACCTTCGATTCTTACTCACAATAAAAGTGACTACAAAATGGCACAAGAGATTATTCACCATTCAGTTCCTTTTAGGCAAAACGTAATGCAAAATACAACCAAACAAAACAAAACAAAAAAATGCCTCCAACAAGTTTGTAGAGTCACAAGCTTGATGTAGTCATTACGTGCTAGGAATATGGGACTGATTACAAACGTTTGACTAAACGTAATACACTATAAGTGAATTTGTCCAAATAATTGTAGACTTCCTGAAATGTGGGGACTAGAAACAGAAAGTGCTTTCAAAACAGATATGTATGAAAATACCCTCAAACAAAATCGGACATTCTGTACTGTCACCTAATATGGAACATTATATCTTGAATGAGAATACCGGAGTATTTAGCTTTACTGTCCAAAAATACATATGGAGGGGAGTGTATGTGTTTTTTAACCCCCTTATTAACGGGCTGCCCTCCCCCTCTCTCTTATAGGACAGTGTATACATCTATCTATTAGATGCAGAGACAGGATGCTTGTGGTGTGAAGAACCACCTCATGAGCTACAGAAGGAGGGGAAACTCAGGTAATAGGCTGATGTGGTGCCCAGTTGACCTATACTTCAGACAGTCATAATTTTCCCTCAAGTGACATTGTTTGTTATGTAATATATCAGCCAAACGCATGGTGTTTGTTATAAAGACTACCTGTCATTTATCACATACAAGCAATATTCTATAATATAGGAAATATCTCTAATAATATGTTATATTATCTAGATGGCTTTGGTTGTTACCTAACTGTCTAAAAGTGAATTAGCTAGCTAGCTTACCAATTAACCTAGCTAGCCAGACAACTTTGGTATACTAATTTGGCAGACAATTTTGGCAGTACATTTTGGGTGCTCAACTTTCATGGACAACTTTTGGTATGCAATGCAATGATATTGACCAAATTTGGTGGACAATTTTTTGGCGCTCAACTTTCGGGGGGCAATGTTTTGGAATCCAATGCAATGACATTGACCAACAGGACCATAACTTTAGGTGAAGTTAGGTTTACCACAATGAACTTACCCAGTTTATCTCCATCACTGCTGAAACTCACAATGTACCGGAAGGTCGGTAGGAAACAGGTTGCAGGCTTCACATTTGTTTTGGAATGTAATTACATGCTAGCATGGCTAGTAGCTAATGTTAGCCAGATGGAACTAGCTAGGTAGCACCGGTTCTCCATATGACGTTGAGAAATAGTGCGTTGTGGGTAGTTCTGAAGATATCCAGAAATAAGTTAATAAATATGTAAAAACGTAGTTATAGTTAACCAGATCGTGACTACAACTAAGTTACTAAGTCTTTGACCACTCTGTGTTGTTACTTTGGTGAGTAAAAACTAATCGTTCCTACCCTTTAAATCAATTGGTAATACTTTATTTGACTATCAATAACATTTCAACTAACTGTCTACTTACCCCTAACCCTAGCTCTAATCCTAACCTTAACCCTTATCCTAAACCTGAACTTAACCCTAGCCGTAACCCTTACCCTAACACTTATTCGAAACCTAACCGTAACATTATCAAGCAGTTGCTCATAAACAGATAGTTTGCTGATAGTATGACCATCTGTAGGGCATCTACAGATGGAAAATCCAGACTATCCAAATAAAGTGTGACCAATCAATCAAATATTTGTCTCTCTCAGGGATGTGGTTGTCCAGCAGAGGAGAGTACAGTGTGAGGGTCTTCCTTCCTCAGAGCTGCAGGAGCAACAGAGAGAGAGACTAACAGAACCACTGCAGCAGGACAAAAGAGGTGTGTGTTTGTTTTGTCTGTCTGTCATAATAATTTGGTGGGTGCTTATAATTGTCCTATTTCACACATGTGTAAATTTAAAATATGTTTTTTGCATATCCCAACTCCACCTGAGAGACCTTCTGAGAGGGTGACCCTGGAGCAATTAGGGTTAAGTGCCTTGCTAAAGGGCACATCTACAGATTTGTTCACATTGTCGGCTTGGGGATTTGAACTAGCAAGCTTTCTGTTACTGGTCCAATGCTCTTACCTCTAGGCTGCCTGCCGCCCAGTGTCAGTATCTGTGTGGGTTGCAGCGTGAACAACAGCAACTATACTCAAAACGATTTGAGAGAGTTCAAGGAGAGTTCAAAACAGTGCACAGTCCTCCTCCAGGCTAATAGTTCCCTCCTCTCCACCCTCTAATTTTCTATAATTTTCTCTCCATCTTCTCCACCTCCACCCCAGTTTTGATCATTCCAATTCTGGACCGGGACCAAGGCGTAGCTACCGCCCTCCTCTTGGTGAGCATGCTCCACAGAACCCTCTCACTTCTCTGCCTTACAGTGTGAAAGATAATACATTCTAAAAACTCTGTCTTCTCTATTCTAAAAGGTTTGCTGTACACTGCCCACTACAGCTCAGGAACAAAGCCTTGATGTCCTGGAGAAACATGTGAGTCTGAAATGCCTTCTCCAGACCCACCGGTCCTTTCATGGGATCACATTCTGGAACAGCCGGCCTGCTCTGAATGTAGCTGACATTTGCTGGTATAACTCTGATTGTCCCTCACAGGTCACCATAGCCTGTAAGAGAGTCCAGGCGTTGCAGGGCCAAAGGCTCACCCAGGGGTCAGAGGTCAACAGGACACCATGTCTATCCCTGAACAGGAGGACAACACCTGATGTGGACTACAGTGCACTGGATCATCAGATCCTGAGGCTTTGCGGTATGATAGTGGGATGGGAGACATGCACGTGTATTTTGTTGTCTATACAGTGGCAAGAAAAAGTATGTGAACCCTTTGGAATTACCTGTATTTCTGCATAAATTGGTCATACAATTTGATCTGATCACAAGTCACAACAATAGACAAACACAGTCTGCTTATACTAATAACACACAAACAATTATACGTTTTCATGTCTTTATTGAACACACCGTGTAAACATTCACAGTGTAGGGTGGAAAAAGTATGTGAGCCCTTCAATTTAATAACTGGTTGACAGCAATAAACTCTACCAAACGTTTTCTGTAGTTGCGGATCAGACCTGCACAACGGTCAGGAGGAATTTTGGACTATTCATCTTTACAAAACTGTTTCAGTCTGGTGTGAACCGCTCTCGAGGTCATGCCACAGCATTTTAAATCGTGTTGAGGTCAGGACTCTGACTGGGCCACTCCAGAAGGCGTATTTTCTTCTGTTGAAGCCATTCTGTTGTTGATTAACTTCTGTGTTTTGGGTCTTTGTCCATTTGCATCACCCAACTTCTGTTGAGCTTCAATTGGCGGACAGATAGCCTTACATTCTCCTGCAAAATGTCTTGATAAACGTAGGAATTCATTTTTCCGTCGATGATAGGAAGCTGTCCAGGCCCTGAGGCAGCAAAGAAGCCCCAAACCATGATGCTCCCTCCACCATACTTTACAGTGGGGATGAGGCTTTGATGTTGGTGTGCTGTGCCTTTTTTTCTCCACACATAGTGTTGTGTGATCCTTCCAAACAACTCAACTGTAGTTTCATCTGTCCACAGAATATTTTGCCAGAAGCGGTGTGGAACATCTAGGTGCTCTTTTGCGAACTTCGGACGTGCAGCAATGGTTTCTTTGGACAGCAGTGGATTCTTCGGTGGTGTCCTCCCATGAACACTATTCTTGTTTAGACGCATCAACAGAGATGTTAGTATGTTCCAGAGATTTCTGTAAGTCTATAGCTGACACTCCAGGATTCTTCTTAACCTCATTGAGCATTCTGCACTGTGCACTGTTGCAGGATGACCACTTCCAGGGAGAGTAGCAAATTTGTCTTACCATGGACTGATGAACATCAAGGCGTTTAGAGATACTTTTGCAGCCCTTTCCAGCTTTATTCAAGTCAACAATTCTTAATCTTAGGTCTTCTGAGATCTCTTTTGTTTGAGGCATGGTTCACATCAGGCAATGCTTCTTGTGAATAGCAAACTCCAATTTTGTGAGTGTTTTTTATAGGGCAGGGCAGCTTTAACCAACATCTCCAATCTCGTTTCATTGTTTGGACTCCAGGTTACTTTTTCCAACCTACACTGTGAATGTTTAAATTATGTATTCAATATAGACAAGAAAAATATGTGTGTTATTAGTTTAAACACACTGTGTTTGTCTGTTGTTGTGACTTAGATGAAGATCAGATCTAATTTTATGACCAATTTATGCAGAAATCCAGGTAATTCCAAAGGGTTCACATACTTTTTCTTGACACTGTAGATACATCAATGTTGAGTGTTTTGGATAATGGTAGATAAGAATATATTATAAAATAATATAAAGTAATGACTTCATGTTGATCCTTTCACTCCTTACTATAGGAGAGCTGTATGACCTGGACGCTGCCTCTCTCCAACTAAAAGTAATTCGTTATGTGAGTCTAGACCCAAAAATAAACTATGAATTATCAGAGCTTGTTGATTGTTTGATTGATACACAATCACTGTTTGACTGAATGGTTTGTATTGTTGTTTTCACAGCTGGAGGAGCAGACTCAATCATTGTGCTGCTGTTTACTTCTGGTATCAGAGGATAACCAACAGCTGTTCTGTCAGGTACACATACACACACAATATTCAATATTCTAAAATGAAGCAAAAGTTGCAAAAATAAACAAACAAAAACAAGTTTGTTAGATGTCTTTGTTATTCCTCAGGTAGTTGGAGACAAGGTTCTGAAGGCGGAGATCAGTTTCCCAGTAAGTTACACAACACAGCCCTTCTTTCCCTCTGACATTACCACCTGTGCCCCTGCTGCTGCCCCTTACTCAGCCTGACCCTGTCTATCTGTCTGGGGTCCAGCTGACGTTTGGCCACCTTGGTCAGGCTGTGGAGAAGAGGAAGAGCACCTCCCTGCAAGACGTCACTCCAGTAAGAACACTGAAAGGTTCCTGATCAGTATTGTGGTGTTTTATAGGCCTACAGTAAGTATTAGGTTTGTTTGATGCTCGTGTTCTCTACATCTCTGCCCCTTTCCCTTCTTCTCTGGGCTGATACTGTAGGAGGAACACCAGCAGCTCAACAGCACTCTGGGATTTGAAGTTCTCTCTATGCTGTGTGTTCCTGTTGAGTGTCGGGCCACCACCAAGGTTGTGGCCCTTGCCTGTGCCTTCAACAAAAAAGGAGCAGACAGGTATAGATCTATGTGTGTTAGCGTAAGCATGCATACTGCTGCCTGTGAGTGTATGCCTGTGTGCATGGGTAGCTGCATCTGTGTGTGTCTTACTGTAAAATATTGTGTGTGTGTGTGTTTGTCATCCTTCAGACACACAGAGGTGGATGAACACATAGTGCAGCACTGTTTCCGCTACACATCCTCAGTAATGACCAGCACACTGGCCTTCCAGAAGGAACAGACACTGAAGTATGAATGTCAGGTAAGGAGACGCTACCTGACTGCACTCATTGACCACTGAGCCAATACTGTACTGTGCTAGCCTTGCTCTGCTCGACTGACCTTTGTCCATCACAATCCCTAACTTGGTGAGAATCTTTAGCTAGGCCACAAATACACTGCTAGTCTTCCCAACTGTTACCTGTGTCTGTTTGGGTTCCTATAGGCACTTCTTCAGGTTGCCAAAAACCTCTTCACACATTTGGGTGAGTATCATACTTAACCTAGTTTTAGTTGCACAGTGTCAGTTGTTATAACAACAGTTATTTATTTCTGTCTCCAGATGATGTATCAGTCCTGCTGAAAGAGATTATTGCAGAAGCCAGGAGTCTCACCAGTGCAGAAATGTAAGTACTGTGTTACCATAAGGCTATCACAAGGATGGTAACAAAAGCGTTAGTAACATTGATTAATATGACCCTTCTATCTCTCCTCCAGTTGTTCTGTGTTCCTGTTGGACAGTGTCAGTCATGAACTGGTTGCCAAGGTGTTTAATGGAGGAGTGGTTATCGATGAGGAGGTGGGTCATCGTCCTAAACTCACTCCCACCAAATCTCTAATCCACAGACTTTTATCTTAGACAAAATTATACTGTATATGACTGTTATTTCCATAGTGTAATGGCCTCTTTCTTGTCATCTCAGACAGAGCTGCGTATCCCTGCTGACCAGGGCATAGCAGGCCACGTGGCCACCACAGGCAAGATCCTCAACATCACAGATGCCTACTCCCACCCTCTCTTCTACCGCGCCGTGGACGACAGCACAGGCTTCAGAACACGCAACATCCTCTGCTTCCCCATAAAGGACGAACATGGAGGTCTGTCTCTCCGTCTCTCTGCCAGTTTTTCTTTATTTCTCTCTCCATTTCCCCATCTCCCTATTTCTGATCTATCTACTGATAATTGTATATCTCTCATCTATCTCTCTGTCTCTCTCACTCTGTTCAGAAGTGATTGGCGTGGCTGAGCTGGTCAACAAGACTAATGGACCATGGTTCACCCGCCTGGATGAGGACTTGGCCACAGCTTTCTCCATATACTGTGGCATCAGCATCGCTCATGTGAGTGCACAGGCATCCCATTTGCTTATCCTATTGACCTTATAACTGATTATTACTTGACGTAATATTTTTTTGTATAGCGTAACGGGCCATCCACACCAAGGACAATAACTATAAAGATAGCTATAATAATACATTTTACATTACATTACACCCCAGCGGACCGTTAATCATTCTGCAGTACACCTGTCAATCAGCTGATTAACGCATCCTACTGCATGCTGTAGGCCTTGTAATAACGTAGTAACACAAGACCATTCAGTGCTTCAATGCACACTACCGTTCAAAAGTTTGGGTTAACATAGAAATGTCCTTGTTTTTGAAAGAAAATCAATTTTTTCAGACTGGCCAATAAAAATAAAAGATTAAGATGGGCAAAAGAACACAGACACTGGATAGAGATATGGCTTTTTCTTTGCAACTCTGCCTAGAAGGCCAGCATCCCGGAGTCACATCTTCACTGTTGACATTGAGACTGGTGTTTTGCGGGTACTATTTAATGAAGCTGCCAGTTGAGGACTTGTGAGGCGTCTTTCTCAAGCTAGACACTCTAATGTACTTGTCCTCTTGCTCAGTTGTGCACCGGGGCCTCCCACTCCTGTTTCTATTCTGGTTAGAGCCCGTTTGTGCTGTTCTGTGAAGGGAGTAGTACACATCGTTGTACGAGATATTCCGTTCCTTGGCAATTTCTCACATGGAATAGCCTTCATTTCTCAGAACAAGAATAGACTGACGAGTAGCAGAAGAAAGTTATTTGTTTCTGGCTATTTTGAGCCTGTAATCAAACCCACAAATGCTGATGCTCCAACTAGTCTAAAGGACAGTTTTATTGCTTCTTTAATCAGAACAACAGTTTTCAGCTGTGTTAACATAATTGCAAAAGGGTTTTCTAATGATCAATTAGCCTTTTAAAATTATAAACTTGGATTAGCTAACACAACGTGCCATTGGACCACAGGAGTGATGGTTGCTGATAATTGGCCTCTGTACGCCTATGTAGATATTCCATAAAAAATCTGCCGTTTCCAGCTACAATAGTCATTTACAACATTAACAATGTCTACACTGTATTTCTGATCAATATTATATTATTTTAATGGACAAAAAAAATTGCTTTTCTTTCAAAAACAAGGAAATTTGTATGTGACCCCAAACTTTTGAATGGTAGTGTACATGTAATGAAAAGTAATATAGAAACTCATATTTAAATGTAGTAATAGTACAATGTAGTATAGTACAATTAGAACAATAATAAATACCAAAAAGTTATAGTTATCGTCCTTGGTGTGGATATTGATAAATTGTTTAATACTAATTTGTCATCAACAATATTGTCATCATTCTGAATGACTCCTGTGCTTACTGTTCCTCCTCAGTCCCTCCTGTATAAGAGGGTCGATGAAGCACAGTTTAGGAGTCAGCTGGCCAATGAGATGATGAAGTACCACATGATGGTAAAGCATCCAATCAGAGCTCTTCTTCAACCTATTCAACTTATCTCTTCAATCTATGAATGCAGATCCAGTCATTTTGTTATAATTTGGCAGTTAATGTCCTGACCTTTAACCCTGTCTCTCAGGTGTCAGACGAGGAAGTGACCCGGCTACTGACTGTGGGCATCCAGGCTGTAGGGGAAATACACCCCAGCTTCTCCAGCTTCACCTACACACCTCGCTCCCTGTCAGACGACAGCACACCCACAGTGAGACAATCAACACACACTCTTGGAGAAAGACACTGGTAGTGTGTATTATTTCTGTTTTCTCATGTCTCTCGATTATGCCTCCTGTTCCTAGGCCGTGATCAGCATGTTTGAGGAGATGGGCTTCATCAACACCTACAAGATCAACATGCACACGCTGGCCAGGTTCTGTCTGATGGTGAAGAGAGGCTACAGGGATCCTCCATATCACAACTGGATGCACGCGTTCTCAGTCTCTCATTTCTGCTACCTCCTCTGCAAGAACCTGGAGCTCACCAACTACCTAGAGTAAGAACACGCAGAGAAATGCATTTAAAAACGTTGTTACGGTAAAGTGAAACTCATGAACACTTAAACTCACACTGCAGCGTCCTCTTTCAGGGACATCGAGATGTTTGCTCTTTTTGTGTCCTGCATGTGTCATGACTTGGACCACAGAGGGACCAACAACTCCTTCCAGGTGGCATCGGTAAGATCCCACATACAACAAACACACAGACTCCTATGCTGTATGTAGCCGTTCTATAGCCCACTAAGCACAGATCGTCGCTGACATCTTTAGGATGTTTATTTTTATTGTCTGTTTTATTGTCTGTCTTTATTTTGTCTGTTTTTTGTGCGGTCCCAACAAGCCAGCCTTCACTAGCCTTCATTTCAACATCCGGAAACGTCCGGTCCAAACTGGGCTATATTTGGCCCGATCTATGTTTCACAAGTTAGGATGGCACAGTTCCTGTACAGTAGAGCACAGTAGAGTACAGTAAAGTAAGTAAAAGTAAAGAATAGCTCAGTACAGTAGAGTACAGTATAGCACAGTATAGTACAGTATAATGTAGTGTATTGTACCCTACTTTACTCTAATGTACTCTACTCTACTAAACTGTACTCTACTGTACTCTATTCTACTGAATTAAACTGTACTGTACCGTACTCTACTGTACTCTACTGTACTCTACTGTGCTCTTCTGTACTGAACTGTGCCATACTGAACTATGCTGTTCAACCTGTGAAACATAGCCTACACGTCTCGGATTTGTTCAGATTTGGTCTGGTCCGGACCGACCAAATTCTTACTTATTTGGGGGCTGAGCTCAATAATAATAATATCCAGCATGCCCAGCAAGTGTTTGTTTCTGCATTTACATTTAGTTCATTAGACGTGCTTATCCAGAGTGACTTACAGTCAGTGCATTCAACTAAGGTAGATAAACAATAACATATCACAGTCAACATATCACAGTCAAAAAATATTTCTGTAAACGTTAATGAGAATTTTATTGTATTTGAAGTGGTCTGTTGTATTTGAAGTGGTCTGTTTATTTTGTAGCTTGGACTACTTTGAACATCATCGCTGCCAGTTTTAACATAAGTGCATGTGACAGATACGAGAAATAATAAATATTCTATGTTGCACACTTCAGTTGGCTCCTCTTTCCTATATTAAATTGATTTTAACATTATTATTGTGATAATTCTTACTTCATTGAGAATGTGTTTGCAGTTTAAAGAACAATTCCACCACTTTATAACCAGTTATTATGCTGTAAGTACCTGAATACACTGAGTGTACAAAACATTAGGAACACCTTCCTAATATTGAGTTGCACCCCCCTTTGCCCTCAGAACTGCCTCCATTTGTCGGGGCATGGACTCTACAAGGTGTCGAAAGTGTTCCACAGGGATGCTGGCCCATGTGGACTCAAATGCCTCCTAAAGTTGTGTCAAGTTGGCTGGATGTCCTTCGGGTGGTGGACCATTCTTGATACACATGGGAAACTTCAGCGTGAAAAACCCAGCAGCGTTACAGGTCTTGACAGACTCAAACTGGTGCGCCTGGCACCTACTACCATACCCCGTTGAAAGGCACTTAAATCTTTTGTCTTGCCCATTCACCCTCTGAATGGTACACATCAATTGTCTCAAGGCTTAAAAATCCTTCTTTAACCTGTTGTCACGATCTTGTAAAGGAGAGGACCAAGGCGCAGCGTGAGTTGAGTTCCACGTCTTTAATGAATGAGAACTTCAGTAAAACAAACAAAGCCCAACCGATCGGACTCAAAGTGTAGCGCAACACAGCACATACAACTTAGAAACAATAACCCACAACCCAGGTGGGGAAATGAACAACCTGTATAGAATTCCCAATTAGAGGCAACAAACAACAGCTGCTTCTAATTGGGAACCAAACAAAACCAAAACATAGAAACCTTTAGAAAACCCTAGTCACGCCCTGAACTAACACACCATAGAGAACCCAGAGGGCTCTCTATGGCCAGGGCGTGACACCTGTTTCCTCCCCTTCATCTACACTGATTGAAGTGGATTTTACAGGTGACATCAATAAGGGATCATAGCGTTCACCTGGATTCACCTGGTCAGTCTATGTCATGGAAAGAGCAGGTGTTCTTAATGTTTTGAACACTCAGTGTATATGCGCTACTATAAGATGTAATACACGTTTTTACATTTTATAATTTTTGTTAGTCATACTGCACGATTCCTTGTTTTTGTCATTTTTTAAGCTTCTGTATTGCCCTCATGTACAGTATACTACAATTCCCAGGGTGCATTTCACCCCACAGGATGCAATGCATTGCCCAGTCTGCAGTTAGCTTAGCTGGCTAGCAAGCCCAGACTAAAAGGCTCTGCATGGTCAATCCAACATCTGCAGTGGCTGTACAGCATTTACTGAAAGGGGCCTCCGCAGAAGTCAAAGCATTCATACTTCTTGCGCTTCAGAGAGCTGTCATACGCAGCCAATAAATTGGTCTGCACTGCACCACTACTAGTGATTCAGGGCTAATCTCTATAGCCATCCAGCTACAAGCAACTAACTAAATGAAAAGACCAGACCTCACCTCTTCTGAGATGTTGGAGTCCGTTTCCCAGTGCTTGACACAGGAGCTCAGCCAAGATAGCATGATGTAAAACGACTGCACCATTGTCCCACACGAGTCTCCTCATTGCCCCACAGCAAAAGGATCCTACACTTATTTAGGCTATTGTTTATATGTGTATTTCACACTATGTTGAGGTCAAAATCTGTCAACCCCAATACATTGATGTCATCCTCATCAATCAACTGCATTATGGTTAAAAACTACATTGATTACCACTATCGATTTCTGTATGCTTATACGAATGGGAGTTCGTTTTTCTAAATCTGAAAAGGAAAAACATATAAATGTTATGCAGTGAAAACAGCCAAATATATCCTAATCAGATTTTTTAGGAACCACATTGTGGGCCTGTTACAATACATCAATCATGACGGATTTGACAAATAACCCCTTTGTTAGACAGATTGGTTGAATGTGCGCCAATCCAGTGTCCTTCTATCCCACAGCCTGCATTCCATTGACCTCTTTGCTGTATCTATCCCCATAACCTCCCCGATCTCTTTCCAGGAGTTGAAACAAATTTCGGTGTCTTTTAAATTCCTTACACGAGGTATCATAAAGATGTTTTTTATTTGTGAACTTGATCTGATAGCCTTTGGTCAAAGTTCCCTGTTTGTTATCAAGGAAGTTGTCAAGAAGTGAATTTGTGTTTATACAGGATGTACCGCCCCCACCTACTGTCAACCAATCATGTAATTGTTACAAAATTTGGGAGGCGCATGGTGATGCGGTATGGAGCTCAATTTGGCCTCCGCAAGCCCCCAGAGGCTCTGCAATTGCATCAAACACTCCATATGGTGCCTCCAGATCACATTTTCAGATCAAGCATAAATTGGCTTTAAGCTTATGTCATAGGTTATGAGTGCATTTCACGTTACTTTTGGGTTGTAATAATATTATAATGCTTGCATGAATATCATGCTGAATATATGTTAATGTATTGTCACCAATCAACTGCATTACAATAAAGAACTATTCAAATTTAGATGCTAACGAGTGCTAACAATACGTTACTGTATCTCATGGTTAGCTAACATGCTAGCTGGACCGACTGCTACACCCAAAATAATAGTGTTTGCAACAATAACAGCCAAGTTTAATCTTAGTGACTGTCTTAAACAACAATCCAAACAACACGTAGGCCTGTTAGAACACAACATTTATCATGACATTTACAGGCTAATCACTACAGAATCATAGTCTCTCATGATTGAAGCCTGTATCTTTGATGCTAACATTAGCAATGCTAGCTAGCTAAGTAAAGTAGCCAACCTTGCTGCATCTAAAATGTTCTCAACATTAACACCCAAATACAACACTGTAGAACTAATAAAAAGTATGAAGTTAACAAGTAATTCCCACGAAAATATAGGCTATTTGGAAAGGACGCAATGGACGGAACTGCAACTTTGTCTGTGATGGTGGGAGTGGTTTTGCCAAATGGAGTCATGGGAGTTTATTGGGGGAAGCTGACTATAAATATAATTCTATAGGTTTTTGGACGAAGACAACCAGAGCAACATATAACAGCCAGTTCCAATATGATCAGAAAACTACAGACAAGTTAAATAGATAGCTGAAAATGACTGTCCATAAAAATGTTTATTAGTCATCTCAGAGATCCTACTTGAAAACTTCACAGAGAAGCAATTTCCAGTTTTGCTCATCATTAAACAGTCAATAGACATGAAATCATAATACTACACACTGTGTAGGACATTACTAAATACTTCATAATAACAACCCAAATGTTAAAAGTGGCGGAGTTGCCCTTTAAATTTAGCCATTGAATCAATGACAAATAAATAAACAAAAATGTTCTTACTGGAGTCACACAAACTGCCACAGAAGCATGCATTACAAAAACTATCTGTTTTGTCTTCTCTTCTCCAGAAATCTGTGTTGGCTGGCCTGTATAGTTCTGAGGGATCTGTGCTGGAGGTAAACACAAAGTTTCATGAACAGAGAATGTATTATGTGTGCCCCTCATTTAAAGGTAAAAGGTAAAAACATTAGTTGATTGCGCACTGGGTATTTGCAGCCTCACCACTGACTATTGGCTTTAATTTCCAGAGACACCACTTTGCTCAGGCGATCGCCATCCTCAACACCCAAGGCTGCAATATCTTTGAGAAGTTCTCCAGAAAAGTAAGACAAAGGCAATGTAAGAACATTCCTATTTTCTAGTTGGTTTTTGTACTATTTTGACTCTGTTTCTGTGTTGTGTTTCTGGTTGCCAGGACTACCAGAGGATGCTTGACCTGATGAGGGACATCATCCTGGCCACAGACTTGGCTCATCACCTACGGATCCTGAAGGATCTGCAGAAAATGGCAGATGGTAAGTCATCACCCGGCCCATACATCCTGTCTGAGTGTCTTGTGAGCGGTAGAAAGGTAGTTCTTCGCTTCTACTGGTCTTCCATTTCTTATTAGGGCTCCTGAGTGGTGCAGCAGTCTAAGGCACTGCATCTCAGTGCTAGAGGCATCACTACAGACCCTGGTTCGATTCCAGGTTGTATCACAACCGGCCGTGATTGGGAGTCCCATAGGGCGGCGCACAATTGGCCCAGCGTCGTCCTGGTTAGTGTTTGGCCGGGATAGGCCATCATTGTAAATAATAATTTTTTCTTAACTGACTTGCCTAGTTTTATTTAACCTTTATTTAACTAGGCAAGTCAGTTAAGAACAAATTATTATTTACAATGACGGCATAGGAACAGTGCCTTGTTCCTAACTGCCTTGTACAGGAGCAGAACAACCGATTTTTACATTGTCAGCTCGGGGATTTGATCTAACAACCTTTCGGTTGCTGGCCCAACGCTCTAACCACTAGGCTACATGCCGCCCCACTGTTCAATAAAGGTTAAATAAAAATACAATTAGATCATACTGTCTGTTGTGTCTTCCAGTGGGCTACAACACCAAAGACCCTCAGCACCATGACCTGCTACTGTGCCTGATCATGACCTCCTGTGACCTCTCTGACCAGACCAAAGACTGGAAGACCACCTGGAAGATCGCAGTAAGAACCCACTCAGATATGACTCCTCTAATAAGAATTTCAGGGGTGCTTATATTTGTCCTTTTATACTCGTGTGTAATGGAAATGTTTTTTGTTTTGTTGATATCCCAACACTCCCTGAGACACCTGCAAGGAGTGGGGTCGCGCCACTGGAGCCATTAGGGTTAAGTGCCTTGCTCAAGGGCACAGCGACAGATTAATTTATTTCTTCGCCTTGTCGGCTCCGGTATTCAAACCTGCAACCTTTCGGTTACTGGCCCAATGCTCTAACCTTGAGGCTACCTGCTACCGCTAAACCAACTGTGTTCCCCTATCCTTATTGCATTTACATCCATTTTATTGTTCTTAGTAAGATGGCATACAGTAGGCCTCCATGTAGTATGCTAACATAAAACTCATGTCTGTTTTTGTGACAGGGACTCATTTACAAGGAATTCTTTTCTCAAGGAGATCTGGTATGTATGCAATTTTTTATGAATGCCAAACATTGTGTCCATCATATTGTTCTCTGTCTCCATGTAGTACAGGAACCTTTACTATTTCATGTGTGTGTGTGTGTGTCCCTGTGCTTATGGCTGCAGGAGAAGGCTATGGGGAACCGTCCCAGTGAGATGATGGACAGAGAGAAGGCCTACATCCCAGAGCTACAGACAGGCTTCATGGAGCACATAGCCATGCCCATCTACAAGTGAGCCTCTGACTGATCTGTAACCCCCATATCTGGGAGATGAGTGGTGTAATTGTTATCTCAGACAATAAGAACTGTTGTGTGTTGTATATGCATATTAGTGGACCCTCCTTAGTGTCTGACTATACTTTCCTCACGGCTTTGCTCCCTTCTCCTGCAGACTCCTCCAGGACTTGTTCCCCAGGTCGGCAGAGCTGTATGACACCGTGGCCAGCAATAGAGAACAGTGGGGCAGGGTCTCTCACATGCCAGGAAATGATTCTCTGGATTACCTAGATGCAGAGTTTGAGCAGCTACAGGACGAGCAGAATGGATAGGATGGACAGACAGAGCAGGGAAGGGACGATGAGACCAATGGTAGCCCTCCGGCCCAGCCCTAGGACACAGCAAGACAAATTAACAACTACATCATCAGTATTGTATTAACTCCCCCTGAAAATACACCTATTTTACAGGTTGTTGTGTTGTGTTGTTGCTGATACGTGTACAGAAATTTAAATTATCATTAGAGTGTGTCACATTGCAGCAGGTATAGAGCAACCAGATGCAGATAGCAGGGGGAGACAAAAATTGATTGATTACACATAATTGTAGAAGAGAATACTGATGGCTTTGATCTCATTTTTCTAATGATTTTTTTTCCTTTTGCCTGGAGATTCTCACAATGATATTTGAACTTTGTGTGAATCTTTACAGGCAGGTATTGAGGGTTACCAGGTCAAAACATGTACATTATAAACAGAATGTTACAAGCTTGCCTGGCTTTGTCTAAGTTGCCTTCAATGTGAGAAACTGCTAGATTGATAATATATACTTTGTGGTATTGTGTATATAACAATGTTAGTGATTGGAATGCATAATACTGTAAAACTGTATTTCTTTTTGTTATAAATGTACTAGTTGATAGCGCACAGATTTTTCTTAACATGTAAATGGGGGAATTGGCATTTCCACCACTTTGGGGATTCCCTGTATTGCCTGTAGAACCCTAAATGTTGTTTTCAGAGTTTGGTCTAAATCTGGGGCTGATCATCTCACCCTTTGGACATTGCTTTTTGAATGTGTGACAGGTACAAATGGCATAGGGTCTATATGCTTTTTGTTTTTGGAACAGCTATATTCAGTTATTATGTTGATGTACTGTACAGTATGTATGTTTGCATTTTCCTATTTCCAAATAATATAGATAATTCTGTGAATTCTGAATGTTAACATCATGCACTGGGTATTTATATTTGTTCTTAATGAATAGTTGTGGACAAGTAAAATATTTTTCATACAATGTATTGAGTACGTGTCCTTTCTCAATCATCTTCACCTTCTCTCCACATATTTATCTTTAAATATTTCTATTCCTGAAACATGTTGCTGTTGTTAGTGATGAAGACCGTGTTGGCTACAGGGGGCGCTACCCTCAAATCCAAACACCACTCCCTTGTTTATTATGGATTGGGAACTCTGGGAAAAGATGGCAGTTTCCTGTCTGTACCTGGGATTTACTTTTCACCAAGGACGGAATCAAAACAGTTGCATGTAGATATCTGCCCAATCGCCTCAAATTCATATATTTGAAAACTTTACTAAAATTTACCATGGAGAAGAGCGGAAGCATCGACAGTCTTGGTTCGAAGCAATCCTCGTCAAGGCAGCCCAGTGTTGATTCATTGTCCAGGTGGGGCTCGTTCAACTAGCTCCCTGTGTGGTCGATTGACAGGAGCTTTTATAGTTGTCTAACTACTTGCTATCTAAATGTGACTAAAAAATATCGATAGTGAAGATATTGAATTATACTAGTGTAATTCAATGAAAGATGTTGAAGTATCAGCTAAACCTTACTGGGAGATTCGGGTTACAAAAGTCGGTATATCAGGCAGCCCGAGAAGGTAAACAGTTTGCCCAAGAAAGCAGTCTTAGTTTACACTACTAACGTTATCTAGTTAGCTAGACATAATGTAAGATTCCACAGCCATCTAGTCTGGGTAAAAATAGCCCAGGGGACTGAAAAACAGAGAGGGTCTGTAACATACAGAGTGGATCTATTCTCCAGTCCCCTGGGCTAGGTGCCAGCCATTTAGTTTCTGCTTTAGCGAACACGGCTGTCAAATGAGCAAGCAATTTTGGTATGGAATTATTTCTCACTGCTCATTATCCTATAGTACATGTATTCTGCAATTCTGTTGACAGTACGTCCACGTCTCGTTCTGACCGGTCCACTCACGCTGCCAAGACCCCCTATGCGATGTCTTCTGACAATGTGTCCACCTCAACAGAGTTCTCCCCAGAATTACGGGTTGGTACATGGCTTTTCACCTACAGCTTTACATAGATTTAGTTTGACTAATGTAGCAATAACATCTTAAACATGGCTGTGGTTAACCCTCTCGCTTTTCTCCTAATTATTTCAGGGCAGACCTAAAGCAGTTGCCAAGGTATAGTCTTCCATCCCTCTTCCCTCTAAGATTTGCGTTGACGTTGAAGTAATACATAATCAACCTGATTTGTGCTGTTGGCTACTCTGTATGTTTTACCTATACTGTATGTTTTACCCATACATGGGATATTGTTTTATATACAGGTGCTCAGGGATTCAAACAAAGAAGAACCACAGTTACTACCAAAGGAAAGTGTGCAAGACATGGGTAGGTCATCTCCCCAACCCCCCAGCTATGGGTTATTTCACGTTTAATGGAATGAACTGCTTAAACTTTTATTGCTATTTTCTAACAGCCAAAGATGTCACCTACATCTGTCCTTACATCGGTGCACTGAGGGGGACATTGACTGTCACCAACTACAGACTGTTCTTCAGATGCATGGAAAGGGTATGCTTTTCAGCTTTCGATTTGTCTCCATTCCACTCTTCAGGATGTCAAATCAGTGTTCTTATTATTTCCTTTGTCTCCTAGGAACCAGCGTTTGTGCTGGACTTGCCCCTGGGGGTAGTGAGCCGCGTGGAGAAGATAGGAGGTGCATCTAGCCGTGGTGAGGTCTCCTACGGGCTAGTCTGCAAGGTGAGCAGTGACCACCACAAAAATGTCTGGAACATCCCTTACCTGATGTTTATACTAATATATAATCTCTTTGTTGCTCTCAAAGAGAACAGGCATTTTTCTTATTTTTTTTATACTTCAGACTCTAATCACTGCATTATAGTGCTTTCTCTGAATGTAAATGACAATGGTTACAGTGACCTGGTACTCTGTCTCCTCAGGATATCCGTAATCTGCGGTTTGCACACAAGCAGATGGAGGACTCACTCAGGAAGTCCATTTTTGAGATCCTGATGAAATTTGCCTTTCCTGTTTCCAATGGTTTGGTGAGTGAGTCACTAGGTCTGTTGCCCATGGTCTGCTACTGTGTACTGTAATGGCCCAGGGCCAACTGACTGACTGTTTTTTCCCTCTGTCGTCCACAGCCAACCTTTGCCTTTGAGTATGGGCAGGTCTATCCTGAAAATGGCTGGAAAGTGTATGATGCTCAAGCGGAATACAAAAGACAGGTATTTGGGAGATTAAAAAAATCTGGGCTTTAGGTATAAGTTGTTTTTAAGTGTTTTTATACTTGTGTGTGTGTGTAGGGATTACCCAACGAGAGCTGGAGGATAACTAAAGTGAATGATCACTACGAAGTGTGTGACACTTACCCATCAAACCTGGTGGTGCCTGTCAACATCCCAGATGAGGAGCTGAAGAGAGTGGCTGCCTTCAGAGCCAAGGGCAGGATACCTGTGAGTTAACATTTACACTTCACACTGTCCCCACTCTTTAACTGTCTGCGGTACCTCTGTAGTAGTACGTTGATATAGTGCCTGCGGTCTTGTTACTGTCCGTGCCAATGCCTCTGCTGTGGCTCTGCAGGTGCTGTCGTGGATCCACCCAGAGAGCCAGGCCACAGTGACCCGCTGTAGTCAGCCCATGGTCGGGGTCAACGGCAAGCGCAGCAAAGACGATGAGAAGTACCTCCAAGCCATCATGGATGCCAACGCTCAGTCCCACAAGCTCTTCATCTTTGATGCCAGGCCTAGCGTCAATGCTGCCGCCAACAAGGTATGTAATTAGTAATAATAATCCTGTTTTACTTTGAGTCAAAGTGTATTTCCCACAGACAGTGCCTATATAGTTCAATGCTCAACCCATAGTGTTATTTTCTTTGGATTTGATCTCCTCTCACAGATAATTACATTCTGTAAGTATGAAAACTATTCAGCATTATTCAAAGAGTATATTCAATTCCAAGAGATGACTACATTCTCTGCGTTCTCCTCAGATGAAAGGGGGTGGTTATGAGAGTGAGGATGCCTATCAGAATGCAGAGCTGGTGTTCTTGGACATCCACAACATCCATGTGATGAGAGAGTCACTGCGCAAGCTGAAGGAGGTGGTCTATCCCAACATCGAGGAGTCCCATTGGCTCTCCAACCTCGAGTCCACTCATTGGCTGGAGCACATCAAGGTGAGGACAGAAGGGAGAGGAAAAAAATCAAGGTTGAGATTATTGTTGAACCTGTCTGTCTGTGTCCTGTGTAGCTGATCCTGGCTGGGGCGCTGCGTATTGCAGACAAGGTGGAGTCTGGGAAGACTTCAGTGGTTGTTCACTGCAGTGATGGATGGGACCGTACTGCCCAGCTCACCTCCCCTGGCCATGCTGATGCTGGACGGACACTACCGCACCATCCGCGGCTTCCAGGTGCTGCTGGAGAAAGAGTGGCTGAGCTTTGGCCACCGCTTCCAGCTGGTAAATAAGCCTTTACTCCCTCTCACTGTGTAGTATTCCTTTTACCAAGCCACTACACTTGGGACACATTCTCTTGATTATTAATTTACATTTTGGAAATGCTTGGGACATTCTAATGTGGTAAGATAAGTTGAAATGGTTTGAAACTTCCTAATTTCCTGACTCACATGGGTCAACCATCGCCCATGGCACAGTTTTACCCTTCTTGTGTTTTGTTCAGCCATTACAGTCACTTGACTTCCTGTTCTTCTCCCTCCTTTCCCACTCTCCTTCCAGAGGATCGGTCATGGGGATAAGAACCACACAGACGCAGACCGCTCGCCTGTCTTCCTGCAGTTCATTGACTGTGTGTGGCAGATTACCCGACAGGTGAGGGACATCACTGGTAGGGGGTGTTGATGGGTAGTCATGTGACCTGACCAGAAGAAATTCCAGGCTCTAGTAATAAGGTACACACATTACACAGGGGATGTTTTACTGATGTACATAATCCCTCCGGATTCTCCTGATTGTATATGGATTATAATTTAACTGTTCTTGTCTAGTTTCCTGCAGCCTTTGAGTTCAACGAGTACTTCCTGGTCACCATCCTGGACCACATGTACAGCTGCCTGTTTGGGACATTCATGTGTAACAGTGAACAGCAAAGGGTGAAGGAGGTGAGAGTGCAGACTATGTTAGGTTTAAACACCACTTGGATGGAGTGCAATTCAGAAAACCTGAAACTAAACTCAATGTTTATTTGACTGTCTCTCACAGATGACATTTCATACTTAGTTGTCATAACAGTGCTAATAGGAATGTTCTAAGGGATATGTTTTATTTGCTAATGTTAAAACCAACATCTCATACATCTAATTGTTCTGCAGGAGCTGCCTAAGAAGACCGTTTCTCTGTGGGCCTACATCAACAGCCAGCTAGAAGAGTTCACCAACCCTCTGTATGTCAACTATTCCAACCATGTGCTGTTCCCAGTGGTCAGCATGCGCCACCTGGAGCTCTGGGTGGGCTACTACATCCGCTGGAACCCTCGCATGAGGCCACAGGTCTGGGCAAACTACCTCACTTTCATAGTAGTACTAATGATGTTGATGGTAGTAATATTTATGCTATCTTGTATAATTGTCCCCCTGAATGAAATTGAAGAGGGGACTATGGATCTCTCTCCGTCCGTTAGTATGTTAGTCACAGGCGATATCTCAGACATCACTGGCCCAATTTTGACCGAAGTTGGGTGAATGATGCGTCTTACCACAAAGATCCAGCATTTACAAAATTACACTGACTGGCCCAAGGCGGGATGTGTTAGTCACACGGTATCTCAATTGGGCTGCATAATTTGTGGGGGACGACATGTTTACTGTTGCCTTGTTAGTATGAGTATAAATGGCAGTTTATATGCTTGTTTATAGCATAGTTATGTTCTAGTGTTGACCACTACTGTTTGTGTACCTTCTTCCCAGGAGCCTGTTCACCAGCGCTACAAGGAGCTGCTGGCCAAGCGGGCGGAGCTTCAGAAGAGGGTGGAGGAGCTGCAGCGTGATGTGACCAATCGCTCTGCCTCCTCCTCTGAGAGGGCGGGCTCGCCCACCCGCTCCATCACTCCCGTTCAGACCTTTGTTTGACAAACGTTGTTTGACAGGGGGCTTATAGAGTAAGGCTGAGGACTGAGGCCCCACAACGATAAGGTGCCATGCCTACAACTAATAGACTGCACTGCAGGGGACTTGCTGTGTCACACACTCCTGCTTGACATGACACACTCCTGTAGGAAGCAACGCAACCACCATGTGTCTGTAGAAACCATGTATTGGCCTTTGGCTGTTCCATCTCACTGCTGCTCCAACAGCTGAGGTCGAAAAGGGTCAGATCCATAGAAATAGAATATGAATTTATATGTCTATGGTCAGAACCCTATGTTGTCTATGCACCAAACAGAACTGCCTCTGTTTCAGACCACCCATAGGCAATAACAGAGGCCTCTAGTGGTCAAAAGGCTGCTTTTTGCATGGGCAGCATCATTAAGGGCTTCCACCATGCTTCCATCATTTTAGAGTAATCAAAGTTTTTAATAGGGTGGGGATTCCTATGGGTTGTATAATGGCACAGATATAAAGATGAGTCCTCTATCTATCTCTGAGACCACCTCACTATAGCCATACTATACTTCGCTGACCTCTGCTACCAGGGTCAAGAGTACTGTAGCATATAATGTTCATCAAATAATCCCTCATAAGTATGCTATAGCATATCAGCTTAACTACATCCAGTATTAATGCATTAGTTTATTCTAAAGTAATAAGTACACTAAATTATTAATAGGATAAAAAGTAGCTAACACACTAAAAGTAAATGCTCAATTAATTTCTCCGTTGTGAAAGCGAGGTGTAGAATTGTAAAAAGGAAAAAAGGACATGCTATTTAAGCAATTTTATGTTTATTTCTACTTGACATATTCCAAATAAGTTTTGAGGTCAGAAATGTCTGCAAATGGTTTTGAAGCTGAGAAAATAGTTACTGAATGGACACATATTTTGACCAAATAGGTATGAATGAATGTGGGTGTATAGTTGTGTATGACATTCCATCTGATCGGTATGTTGATGTTTTTTAAGCTGTTGAGTTCAATTTACTAGCAAGTTAACTACATATTATTTCCATTCCCTAGGTTGTGTGTACAGTTTATACCATAGAATTTTAGGTTAATACTGAGCTCTGAGTCTCAGTTATAATTAGGTGATAACTTGAGGGCTTTGTTGATGATGTGTACATCACGTTGCAGACTGTTTACCCAGAAAAACATCAGTAAAATTGACAATGTGCATGACATGGTTTAGTTGAAAGGTCATACCCACAGGTTGTTAATAAATGCTGCATATGTATAGAATAACTAGTTCTACAGAAACTAGAAACTGAATGCCACAGATGGCACTAACCATTCCTCCATGGAAGATGTTAAGACTCGCCAACAACCTGCCTCTCACAGGCACAGCTGTTGTTTAAAATAAATAGTCACAACAGGGTTTTGTCTTTGAACAGTGATCTGATAACTAACCAGAGGAAAAGTAGTGAATCTCATTCCCCACTAGTGCAATGATGAAGTGGCTTTTTTCATGGTCTCACAAGGGCACATCCTTAATCAATATGAATCAGTAACTGTTTAACTAATATTTATGTGTTAGTAGAATAATACATTTGGTGAGAATTTTATGGTCAAATTAATTGCAGGCCATTAACTTAGAGCAAGGTGACTACCATGGACTGTAACCCATGCCTGTCAACAATACACGTTTGACCGTAAAATTTTGATAATTTATTTGTTTTTGTTTAAATGTTAGTTAGCAAAATAGGAAATACAACTATTTCTTGGCCTTCTATATTATGACCACCAATCTATTGTTAGTAGGTAGGTAAATACAACATGACAAAGTACTTTATATTGCCTGTGAACCACAGCATATGGCCCAGCACGTCAGCAGTTTATCCAGCCTGGATTTACTTTGCTCTTTTCCAGGACCGACGCCGGTTGCTCTTGACTTCATTTAATGATAAATAAAAGACCACCACAAATTAAATGTGTGTTGAATGCAATCTTCATAAGAATTGATAGTCCCATTGTATTGCCTAATATTTTCAGAATGACTCTGACAATGTACAAAATGGTATGAATATATTGTTCTCTTTTATCCCCATCCACCTGACAGTGACATTTAATTACATTTAGCTAGCTTTTATAATTAAAAGATCTAACAGTAACACTGCACATGTACATTCTAGTTACTTTGTTTCCATAGTCCTCTTATCGCAGTTATCCAAATTGAGGCAGCTTAATGGATCTTAATCGCTGTGTTGTTTTGCACTGTGATTGGCTTCTGTGTTTCAAAATACAAAGTCCCGCGCACTAATAATGTGTCATGATTGGCTTCTCTTTCTTTCTTATGTAGTTGGCCGCATCCGGTTTGAATGACGACGCTGCGGATACAAAAAAGAGAAAGGGAAAATAGGAATAGCTAGCTAGCTAAGAACAGCGAAAAAACTATTTATATTTTACTCTTGTTTATAAATTTTGCGGATGCTAGATCAGTATTTTTGACTACCTATGTCAAGTAACTTATGTTAGCTAGCCAACAGGGAGAGAGATGATAGATATTTAAGAATATTTAGCTGTTTATTTAGCATTAGCCTAGCTATTATTAGCTAGCTGGCTAGCTACAGGCTTAGTTAGCTAACGTTGGCTACCAAGGAAATTGTTTGACAACACATTGTCTGGGTGACTAGCTATTTCACTCTATTTGTTTTTATCTTTGACTTTTTCTTGATCTTGATGATAATGGCAACATCGGCCTTGTACGCGTGTACGAAGTGTAACCAGCGGTATCCTTTCGAAGAACTGTCGCAGGGACAGCAACTGTGCAAGGTTTGGACTGGAAGTGTGTGGGTCATAGCTAGCTAGTTAACTAGCACCACATCTTGCAATATGAATAGATTACCAAGCAACTGCTACAGGCTCATATGCATTTCGACTGCTCCCTAGATGTGCAATTATAAGGTCTCTGGCCACATTCAGAACTTATTGCAAGCGATGGCTTTGACGATAGATTATGTAACAACTATTATCTTTGCAACCTGTCTGGGACATAAATGGCAACCTTGTTAGATAATGTCACACGCAGGACAATAGCATTTATTCGCGAAGTGTTTTTTTTTTCTATTCGTGCAGTGTCTGCTGGGTGTAGCAGACAAAATAAGGTCAGATAAACATTGGTTAACTAGCTAGCTAGATCTTTTCACATTACGTCTCTCATAACCTGTTAATTTAGCATTTGTTTACAATTCATGCCCTTTACAAATGAGTATATTTGATCGTCAATGTAGCCACCGCGTCGGTGTCTTTAACCTACCGGCAGCTACAACATTTTAATTCCATGGATTCAGTGTAACATCCCTTTTCGGCCAGTGGTGTAGGCTATGTTCCACATAAATTCTTCATGCAATGGGCAAAAATCAAGTTATAATTCGTGGCAAATTATCACATTTTGCTATTCATGCTGGTGCGTTGGAAATCGATATTTCACATTGCCATAATAAGCACACCACATACACACATACTGGGCAGAAGGCTTGAAAACCTGTCTGAATAAAAGGACACTATTCCATGCATGGTTAATAATTGTAAACAAATGCATAACACTAAATAACGCCAAACAAATCGGTTTTGACATTTCTGACAAACCAAACTCATGATTTAGCGTTAAGTGAATTCTTAAAATGTTATGTCCTACATTGTATCTGTTTGCATTTATTTTTAAGCAATAGGCCTCGAAAGGGCTGAATAAACTCTCCAACAGATGAATCCCTCAAATGCTTTGTTTCTTGTGTCAACAGGAGTGTCGCATCGCTCATCCCATTGTCAAGTGTACATACTGCAGATCAGAGTTTCAGCAGGAGAGGTGAGTTTTGCTCCAGCACCTTTACTGTGCATGGTATTGTTATTAAGGCATCACCATGTAATATAGTGATAACATTGGTTCCAGGATGTTGGTGCGATTTCTCTTTCACATTCTCTATTCCAGCAAAACAAACACCATTTGCAAGAAATGTGCCCAGAATGTAAAGCAGTTTGGGACGGTAAGTTTTGACTTGAATTGACGCCTCTGTTATAATTTTACAGCATGTATTGACTCCGTTATGGTTATGTTTGCCAAATCTTCTGTTGTTCCCCACGCAGCCTAAACCCTGCCAGTATTGTAACATCATTGCTGCTTTCATCGGCACAAAGTGTCAGCGTTGCACTAACTCAGAGAAGAAGTATGGCCCTCCACAGACCTGTGAGCAGTGCAAACAACAGTGTGCATTTGACCGCAAGGAGGAGGGAAGGAGAAAGGTAGGCATGCACCTTCGCTGCATTGATACCCTAACACACTTTGTCCAACACTCATGGGGTTGCGTATTTACCATTTTCCACTGTCTTGTGTGTGTTGTCAGGTGGATGGGAAGCTGCTGTGCTGGCTATGCACTCTGTCCTACCGCCGTGTGCTGCAGAAGACCAAGGAGCAAAGGAAAGGCTTCAGCTCCTCTCACTCCAACTCCTCGCTCAATGAGAAGGACCACCACTCCAGACAGCAGCATCATCATCAACACCACCAGCAGCACAGACACAGCAGCTCACATAAGTAGGCCATGGTGCCACAGCCCTATCCTCTAACTGTTAGGCCATGTGGGTCTTCTGCAGGTCTCTACTCTGTCACAATACTGTATACAGTTGAAGTCGGAAGTTTACATACACCTTAGCCAACTACATTTAAACTCGTTTTTTCACAATTCTTGACATTTAATCCTAGTAAAAATTCCCTGTTTTAGGTCAATTAGGATTACCGCTTTATTTTAAGAATGTGAAATGTCAGAATAATAATGGAGAGAAGTATTTATTTCAGCTTTTATTTATTTCATCACATTCCCAGTGGGTCACAAGTTTACATACACTCAATTAGAATTTGGTAGCATTGCCTTTAAATTGTTTAACTTGGGTCAAACGTTTTGGGTAGCCTTCCACAAGCTTCCCACAATAAGTTGGGTGAATATTGGCCCACTCGCACACGCTTTTTCAGTTCTGCTCACATATTTTCTATAGGCTTGAGGTCAGGGCTTTGTGATGGCCACTCCAATACCTTGACTTTGTTTTCCTTAAGCCATTTTGCCACAACTTTGGAAGTATGCTTGGGGTCATTGTCCATTTGGAAGACCCATTTGCGACCAAGCTTTAACTTCCTGACTGATGTATTGAGATGTTGCTTCAATATATCCACATAATTTTCCTTCTTTATGATGCCGTCTATTTTGTGAAGTGAGCCAGTCCCTCCTGTAGCAAAGCACACCCACAACATGATGCTGCCACCCCCGTGCTTCACGGTTGGGATGGTGTTCTTCGGCTTGTAAGCCTCTCCCTTTTTCCTCCAAACATAACGATGGTCATTATGGACAAAAAGTTATATTTTTGTTTCATCAGACCAGAGGACATTTCTCCAAAAAGTACGATCTTTGTCCCCATGTGCAGTTGCAAACCATAGTCTGGCTTTTTATAGCGGTTTTGGAGCAGTGGCTTCTTTCTTGCTGAGTGGCCTTTCAGGTTAGGTCGATATAGGACTTGTTTTACAGTGGATATAGATACTTTTGTACCTGTTTCCTCCAGCATCTTCACAAGGTCCTTTGCTGTTCTGGGCTTGATTTGTACTTTTCACACCAGAGTACATTCATCTCTAGGAGACAGAATGGGTCTCCTTCCTGAGCGGTATGACTGCTGCGTGGTCCCATGGTGTTTATACTTGCGTACTATTGTTTGTACAGATGAACGTGGTATCTTCAGGCGTTTGGAAATTGCTCCCAAGGATGAACCAGACTTCTGGAGGTGTAACATTTTTTATTCTGAGGTCATTGCTGATTTTGTTTTGATTTTGTCATGATGTCAAGCAAAGAGGCACTGAGTTTGAAGGTAGGCCTTGAAATACACCCACAGGTACACCTCCAATTGACTCAAATTATGTCAATTAGCTTATCAGAAGCTTCTAAAGCCATGACATAATTTTCTGGAATTTTCCAAGCTGTTTAAAGGCCCAGTCAACTTAGTCTATGTAAACTTCTGACCCACTGGAATTGTGATACAGTGAAATAATCTGTCTGTAAACAATTGTTGGAAAAATTACTTGTGTCATGCACAAAGTAGATGTCCTAGCCGCTTGCCAAAACTATAGTTTGTTAACAAGAAATTTGTGGAGTGGTTGAAAAACGAGTTTTAATGACTCCTACCTAAGTGTATGTAAACTTCTGACCTCAACTGTGTGTATAGTGCTGAACGGGCACTTTTTGGAAGGATGTTGTGGTTTCTGAGTAATGATTCATGTGTCAGATATCAGAAGGAACATGTTGGAAGGGAGAAATCTCTGATAACTTGGTGTTTGTTCTTTGTCTTTTTGTAGACTCAGTGGGAGCCTAAGTCCAGAGCAGGAGCAGGGACTGTGGAAGCAGAGGTAAGATGTACCCCACCTCTCTCTCATGGAATCACATACCCCAGTCTTTATTGACTGTTATGACAAGTCTATTTGCCTAGTTATACAACTTAGTTGAACAATGGCATACTCTGGGACACTTTACAGGTCTTATGGAGAGCATCAGTGGCTAAAGTTATGTGTTGGTTCTCCCCTCAGCCATAAATCGTCTTCGATCCAGAAGGAGACCCCAAAGAAGAAGCCAAAACTGGAGGTGAAGCCATCCAACGGGGACAGGTACGAGAGGAGTTTCAATCACATGTAAGGAGTTACAAACCAGCTCTAACTTTTGAAGTAAACATGACAAACATCCAGTAGGTTCCTACTGACACTTTTGACCTTCATTGTTCTAACACACATCTCTATGATAGATGCCATCAAGGTGTGTTGGAGCAGGTAATGGTACAAAGTGGGTCAGTGTGAAAACATCTTAGTTAAGGTACTTTTTCTGACATCCTAACTTTTCTTCCCTGCTCTCTGTCCTTTCTCCTATCAGTAGTTCCATTACCCAATCTATGGATTCTGGAGGAACGGACAACTTCATTCTGATCAGCCAGCTGAAAGAGGAAGTGATGTCATTAAAGAGAATGCTTCAACAGAGGGATCAGACAATACTGGAGAAGGACCGAAAGGTACACACCTAATTGTATCTTCACAGTAATTCATGCCCCTAAACGACCACTGCTGAGACGGGCTGCTCCCAGGTGTTGTTGCCTACCATTACCACATGTTCCTCAACACGGGGACCCCTCAGAGGTGCGTGCTTAGTCTCCTCCTGTACTTCCTGTTCAACTGCGACTGCGTGGCCAAGCATGACTCCAACACCATTAAGTTTGCTGACGACACACCGGTGGTAGGCCTGATCATGATGAGACAGCCTATAGGGAGGATGTCCAAAACCAGGCAGTGTGGTGCCAGGACAACAACCTCTCCCTCAATGTGAGCAAGACAAAGGAGCTGATCGTGGACTACAGGAAAAGGAGGGCTGAATGCGCCCCCCATTCTCATCAACAGGGCTGTAGTGGAGTGGGTCGAGAGCTTCAAGTTCCTTGGTGTCCACATCACCAACAAACTATCATGGTACAAAGACAGTTGTGAAGAGGGCATGACAATGCCTATTCCCCCTCAGGAGACTGAAAAGATTTGGCATGGGTCCCCAGATCCTCAAAGTTCTACAGCTGCACCATCGAGAGCATCCTGACCTGTTCCATCACTGCCTGGTATGGCAACTGCTTGGCATCTGAATGTAAGGCGCTACAGAGGGTAGTGCGTACGGCCCAGTACATCACTGGGGCCAAGCTTTTTGACATCCAGGACCTATATCCTAGGCGGTGTCAGAGGAAGGCCCAAAACTTGTCAGACTCCAGCCACCCAAGTCATAGACTGTTGTCTCTGCTACTGCACAGCAAGCGGTACCGGAGCGCCAAGTCTAGGTCCAAAAGGCTCCTTAACAGCTTCTACCCCCAAGCCATAAGACTCCTGAACAATTATTCAAATGGCCACTGACTATTTGCATTGTTTTTACACTGTTGATCCTCACTGTTTATCTATGCATAGTCACTTTACCCCTACCTACATGTACAAATTACCGTGACTAACCTGTACCCCCGCACATTGCCTCAGTACCGGTACTCTCTTTATATTGCCTCGTTATTGTTACTTTCGTTTATTTAGTAAATATTTTCTTAACCACCAACGCAGTTAAGAAAATAGAGTTAAGGGTTTGTCAGTAAGCATTTCACAGTAAGGTCTACTACCCCTGTTGTGTTCGGCACATGTGACATCCGATTTGATTTGACAAACTATCTGTTTTGCTATGTTCAATGTGACTTTTGGTCATGTTGTATTGACCAAATCGTCTCCCTCTTTGTTTTGTACTTCCAGCTCACAGAACTCAAGGCAGACTTCCAGTACCAGGAATCCAACATGAGGGTTAAGATGAACAACATGGAGAAGGTGCACAAAGAGGCCATGGAACAGCAACAGGTAGAGTAAAAATTACCATACACACATGAAAAAAAAAAAGACATCTTGTGGGCCCCTAGCTAGGTTTCCATCCAATTGGCAACACAGTTTCATGTGAATATTCTAAAATCTGCATAAACGTAATGGGCACAATTTCCTATCGGAGATGTTTCCATCAAATTGACTTGTTGGTCATAAAAGGCAGTGCGTGATTACGTAGTGCACATAAAAATACAAGTTAAATGGGTTTTCATTGCGTTTTCTCTCAAAACATTTTGTACTCTATAGCGAATGTGCCCACTCTGGTATTGGCACGTCCACTCCAGCCAACAGCTTGCAGGTATAGCCCACATGATTTGTTATGGAAAAAAGAGCAAGATTATTTTTATTTGTCAAAGAATAAGACCCTTGACATTTATTGGAAAGGACCATCAAGCTCATCACTGTGCACTTTCACCACCCTGTGAAGATCATCATAACTTATTTCATCTGTAGCCTAATAAACTGAATTCTTTCCTGAGTTGTTGTGGGAGGACCTCATATGTTGACCTGTTGCTTCTCAAGCACATGGGATTCAAACAAGTTAAAGACACAGTAGGATGTACCGTACCTTCAGATAGTATTCATACCCCTTATTCCACATGTTGTTACAGCCTGAATTCAAAATGGATTAAATAGATTTTCTACACACAATACCCCATAATGACAAAGTGGAAACATGTTTTTACATAAGTATTCACAGCCCTGAGTCAATACTTTGTAAAAGCACCTTTTGGCAGCGATTACAGCTGTGAGTCTTTCTGGGTAAGTCTCTAAGAGCTTTTCAGATCTGTATTGTGCAACATTTGCCCATTTTATTATTTTCATAACTCTTCAAGCTCTGTTAAATTGGTTGTTGATTATTGCTAGACAACCATTTTCACTTCTTGCCATAGATGTAAGCAGATTGAAGTCAAAACTGTTACTCGGCCACTCAGTCTTCCGGGTAAGCAACTCCAGTGTAGAATTTAAACATGTTTTCCTGAAACTCCCCAGTCCTTAACGATTACAAGCATACCCATAACATGATCCAGCCACCACTATGCTTAAAAATATGGAGAGTGGTACCCAGTAATGTGTTATATTGGGGGGCTCCTGAGTGGCGCAGCGGTCTAAGGTAACTCGTTGTAAACAGGATGCATGTTTTGAAAGGAAAATTAAATTCTGCACAGGCGTCCTCCTTTTTATGCTGTCAATTAGGTTACTCTTGTGGAGTAATAACTACAATGTTGTTCCATCCTCAGTTTCCTCCCATCACAGCCATTTAAACTCGGTAACTGTCATGGTGATATCCCCTGAACGGGTTCATTCCTCTCCGGTTCAAAGGGATAATCAATGTCAGCTTTTTTATTTTTACCCATCTATCAGTAGGTGCCCTTATTTGAGAGGCATTGGAGAACTGCCCTGTTCTTTGTGTTTGAAATTCACTGCTCGACTGAGGGATCTTACAAATTATTGTGTGTGGGGTACAGAGTATGTAAGCGGAGCGTGGAGTGGCGCAAAGGCTAGGGGTTCGACCTTCTCGCCCGTTCCTATTTTGCTCAAGTAGCGCTCACTTCACGAGCTCAGGACATGGCTGGCATAACATGCATTTATAGTTGACTTCTGTGCTGCTATAGCCCCTTGCTTTAGCTACTGTCATGGAGTTCACAAAATATTTTCATGAAGAAACTGATAAAACACACTGGTGCAAAATCAAGCTGACTTACAAAGATGAGGACCAAGAGCGGGAGTGTGGTGATGTAGTGTCCACAACTGAAGAATCAATGTGGAATCTGAAAAGACACGTATCCCAAAAGCATGATGGTGTACTAACTATGTGCCATGCTAAAAGTAAGGAACGAGGTTGGTAGATAACTAAGTGTGTCATTGTAGCAAAGTATTTATAAACTAGAAGTCAGATCTCTTAAACCTTTTAGTTCTATTATCTATACAATAGGCCACAATTGAACGTGGCATATCCCCATGTTCAATGAGCTTTCTGTTTTGATTGGGTTATTTTGCTTAAACTTTTAGGCCTACCTAAGTAAGTCACAGCCTATATGCGCAATTTATAGACTAATTTAATACAACAACATGTTTGTCCCTACCAGCCTATTATGTTGCACTCACAAATGCTTCACAATGTATT
The DNA here is from genome assembly GCA_030435695.1 of Brachymystax lenok tsinlingensis. Classification (NCBI taxonomy): domain Eukaryota; kingdom Metazoa; phylum Chordata; class Actinopteri; order Salmoniformes; family Salmonidae; genus Brachymystax; species Brachymystax lenok. The sequence continues at coordinate 19,712,067 of CM059792.1, read as the reverse complement.
TCTTTGTATGCTATAGCCTTGAAATAATATGGCTTTAAATAATTCATTTTAGTTATTTCTTAGGCTCCCTGTCTGGCTACTGGCCTATTTAGTGTTTATATGCTGTTTTAATGACATTTAGTCTATTTGAAATGTTAGCTGCTTTTCATTTACCTTTTCATGTTTATTCCAATACTTTTCATTAAAATCCATGTTTCAATACTTACAAACCAATTGGTAGGTCTCGGTAGTCACAAAAATAGATCGGTGTTGGTTAAATTGTGATTTGAATGGAGTGAATTTGGAGCGGCAGGTTGTTTTTCTGTGAGCGCAGAGTGGTTTTTAGCGGAGCGGTAGGGAAAGACATGGAGCACTCCCCACAGACTGGTGGGGTACAGAGATTAGTAGTCATTTAATAAAAATAATGTGTAACACATATTGCACACAGTGAGTCCATCTGACTTGTTAAGCACATTTTTGCCATAGCTAAATACTTTTTGACTTAAACTACATTTAATCACTTTTTTTAAATTCAGGCTAACACAACAAAAATGTGGAGAGTCAAGGGGTGTGAATACTTTCTGAAGGCACTATAATCAAACGCTCCTAGCTTGTGGTAAAGGCTTTCATTAAACATAGATGGTCACATACTCACTTATTTTCTTTTACTACAGGCCAAAAACCGGGAGCTGCTGAAACAAGTGGCCGCCCTCTCAAAGGGCAAGAAGTTTGACAGGACAGGGAGTTCACTGCTGTTACCGTAACGACAAGCCCACCCAACCACGGCTCAGAGTGGCTTCATTGTTTTAACACTGAAAGCCTGATGCCATTCTACCTTTCCCTCCCTCCTTCGTGTGTTTTCTCAGTCATTTTGATCCTTGTCAGTTTCCTTGTCAGTTATGTTATTCGTTGGAAAACCGGTGACCATGCTATACATGGAAATCCTCTTTCATGTTGACATGAAAATAAGGACGCATCCTCAATTTCAACATGTTTTAAATGTTATAACCCTGAGTTTTACTCTGCCACTGGATTTGACTGTGGATGAGGAGAGAGCCTCGTTAACACTGCCCGGGTCCAGCAGCATGTTTTGCGCAAGGTGGATACGATTCTGTCAACATCACAGATCCCACTTGATTTTTACGGATGTCATGCAATTTTATTTATTCAATTACATTTTGTAGCTTTTGGTTTTTTCTCACCACATACTCAGAGCATTTCCCAGGTTTGGGAGATTTTTTTTCTTCAACAGCAACTTTCTCGTAACATATTAATTATATTTTTCTAAATGGATGTAATTATGGAAGAGGAACTCTCCTCCTTATTGGAGACCCTTCTCAACTTACTATGTATGCAAATGTCAAAAGGGTGACTTACAACAGCATTGCTGGCCAGCAGCAGAGACCTCTCTAGATGTTAAAGTCCAAAAACCATCAACTCTGAGAGATTTTTTTTTTAACTTTGTTTTGTAGAGACACTTCCCAGCTGCCCTCTTTCTCACTGTGTGACAGCTGTAATGCTTTGCTGTTTTTCTGTAGTGGAACAATTTGTAATACTGCATGACTTACTGACATACAGGTTGGCATTGTGGTCTCCTGTACTATAATGTAGGGTTTCTCAAATTGGGGTTCACGGGCCCTTGGGGAGGTACTGCAGGAGGTCTGTGGCCAGATCTCAAAATAACAGTTTGTTTTTAAAAAAAAATTAAATCATGAATATTACTAACAGATGAATTATTAAATTAGATTTGGCGAAGGGATCTGTGGATTAAGTTGAGGGTATAATACAATTAAATGTATTAATCTACAGTTTGTTCTTAACTCTGGGCAGCGTGGCCCTGGGAGGCTCACAGAGATATTGATATCCACAGTACTCCACCAGTTATCTATTTTTCAACTCATTACTTCTCCCCGCTCACCCAAGAAAATGCAGAACATAAATGCACTGTAAGGTTCTCTGCCTCATAGCAAAATGTGTAGAATTGCAGGACATTAACTTGTAGGGTATTAGCTTGTATGCTACTTCTTCTCTCTCGAGTTGTGTTCTGGTTAAGAGGGGGTCCCTGATGAATTTGCTATGACAAGAGTCCCCAGCCCCAAGAAGTTGAGAACCCCTGCTGTAATGTACTTTTTCAGCCTTTTTTTTTATATATGTAAAGGTATTACAGGGATCAGCCTATGTATTTTAAAATGTGTAACTTGTATCGGTTTTAGTGTGTGTCCGGTAAGGCTGGTTAATTATATAAATACATCTGTAGAATACGCTTTTTAAAGGAACGTATCTTTTCAGCTCTGCACCAAACTGAGCTGGTTTCATACTGTGGCGTACTGATCACTTTTGTACTTTTTTCCAAACCCAATGTTTCAAAAATATTAAATCTGGTTAAACATACAATGTGTTTTTATTTTACTACCATTCTCAAGGAGTGGCTCTCCACTATTGGGCCTTGTAGCATTCCTTTACAATAAATAGTGTGATCCCCACACAAACACAATTTCTTGCCTGGATTTTGCCTATACTTTTTTCTCTTCCACCAGAGTTGGGTTTTTTGTCAATGGCTATTCCATGTTTGAGCACTAGGTAGCACTTGTTCATTACTCTATAAGATCTGACACGCTGACTCAAAGGGCTCGTTTGAGTGGTAAGGTTGAAGCATCTGCCTACACGAATGTCGGGGGCGGTGCATCTGCGACAGCCGAGCGTCGGACACTGGTATTCCAACAGCATGGGTCAGATCAGCATGGAAATGTTATTTTCTTTAGAATGTTGTAATAAACATGCCTGTAACCCCCATATCCCACTCAAACTGAAATCAAATGTGTGTACATTGTGCAATCAATTAGTGACTGTCTCAAATATCACATTAATTTGTGTATATATCCACTGTACACATGAATGGCAGCAAAGCTGGTTCCTGTTTCAGTCAAGTCTTATGTCTTGTTTGTGTACAGTCGTGGCCAAAGGTTTTGAGAATGACACAAATATACATTTTCACAAAGTCTGCTACCTCAGTTTGTATGATGGCAATTTGCATATACTCCAGAATGTCATGAAGAGTGATCAGATGAATCGCAATTAATTGCAAAGTCTCTCTTTGCCATGCAACTGAATCGCCCAAAAACATTTCCACTGCATTTCAGCCCCGCCACAAAAGGACCAGCTGACAAGTCAGTGATTCTCTCGTTAACACAGGTGTGAGTGTTGACGAGGACAAGGCTGCAGATCACTGTCATGCTGATTGAGTTTGAATAACAGACTGGAAGCTTCAAAAGGAGGGTGGTGCTTGGAATCATTGTTCTTCCTCTGTCAATCATGGTTACCTGCAAGGAAACACGTGCCCTCATCATTGCTTTGCACAAAAAGGGCTTCACAGGCAAGGATATTGTAAGATTGCACCTAAATCAACCATTTATCGGATCATCAAGAACTTCAAGGAGAGCGGTTTAATTGTTGTGAAGAAGGCTTCAGAGCGCCCAAGAAAGTCCAGCACGCTCCAGGACCGTCTCCTAAAGTTGATTCAGCTGCGGGATCGGGGCACCACCAGTACAGAGCTTGCTCAGGAATGGCAGCAGGCAGGTGTGAGTGCATCTACACGCACAGTGAGGCGAATACTTTTGGAGGATGGCCTGTTCTTAAAAAGGGCAGCAAAGAAGCCACTTCGCTACAGGAAAAACATCAAGACAGACTGATATTCTGCAAAAGGTACAGGGATTGGACTGCTGAGGACTGGGGGAAAGTCATTTTCTCTGATGAATCCCCTTTCCGATTGTTTGGGGCATCCGTAAAAAAGCTTGTCCAGAGAAGACAAGGTGAGCGCTACCATCAGTCCTGTGTCATGCCAACAGTAAAAGGATCCTGAGATCATTCATGTGTGGGGTTGCTTCTCAGCCAAGGGAGTGGGCTCACTCACAATTTTGCCTAAGAACACAGCCATGAATAAAGAATGGTACCAACACATCCTCCGAGAGCAACTTCTCCCAACCATCCAGGAACATGAACAATGCCTTTTCCAGCATGATGGAGCACCTTGCCATAAGGCAGAAGTGATAACTAAGTGGCTCGGGGAACAAAACATCGATATTTTGGGTCCATGGCCAGGAAACTCCCCAGACCTTAATCCCATTGAGAACTTGTGGTCAATCCTCAAGAGGCGAGTGGACAAACAAAACCCCACAAATTCTGACACTCCAAGCATTGATTATGCAAGAATGGGATGTTATGCAAGGATGTGGCCCAGAAGTTAATTGACAGCATGCCAGGGCGGATTGCAGAGGTCTTGAAAAAGAAGGGTCAACACTGCAAATATTGACTCTTTGCATCAACTTCATGTAATTGTCAGTAAAAGCCTTTGACACTTATGAAATGCTTGTAAATATACTTCAGTATTCCATAGTAACCACATCTGACAAAAATATCTAAAGACACTGAAGCGGCAAACTTTGTGGAAATTAATATTTGTGTCGTTCTCAACTTTTGGCCACGACTGTACATTAGCAGTCAAAAGTTTGGACACACCTACTCATTCAAGGGTTTTTCTAGATTTTTACTATTTTCTACATTGTAGAATAATAGTGAAGACATCAAAACTGAAATAACAAATGGAATTATGTAGTAACCCAAAAAGTGTTAAACAAATCTAAATATACTTGAGATTTTCAAAGTAGCCACCCTTTGCCTTGATGACAGTTCGCACACTTGGCATTCTATCAACCAGCTTCACCTGGCATGCTTTTCCAACAGTCTTGAAGGAGTTCCCACATATGCTGAGAACTTGTTGGCTGCTTTTCCTTCACTCTGCGGTCCAAACCATCTCAATTGGGTTGAGGTGGTTTGATTGTGGAGGCCAGGTCATCTGATGCAGCACTTCATCACTCTCCTTCTTGGTCAAATAGCCATTACACAGCCTGGAGGTGTGTTGGGTTATTATCCTGTTAAAAAAACAAATGATAGTCCCACTAAGCGCAAACCAGATGGGATGGCATATCGCTGCAGAATGCTGTGGTAGCCATGCTGGTTAAGTGTGCTTTGAATTCTAAATAAATCACAGAAAGTGTCACTAGCAAAGCACCATCACACCACCTCCTCCATGCTTCATGGTGGGAACCACACATATGGAGATCATCCGTTCACCTACTCTGCATTACACAAAGACACAGCGGTTGGAACCAAAAATCTCAAATTTGGACTACAGACCAAAGGGCAGATTTACACCGGTCTATTGTCCATTGCTTGTGTTTCTTGGCCCAAGCAAGTCTTCTTATTGGTGTCCTTTTAGTAGTGGTTTCTTTGCAGCAATTTGACCATGAAGACCTGATTCACTCAGTCTCCCCTGAACAGTTGATGTTGAGATGTGTCTGTTACTTGAACTCTGTGAAGCATTTATTTGGGCTGCAATTTCTGAGGCTGGTAACTGTAATGAACATATCTTCTGCAGCAGAGGTAACTCTGGGTCTTCCATTCCTGTGGCGGTCCTCATGAGAGCCAGTTTCATCATAGCGCTTGACGGTTTTTGTGACTGCACTTGAATAAACTTTCAAAGTTCTTGAAATTTTCCGTATTGACTGACCATGTCTTAAAGTAATGATGGGCTGTCGTTTCTCTTTGCTTATTTGAGCTGTTCTTGCCATAATATGGACTTGGTCTTGTACCAAATAGGGCTGTCTTCTGTATACCCCCCTACCTTGTCACAACACAATTGATTGGCTCAAACGCATTAAGAAGGAAAGAAATTCCACAGATGAACTGAAATGCATTCCAGGTGACTACCTCATGAAGCTGGTTGAGAGAATGCCAAGAGTGTGCAACGCTGTCATCAAGGCAAAGCGTGGCTTTTTGAAGAATCTTACATATATATTTTGATTTGTTTAACACTTTTTGGTTACTACATGATTCCATGTGTTATTTCATAGTTTTGATGTCTTCACTATTATTCTACAATGTATAAAATAGTAAAAATAAAGAAAAACCCTTGAGTTGGTGTTTTAAAACTTTTGACCAGTAGTGTACATATCTGTTAGTCATTCAAAATGGTATGTGCAAACCAGTGGTGGTCGGTGCCATTTAATAAGGATCGGTGTCCTGCTAGCGGGACAACTTCCGGTGAAACTGGAGGGCGCGCAATTCAAATAAATTCTAATAAATATTATGGATTTTAAACATTTATTTTAAATATTATTAAATTAAATATTCACTTACTTTTTGAATATCTTCCTCTGATTTGTCATCCAAAGGGTCCCAGCTATAACATGTAGTGTCGTTTTGTTAAATAAAATCCTTCTTTATATCCCAAAAAGTCTGTTTAGTTGTCGCCATAGATTTGAGTAATCCACTCGTTCAACTTGCAGAGAAAGGAATCTGAAAATCTACCCCTAAACTTTGTTTCAACAAGTCAAAATACGTTTCTATTTACTCCTCAGATACCCTAAACTGTAATCAAACTATAATATTTATTTCGGAAAGACGTAGACGTGTTCAGTAGGAAACTGATTTTAGCAGGTGCGTAATTTCTTCATGGCGCGCGCAAACATATTTCCAAGACTGTGTCCTTCTACTAAAACTGTTATTTCTTATTCATTTTTGAAGTTACAAGCCTGAAACCTTGAACATAGACTGCTGACACCTTGTGGAAGCTATAGGAATTGCATCCAATTCCATAATTTACAATATGACCTTTCACTTGCATTTCTAAGAGGATGGTCTCTCAAAACAAAAAATTATTCTGGTTGGTTTTTCTTTGGATTTCCTCCTACCATATCTATTGTGTTATATTCTCCTACATAATTTTTTACATTTTTACAAACTTCTAAGTGTTTTATTTCCAATGGTACCAATTACATTGGGGAAAAAAAGTATTTAGTCAGCCACCAATTGTGCAAGTTCTCTCACTTAAAAAGATGAGAGAGGCCTGTAATTTTCATCTAAGGTACACTTCAACTATGACAGACAAAATGAGGGAAAAAAATCCAGAAAATCACATTGTAGGATTTTTTATGAATTTATTTGCAAATTATGGTGGAAAATAAGTATTTGGTCAATAACAAAAGTTTATCTCAATACTTTGTTATATACCCTTTGTTGGCAATGACAGAGGTCAAACGTTTTCTGTAAGTCTTCACAAGGTTTTCACACACTGTTGCTGGTATTTTGGCCCATTCCTCCATGCAGATCTCCTCTAGAGCAGTGATGTTTTGGGGCTGTCACTGGGCAACACGGACTTTCAACTCCCTCCAAAGATTTTCTATGGGGTTGAGATCTGGAGACTGGCTAGGCCACTCCAGGACTTTGAAATGCTTCTTACGAAGCCACTCCTTCGTTGCGGCGGTGTGTTTGGGATCATTGTCATGCTGAAAGACCCAGCCACGTTTCATCTTCAATGCCCTTGCTGATGGAAGGAGGTTTTCACTCAAAATCTCACGATACATGGCCCCATTCATTCTTTCCTTTACACGGATCAGTCGTCCTGGTCCCTTTGCAGAAAAACAGCCCCAAAGCATGATGTTTCCACCCCCATGCTTCACAGTAGGTATGGTGTTCTTTGGATGCAACTCAGCATTTTTTGTCCTCCAAACACGACGAGTTGAGTTTTTACCAAAAAGTTATATTTTGGTTTCATCTGACATTCTCCCAATCCTCATCTGGATCATCCAAATGCTCTCTAGCAAACTTTAGACGGGCCTGAACATGTACTGGCTTAAGCAGGGGACACGTCTGGCACTGCAGGATTTGAGTCCCTGGCGGCGTAGTGTGTTACTGATGGTAGGCTTTGTTACTTTGGTCCCAGCTCTCTGCAGGTCATTCACTAGGTCCCCGTGTGGTTCTGGGATTTTTGCTCACCGTTCTTGTGATCATTTTGACCCCACGGGTGAGATCTTGCGTGGAGCCCCAGATCGAGGAAGATTATCAGTGGTCTTGTATGTCTTCCATTTCCTAATAATTGCTCCCACAGTTGATTTCTTCAAACCAAGCTGCTTACCTATTGCAGATTCAGTCTTCCCAACCTGGTGCAGGTCTACAATTTTGTTTCTGGTGTCCTTTGACAGCTCTTTGGTCTTGGCCATAGTGGAGTTTGGAGTGTGACTGTTTGAGGTTGTGGACAGGTGTCTTTTATACTGATAACAAGTTCAAACAGGTGCCATTAATACAGGTAACGAGTGGAGGACAGAGGAGCCTCTTAAAGAAGAAGTTACAGGTCTGTGAGAGCCAGAAATCTTGCTTGTTTGTATGTGACCAAATACTTATTTTCCACCATAATTTGCAAATAAATTCATTAAAAATCCTACAATGTGATTTTCTGGATATTTTTTCCTCATTTTGTCTGTCATAGTTGAAGTGTACCTATGATGAAAATTACAGGCCTCTCTCATCTTTTTAAGTGAGAGAACTTGCACAATTGGTGGCTGACTAAATACTTTTTTTTTCCCCACTGTATATGCATATCCTGGCTTCAGGGCCTGAGCTACAGGCAGTTTACTTTGTGAACGTCATTCAGGTCGGAAATTGAGAAAAAGGAGCCTAGCCCTAACAAGTTTTAAGATGAGCGAGGATGTTTTTTTTTTTAATGCGTATGGCCTTATTTCTATTACAGCATATTGAATGACTGTCATTCATATTCCATTCACCCAGCTCAATGTTACATCGATTAGTTTAGGCTACTACTTGATACTCAAATGTTCCCTATACACCATCATGAGGTTGCTACAACCTAGCTTTTGTTCTGTGATCCCTGATCACGTGCAAACACAGTTTCATAGCAGCCACATACAAACAGCATGATCCCTTTGATCGTTGTATAATTCCTACGCATTCTCCTCCTCTGACCTTTTCCCATTACTTGTGGACTTCAGTGCACCACATCAGATGTCTGTGACCAGGCGAAAAAACCTTTCCAAGCCAAACCTTCATATCATAACCTCTAACCGCTACACACAGACTACATCGTTGTCACCATATTAGCTAGTCATAATCAACATAGCTACTAGAATGAACACATTAGTAAACCCGCTACAATCATACAGTACAGTGTACAGTCAGCAAGCAGTTTAGTAGTTAAACCGGCGGGCCCCGGTGTTAATAAATTAATAGAACAAAACTCTTACCTTGACTTAAAAGAGTTCCAGTGTTGAAGAGCCATAGCCAGCTAGCTAACATAGCATCCCTCTCTTTTTGAGTTCGGTGTTTGAATAGGCTAAACTAGCTAGATGCGAGTGAAGGCCGCTGAGGGGAGGAATTTTCATAATAATGGCTGGAACGGAGCAAATGGTATGGCATCAAACATAGGGAAACCATGTATTTGATACCATTCCACTTAAGGTACCACCAACCTCCTACGCTATATGCATTTGCTAGCTAAGTGAAAGTGGAAAAAAGACAACAAAATATAGCTAGCTAGCTATCTCTCTTTCTCTCGCGCTTCTCCTTCATTTTTGAAGAAATTAATTTGTTCAAAACTTTAACTATTGTCTTTCTCTCTCTTTGAGTCAACTACTCATCACATTTGATGCACTTCAGTGCTAGCTAGCTGTAGCTTATGCTTTTAGTACTAGATTAATTATCTGATCCTTTGACTGGGTGAACAACATGTCAGTTCATGCTTCAAGAGCTCTGATAAGTTGGAGGTCATCCTCCGGAAGTTGTCATAATTACTGTGTAAGTCTATGGAAGGGGGTGAGAACCACGAACCTCCTAGGCTTTGTATTGAAGTCAATGTACCCAGAGGACGAAAACTAGCTGTCCTCCGGCTACAACATTGTGCTAACCTATAGACTGTTGATGAGGCTACTGTAGACCTTCATTGCAAAACAGTGTGTTTTAATATATTATTTGCCCGGTTGAACCACATGAAAGCTTCAGGAGGGTCAGCTGGGCTGAAATAAGGGTTAACAGTCCAGAATGTTGGTCAATGCAGGTATGAATGTGGAACAATGCATAACGGTTTGCACCTGGGTCCTCTTGTATGAGGTAGTATTATCTCTATGGACAGTTATCTCTTCTCCTCCCATCTTTCCTCTTCTTCCTGTCAGAATTTTTTGGTGATGTCAATGGCACATTCTGTGATGAACATGATAATGTCATCTCAATACATGGGATTTTAGGAGGTCTGTTTTTTTTTCTTTGGGCGTCTTAAAATAAAAAATAAGTTACATTTTATATAAAGTATATGTATATATGACTTAGACCCGATCAATATATGTGGTCCCACATTTATAGTTTTAGATGCTGTTTTATAATGCCCTTTACAATTCCAGAAATCCCCCCTTCATGGAAAGAGTTCCCCCTGTGTCATTTCACACTTTTACAATGGTGCTTGTGCAATTTACTGTTGATTAGATCATACACTATTTTGTCTTTCAGCCTTCCAATAATGTAAGAATAATAAGATAATTACTGGCAAGGAATTCACATAATCACGTTGGCAAAAGCCATAATGATTTGTAAGATTTTAAACACAGCTTGAACAAAAGAGCCTGTCAGGGGAGGTTCTCTCTTCTCCACCAATCCAGTAACTATGGAGGAGGAGTTAAGATGGAGTGTCTCCTTGTTAACATCCAAAAGTGGAAGTCGCATCACGGGCTCTCTTTCCATTTCCCCTAAAAAACGGAGCATCTGGTTGTTGGGGACTGGCCACTGAGGTATAATAAGAACTGCAACCAATCTGAACTTCATCTCTGTGTCACTGTCAAGCAATGGGAAAAAACGATTCTGTTGGTTTAAAAAGTTATCTTAGTCAGCGGTTAGGTATGGTCACTGTACTACATATCTGTGGGGCAGACTGTAAAATGCATAAATGCAAATTGCAATATAGCCAAGCCATTTCCATATAACCTCCCAAAACCTAGTTAGAGGGGACTGGGAATCAGTCTGTTGCTTTAGCCACAGCCAGGAAAGTAAATAAGCTCCAAAGGAACTGGAAGAAAGGTGGACAGACAATACCAACCTTTTGGAACCAAATGGAGAAGCACATGTGTGCTATAGGGACAGGGTAAAAGGACACAAAGGCACAAACTAGATTCAATGGCACAGAGGGATTATATTAGACACACAGCAGTATTGACCGTATAGAGGGGTTATATAGTGTAGCACACATCTTAAACACAAGACAGGTTTATATTGGAGTCTTGAGGTAAAGATAGAAATAATCTGGATGTTTCATTTCTGGAAGATAAGTACAGATACATTCATACTTCTTGCGCTGATAGGAGCAGTGCAGAGCTGCTGTGAAGGAAGTTGTCAAGCCCCCACATACCGTCAACCAATCATGTCAATGCGGAGCTATATGGATACCTCTCCATTGTTACAAAATTTGAGGCGCACAGCGATGCGGTACTCAATTTGGCCTCTGTGTGCCTCCAGAGGCTCCGCTTTGACTCACATGATCCATACCGCGCCTCCGATCACATTTTCGGATCAAGCGTAAGAGTCACACCTAGTCTACAGATACAGTAGTTAGGATACCTCATGAGCTATCCTAACTAGTTAAATGTTATCAAATCAAATTTTATTTGTCACATACACATGGTTAGCAGATGTTAATGCGAGTGTAGCAAAATGCTTGTGCTTGTAGTTCCGACCATGCAGTAGTATCTAACAAGTAATCTAACAATTTCACAACTACCTTATACACACAAGTGTAAAGGAATGAATATGAGCATGTACATATAAATATATGGATGAGCGATGGCTGAACGGCATAGGCAATATGCAGTAGATAGAAAAAAGTACAGTATATACATATGAGATTTTTTTTTACATTTATTTTGTATTTTTTTTTACCTTTATTTAACTAGGCAAGTCAGTTAAGAACAAATTCTTATTTTCAATGACGGCCTAGGAACAGTGGGTTAACTGCCTGTTCAGGGGCAGAATGACAGATTTGTACCTTGTCAGCTCGGGGAGTAATGTAGGATATGTAAACATTATATAAAGTGGCATCGTTTAAAGTGGCTAATGATACATTTATTACATACATTTTTTTATTATTAAAGTGGCTAGAGATTTGAATCGATGGCCGAACGGCATATGCAAGATGCAGTAGATGGTATCGAGTACAGTATATACATATGAGATGAGTAATGTAGGATATGTAAACATTATATAAAGTGGCATTGTTTAGAGTGGCTAGTGATACATTTATTACATCCAATTTTTTATTATTAAAGTGGCTAGAGATTTGATTCAGTATGTTGGCAGCAGCCACTCAATGTTAGTGATGGCTGTTTAACAGTCTGATGGCCTTGAGATAGAAGCTGTTTTTCAGTCTCTCGGTCCCAGCTTTGATGCACCTGTACTGACCTCGCCTTCTAGATGATAGCGGGGTGAATAGGCAGTGGCTCGGGTGGTTGTTGTCCTTGATGATCTTTTTGGCCTTCCTGTGACATCGGGTGCTGTAGGTGTCCTGGAGGGCAGGTATTTTACCCCCGGTGATGCGTTGTGCGGACCTCACTACCCTCTGGAGAGCCTTACGGTTGTGGGCGGGGGAGCAGTTGCCGCACCAGGTGGTGATACAGCCCGACAGGATTGTCTCGGTTGTGCATCTGTTGAAGTTTGTGAGTGTTTTTGGTGACAAGCTGAATTTCTTCAGCCTCCTGAGGTTGAATTGGCGCTGTTGCGCCTTTTTCACCACGCTGTCTATGTGGGTGGACCATTTCAGTTTGTCCGTGATGTGTACGCCGAGGAACTTAAAACTTTCCACCTTCTCCACTACTGTCCCGTCGATGTGGATAGGGGGGTGCTCCCTCTGCTGTTTCCTGAAGTACACGATCATCTCCTTTGTTTTGTTGACGTTGAGTTATTTTCCTGACACCACACTCCGAGGGCCCTCACCTCCTCCCTGTAGGCCGTCTCGTCATTGTTGGTAATCAAGCCTACCACTGTAGTGTCGTCTGCAGACTTGATGATTGAGTTGGAGGAGTGCTTGGCCACGCAGTCATGGGTGAACAGGGAGTACAGGAGAGTGCTGAGAACGCACCCTTGTGGGGCTGCAGGGTTGAGGATCAGCGGGGTGGAGATTCCTACCCTCACCGCTTGGGGGCGGCCCGTCAGGAAGTCCAGGACCCAGTTGCACAGGGCGGGGTCGAGACCTAGGGTCTCGAGCTTAATGACGAGTTTGGAGGGTACTTTGGTGTTAAATTCTGAGCTGTAGTCGATGAACAGCATTCTTACATAGGTATTCTTCTTGTCCATATGGGTTAGGGCAGTGGGATTGCGATTGCGTTGTCTATGGACCTATTGGGACGGTAACCAAATTGGAGTGGGTCTAGGGTGTCAGTTATGATGGAGGTGATATGATCCTTAACTAGTCTCTCAAAGCACTTCATGATGACGGAAGTGAGTGTCTTGATAATAGAAAAATACAGCGAGTCAGTGGTTCCTGCGCCATAGACAAGCAATTGCTTTGGAGTTGTTAAAATAACGCTTTGATATTTCTATAGCCTAGTGGTTAAAAACGTTTGGCCAGTAACCAAAAGGTTGCTGGTTTGAATTCCCAAGTCGACTAGGTGGAAAATCCGATGATGTGCCTCTGAGCAAGGCACTTAAGCCTAATGCTCCTGCAAATCGCACTGGATAAGAGCGTTTGCTAAATGTCTTATATGTAACATGTAAATCAAACCATAAATAATCTAGACCTCTTGTGCCTTTGACAATGATTTCACATAAGGTCTATTTCACATTATATGCCTAAATACATATAACCACTAAGCTAATAAATGAACATGTTTTTCTTTCGATTATTTAATTACCTACATTATGTTATTTCAAGTTATCCCTTTGGAGCGCAATATCACGTTGGACATTTCTGAGTTTCTGAGTTCGACTAGCATTTGAAGACAGCAATTTCGTTCACAGCTGAGAAATTCCGACTAGCATTTGAAGACAACAATTTAGTTCACACCTGAGAAGGGTGTAATTGCAGAACTCAGTTAGGGGGCGTTTTCTGATGTAGGCGACACCCATTGATGATCTCAATTCGTCCGTGGCCGTTTCTTTCGTTCCAGGACAACAGTTGTTGACAATTGTAGCTAAACCTAACCCTAAGCCTATTCCTAATCTTAACCTGCCACACTAATTAACCTAACCTGCCACATTAGTTATCCTAACCTGCTTTGTAAACAAATCATCGGTGTCCAGAAACCATCAGTTCATAACACCGGAACTGACCAATGGCAGGTATCAATGGGCATTTTCTGATATACATTTTTTTTATCTGAGTGTCATCACTAGCTTTCCTTTGCAGTAGGCTACCTCAAACTGTTGTGATTACCAGCTGAGAAACATTTATGAGTTGATTTTACTCCTGGCTCAGAGTTTGTCTGGGCAGAAGAGTTTTTTTAATCTTAAAAATAAAAAAAATAAAATATGACTGAGTGAAATAGTGCATTGTGGGTAGTTTTAGAAGATATCCGGAAATAAGTTCAGAAATATGTAAAACCCCAAAAACATAACTATGTTTGTAGTTATAGGTAGCCAGATCGTGTCTACAACTAAGTTACTAAGTCTTTTACCACACTTTGCTATTACTTTGGTGATTCATAAGTCATGCTTGCTACACTAGGACTTTTTCTGAGATAATTTGTTGATACGGGCCCTGTTATTGCCTGCTGAGACTCCCTGGTACTGAGGTGGAGGAGATTGCCCCTAGCTACCTTTTGACCTGTCTGCTTTTTAATCAGTCATATAAAAAACAATGTAGATAGTTCCAAAACAGATACAGTAATTTCAAAAGCGAATGTGAGATAGAAGCTGATTTTTTAAATTTTATTTAAAGTTTATTTAACTAGGCAAGTCAGTTAGGAACAAATTCTTATTTACAATGATGGACTGGCACAAAGCAAAAGGCCTCCTGCGGGGACTGGGGCTCGGATTACAAATAAAAATATAGGACAAAACACACATCACAACAAGAGAGACCTAAGACAACAAACATAGCATGGCAGCAACACATGACAACACAGCATGGTAGCAACACCACATGACAACAACATGGTAGCAACACAACATGGCAGCTGCACAACATGGTAGCAGCACAAAACGTGGTACAAACATTATTGGGCACAGACATCAGCACAAAGGCAAGACAAGACAACAATACATCACGAGAGACAACAATACATCACATGAAGCAGCCACAACTGTCAGTAAGAGTGTACAGTGCCACTCATTATAAGATGACTACTGTCAACTAGTAATTAAACTACATTTTGCAGAAGCTTGGTGGTAGTTAAACTAAATTCTAATTCAATAATTTCCTTTCTTTTTTGGTATCAGACCTGCCTAATTCTCACTTGAAATTGTTTTTGTGTTTAATAGGATACGTGTTCATTGGCAATTTTAGCATGTAAATCTTGGTGGGGCAAAAAAATAAGTGTGATGCAAAGCCACTACACAACACTAAACAATACATTAATTGCACTATAACGGTGACATACAGTGCCTACAAACTGTTAGGGCCTACCTTTTTTTTATTTATTTTTATATATATATATATATATTTTTATAACCTTTTTTACTAGGCAAGTCAGTTAAGAACAAATTCTTATTTTCAATGACAGTGGGTTAACTGCCTGTTCAGGGGCAGAACGACAGATTTGTACCTTGTCAGCTCGGGGAATTGAACTTGCAACCTTTCGGTTACTAGTCCAACGCTCTAACCACTAGGCGACCCTGCCTACATAAATAAATACATAAATAAAATACATAAAGCTTTCCCAACAGCAGTCCCAACATCTTACCACTGCTACACCTGGCTATCAGCGGAGCCTTGTCTGGCAGCAAAAACAGTTAATTCAGCGTCATTTACTGCCTTTTTACAGCTGATTTGGCTGACTTGCTGAAACAAATGTGGTGTCTAATGACAATTGAGATGTACAAACTATGGCATAAGGGGACGACAAGTGGATAAGAGGCTGTAATTTCGATTAAGACATTAATGAGCGAGCTAGGACGGACGTAGTTAATATAACTATTTGTTTAACACTTTTGAAATGTACAGCGACAGAATTCAGAACATGGGCTATTCTTACAGTGTTCTCGCTGTACACCAAGTCAGAACCATAGGATAAATAAAGGGGGCATGTAAGCAGACAATGAAAGCACTTACAAAATTAGATGATTACATTTCTCTAAAACAGGTTATAGGCTACATGTGCACCACCAAGTCAGAACAGTAGATGAAATGAAGAGGTGAAAATAGACCAAATTATTAGGACACATGGGCTAATAACAGCTTACTACACAATATACGTAGTATTACTTTTTTATCTACAGTATACATATCTCCCTGGCATATTATATTATATATGCAGCAGCATACAATACATTTTTGGACTCACCTTGTTGTGCTGTGCTCACTTGAACAGGAAGGTGGCACGGGGGTCCTTCTTGAGCAAATTATGTCATCAAAGTCTGGTATTCTCTGGATTTATGGTGCTTTCAGGAGAACTGGGAACTCTAAAAAAAACAAGGTTGAATCATGATGACATCATTGATCTTCAGGTCGTAGCTCTAGAAAGAGGCGCAAGTTCCAGACTTATGCTTCATTGACAGCATAGCCAATGTTGACTATTTATCATTTTAAACTTGGAAAAGAGACACTTAATCCCATATTTGGGACCACACAGCCACTCCACTGAATAGCAGGCTAGTGATTGCTTTGCAATGCTTGTAGTTAGCCACTGTCACTGATTTCTTCCAAACCACTCATTGGTGAATTTGAGATTTCCAACTTGTTGTGCAATGTTCATGTCCAATGGCCGATGAGCACCGATACGTTTTATCTATAATTTCTCTTCATTATTTCTCTTCATTATGACAAGGATTAAAAAGGATTTGCCACTAGATTGTCGACTTGATTCATGATGATGACTGCTGGCTAAGATTTAGAAAATATGATGTTAACATGATCAGTCCAATCAAAGCTACTGTAGATATAACATGATTTGATGTAATTTTATCTGTGGCCAATGACCTTGAGCCTTTTTTTTTTTACATTGTTTGCAAACTGATATGTGACACATGTATTTAACTTTTTGGGGTCAAAAAGTGGGGCCCTAAATGACAGGTTGCCACTGATTCTGTTAACATCTCACTGCTGTGATCTGTTCTTGAAATGTGTATTCTATGACATTTCAGATTTAGATATGATTATTTTTCACAAAGTAGTTTGGATGTAGTGAAGTACTTTTAGTTAGCTAAGTAGGTTTAGTTAAGTAAACTATATTTAGGGTAGTGTAGCTTAACTTCTTCCAGTGTGAAGTAATTGGTAGCTTGGTAAACTATATTTTCAGAGTAGCTTCTCCTACTGAAGATGACTTTTCAACATAAATGAAGACTCACATCTTTGCTCACCCTCAGTGTAAGCTTCCTTTTCTTTCATTATCACGCCTGTGAACTCATATCCCCTTTAAATGATCATTTACATAACTGCAAGAGGCAGTTAACTAGAGAGGGCAGTGGTAAGAGATATCATAGAGCTATTAAGAGAGTAAAATTACTATCCACAATTAGTTTAATCATGTATGTCAATACTCTATTTTCTAAATGTACTGGCACCAATGTCCAATGTAGAGAGAAACTTAACACAAAGAACACATTGTTTATTTTCTTGGAATATTATAACTCCAGCCTGTGTCTATAAATGTCTTGTATTGAACGTGCAAAACCTATTTTGTCAAATCACACTAGAAAAGGCATTACTCTTGAACAGAAAGGACTTCTTTGGTGAGTGAAGGGGACGTGAGAGGAAAGTGTTTCAGCCATTACTAGGGAAACATCACTGAGCATTTTTGTCAAGTTAGTGACAATCGTTGGTCCCCACTGTTCAAAGTGTGTTTCATTATGGGGTTAAAAATTGTCCGACTTGAGCCTACAAATCGACTGCATGAACTTTACAAAAATCATGTGATCAAAGGTCATGAAGTTTCGACTGCAAAATTCTGCAGTTGCTCATTACCAACTTCATCGCCTGCATTGTGGGAGGCTCTATTGCAATCCAATCATTAGGGTGTTTTGTTTGACCCACGCAAATGTGACCAAAGACATGACTGAAACAGGAACCAACTTTTCCACGATGTATACAGTGTATAGTTCAAATGAATGTGATATTTGATGCTCTCTCTCACTGATTGATTGTACAATGTACACACACATGATTTCAGTTTGTGAGTGTGTGATATGGGGGTTTATTTTGACATTATAAACAACTTTTATAAACAATGGCAACACTGCCATAGTAATCTGAGCCTTGCTGTTGGAAAACCACATTAGTGTCTGACTTTTGGCTGTCGCAGATGCACCTCCCCCGACTTTCCTTGTCTTTTGTCTACAGTCGTTTGCTTTCGCCTTACCACTCAAATGCGCCCACTACTAACCCTGCGCATGCAGCCAGCTATCCAGCACTTTAATTGGTCACAGGATGCGTCTCAGCTCATATGATGTTGTTGTGAGAGGCATTTGAAAGGAAAAAGAGAGATGAGGTGACGTCTTTGCATGTCTGTGGGTGCCGGTTTGGTCCGGATTTATTGCTGAGTGGTTTTGTTACCACCACTGCTCTCTTTCAGTTTGCTGACTCAATGTTGTGTTTGTATGCAGTTCATGTTTCCTGCTTCCTCTGAACTATAAATGTGTTTCAAATGAAAGAGAATACACACCAAAAACAAAAGCATAATCCTTCCTTTGTCTTTGTTCATAGTTTTTAGTATAAAGATGAAAATAATTGTTGTAACTGTGAAGATCTATTGGGCTGAAGGCCTGTGTTGCTTTGCTCTGCAAATTACTTAGCCTTCATCTTTCATTGTTTTTGTGTACACACATTTACACACACAACTACATGTTTTGAAATATTTTAATTCTGTACAGGCTTCTTCTTTTCATTCTGTCAATTAGGTTAGTATTGTGGAGTAACTACAATGTTGTTGATCCATCCTCAGTTTCCGCCCATCACAGCCATTAAACTCTTTAACTGTTTTAAAGTCACCATTGGCCTCATGGTGAAATCCCTGAGCGGTTTCCTTCCTCTCTGGAAACTGAGTAAGGAAGGACGCCTCTATCTCTGTAGTGACTGGGTGTATTGATACATCATCCAAAGTGTAATTAATAACTTCACCATGCTAAAATATATTATTTTTACCCATCTACCAATAGGTGCCCTTCTTTGCGAGGCATTGGAAAACCTTCCAGGTCTTTGTGGTTGAATATCTGTTTTAAATTCACTGTTCGGCTGAGGGACCTTACAATTATATGTATGTGTGGGATACAGAGATGAGGTAGTCATTCAAAAATCATGTCAAACACTATTATTGCACACAGAGTGAGTTCATGCAACGTATTATGTGACGTGCACTAATGTGACTAGAATGACGTTGTAAGTAACAGCAAATTTTCCTGGACATAGACATGTCTTATATGGGCAGAAAGCTTAAATTATTGTTAATCTAACTGAAGTGTCCAATTTACAGTAGCTATTACAGTGAAAGAATACCATGCTATTGTTTGAGGAGAGTGCACAACAACAAGCTTTTATCACGGCAACTGGTTTGATACATTCACCTCTGAAGGTAAATAATGTACTTACATTCAGTAATCTTTCTCTGATTTGTCATCCTGAGGGTCCCAGAGATAAAATGTAGCATAGTTTTGTTTGATAAAATAAATGTTTATGTTCAAATGTAGGAACTGGTATCTACAGTTTGACCCCAGTGCTGTCTCTGGCTCCACACCCACCCCGCTCAGCCATCTAGATGTGTGAAAGTTAGTGTATAAGCTAATGATCCATCATGTATGACATTCCTGGGAGTGTGTAAGCAAAAAAAAGGTATTACCATAGAATTTTGTATATTTTCTATAGTTATGTACTTGAAAATGTATCAATTGATCAATTCGGCACATTTGGGCAAACTCCTGGCAGACTTGATACATAATATTGTGCAGTAATGTAATTCTTCACTGGATCAGTCTGAAACTTTGCACACACACTATCATCTGGTGCCAACATCTAAATTACACCTAGACTCCTATCTGAATGTTTGGCCTTTATCTTGCATTACAAAGATCGTGGAACAAAAAAAAGAATAGAAAATGCATGTTCTTTGTATTATCTTTTACCAGATCTAATGTGTTATATTCTCCTACATTCATTTCACATTTCCACAAACTTCAAAGTGTTTCCTTTCAAATGGTGTCAAGAATATGCATATCCTTGCTTCAGGTCCTGGGCTACAGTTAGTTTCAGAGTGTCATGGTCAAAACATATTGATGCAGTAGTAGCTAAGATGGGGAGACGTCTGTCTATAATAAATCTATGCTATGCCTTCTTAACAACACTATCAACAAGACAGGTCCTACAGGCCCTAGTTTTGTCACACCTTGACTACTGTTCAGTCGTGTGGTCAGGTGCCACATAAAAGGACTTAGGAAAGTTGCAATTGGCTCAGAACAGGGCAGCTTGGCTGGCCCTTGGATGTACACAGAGAGCTAATATTAATAATATGCATGTCAATTTCTCCTGGCTGAACGTGGAGGAAAGATTGACTTCATCACTACTTGTATTTACAGTGAGGGAAAAAAGTATTTGATCCCCTGCTGATTTTGTACGTTTGCCCACTGACAAAGAAATGATCAGTCTATAATTTTAATGGTAGGTTTATTTGAACAGTGAGAGACAGAATAACAACAAAAATCCAGAAAAACGCATGTGAAAAATTTGATAAATTGATTTGCATTTTAATGAGGGAAATAAGTATCTGACCCCCTCTCAATCAGAAAGATTTCTGGCTCCCAGGTGTCTTTTTAACAGGTAACGAGCTGAGATTAGGAGCACACTCTTAAAGGGAGTGCTCCTAATCTCAGTTTGTTACCTGTATAAAAGACACCTGTCCACAGAAGCAATCAATCAATCAGATTCCAAACTCTCCACCATGGCCAAGACCAAAGAGCTCTCCAAGGATGTCAGGGACAAGATTGTAGACCTACACAAGGCTGGAATGGGCTACAAGACCATCGCCAAGCAGCTTGGTGAGAAGGTGATAACAGTTGGTGCGATTATTTGCAAATGGAAGAAACACAAAAGAACTGTCAATCTCCCTCGGCCTGGGGCTCCATGCAAGATCTCATCTCGTGGAGTTGCAATGATCATGAGAACAGTGAGGAATCAGCCCAGAACTACACGGGAGGATCTTGTCAATGATCTCAAGGCAGCTGGGACCATAGTCACCAAGAAAACAATTGGTAACACACTACGCCGTGAAGGACTGAAATCCTGCAGCGCCCGCAAGGTCCCCCTGCTCAAGAAAGCACATATACATGCCCGTCTGAAGTTCGCCAATGAACATCTGAATGATTCAGAGGACAACTGGGTGAAAGTGTTGTGGTCAGATGAGACCAAAATGGAGCTCTTTGGCATCAACTCAACTCGCCGTGTTTGGAGGAGGAGGAATGCTGCCTATGACCCCAAGAACACCATCCCCACCGTCAAACATGGAGGTGGGAAACATTATGCTTTGGGGGTGTTTTACTGCTAAGGGACAGGACAACTTCACCGCATCAAAGGGACGATGGACGGGCCATGTACCGTCAAATCTTGGGTGAGAACCTCCTTCCCTCAGCCAGGGCATTGAAAATGGGTCGTGGATGGATATTCCAGCATTACAATGACCCAAAACACACGGCCAAGGCAACAAAGGAGTGGCTCAAGAAGAAGCACATTAAGGTCCTGGATTGGCCTAGCCAGTCTCCTGACCTTAATCCCATAGAAAATCTGTGGAGGGAGCTGAAGGTTCGAGTTGCCAAACGTCAGCCTCGAAACCTTAATGAGTTGGAGAAGATCTGCAAAGAGGAGTGGGACAAAATCCCTTCCTGAGATGTGTGCAAACCTGGTGGCCAACTACAAGAAACGTCTGACCTCTGTGATTGCCAACAAGGGTTTTGCCACCAAGTACTGAGTCATGTTTTGCAGAAGGGTCAAATACTTATTTCCCTCATTAAAATGCTAGTCAATTTATACAAATTTTCACATGCGTTTTTCTGGATTTATTTTGTTGTTATTCTGTCTCTCACTGTTCAAATAAACCTACCATTAAAATTATCGACTGATCATTTCTTTGTCAGTGGGCAAACGTACAAAATCAGCAGGGGATCAAATACTTTTTTCCCTCACTGTATGAGAGGTATTGACATGTTGAATGCATCGAGCTGTCTGTCTAAACTACTGGTACACCCATGCATACCCCACAAGACATGCCATAAGAGGGGATCCATAATAAACACAAATACAGGCAGTTAGATTTGGGTATGTCATTTTAGGTGAAAAAAAAAAAAAAAGTGTACGATCCTTATTAATAAAAAATGTATTCCTGAACTTATTTAGGCTTGCCATAACATAGGGGTTGAAAATTTATTGACTCAAGACATTTCAGCTTTTCATTTTTTATTAATTTGTAAAAGAAATACATATTTAAACATAATTCCACTTTATGGAGTATTGTGTGTGTGTAGGCCAGTGACAATAATCTCAGGATTTCACATGACTGGGAATACAGATATGTATCTGTTGGTTATAGATACCTTAAAAAAAAGGTATGGGTGTGGATCAGAAAACTAGTCAGTATCTGGTGTGACCACCATTTGTCTCGCAGTGCGACACATCTCCTTTGCATAGAGTTGATTA
Source organism: Brachymystax lenok tsinlingensis (assembly GCA_030435695.1). Taxonomy (NCBI): domain Eukaryota; kingdom Metazoa; phylum Chordata; class Actinopteri; order Salmoniformes; family Salmonidae; genus Brachymystax; species Brachymystax lenok. Next base: position 19,689,434 of record CM059792.1, on the reverse strand, counting down.
GGCTGTTGATTGTGGACTGTGGAATGTTGTCCCCCTCTTCTTCAATGGCTGTGCAAAGTTGCTGGATATTGGCAGGAACTGGAACATGTCACTCATTGAGCATGTTTGGGATGCTCTGGAGTGACATGTCTGGTGAGTATGTAGGCCATAGGTCCCGTATGGCTCAGTTGGTAGAGCTTGGCTCTTGCAACGCCAGTGTTGTGGGTTCGATTCCCACTGGGGCCAGTATAAAAAAAACAAATGCGAAAATGTATCCACTCACTACTATAAGTCACTCTAGATAAGAACGTCTGCTAAATGACTAAAATGTAAGTGGAAGAACTGGGATATTTTCAGCTTCCAGGAATTGTGTACAGATCCTTGTGACATGGGGCTGTGCATTATCATGTTAAAACATGAGGTGATGGCGGCAGATGAATGGCATGACAATGGGCCTCAGGATCTCGTTGCTGACTCAAGACATTTCAGCTTTTCATTTTTTATTAATTTAATTTAATCAATTTTAAATTTAGGCTGTAACACAATAAAATGTGGAAAAAGTCAAGGGGTGTGAATACTTTCGGAAGCCTATTAGTAAAACCAACCTTGTAGACCTGAGTATGTTATATCTATCCTGTTCTATCCAATTTAAATTACCTATGGCAAATGTAGGCTATTGCAATTTAACCCTAAATACTATTCTGTACTGGGTAACACAAACAAAACTCATATGATAGTTTTTCTATTGCTGAAGATTGTTGTTTGCTTTATTGTTACCGATTCAAGGTACTTTTTAGTTGTGTTGGGGCCTAATAAAAAGTGCCGTTTGTGGAACATTTTGGTTGTTCAGCAAACACACCCCTCCGGCGGCAATTGGTTGGTGGGCGTGCCTACCTCCGGTAGAGCAAAGTTAGAAGTTCGCTCAAAAACTGCCTTGCGTTGTGTGTGGTGAGCGAGACTTGGGAGGACGGAGCCTATAGAACTCTCGAAAAAAGGCTTCGTAATTGAACAACTCTTCGGTCTCCCCATCTCCAATCCACCACCTGCAAGTGAAGGATATACTGTCATTTAACTGTACAGAAAAAGGAACGTTACAGTAAAGACTTTTCAAAGTACGGTCTCTAGGACTGTTAAAGTGGCAGCCAGCATGAACGTCAACGCAGAGTCTTTCACCTCCAACCCATTTCACATCTGCAACATCTGTCAGAAGGTGATAAGGAAAAAGGTATGATGTTTCCTGATTGATTTCTCCTAATGTTACTTTTACTAGTCGACCAATATCATGTTTTATCAAGGTGATCAGTCAGGCCTATTTATTATTCCTTCCAATTTAGATAAAATATCGTTGCATGGAGTAGTAGCCTAGGCCCTAGTATACTTTCATTTCATCTATTGATTCAGACAGCAGAACAAATATTGTTTTTCAGTGGTCTTCTCCTTGCCTTACTGATATTTGTTCATTCAACTGAATTCTGTATTTCAACATCATCTATAGAATTGCTTTAGAATCGTTTGTAATTCCTATTAGGCCTACTTTAACCATCTCAAACCTAATAATGTACAGTTATCTGCAACAGATTGCCCCATTTGGATTCATTTAATTCCCCGGATGGTCGTCAGTCAGTATGATAGCGATGGAGTTGGGGGATAGATTGATGATTTGATAAGAACATGGATATCTCTCTCTAGTGCCCTGCTTTCTGAGTCTGACTGCTATCATTAGTAGCCATTAGTCTAGGTACATATGACCCAGTTTTTGATAGGTAGTCATCGTATGATGGTCTCAAGGCAGAAGAGGAGGTCCGTTTCTGTCATCTCCAGGGCATCATTGAGTTACACAATACATCTTTTGATACTTTATGGTGATTTGGACATGAAGTGTGAAATTATTTTTTAAATGCTACACTAGCATTTTCACGTTTCATGTCCAAAGCATCCTAATGTTTAAAAAAATGTATAGTGTAACTCAATTATGTTACTTATAGATGATTTGAATATGCAGATTCAGTCTTCCCAACCTGGTGCAGGTCTACAATTTTGTTTCTGGTGTCCTTTGACAGCTCTTTGGTCTTGGCCATAGTGGAGTTTGGAGTGTGACTGTTTGAGATTGTGGACAAGTGTATTTTATACTGATAACAAGTTCAAACAGGTGCCATTAATACAGGTAACGAGTGGAGGACAGAGGAGCCTCTTAAAGAAGAAGTTACAGGTCTGTGAGAGCCAGAAATCTTGCTTGTTTGTATGTGACCAAATACTTTTTTTCCACCATAATTTGCAAATAAATTCATTAAAAATCCTACAATGTGATTTTCTGGATTTTTTTTCCTCATTTTGTCTGTCATAGTTGAAGTGTACCTATGATGAAAATTACAGGCCTCTCTCATCTTTTTAAGTGAGAGAACTTGCACAATTGGTGGCTGACTAAATACTTTTTTGCCCCACTGTATGTATATACTGTACTCTATACCATCTACTGCATCTTGCCTATGCCGGTCAGCCATCTTTCATCCACATATTTATATGTACATACTCGTATTCAATCCTTTACACTTGTGTGTGTATAAGGTAGTTGTTGTGAAATTGTTAGATTACTTGTTAGATACTACTGCATGGTCGGAACTAGAAGCACAAGCATTTCGCTACACTCGCATTAACATCTGCTAACCATGTGTATGTGACAAATAAAATTTGATTTGATTAGTTACCAATAGATACTGGTAATAACACTATGCCACGATCACATAGAAATATACCCTAAAGGCAGAGACTATAGATCTTTAATTTTGTAGGTTGAAACCAAGAGGTTTCATACAGGTTGTTCTCAACAGAAACCCTCTTGGTTGGAAATTACAGTATACTGAGAGAGCGATGAAACTGTCAATTCATATTTTACTTTATCATTAATTATGATGTAAGATTCTTGTTTTTGATGCTTTATTACTTATCTATCACATACTAGTTCCACAATTACAACTTTCTTGAAAAAGCATTGTTGTTTTTATAAACTGGCTTTAGGCTATTGTTTTTTTGTGATGGAGACAGACAGGTCCAGGCTCTTCTTTAAATCTGCACAGGCAGGTAGAGAGGAGCACTGGAGCCACCTCTCTCTATGGAATCTCCATTAACTGCATCAGCCACGTTGCCCCAACAACAGACACTCATCACCCAACACACACAAAGGGCCAGACAGACAGAGGGCGAAGAGGAGATATGATAGGAAGGAGGAAAGAGGGAGGGATTAATACCAGGGTGAAACTGTCTGCAGCCCAGGGCAGGTCTGTCTGTGTCACCGGTAGCAGTGGGAGTCACAGGGCTTCAACCCAATTAGCTAAATTCACAGGAAATGGCCTGTCTGTTGACAGAGCGCACATTCAAACGTCTGTTATGTAACAAGACATATGCCACTAGAACAGAGAGGGGTCTCTGTCTGACTCTCTCTCTCATGCACACGCAAACACCACTTTCTCACACACAAACACACACACACTTTCTCACACACAGAACTACATTGTCTTACTGTATATTTGAACTTGAGGCCCTTAACCATTTTATGTAATATTATTACAATGGAGATGTACTGTAAGACAGCTAAATACACAAGACAATCCCAGTCTAGTGTTTATTATACAAAGGTGGTTTGGAATTCCCATTGTTAGAGCCTATCCTGCCCATGATATACTAGACAACATACACATGGCCAGTAGATTCATAAAAAGCGCCATTGTTTACTTCGTTACCTTGCAAAGCACTACTACTACTACTACTACTACTACTACTACTACTACTACTACTACTACTGCTTTTACAGATCCACTACCCAGCCATGCAATTTATAAACTTTGTAAACACTGTAAAAAAAGCATCTAGACATTATATCCTACAGTTGCAACATTGTTGCAATAATGAAATGTCGAGAGTTGGGACAAGACAGACAGGCAGCTTTCTCAGCCAGTCGAAATCATGAATCAGCATCATTTTCATTGATATATATATACAAAGAAATGCAAATAGAAAAGCAGTTGAAACGAAATGCAGCTAGTTTGACGTCTTTCCAGCTTCAGTTGGGTTAGCTGGCTAGTTTGACGTCTTTCCAGCTTCAGTCTGAAGTAATTGGGTTAGCTGGCTAGTTTGACGTCTTTCCAGCTTCCGTCTGAAGTAATTGGGTTAGCTGGCTAGTTTGACGTCTTTCCAGCTTCAGTCTGAAGTGATTGGGTTAGCTGGCTAGTTTGACGTCTTTCCAGCTTCAGTCTGAAGTGATTGGGTTAGCTGTGTAGTTGGCTAGCTAGCATGGGGGGGAAGAGCCACCATAGCAACCATTTTTGTTTGCCATAGCAAAGTTCTGGAACTATAAACCAGCGCTTGAGTAGTTTTGCTTTACATGGCAGTCAACACGAATATAACTAACAACCAGAGAACGCCTAAATTTGCACTTGACAACCAGAGTTACTGAATGTCACGTTTTGTTGAAAAATGTATGGTTTGGGGGAGAATTTCGCTTTTTATTATAAAAATGTCATAACACATGGCCTCATGTATTATTGCTTAAATAACTGTCTAAGTTGTTATAAATTAGTTTGATATACACTGAGTGTACAAAACATTAAGAACACTTTACTAATATTGAGTTGCACCCCCCCATTTTGCCCTCAGAACAACCTCAATTCGTCAGGGGAAGGACTCTACAAGGTGTTGAAAGCATTCCACAGGGATGCTGGACCATGTTGGCTCCAATGCTTCCCACAGTTGTGCCAAGTTGGATGGATGTTCTTTGGGTTGTGGACCATTCTTGAAAAACCCAACAGCGTTGCAGTTCTTGACACAAACCGGTGCGCCTGGCACCTACTAGCATATCCTGTTCAAAGACACTTAAATATTTTGTCATGCCCATTCACCCTCTAGATTGTGTGTGCAATTCAATGTCTCAATTGTCTCAAGGCTTAAAAATCCTTCTTTAACCGGTCTCCTCCACTTCATCTACACTGATTGAAGTGGATTTAACAAGTGAAATCAATAAGGGATCATAGCTTTCACCTGATTCACCTGGTCAGTCTGTCATGTTCCTAATGTTTTGTACTCTCAGTGTATATTGAATATACAATAAAATACACCCTAGCAGGCAGTTTTTCCAAGCACCGGCTCACACTAGCAGAAGCATTTTTATTGCTGAAGTGACACACTTATAAAACACTCACGGAATGTTGACTCTCTTCATGTAACGTGTTTGAGTGTTCTAATTCTAAAAATGAAGTAGGGTGACCAAGATGTTTTTGTTAATTGTTTCTTATTTGACCACTTGTGATGTAATTCTCACTGTCCTGTAGACGCAGCTGTGTTTTCTCTCCTCTTCTCAGAGATTTAGGTCAGACGATGTATGTACAGTTGAAGTCGGAATTTTATATACACCTCAGCCAAATACATTTAAACTCAGTTTTTCACAAATCCTGACATTTAATCCTAGTAAAAATTCCCTGTTAGGATAGTTCGTATCACCACTTTATTTTAAGAATTTGAAATGTCAATAAAAGTAGAGAGAATGATTTATTTCACATTTTATTTCTTTCATCACATTCCCAGTGGGTCAGAAGTTTACATACACTCAATTAGTATTTGGTAGCATTGCTTTTAAATTGTTTAACTTGGGTCAAATGTTTTGGGTAGCCTTCCACAAGCTTTCCACAATAAGTTGGGTGAATTTTGGCCCATTCCTCCTGACAGAGCTGGTGTAACTGAGTCAGGTTTGTAGGCCTCCTTGCTCGCACACTCTTTCAGTTCTGCCCACACATTTTCTATAGGCTTGAGGTCAGGGCTTTGTGATGGCCACTCCAATACCTTGACTTTGTTGTCCTTAAGCCATTTTGCCACAAATGTGGAAGTATGCTTGGGGTCATTGTCCATTTGGAAGACCCATTTGCGACAAAGCTTTAACTTCCTGACATGTCTTGAGATGTTGCTACAATATATCCACATAATTTTCCTTCCTCATGATGCCGTCTATTTTGTGAAGTGCACCAGTCCCTCCTGCAGCAAAGCACCCCCACAACATGAGGCTGCCACCCTCGTGCTTCACATTTGGGATGGTGTTCTTTTTCTCCAAACATAACAATGGTCATTATGGCAAACAGTTCTATTTTTGTTTCTTCAGACCAGAGGACATTTCTCCAAAAAGTACGATCTTTGTCCCCATGTGCAGTTGCAAACCGTAGTCTGGCTTTTTTATGGCGGTTTTGGAGCAGTGGCTTCTTCCTTGCTGAGCGGCCTTTCAGGTTATGTCGATATAGGTCTCGTTTTACTGTGGATATAGATACTTTTGTACCCGTTTCCTCCAGCATCTTCACAAGGTCCTTTGCTGTTGTTCTGGAATTGATTTGCACTTTTCGCACCAAACTGCGTTCATCTCTAGGAGACAGAGCGCGTCTCCTTCCTGAGCGGTATGACGGGTGCGTGGTCCCATGGTGTTTATACTTGCGTACTATTGTTTGTACAGATGAACGTGGTACCTTCAGGTGTTTGGAAATTGCTCCCAAGGATGAACCAGACTTGTGGAGGTCTCCAATTTCTTTTCTGAGGTCTTGGCTGATTTCTTTAGATTTTTCCATGGTGTCAAGCAAAGAGGCACTGAGTTTGAAGGTAGGCCTTGAAATACATCCACAGGTACACCTCCAATTGACTAAAATTATGTCAATTAGCCTATCAGAAGCTTCTAAAGCCATGACATAATTTTCTGGAATTTTCCAAGCTGTTAAAGGCACTGTCAACTTGGTGTATGTACACTTCTGACCCACTGGAATTGTGATACAGTGAATTCTAAGTTAAATAATCTGTCTGTAAACAATTGTTGGAAAAATTACTTGTGTCATGCAGAAAGTAGATGTCCTAACCGACTTGCCAAAACTATAGTTTGTTAACAAGAAATTGGTTGAAAAACGAATTTTAATGACTCCAACCTAAGTGTATGTAAACTTCCGACTTCAACTGTAACTAAAGGAGGACTGGCTTACTCTCCTTAGCCCAGCATTGATCACTCCATATGTCTGTCTGACTTCCTGCCACTTATAGAGATATTTTTACCATCCTTCTCATACAGGCCCTCAGTATATTAACTTCAATACATGTACTGTCCTAACATAAATGTACATTTCAACACACACACACACACACGCATAAAATACAATGTGAACCATAAATCTACCGTTCTTTCCTCTGCCCAGGCCATGTTCCCAACGTTCCCTGGCTAATGTGTGTGCACACAGGCTGTTTGCTCATCTCAAAAGATAACAGGAGGAGGGGGTTACTTTACCTCTGAGCAAACGGACTGACACACACAAGGGCCTGGCTGTTACATATCAAACCTCACTTCTATACTTGCCCTCTTTCTCTTAATTTGATGCTTTTTTTGTGTGTTTGCCAACATAGCTGAGAGTTCATTTAGGTTGTGCCAAAAGTGGGGTTGTACATCAGTTGTATGGTCTTGTATAGTTCCTTACCCAGTTTCCCTCTCTGCCGCTCTTGTCTCAGGAGAAAGGAGTCCGTGTGCCTCGACCCTTCTCCAGTGGACCCAGTGCCTTCATTCCAGAAGAGGAGGTGAGAAAATCATTTCTTTCTTTGCCTTGAGGCTATATTTCCCCTGTCCTGCCTACTCTCTCTCATTCTTTCTCACTGTCACTTTTTTGTTTAATATCTCTCGCTTTTCCCCCTTTGTCTTTATCTTCCCACCTTTATCTTCACCTTGACTTGAACTCAGAGGCATAAACCATATTTTAGATTACAGCAGCAACAGCTTTACTGTAAAATGGTTCAATACACAATGCCTGACTGAAACCCCTCTCTTCCCTGTCCTGCCTGACCCCTTCCCCCCAACCCTCCTCCCTGGGTCCAGGTTGTGGAGGCGTCCCAGGTGGACCGCCAAACAGAGCAGATCCTGGCCGAGGCCTACTCTCTGTCGGACCACGTGGACCATCTGACCCAGGTGATGGGACTGCACCCCCACTACCTGGAGTCCTTCCTGCGTAGCCAGTTCTATCTGCTGAGGATGGACGGCCCCCTGCCTCTCCACTGCCGACACTACATTGCCATAATGGTAAACTCTGGTATAGGATGAACCTAGAGACTGTCATTCGGTGTGTCTGAAGTGACATTTTTCATATTTACTATCAACCGATTCTTAATTTCCACTACAGTGCACATACAATAAAAAATTACATTTTCTTTAAAAAAAACAAATATATATAAAAAAAATAAGAATTGTCGGGTCTGAGGAGAATAGGGAAATACCCTATCGGTTGATAGTAAATATGAAAAATGTAACATTACAGTAAATGGTACAGTAGGTGAAAAACCTAAACTCCCTTTTTCAGGGCCCTTTTAATTAGTAAAAATCCAAATAACTTCACAGATCTTCATTGTAAAGGGTTTAAACACTGTTTCCCATGCTTGTTCAATGAACCATAAACAATTAATGAACATGCACCTGTGGAACGGTCGTTAAGACACTAACAGCTTACTGGTAGGCAATTAAGGTCACAGTTATGAAAACTTAGGACACTAAAGAGGCTTTTCTACTGACTCTGAAAAACACAAAAAAAGAAGCCCAGGGTCCCTGCTCATCTGCATGAACGTGCCTTAGGCATGCTGCAAGGAGGCATGAGGACTGCAGATGTGGCCAGGGCAATAAATTGCAATGTCTGTACTGTGAGACGGCTAAGACAGCACTACAGGGAGACAGGACGGACAGCTGATCGTCCTCGCAGTGGCAGACCACGTGTAACAACACCTGCACAGGATCGGTACATCCGAACATCACACCTGCGGGACAGGTACAGGATGGAAACAACAACTGCCCGAGTTACACCAGGAACGCACAATCCCTCCATCAGTGCTCAGGCTGTCCGAAATAGGCTGAGAGAGGCTGGGCTGAGGGCTTGTAGGCCTGTTGAAAGGCCTGGTGAGGACCTGCCACCATTTCTTGACCAAACAGGACTGGCAAAAAGTGCTCTTCACTGACGAGTCGTGGTTTTGTCTCACCAGGGGTGATGGTCAGATTCGCGTTATTGTCGAAGGAATGAGCATTACACTGAGGCCTGTACTCTGGAGCGGGATAGATTTGGAGGTGGAGGGTCCGTCATGGTCTGGGGCGGTGTGTCACAGCATCATCGGACTGAGCTTGTTGTCATTGCAGGCAATCTCAACGCTGTGCATTACAGGGAAGACATCCTCCTCCCTCGTGTGGTACCCTTCCTGCAGGCTCATCCTGACATGATCCTCCAGCATGACAATGCCACCAGCCATACTGCTCATTCTATGCGTGATTTCCTGCAAGACAGGAATGTCAGTGTTCTGCCATGGCCAGCGAAGAGCCCGGATCTCAATCCCATTGAGCACATCTGGGACCTTTTGGATCGGAGGGTGAGGGCTAGGGCCATTCCCCCCAGAAATGTCATGGAACTTGCAGGTGCCTTGGTGGAAGAGTGGGGTAACATCTCACAGCAAGAACTGGCAAATCTGGTGCAGTCCATGAGGAGGAGATGCACTGCAGTACTTAATGCAGCTGGTGGCCACACCAGATACTGACTGTTACTTTTTTGACCCCCCCTTTGTTCAGGGACACATTATTCAATTTCTGTTAGTCACATGTCTGTGAACTTGTTCAGTTTATGTCTCAGTTGTTGAATCTTGTTATGTTCATGCAAATATTTACACATGTTAAGTTTGCTGAAAATAAACGCAGTTGACAGTGAGAGGACGTTTCTTTTTTTGCTGAGTTTAGTTAGCGCATCCTGATATCCACTACAGAGGACATTTATAAAGCTCTTATTTAATGTGAAAAAAGATAGCACTGCTCTCAAACTATTCCTGAGATATTTATTAGAAACAATTAGAATATCAAATAAATTATAATTACACACATTTACCTTTCCCCTTCCATAAATGTGCTGATTGAGATGGCAGCCATTTTGAAAAAACAGGGAGAGAAAGTCATTAAGGTCACACACACACACATACATGTGATATCATTGAAGCCCAGAATGGCCTCTCAAAGGTACACGAGGACTTAGCACAGTGGCATGTATGGCCTCAGAGATACGGACCAAAAACGAATGTCCATTAGAGTGGACAAAAATGAATTGCTGGGTCTCAGGAGCCTATACAGTGCACTACTTTTACCAGAGCCCTAAAGGAGTGCCATTTCCAACGCAGCCATTGTTCCCTGCAAGGGTTGAGGTTAGGATGGTGGTAAGGTAAGCTGATCCTGCGGGCAGCTTCTACCTGCAGTTGCATTGTACGGGATTGGTCAAAGGTCAAGCTAAGCTGGGAGAAAATGTCTCCTGCATATACACATCCTCCCTTAGATCCTCCCTCTCCCTGCTCAGGAGACCTACCTAACACAAATCTCCTGCTGACCCATATTCATATTTCTCTAATGACCCATTTCCATAACAACCAATGGCTCTTTCCCAAGTGACGAATTATGTTTTCCGTATGATGTTAAAAGTTTCGCCTCAGTGCTGAGATGACCCTGGGGTGGTGCTGGACTGAGGATGCTTCTGTAGCTAGTAGAGAGAAAGAGGTAGTGGAGACATTAAGTAGGGCAGTGTTTGCCCTGTGCTCAGACGCACTGGCCACCACACCTGTGGAGCTTTGGTATGCAGCCAACTCAGATGGTCCTACCAACCCCCCCCGACCCCAGCCCACTTCCAACTCACCCTCTTCCTGATGTGGCCCCTCCACAACTAGGTCAAAGTCAGACCCATCACTCTTAAAGACACAGTATATTATGTCATAAGGAACAGCTGAATGCAATGCAGTGTTAAAGACGAAATCGAGTGGTTTGCTTCCAAAAAATGGGCCGCAACTGGGTAAGTAAAGTTTTTGCACCTAATGGTGCTACGATGCTCTGAGATACGTACTTTTAATTTGCGCTTTGTTTTACCCACATAATTTCTCATGACCCTCCTTTTTAACACCCCCAAACAGGGAAACAGATCCCAATCAAAGGTGTTATTACCTGCTCCACTAAGGCAGTTATTTATCTTATAACTTGTCCTTGTGGTAAAAATTATGTGGGTAAAACAAAGTGCGAATTAAAAGTACGTATCTCAGAGCATCGTAGCACCATTAGGTGCAAAAACTTTACTTACCCAGTTGCGGCCCATTTTTTGGGAGCAAACCACTCGATTTCATCTCTGCGTTATAATGGCATTGAACATGTCACCCTCCCTAGGAGAGGGGGTGACCTTGATAATTTATTGTTAAAACGAGAGGCTGCCTGGATCTTTAATTTAAAGACCCTTGCTCCCTTCGGTCTCAATGTAGACTTTGATCTGAAGCCATTCTTGTGATTATTGGGACTTTGCCATTGTAATTGTTTGTAGGCTTATGTAGCCTAAATCGAATCTATGATCGTATGCTATCCATTTGTTTTTTGTATGTTCTTTGTATGCCATTTTGATATTTCAGAATTAACCAATGATATTAGGCCACACTTGGCCATGATTACAGACACCTGTGTGTGTGTGTGTGTGTGTGTGTGTGTGTGTGTGTGTGTGTGTGTGTGTGTGTGTGTGTGTGTGTGTGTGTGTGTGTGTGTGTGTGTGTGTGTGTGTGTGTGTGTGTGTGTGTGTGTGTGTGTGTGTGTGTGTGTGTGTGTGTGTGTGTGTGTGTGTGTGTGTGTGTGTGTCCTTTGACACTATATAAACAAGTCACCCCGCAGTGTTTGTGATTATACCCTGATGAAGACAGCTTGCCTGTCGACACGTTGGACATAAACATTTTTTTGCATCTGAGCTCCTAGAGTGTGCGGCTCTTCTTTATTTTCAAGTTTTCCACTCCGCTAGCCAGCACCTCGCCTATATGGGTGTGCATTTATTTTTCCTCTAGAAAGAACCATGTGGAAACATTTTAATGTACAGAGTAAAATAGGTCATGTTTAGAATTTTGACAAATACAATATGCATATACTGTAAAACGTATGCATTTTCATGCATTTTACAGAAAATATTTATGCTTTATATTACAGTCTGCTTATTTACTTAGACATTACATAGTAAAATAATAATTGCATAATGATGACATTTTAGTTTTTTGAGAAATTCTTTGAAACAAGCAACACTTTGTACGATTTAGTACTTGCTGAATGCCAGCTAAAACTGGACTGTTAAATACAGTGCTACCCAGAAGACGGTATATAGAACATTAATATAAAGACAGTTTAGACAGTAATAAACATACACAGTTCATACAGTAAAGGAAGAGTTTTCACAGTGAGCTAGAATTCATGTAAATAAAAAAACCTCTCTGCGTGTCTCCAGGCTGCAGCGCGTCACCAGTGTTCCTTTCTGGTGTCTCTGCATGTGCGTGAGTTCTACAGGATGGGGATGTGTCTAGAATGGCTGAAGGGTCTACAGTACGCCCCTCAGAGACTGAGGAACCTCAACGAGATCAACAAGATCCTAGCACACAGGCCCTGGCTCATCACCAAAGAGCACATTCAGGTTAGAACACAGACGTGCGTAAAACATACTCATATTCAAGTACATTATTTACATATGCACATACGATATATATATATATATATATATATATATATATATATATGTGTGTGTGTATATATTCACTAACATACACGCATGCATGACTTTTATCCACATACTCACACATAAAGTAACTCCCACTAAACGTCTTTCTCTCCTCCCTCTACCTCAGAACTTGGTGAAGACAGGGGAGCACAGTTGGTCTTTGGCGGAGCTGGTCCATGCTGTGGTCATATTGGCCCATTTCCATTCCCTGGCCAGCTTTGTGTTTGGCAGTGGTATCAACCCCCAGGTGGACACACAGAATGCCAATGGCTTCCAGTCAGTTTACATCAGCGACTACTGTACATGTGACTTGGCCAGCGACCATCACCTGGACCGAGACCTCAGCAGCACCAGCCCCGGGGTGAGATGACATACATGACTTACTGTTGATCTATGCTTTACTGAGTTGATTTAGCTATGCGTGTTTGGAGGGATTGTGTTGGAAATGTCTAAGTATGTGTGACTCTATTGTCACATAAATAGAGTTCTGGTTTGTTGTGTGTTATTCAGACCACAGACTCGGTCAGTGAGTTAGAGGCACTGATGGACAGAATGAAGAGGCTGCAGGAGGAGAGAGAGGAGCATGAGGCCTCGCAGGAGGAGATGGCCACACGGTTCGAAAAAGAGAAGAAAGAGAGCCTCCTGGTGGGCTTTGAGGGTACTGCAACCACACCTGTTCCTGTTGTATGTTTCAAAGTCACCATTATTAGTCAGTTGTACAACCGAATGCCTTCAACTGAAATGTGTCTTCCGCATTTAACCCAACCCCTCTGAATCAGAGAGGTGCGGGGGGCTGCCTTAATCGACATCCACGTCTTCGGTGCCCGGGGAACAGTGGGTAAACTGCCTTGTTCGGGGGCAGAACGACAGATTTTTACCTTGTCAGCTCGGGGATTCGAACTTGCAACCCTCCGGTTACAAGTCCAACGCTCTAACCACTAGGCTACCTGCCGGCCTACTAGGCTACCTGCCGGCTGAGTACTAATTTACTAATGTAAACCTGTCAGTGAAGTCATCATTGATTATAATACATCTCCATTGTGACTGCAGATATGAAGGATGAGATGATGCCCACATCCAAAGTGTCTCGGTTTGTAGAGGATGCCACCTTTGGGTACCAGCACTTTGCTCGACACGGAGAGGACAACCCACCAACATTTAGAGCACAGGTGGGAGATAATTACAGATCAAATGAATGTAAATTCCACTATCATACCATAAGTGCTATAGATTTAACAGTCACTTCTTAACACCTAAATGTGTCTCGCTCTCTCTCTGTCTGTCTGTCTGGCTGCTTTAGGACTACTCTTGGGAGGACCATGGTTTCTCTCTGGTCAACAGGCTGTATTCAGACATCGGCCTGCTTCTGGATGACAAGTTCCGGACAGCGTGTGACCTGACCTACTACAACATGGCCAGTCACGAGGACGTGGACACCACCATGCTCCGACGTGCACTCTTCAACTACGTGCACTGCATGTATGGCATCAGGTAAGACAGCGCCTTCTATCCTCAGTCACATACACTTCTCATGCACTATCAAGTGTGGACACTTAGTGTCAAGTTAGTGGGATAATGATTATATTTAAATGAGTGTGTAAGTGATTGTTGAAACCTTGGAATAGTCCCTGAAGGCCTAGTAGACAGTAAACTGATGCTCCAGTCTGTGTGATTTGTTTGGTGTCCTGTCTGCAGGTATGATGACTATGACTATGGGGAGGTGAATCAGCTATTGGAACGCAGTCTGAAGGTCTATATCAAGACAGTAACATGTTATCCAGAGAGGACCACTCGCCGCATGTACGACAGCTACTGGTGCCAGTTCCGCCACTCCGAGAAGGTTAGAAAACTGTCAGTGCTTGTGTTCATGAGAGGGCATAGTCTTATGTTGTGTGTATTCTTTTCAATCAAGCATACACCGCCCACAGCCACAAAAAGGGTATTGTGAATCCTGATATGTTTTTGTAACTAGGCCAGAGTTCAGTGGCAGGGCTTGTCATGCTGTTTGATTGTGTTTGTGCAGGAGGCTTTGGCTCATGAGTACACTAGGACTATTGAGCGGAGCTGAAGAAAATGAAGCTCTTGGCCGCAGGAACATGCTGTTATTGTGTTTAAGTTGTTCTGCAGAGAGGCCCCTTGTTGGAATCTGACTGGGCTGAAAGAGATGAAAGACGAGAAAGTTACACCGTGTATCATTAGGACCAGCAGGGTAGAAGGGTCATTGTTTTGTTCTCAATGTCAAGACAACCTGGAACAAACATCTAATCTCTGACGTAATGAGGACAGCAGCATTCACTTTAGTTAGTAATTATCATGTCTGTACAAACAGCTTTTTCTTTGGCCCCCATTAAAAAGTATTGTCTGAACAAAATCTCTCACTAGGTTCACATATGAGACTCAGTGAGATGTCTTTTGTAGCCTTGTGCTATTTTCTGCAAATGCATATCCATTTTACAGCTCAGTGGCTGTCCATACTGCAGTCCATACCATGCCAGTTATATAAAGTAATTGTACTGTGTTATAGTATGTACTGTATGGTATGTTAATCCTCAGCCTCCCTGTCCCGCTCCAGGTCCATGTGAACCTACTCCTAATGGAGGCCAGGATGCAGGCAGAACTGCTATACACCCTGCGCGCCATCACACGCTACATGACCTGACCCTGACCGACCACAGCGGGTTGTCTTTCTCCAACTGACCAATAGAAAACCCCAGCCCTCTACAGTCCTCATCACCCCACCTCCCCCAACACCACCACCGGCTTTCCCCTTTCCACAGCCCCAGGAACGAGGCCTCTTGGAACCAGAAAACTGTCTCTCTACCAGGCACATGACTCTAAAACTGGCCTCCTACTGTGTGGTTGGGTGGGGACTTTGAGGTCTTTTTAGCTTAATGCCCTTGTAAAAAGGACGTTTGTGAAGATGAAGGAAATCCTATTGTGAGTGTATACAAGTGAAAACGGGTGCACATGACTGACTATTTTCATCCTCCTTTGCCAAAATCATAATGTCAGTTTGGCTTTAGTGACATGCAGTGAAGTGGTTGGAGTTCATGACTAACTTTTGGAAATTGTTTATCCAAGCAACCTCACAAAGTACTGAACTCCAGCTCTAAGGAGGATACTGAATAGCCAGAAACAGTGTTACACAAGAATATACCTCTGAATGTAATGCCTTGATTTGGGACAGACCCACCAATATCAGAAACAAGATTAAAAGGTTCTGATTGACAGAGCAAGCCCTTTTGTGGCACTCAGATATTTTAAAAAGTGCAATATGGTCTTCAGTCTCCTTACCTTTTTTTATTATATATTTTTTGCAACTTAAAAGGCTGTGACAGAATACTTATGCTTTTCAGGATATTTAGACCTTTGTCAATAAATTAGTCTAATTAAAATATTTATTGAGAACTATTTCTCCACAATATTTGTTCTAATAGAGACTATGTATCACAGCAGGGAGTGCACAAGCAACATTGTCAGCAATTGTAGGATTCTTTTATTGGGTTATTGCTTTTCTCTCAACCTGTTTGTGACATTTCTGTGCCAAATGTTTCGAACAGGGTCTGTAAGACAATCATATTGCCTACTTGTCTATATTTCTACCAAAGATGCAGTGTACAGTACAGATGTTAGATCCATGAGACATTTTAAAATAAAAAATGTATATTCCATTAGGGACATTTCAGAACTGAGATAAGCTACAGTAGTGTTGGGAATGTGCTCTTTGTTTTTGTTTTGAAGTATCACCACGTGCAAATGCCTAACCCTAAAATCTGCACTGTTAACTTTGAGTCTCACCAGCATTTATTTGATGCTTATTTCTTCATCAGTGCAGGGTTGGAAAAGTCATGGTGCTTTTGTGAATGATTGTTGCTCTTTGCACATTTGTATCTGCACGTTGGAACGTTGGTAATTCCCAGTTGTAAATATGCAATAAATGTTTGTATTTCCTTAAATCCTCTCTCCCTTCTCTTAAATCTTTCTCAAATATTAAGACATTGCATTGTATGTCTCAGATGCGACATTAAATATTAGCATCCCTCCCCCCATTTGTGTGTAGGTTCAGATAGTTTAGATGTATTGATCAAATTCTTTAAACAGATCTCTGTGAACTCCGATGCCATTCACCAAAGTACTATTTACTGTTTGCCAACCTACCTTACATTTTTATAGTGTTTTAATTGGGGGGGATAAACAACTTGTATTAACAAGAACAATTAGGTAATGTATCATTCGAATTATAACCGATGAAGATGTTGTCTAAACTTTACAAAATTATAATCTACTGGTCTGAGAGTTAAAGCTGCACTTTTGTTTCTCTTACCGGGATTGTGCTTTAAGATTGTTGTAATCGTTTTGGGAGGTTGTGTCTTCTTTATCAAAGCCACATTGTTGTTTTTCAATTAAAGCAACTGTAAAATGAAAACTGTACAGTTGAAACGGTATTTCATACAGTGCCTGTAAGGAAATAAAAAAACAATGAAGAAGTTAAGAAATACATCTACATATGTGTTCTGTTTATTAGATTTATCAACATGCATCCCGGTAACTTGATGTATGATACTGGTATGTGTGCTACATATAAAATCAGTTTAATCAGTCAACATTTTAAAATCATACAAATGTTTTTTATTTATTTTTACTTCACCTTTATTTAACCAGGTAGGCCAGTTGAGAACAAGTTCTCATTTACAACTGCGACCTGGCCAAGATAAAGCAAAGCAGTGCGACAAAAACAACAACGCAGAGTTACACATGGAATAAACAAACATACAGTCAATAATACAATAGAAAGATCTATGTACAGTGTGTGCAAATGTAGAAGAGTAGGGAGGTAAGGCAATAAATAGGCCATAGAGGCAAAATAATTACAATTTAGCATGAACACAGATGATGATGTGCAAGTAGAGATACTGGGGTGCAAAAGAGGCTGTGTACAGGTACAGTGATCGGTAAGCTGCTCTGACAGCTGATACTTAAAGTTAGAGAGGGAGATATAAGACTCCAGCTTCAGTGATTTTTGCAATTTGTTCCAGTCATTGGCAGCAGAGAACTGGAAGGAAAGGCAGCCAAAGGAAGTGTTGGCTTTGGGGGTGACCAGTGAGATATACCTGCTGGAGCGCGTGCTACGGGTGGGTGTTGCTATGGTGACCAGTGAGCTGAGATAAGGCAGGGTTTTACCTAGCATAGACTTATAGATGACCTGGAGCCAGTGAGTTTGGCGATGAATATGAAGCGAGGGCCAGCCAACGAGAGCATACAGGTCGCAGTGGTGGATAGTATATGGGGCTTTGGTGATAAAACGGATGGCACTGTGATAGACTACATCCAGTTTGCTGAGTAGAGTGTTGGAGGCTATTTTGTAAATGACATCACGGAAGTCAAGGATCGGTAGGATGGTCAGTTTTACGAGGGTATGTTTGGCAGCATGCGTGAAGGAGGCTATGTTGCGAAATAGGAAGCCAATTCTAGATTTAATTTTGGATTGGAGATGCTTAATGTGAGTCTGGAAGGAGAGTTTACAGTCTAACCAGACACCTAGGTATTTGTAGTTGTCCACATATTCTAACTCAGAACAGTCCAGAGTAGGGATGCTAGTCGGGCGGGAGGGTGCGGGCAGCAATCGGTTGAAGAGCATGCATTTAGTTTTACTAGCATTTAAAAGCAGTTGGAGGCCACGGAAGGATTGTTGTCTGGCGTTGAAGCTCATTTGGAGGTTTGTTAGAACAGTGTCCAAAGAAGGGCCAGATGTATACAGAAGGGTGTCGTCTGCGTAGACATGGATCAAAGAATCACCAGCAGCAAGAGCGACATCATTGATATATACAAAGAGAGTGGGCTCGAGAATTGAACCCTGTTGCACCCCCATAGAGACTGCCAGAGGTCCGGACAACAGGCCCTCCGATTTGACACACTGAACTCTATCTGAGAAGTAGTTGGTGAACCAGGCGAGGCAGTCATTTGAGAAGCCAAGGCTATTGAGTCTGCAGATAAGAATGAGGTGATTGACAGAGTCGAAAGCCTTGGCCAGGTTGATGAAGACGGCTGCACAGTACTGTCTTTTATCGATGCCGGTTATGATATCGTTTAGGACCTTGAGCGTGGCTGAGGTGCACCCATGACCAGCTCGGAAACCAGATTGCATAGTGGAGAAGGTACGGTGGGATTCGAAATGGTCGGTGATCTATTTGTTAACTTGGCTTTCGAAGATTTTAGAAAGGCAGGGTAGGATGGATATAGGTCTATAACAGTTTGGGTCTAGAGTGTCTCCCCCTTTGAAGAGGGGGATGACCGCGGCAGCTTTCCAATCTTTGGGGATCTCAGACGATACAAAAGAGAGGTTGAATAGGCTAGTAATAAGGGTTGCAACAATTTCGGCTGATGATTTTAGAAAGAGAGGGTCCAGATTGTCTAGCCCAGCTGATTTGTAGGATTTTGCAGCTCTTTCAGAACATCAGCTGTCTGGATTTGGGTGAAAGAGAAGGGGGAGGGGCAAGTTGCTGCGGGGGGTGCAGAGATGTTGGTCGGGGTAGGGATAGCCAGGTGGAAAGCATGGCCATCCGTTGAAAGATGCTTATTGAAACTATCGATTATTGTAGATTTATCGGTGGTAACAGTGTTTCCTATCCTCAGTGCAGTGGGCAGCTGGAAGGAGGTACTCTTATTCTCCATGGACTTTACAGTGTCCCAAAACTTTTGGGAATTAGTGCTACAGGATGCAAATTTTTGTTTGAAAAAGCTAGCCTTAGCTTTCCTAACTGATATTGGCATATCGCGGGGGCTATTCGATGCTAATGCAGAACGCCACAGGATGTTTTTGTGCTGGTCAAGGGCAGTCAAGTCTGGGGTGAACCAAGGGCTATATCTGTTCTTAGTTTTAATTTTTTTTGAATGGGGCATGCTTATTTAACATGGTGAGGAAAGCACTTTCTCATTCTTGAGATCGAAAAACTGTGCAGTGGTGTAAAGTACTTAAGTAAAAATACTTTAAAGTACTACTTAAGTAGTTTTGGGGGGTATCTGTACTTTACTATTTATATTTTTGAAAACTTTTACTTCACTACATTCATAAAGAAAACATACTTTTTACTCCATACATTTTCCTTGACAACCAAAAGTACTCGTTACATTTTGAATGCTTAGCAGGACAGGAAAATAGTCAAATTCAAGCACTTATCAAGAGAACACGTGGTCTTCCTTACTGCCTCTGGCCTGGCGGACTCCCTAAACACAAATGCATTTTTGTAAATAATGTCCGAGTGTGCCGCTGGCTGTCCATACATATGCTTTGCTTAATATAAACAATTTGAAATGATTGATACTTTTACTTTTGATACTTAAGATATTTTAGCAATTACATTTACTTTTGATACTTACGTACATTTAAAACCAAATACTTTCAGACTTTTACTTAGGTAGTATTTACTGGCTGACTTTCACATTTAC
This sequence comes from Brachymystax lenok tsinlingensis, assembly GCA_030435695.1. Classification (NCBI taxonomy): domain Eukaryota; kingdom Metazoa; phylum Chordata; class Actinopteri; order Salmoniformes; family Salmonidae; genus Brachymystax; species Brachymystax lenok. Next base: position 19,669,437 of record CM059792.1, on the reverse strand, counting down.
TTGAGTAACTTTCTATTAAGGTATCTATACTTTTACTGAAGTATGACAATTGTGTACTTTTTCCACCATTGAAACTGAAAATGTGCCTATTTTGAAAAACGTTTCTCACAACCCCACTACAAAATCGCGTTTGAAATGTGATGTTTTGACCTTTCCGAAGTTCCGGATGCATTGTTCATACGCTGTGAGATCAGCGCCTACAATCCGAAGCAAAGGGCCCTTTCTCTTCTAGTAGTGTGAGGAAAAAGGTACATTTCAAAGCAAACTATTCCATATTAGCTAGTTGTTTTTGAAAGAGAAAGATAGCTAGTTATGGTATTATTTTAGTAAACGTGTAGCTTGCATTACCGTATGACTGTTATTCTTCCAGCACACTAACGTTAGCTGGCAGCATGTAAGAAAGCTTGCTACACTACAGTAACTACTAACGTTAGCGTAGACAAGTGTGTTGGCGTAAGCTCAGCAATAATCAATACCGATGTTATAATAAAACCCACATAATGGTGAAATAGTTTGTAAATTAACGTTAGCTATAATAGCTAACTTTGTCGATTGGTTAGCTATATAGCAAGCCTATATGTATAATTGGATTCAGTCGCTAGCAAACGTTAGTGGCTAGCTACTAGCCAATTCATCGCAGACTTCCACCGGGTTGTTTTTCCTCGTGGAGAGTTAGTTAGCTAAATAAGGATTGATTTCTGTTGACGTGACATGTGTTGATAAAATATATATTTATATTTGTTGCCCTCTGTTCCAGCCAGCTATAATTCAATTCAAGGGGCTTTATTGGCATGGGAAACATGTTTACGTTGCCAAAGCAAGTTAAATGGATAAACAAAGTGAACCCTAAATATTACACTCACACAATATTACAGAGCCACCAAAAATGACAACAGCCGCGAGACCGACGTTTGAGCCAGCGAGAGGAGGGAGAGGGAAGGGAGAGGGTGATCTCAGTGCGTTGTCCAAACAGTACTCAAGCCGAGATCTGCCTGGTCACACTAAGATCAAGTACAGGTGAGTAACACAACACCACCTATCCTTGTGGCATCTGTCTTTGCCCTTGTGGCTAAGTCTTACACCAGTAGTTGGGAACAGGTCCCTCTGGTTAAAGATGATGTGCTCTCATCCAGTATGTCTCCCTATGTGATCCCCCCAGGCAGCTCACCCAGGATGCCCCGGAGGAGGTGCGTGCCCGGGACTTCCGCAGGGAGCTGGAGGAGAGGGAGCGTGTTGCTGTCCGGGAGAAGACTAGAGAGAGGGGACCGAGAGGTGAGTCTCCAAGCATACAAATTAACCCAGACCCGAGATACATTTTGACCCGAACGTAAAATATGTCTGTGTTTAACTGGGTGTAAAGAAGATCAATGGGGTTTTTGCATCTGACATACTATTATGCCCAACGTTTTTTTAAATGTTGTTTTGTTGACATGAGTCATCTGCAGAGGATTTCATCTCAAGCCAGCATCATTAAAATGGTGGTTTGTCTCTTTTCAATTTTCAGAACACACCACATCCTCGTCTTCATCCTCATCCTCAAAGAGGCCCAGACTAGATCAAATCCCTGCTGCCAACCTGGATGCAGATGACCCTCTCACTGATGTAGGTGCCACCTGTTCATCCACCAGTCACCTTAAAGTCTTTTTTTTTTTTTTAAGTTAGCCTCTAACCTTCATTGTTTTGTGATGTAGGATGAGGAGGAGGATGACTCTGAGGAAGACAGTGATGACGATGACACTGCGGCTCTGCTGGCTGAACTGGAGAAAATCAAGAAGGAGCGGGCTGAGGAGCAGGAACGCAAGGTAAGTCGCTACAAGACAATCAATCGCTGCTAGGTCAGTCACGCAGGTTGAGTCCAGCCAAGTGCAAATTGATTTTTCAGGTGTTGCTGAGTAGGAGCAGAGAATAGGGCTCTATTGACATGCTAAATTAATGGATTGTTTTGTTTGATATCATCTCTGACATTTTAAAGGTCATCTAATGTAGAGATGAGCATCTGTTGTGTAGATCCAGCCTATTTCCCCTATTAATTTGGTATTGAAGCATTTAGCTAGAATTCCCACAATCTGTTTTGTAATTTTTTTACAACAACACAGAGTTACACATGGAATAAACAAACATACAGTCAATAATACAGTAAAAAAAAAAGTCTATACAGTGTGTGCAAATGAGGTAAGATAGAGGTAGGGCAACAAATAGGCCATGGTGGCGAGGTAATTACAATATAGCAATTAAACACTGGAATGGTAGATGTGCAGAAGTTGATTGTGCATGTAGAGATACTGGGGTATCTCTTGGCGGCCAAAGGAGGAATTGGCTTTGGGGGTGACCAGTGAGATATACCTGCTGGAGCGCGTGCCATGGGTGGGTGCTGCTATGGTTACCAGCGAGCTGAGATAAGGCGGGGCTTTACCTAGCATAGAGTATGTGTGGCTTTGGTGACTAAACGGATGGCACTGTGATAGACTGCATCCAATTTGCTGAGTAGAGTGTTGGAGGCTATTTTATAAATGACATTGCCGAAGTCGAGGATCGGTAGGATGGCCAGTTTTATGAGGGTATGTTTGGCAGCATGCGTGAAGGATGCTTTGTTGCGAAATAGGAATACGTAATTTTGGATTGGAGCTGCTTAATGTGAGTCTGAAAGGAGAATTTACAGTCTAACCAGACACCTAGGTATTTGTAGTTGTCCACATATTCTAAGTCCAAACCGTCCAGAGTAGTGAAGCTGGACGGGCGGTCAGGTGCGGGCAGTGATCGGTTGAAGATGTGAAATCATTCTTGATTTAGATCACTTTTGAGGTCTGAAAATATTGGACGTAATTTGATCATGTGAACTGTAACATTCTAACGGTGTAATTAATACATTTCATATATGCTATCGCAAAAATAATCATTTGGCTGTGTTTATGAAGGTCTTAGGTAACATTAGGGGGCCCTCCTAAAACTGCTTATAGCTCCCATTCTGTTTGTGATATTAATATTCTAACGACAGTGTATTATACAGACTTATTTAGGAAAAATCATGACTAAAAAGTTTTAGTTTATGAGCAGTCCAAATGACTGCTTTAGCCGTTCTAGCGTTAAACATGTTGACCTTTTTTTTAATTTTTTAGATTAGTGCTTGTGTGCAACCATCTTTAATCAAGGCCAATCAGAAAACGTTGCTAAGAGCAATACTTCAGCGAATGAGAGCTTTGGTCCTGGTCCTCTCTGACCAACATGTTTCGTGTCCTGTGCCAGGAGCGGGAGCAGAAAGCAGAGGAGGAGAGGATCCGCATGGAGAACATCCTTAGTGGGAATCCTCTGCTCAACCTGGCTGGACAGCAGCAAATGCAGCAACAACAGATAGTCCCCACCCCGACTGCCTTCAGCGTCAAGAGAAGGTGTTGAGAGAGACACACACACAACTGCTTAGGGCATGGCTGTGGATGACTGTTGTTTTACATCCTCTCCTGTCTCTTTCTCTAAGGTGGGACGATGACGTCGTGTTCAAGAACTGTGCAAAGGGAGTGGATGAGGCACGTCGGGAGAAACGATTTGTCAATGACACTCTGCGCTCGGAGTTCCACAAGAAATTCATGGAGAAATATGTGAAGTAGGACTTGCAGCTCTGCTATGAAGGTGTTCCATTTCTCTTTGCTCTGTTCCCAGTTCTAAGGTAGAGGACATGATAGAGATTGGTCTGAAAACATTGAATGAGCCTGAAGAATGGTGTCATCCGTCAACATGGAACATGCACAAAATCCTCTGTATATAAAGTAATCTAATGCTAGACCTGAAAACAAATTTCAACTAGTTTTGTTTCGTGTACAATAATTTTCCACCCCTGAAAGGAATGGTTGCAATAGTGACATCATCAATGTCAACCTGTTGTTATTTAACTTGTACCTTTTTTAAAAACCAATGTCAACAACAAAAAATAAAACCTTTTGTCTGTGAGAGGGCCTTGATGCTTTTTTCAATGATTTTAGCTTTGTGCCCGGGAGTTACAATTCTGCAATGACTTCCATCAAAAGCTCGGCAGCAAGCCTTTTTTTCTGTCCTTTCAACATAAAAAAAAAGTCGTAACAAAAGACTTAACAAAATAAATGTAAATCTGTCTCCCTACATTTATATGTTACGTTTTGAATGTATTAATTCATTAGCTAAAATGCTTAAGTGGTCCATGATGAGATTCAAACACGCAACCTTTGGGTTGCCGACGTTTGTGTTCTACGCCCCCCCTGACCAACCTACCTCCTTTTTAGTTTTTGCCTCAACCTGTCTTACGTAAGCAAAAAAAAAAAAAACGCACTTAACCGCAACTGCTCCTGTAAGTCGCTTTGCTTAACTAAAATGTAACGTGACATACATTGCAGAGAAACATGAGAAGATTCATAGAGAACTGATGAGCTAAGCTGTTCCCGCTGAATAATGGTCTTTTTAGAGCAAAGGCATGGTTTCTCGCATGTGAATTTAAGTTTGCCAGAAATAATTTTGTCTCATGGTGGAAACGGAAAACATCTGTATATTTGTATATGTGCTGAACAAAAATATAAATGCAACATGTAAAGTGTTGGTTTCATGAGCTGAAATAAAAGGTCCCAGAAATGTTCCATATGCACAAAAAGCTTCTCTCAAATTTGATGCACAAAGTTGTTTACATCCATGTAAGCGAGCATTTGTCTTTCGCCAAGAAATCATGCTGACTGCAGGCATGCTGTCTGCCAGAGAAGTGAATGTTAATTTCTCTACCATAAGCCACCATACAGTCTGCCAAATCCTCTAAAGCGTTGTGTGGGTGAGTGGTTTGCTGATGTCAATGTTGTGCCCCATAGTGGCGGTGGGGTTATGGTATGGGCAGGCATAAGCTATGGACAACAAACAATTGCATTTTATCGATGACAATTTGAATGCACAAACATACCGTGACGAGATCCTGAGGCCAATTTTTTTTTCTTTGGTATCTGTGACCAACAGATTTATATCTCTATTTCTCTATGCATATCTCTATGCCTTTTCCTTGTCACTTGACAGAAAACAAGTTTTGACTGATAATCTTTGGTATTCCAATACCCACAGTCCTCAGATGTATAGGAATCATTATATTCTCTTCTGTTCTCTCTCACTTTCACTCAAAGGATGATCACTAATCCTAAAACGATTTGCTGCTTTAAAAAAAAAAGATATAAAATGCCATTTAACTCAGTAACTAATTCACTGTTTGTCACAGGAACATAAAACTATGTATGATTCATTCTATAAATGTCTAGCATACTTTTACAACCTTTGTTTTGAGGAACAATTCCAGTTTTGATTTAATAGAAATACATAAAATCTATAAAATGCCATTTAAAGCGGTAAACATCAATAACTAATTCACCGTTTGTCACAGAAACATAAAACTATGTATGATTCGTTCTATAAATGTCTAACATACTTTTACAACCTTTGTTTTGAGGAAGAATTCCAGTTTTGACTTGATAGAAATACATAACATCTACAAGAAATCTGCCTCCAGAAATAAAAGCTTCTTCCAAGTGGGTGTGACACACATCTACTCCCATTGCCTGCTGCACTGCTGCTTTTATTCCACCTGGCGATCTGTTCACCATCTGCCCTGGCCTGTCTCCTCCTGTCTGGTACAGGTACCTCCACCACACTCACCCCTCTCTCCCGAGCTTTCCGCTCGCCTCCAGCACACACGCACTGTTGGGGCAAGTGACTCTGAACTTGGTTAGCCCCAAGTCATTATAATATATATTTTTTTTCTTGTACATTTTGCTATTTGCCTCATGACTCCTGCATACTTTGTTGACTACAAACTTTCTTTACCCAATCGTGGGACAGACTATGTTTGTTCCCACACTCGGGACTCTGACTCTCTATTGGTTACACTGACTTTTGGCCTCCCATCCTACGGCTTTGTGTTCATGTTACCTGATGAAATTTCTGTACAATATGATCTTGTTGCCATCTGATGCACATTCAGATGTCATAAATCAGCACTGCAGATCTCTCCCTGTACTATGCCGTGCCTTGATTGTATTACTGTTGATGATATCTGGAAATGTGCATGTACACCCTGGCCCATCTACTGTTGCTAGCCCCAATTCTGACTTGTGCTCTGATATCTGCTTCACTGATTTCTGCTCTCGGTAAAGCCTGGGTTTTCTGCATGTTAACACTAGAAGTTTATTACCTAAAATGGATCAGTTGAAAGTGTGGGTTCAGAGCTCCAATCCAGATGTGTTGGTCATTACTGAGACGTGGTTAAGGAAGAGTGTTTTGAATACTGATGTTAACCTTTCTGGTTATAGCCTTTTTCGGCAAGACAGATTCTTACAAAGGTGGGGGAGTGGCAATCTTTACCAAGGATCACCTTCAGTGCTCGGTTGTCTCTACCAAGTCTGTCCCCAAACAATTTGATTTGCTGGTTTTAAGCATTACATTTTCAAATAGCTCTTTGTTGACTGTTGCTGGGTGCTATCGTCCTCCATCAGCACCGGCCTTTACCCTACCTTCTCTAAGCTGGCCCCTTACACTAAGTCTAAATTTGTCCTGCGAAGTGACCTAATCTGGGACATGCTTAAACCACCTGACCAAGTCCTAAAGCAATGGGACTCCCTAAATCTTTCTCAGATTATCACCAATCCCACAAAGTATGACTCCAAACACCCAGAAAAGGCTACTCTCCTCGATGTTATCCTCACAAATAATCCTGATAGGTATCAGTCTGGTGTTTTCTGTAATGACCTTAGTGATCACTGTTTTACAGCCTGTGTTCGTAATGGCTGCTCAGTGAAATGACCTGTCCTGATTTGTCAACTTTGGCCTTCAGGCTTTCCAGAAGGCCAAAGTTAGTTAAGAAGTTCTGGAAAACGGTTAAAGACCTGGAGAATAAACCCTCCTCCTCACAGCTGCCCATGTCCCTTAATGTTGATGATGTGGTTGTAACTGACAAGAAGCACATGGTTGAGCTCTTTAAGCACCACTTCATTAAGTCAGAATTCCTATTTGACTCAGCCATGCCTCCTTGCCTGTCCAACATTTCCTCATCTCCCACCCCTACTAATGCGACTATCTCCGATGCTTCTCCCCTTTTTTCCCCTTCCCCACTACAAAGTTTCTCCCCACAGGCAGTCACTGAGTCCGAGGTGCTAAAGGAGCTCCTTATATTTGACCCCAAAAAAACATCTGGGTCAGATGGTTTAGACCCTTTCTTCTTTAAGGTTGCTGCCCCTATAATCGCTAAGCCTGTCTCCAACCTTTTTAACCAGTCTCTCCTTTCTGGGGAGGTTCCCATTGCTTGGAAGGCAGCCACAGTTAGTCCTTTATTTAAAGGGAGATATCAAGCTGATCCTAACTGTTATAGGTCTATTTCTATTTTGCCCTGTTTATCAAAAGTGTTGGAAAAACTTGTAAATAATCAACTGACTGGCTTTCTTGATGTCTATAGTATTCTCTCAGGTATGCAATCTGGGTTCCGCTCAGGTTATGGATGTCACTGCAACCTTAAAGGTCCTCAATGATGTCACCATTGCCCTTGATTATAAGCAATATTGTGCTGCTATTTTTATTGACTTGGCCAAAGCTTTTGATACGGTAAACCATTGCATCTTGTGGGCCGGCTAAGGACTATTGGTGTCTCTGAGGGGTTTTTGGCCTGGTTTGCTAACTACCTCTCTCAAAGAGTTCAGTGTATAAAGTCAGATAAACTGCTTTCTCAGCCACTGCCTGTCACCAAGGGAGTACCCCAAGGCTCAATCCTAGGCCCTACGCTCTTCTCAATTTACATCAACAACATAGCTCAGGCAGTAGGAAGCTCTCATCCATTTATATGCAGATGATACAATCTTATACTCAGCTGGCCCCTCCCCGGATTTTGTGTTAAATGCTTCAATCTCTTCATTCAAAGACTCAGTCATGGACACTCTCAAGATCTTTCACACTAATGAGATGCTATTGAACCCTCACTACTACACTGTCTGAGCCAAGAACTACGTGCTTTCTGGTAAGTTTTGATTACAGTATTGGGTGGGGTGAATATCTTTGGCCTGGTTTGCTAACTACCTCTCTCAAAGAGTTCAGTGTATAAAGTCAGATAAACTGCTTTCAAGCACTATCTGATGTGTGGAGACATTTCACTGCAGCTAATGTAGAAGGAAAAGCTGTGCACATTTGCAAATACCTTGCCAAATCAGATGTGAAGAATGCAACAAAGATGCAGAATCATCTGGCCAACTGCATAAAGTTCCCTCAGCGCTCACAACAAGTAACCTCTGACAAAGGTCCCTCTACTTCTATACGAGGTGAAAATGATGAATCAGACACCTTATCGATAGCAACAGCTCATGGTCCTCCTGGAATCAGAAGTTTTTGTTGACTCGATGGAGGAACGTAGTCAGAGAAATGCTGATGAATGTCTTGCTCGAGCTGTGTATGCAACTAGTTCACCTCTGATGTTCATAGGCAATGTGTATTGGAAGAGATTTCTGAATGTTATTCGCCCAGCATACACCCCTCCAACCAGACATGCTTTATCTAATCATTTGCTGGATGCAGAGTTCAAGTGAAGGTCAAGCAAATCATAGAGAAAGCAGACTGTATTGCAATCATCTCTGATGGGTGGTCGAATGTTTGTGGGCAAGGAATAATTAACTACATCATCTCCACCCCTCAACCAGTATTCTAGAAGAGCACAGACACAAGGGACAACAGACACACCGGTCTCTACATTGCAGATGAGCTGAAGGCAGTCATCAATGACCTTGGACCACAGAAGGTATTTGCACTGGTGACAGACAATGCTGCGAACATGAAGGCTGCTTGGTCTAAAGTGGAGGAGTCCTACCCTCACATCACACCCATTGGCTGTGCTGCTCATGCATTGAATCTGCTTCTCAAGGACATCATGGCACAGAAAACAATAGGTACACTCTACAAGAGAGCCATGGAAATGGTTAGGTATGTGAAGGGTCATCAAGTTATAGCAGCAATCTACCTCACCAAGCAAAGTGAGAAGAATAAGAGCACCACATTGAAGCTGCCCAGCAACACCCGTTGGGGTGGTGTTGTCATCATGTTTGACAGTCTCCTGGAGGGGAAAGAGTCTCTCCAAGAAATGGCCATATCACAGTCTGCCGATATGGACAGCCCCATTAAGAGGATCCTCCTGGATGATGTATTTTGGGAGAGAGTGGTAAGCAGCCTGAAACCTATAGCAGTAGCAATTGCCATCCTGTCTGATGTTCAGACTCTGCTTGCAGATGTAAGAGAAAAAATCCGTACTGCCCTGCCCACTTCACTGTTGCTCCAAGCAGAGGAAACTGCAGTTCTGAAATACATCAAAAAACATGAAGACTTCTGCCTGAAGCCCATACACACTGCAGCAGACATGTTGGACCCCAAGTATGCTAACAAGAGCATCCTGTCTGGTGCAGAGATCAACAAGGCCTATGGTGTCATTGCTACCGTATCTGGCCACCTTGGCCTGGTTAAGGGCAAGGTTCTAGGCAGTCTGGCAAAGTACACTTCCTAGGAAGGGCTTTGGGATGGAGATGCAATATGGCAGTCGTGCCAACATATCTCATCAACCACCTGGTGGAAGGGACTATGTGGATCTGAGGCTCTTTCCCCTGTTGCCTCCATCATCCTCCAAATCCCACCAACATCAGCCGCCTCAGAGCGCAACTGGTCCTTGTTTGGGAACACACACACCAAAGCACGCAACAGGCTGACCAATACAAGGGTTGAAAAATTGGTGGCCATCCAGGCAAATTTGAGGCTTTTTGAGCCTGACAACAAGCCATCCTCAACAAGGTTGGAAAGTGACAGTGAAGATGAGGCTTCAGAGTCTGATATTCAAGAGGTGGACATTGAGGAAGTCCAGGGAGAAGACATGGAAGCCTGCGAGGAAGACAACCAAAACTTTAGTTTCTAGACTATCATTTTACAGATGCATGTTGAAAACGTTTTTGGGAGATGCGATGGATCGTTGGGGATCATTCAATATTCCCTTTCTTTTGTTGTTCAGTGAAATCATCCCATGTGAAGAGTCAACTCATTTAATTAAAGTTAAATTCGTAACTAAAGGAAGGATTTAATCATTTGCAATTTGTAAAAGGTTTATGTTTCTGTCTCCATATGATATGGTAAATATATCCAATGCCAAAAACATCTACATTTAAATGGTATTAATATTAATTTGCCTATATTTCTGTTAATTCCCATATAATCCCGTTAATTCCTATATATTCCCGTTAATTCCCACGGAAGGTTTCCACCTCTGAATATTCCCCAAAATGTGCAACCCTTGCAATAACACAAGGATAACCCTGATAAAAAAGTTTCAAGACAAAGTTTCATACTTCTAATGTCTTGAAGGATGAAACTACATGAGTTTTCATAGCATACTGTTATATTACACCAAGACAAACCCAGTGGGTCAGATGATCATCAGTTTTCTCTGGATGATGCAAAGCACACATTGAGTAGTCTTGCTTCGCATTGAAGACTGGAAAAAAAGAGGACCACATTTTTATGCATTGTTGACACAATTAAAGACGCTTTCTGGAACCCATAGCTCTAAAGGTTATGCTTCAAAGACTAAATCTGTCCCTCACAGTTGCATACTACATTGTTCTCTCACTGTCTGTGCTTTGCCCCCTTCCCACACCCTGTAGCAAAGGGTTCCCCAAAGATCGTCTTTCTGCTTTACACAACCCATTGGAGCCAAAAGTTTACCTCGAAAACACCTAGTTAACCTTGTTGTAAGCTACTGTAAGTCTGAGAATTTCCCTCCTTTTCTCTGTATTTCCTGTTACTCTAATGCAGAATAAAAATAATACCTCCCCTAATGGCTAAGACATAAAAACAGCAAGGTTCCATGAGATCACCATGTGGGATTTTGAAATATTCCCTTTCTTTTGTTGTTCAGTGAAATCATCCCATATAAGTAACGTGAATTACAATAACTACAGTAGGTACATAAAACCTACATCAAAGTACATTAAACCTCCCAAAATGTATTTTCCAGTATCAGTATTTCCTTTTTCATGCTTTTTTCCTGGTAATAGATTCAACTGTTCAACACTTACAGCCAAATGTTTAATACCCCGGGTGTTCCCAGAACAGGAAAGTCTACAGATTCAGTGGTCACTTTATTAGGTACAACCCCCTTTGCATCTGGAACAGCGTGAATTCAAAACAGTTGATGAAACTGGGAAAGACAGTTTTTAAGTCCAGTTGGAGTTTATTACAGTCAGTACAAGCTGAGTGTTGGAATTATTTAAAAAAACAGTTTTGGAACTTTTCTGAGTTACAAAAGACCATCACAGACTGTGCTGTCATTTTGCACATTCTAAAGTTCAAACAAACAGTAACAGAATACCTGAATACTTCTCTGCATGCTTTAGTGTCTAGCAAGCCAAGACCATTGGACTTGGTGTATGTAGGAGCAATTTATTTTCATGAATAGGGTGGTGAACCTAATAAAGTGGCAACTGAGTGTAGATATCACAAACAACTCCTTTTGAGCAGTGTCTGTCTGTTATACGTTTGATCAATGGGTATAATGGTAAATCTGATCCCCAAGGTCCTCATAGGCTCACTTGGATATATAGAGTTGGAGGTAAAGAAATATGAAGCTAGGACATTAAAACACTGGCAGAATTCTTTCATCCACATCCATTCACATAAAATATGTATTTTAAAGTATAAATAAGACCACTGTCTTTCTGGACGTTTTAAATGGTTTGCAAATAGTTATTTCTGCAAGGAATGTGAATTGAAAGGGATTTGGTAACACTTATGTAGGTGACGTAGTTTCTCCACTGGTATAATGGGTATAATGTGTGGTAGTTGCACACCTCCCTGCTGAATTATGTAGAGCTGATTTGGGCCAGTTGATATTTTTTTTCATGATCTTTTGTGAAAAAACAAATTTGGACGTAAGCTTTGTGCTAGCAGTTTAAGAGAGCAAATAGCATAGGGACAACCTGGTTGAAGTCCTAGTTTTTAATGGTTAGTGCCAGTAGATTGCAGAGGCAAATCATAATGTATACATTTAGCCCAAAAACCAAACATGTACCATCTACTTCTTAGATTAGTGCTTTTCTTTGTTATCCACCCTCTGGTATCTTTCAATACCCATGCTAATATATATATATATATATATATATATATATATATATATATATATATATATACAGTATATACGTATGTTATGGTTCAATCTTAGTTTTCCTTATCTCCACTGTGGAATGTCCATGTTGATCCTCTTGGTTATCTTGGTCCTCTTGATCCATTCACCTGTCTTCTTTGTTAGTCAGGCCTGAACCCTTCATCCCGTCGTTTTTTCCTGTAATCTAATTTAATATGACTGAAGATGCTGAATTTTCTGCCAGGCCCCTTCTAATAGGATATAACAGACTCGTTAGAACTTTGACCACACGCCATCTAGACGGACTACATGCCCTCTATCAAATTAAAACTGGACTTTTTCCTTGAAACAAAGGTTGTAAAAGTATGCTAGACATTTATAGAATAGATCATACATAGTTTGATGTTTCTGTGACAAACGGTGAATTAGTTGTTGATTTATACCACTTTAAATTGCATTTTATAGATTTGATGTATTTCTATCAAGTCAAAACTGGAATTTCTACTCAAAACAAAGGTTGTAAAAGTATGCTAGACATTTATAGAATAAATCATATCTAGTTTGATAATTATGTTACAAACGATGAATTAGTTATTGATTTTTACATTTTAAATGGCGTTTGGCGAATGTCTGTTGAATGTCTGATGAATGTCTGTTGAATGTCTGAATGTGTGAATACAAAACCAATTTTCCTCGGTAACAGCAACTGTCTAATCGTTTTTCTTTGACATTCATCTTGGCACTCTCAAAATGAAGCCGGGAAATTAGGATAGCTTTTCTCAAATCGTTTTTGTTTCACCAAAACACACATTTCTACAAAGACAATCACCACTACATTAACTTTCTTTGCAGAGAATCCAATTCTATGTAGGAGCAATGTCATTAAAAAACTAAGAAATTGTTAAACTTACAGTTAAATCAAATGTAAAAACAAATTCAATTTGGTGGAAATGTTGGGGTTTTCCAACCAAGGTCTTTGCTAAGGTTTACCAATTTAGAGCCAATAATTTCATGTCACTACATGTCTCTTAGCTGAGTACTTCAGTATTACAAAAGGAAAGGGATTCCGTGATTTGAATTGAAACACCACTGGCAGGTCTCTCTCCAACTCAGTATCCGGTCCCCTTTCTGAGTTATCAAGGCTGAGCTACAGTATGACCACAGTGATCTAATGTCTGTCCCTCCTCGACTATCTGGGTCCCTCTGTCCCTCTAACTCACCATAGACCACAACAGACTCAGACGTTTTCCCTACATATTAAACTCTACTATTATCTCCTCACTCCTCATAGACTGGTTTCTGCCCATGCACACCAAGGTATAGGTAAATAAAAGAGTGTCACCTAGTAGGGATTGAACTCTGATTTAAGGCTCTATTCAATCTGTATCACTGAAGCGTTATAGATTGCGCGATAGACATCAAAAGGTAATTTCCTATTGAGACAACATATGCAGCGTTTGCCGTGAACGCGGGAACATTGCCTTTAAATTTCAATCACACTGTAATGTAACTTCCGCAATACGGATTGATACTGATGATTTGTCGGCACATATGGTTTGTTTACATAGTAGGTTAGGATAACTGACATGGCAGGTTAGAGAACTAAAACAGCTGGTTATGTGAATTACGGTAGCAGGTTATGAGAATGAGGTTAAGCTTAGGAAAATGGTTAGGGTTAGCTACAATGCTAAATTGTAGCATTGTAGCTAACGCGACCATTAGATGGCGCAGTAGATTTAGGCTACTCCATCTAGCCACAACTGTAAAAAAGCCTAAACAAACCATCTGTGGCGACAAATCATCACGTACAATCGGCCCACGTCTATTCATGTTGTTCCAGTCCCAATATATAATGTAGCATGGCATTAAACAAGATGGTTTACAAACAGTGAGGGAGCTGTCCTAATATGAACCATATTAACTTTCCAAATAAGAAACTCAAGATCCTATTATATAATCTCCCTGAAGTGCCCATAGTTCTTCTCGGATTTTGCTATCAAAGCAGGACTCTTTGGTGTGCATGGGCCTTGTGGATATCGATTTCTATCTAATGTAGTAGGTGTAGATTACATCTCACATGCCATGTTTCCGAATTTGTACAAGGCTGCATGGGATGTATCTTATTATGACTCCGTGCAGACAATGGCAACGTCCGCTTTAGGTATAATGCCAGGAGCTGCTTGTGGATTTGATTCCTCCTATTCCTTTTGTAGATTAGTCCTAATCTTGAATTTGTTGAAGGCACATAGACCCTCAGTACAAAATGCGGTGAGGCAAATTCTTCCTGTACCGTTATCTAAAGTGTTCTCTATGAAAAGCATGATCATGTGCAGCAAAGTTCACAATCATTCAATAATCTCTCAGCTGTTCCTAGGATAGGACATCTGGTATCACAGATCCTCTGATAATTGGAGAGTGGCATAATATTGTATTATTTTGCATAATACCAATGACAATAGCAGCAGAAAAACCAGCCAAATTACATTTGGTTGATCTCCTATTTATATGTACATACTCGTATTCATTCCTTTACTCTTGTGTGTATAAGGTAGTTGTTGTGAATTTGTTAGATTACTTGTTAGATACTACTGCATGGTCGGAACTAGAAGCATAAGCATTTCGCTACACTCACATTAACATCTGCTAACCATGTGTATGTGACAAATAAAATTTGATTTGATTTACAATCTCAGCAATGTATGACTTGTAATATGCCTCATAGGAATGACAGCCCAAACTCCAACACCTGTCCACTGCTTTGAGCAGCTGCATGTGACCAGTCCTAATCCCTGGTACAATTATCTAATGGGATAATGACATACATGTAATATATTTCGATTTATTAATGTTACGCTGAAGTCAGTCAATTTACAATATTTCACAGTGTGTGTGTGTGTGTGTGTGATTGGCCTATCAAAATGAACAAATGCCTTTGGTCCTGAGTCACTGAAATTCAGAGATATTAATTGGAGTCAGATTATAATACCTTCAATTATAATAATTAAGTTTCAAGTTCAGTGAAATGCTTAACTTGCAACCCCTACACAACCCTACCAATTTTAATAAACTAAGAAATAAGAGAGAAAGCTATATACAGTGTCAGTACCAAATTTACAATGTGCAGCGACACGAGTATTTGAGGTAGAAAATTAGAAATCTTCAGAAATTATTCATACCAATTGATTTAGTCCAAATTGTGTTTCAGCCTGAATTCAAAATGGATTAAATAAATTTCTCTCTCACCCATCTACACACAATATATCATAATGACACATTCCAAATATTTTTTTAGAATATTCTGCTAATTTATTGAAAATTAAATACAGAAATAACTCATTTAAATACAGTACCAGTCAAAAGTGTGGATACTCATTCCAGGGTTTTTCCTTATTTTTACTATTTTCTACATTGTAGAATAATAGTGAAGACATGAAAACTATGAAATAACATTTAAAATTGCTTGAGACTTACATGTGAACCCGAGAACTGAACATCCAACCATAAATATCCTTTTAATATGTTGTAGTGCTGTCAGTTTGTTGCTTGTGTGGTGTGATTTCATAATCAAAATGAACAACTTGAATCAGACTTCAATAAGCCTCTATTTTTATTTAGAAGAACAAAAACACATTTAAAACACTTGAATATCCTTTGTCATACAGAACATTACCTATGAAATCAAAAGTGCGTGGTGATGTTACTTTACAAAGAAGTTGGGACAGTCAGTGCTTCATTTTGTCTGTGGTATATAAGACACAAAAATAAGAACCAACAGGACCATCTACATTAATATGCAATTGAAATAAATAGCAACTAATATCTAACATCAATCAATATGAAACTGTATAAAAAAGACTAAACAGCAACATCTCATACTCATTTTGAAGGATCGCTTTGAAGTATTGCTAAATAACATTATGAACATAAATACTGCACCATTAGAGTAACACTAGCGACTTTCTCTACAGTCTCTTCCATTCCACATGCACTTACACACAAACATGCTTTATACTTTAATGCACATTGGCTGCGTTTACACAGGTAGCCCAATTCTGGTCTTTAAACTAATCAGATCATATTTTTTTTTTTGAGCCGATGTAATTGCTCAAAAGACCAATAGGTGGAAAAAAAGATCTGAATTGGGCTGGCTGTCTAAATGCAGCCTTAGATACTTAGGCTTAGACTCAATCAGATCACGTGTTAACCGGCGATAGCTGGTCTTTTCCGGTGTGGGATGTGGAACTGCATTAGAGCTGCATGTGGTCATTGTCACGAAGCCACACTAGTCCCACTTACATTATAAGTTCAGAAGGAGAAAGTGTAGGCTATATGGATTTAATGACACTCAAATTGAAAATCATTAAACAAAATAAGGATTTACACAGTGTAGAAAACATCAGGAACACCTTCCTAATATTGAGTTGCACCCCCTTTGCCCTCAGAACAGCCTGAATTCATCAGGGCATGAACTTTACAAGCTGTTGAAAGTGTTCAACAGGGATGCTGGCCCATGCTGACTCCAATGCTTCCCACAGGTGTTTCAAGTTGGCTGGATGTCCT
The DNA here is from genome assembly GCA_030435695.1 of Brachymystax lenok tsinlingensis. Classification (NCBI taxonomy): domain Eukaryota; kingdom Metazoa; phylum Chordata; class Actinopteri; order Salmoniformes; family Salmonidae; genus Brachymystax; species Brachymystax lenok. The sequence continues at coordinate 19,652,732 of CM059792.1, read as the reverse complement.
TTGGGTGGTGGACCATTCTTGATACACACGGGAAACTGTTGAGCGTGAAAAACCCAGCAGCGTTGCAGTTCTAGACACACAAACTGGTGCGCCTGGCACCTACCATACCCCGTTTAAAAAGCTTAAATCTTTGGTCTTGCCCATTCACCCTGAATGGTACAGATACATAATCCAGATCTCAAGGCTTTAAAGTCCTTCTTTATCCCGTCTCCTCCCCTTCATCTACGCTGATTGAAGTAGATTTAACAGGTGACATCAATAAGGGATCATAAGCTTTCACCAGGATTTACCTGGTAAATTATTGTCATGAAAAAAGCAGGTTCTCCTAATGTTTAGTACACTTAGTGTATATCAGCCTAATCAAGGAGTAGATTACAACACACATTCCGGTGTTTTAATTTGTAACAAGCCTGCATGGGATTATTATCAATACAACTCATTACATCCAATGGTAAGGTCCACGACAGGTAGAATGCGGGGAGCCGCTTGCTGATTTGGCAGCTCCAACGCTGTTACACCTCCGACATCGCCTAAAAACAATGAAAGTGCTATGCAGTTGTCGGTTAAGCGGGTTAACGCAGAACTGATTGAATCAAGCCCTTAGACGTATTGAGTTAATCAGATCCATGAAGAAAGAATAAAATAATCTGCTATTCCTTAGAAAATAAAAGGTTCAATATAAATACGTTACCCACTTAGGTACCGAGGCTGAAGTTTGCTGGTTAAAATGAGGGCAAGGCTTTGTTTATGTCGCTAGCCATGTTAGATAACAAATCACAGCTTTTTTAATAAATAATGACCCAGTCTGACAAACACCTTGTATCTCTGGCAGTAAACAGAGAAAGAGAGCATCTCTATGGGGAAACTGTACCACAGTTCTATAAATAACTTTTGTTTAAATTCCAGATAACAAATTAGTAGGGGCTTGATCGATCCTGATAAGAAAAGGTAACATTTTATTAGTACCAAGGTAGGTATGGTAACATAGCAACACAGCACTTAAAAAAACAAACACGCTATTGATCAGCAGGTAGCCTAACGGTTAGGGCCAGTAACCAAAAGGTCGCCGGTTCGAATCCCCAAGCCGACTATGTGAAACATCTGTTGAAGTGCCCTTGCGCAAGGCACTTAACTCTAATTGCTTCTGTAAGTCACTCTGGAGAAGAACGTCTACTAAATGACTGAAAAGATAAAGAAAAGACCCTAGTTCACACTTCAGATCACTCTCTGGCGTACGTCTTTCCCACCACAGCAGGTCTTGTCCTTGTTGTCTTTCTTCAGCCCGTCATCCAGCCACAATGTAGAAACATCTGAAAGGAAACAAAAAGATCAGACTGAACATCTCAATCTGGCCTATTGTGTGAGGAAGATGACCATACCTGAAAGAGAGCGACTATCCATTTGGTCTGTGACTCACTGACATCTTCCCGGTCAGAAGAACAAGGCAACCTCAGAGTGTTACACACAACAGAGAACTTTATTTCCAGAGGACATATGAGATGGATGTGGTTCTGTCCACACACTCTTGTCCACTTGGAGAGAGACTGAAGAGGCTCTGACCTGAGCAGGCAGAAGACCGGTCAGGTGTCCTGCCCCCTGGTAGCAGAGGTCACTGGCAGTTTGGGGAGACAGTTTATGATCCCCTAGTCTCTCTGGCACCGTCAGGAGATGGGTGGAGTGAACTGCATGAAGTTATAAAACTCACAGGCAGGGGAATCTATAATAATACCAATCAATTTGTGAACCAATAACCTAGTCTACCCGCCCACCCACTCACACACCTCTTAGCTCAGAAGAGTTTGTGTCCTCCTCTCCAGGCTTGGTGCAGTCTTTGCTGTCCTTGTATGAAGTGGATTTTTTCCCATCCACCACATCTGTCTTCACCTGGCCCAGAGTCTGCAGCAGACACATAGTGTCAAAGGCCTCACCGCCTCCTTCCCTCAGCAGCTCCAGGACCTGTAGCAATACATAGCACATAAATAGACATGCCGATTACCTCAAAGTAATACCAGACATAATGTCTCTCTGGGATAACATAATTCCAAGCATATTTTCCCAAGGGGACACTACCCAAAGCTGTCCATTGTGGTTTCAATGACTAAGTTTGAGCACAACGGTTGTAAGTTATTACTTAAAAACCTAAAATGGGCAACATATGGTCATTGCTGAATGACCACCGGCCTATCATATGACTAAACATGTATAGTAGTGTTACCCACCTGCAGACACTTATAGGACTTCAGCTCACTGAGGTTCTCTTCCAGGAAGAGCAGGTACACGCTGAGGTCGTTGTAGAAGGGCGTGTCCAGGTCCAGAGCTCCGAAGGCCGGCAGCATCTCGTAGGGCCGGAGGAAGCGGGAGCTCTGTCTGGCCGGGCCTAGGGCAGCGTACACCAGCAGGGGAGCCAGCAGGATGTACACCCCCAGGTTGATGTAGCTTAGCAGCCTGAACACCCCCACCGCCACCAGCTTACAATGCACCGGCACCGCACTGTCGTTCCTCAGCACCCCTGTCCGCACGTCACAGGCAAACTCATCGGTGATGGAGGCTAGGCGAATGTAGTAGCCCAGGTAGAGGCAGGCCAGCAGCAGGGTGAGCAGGGTTAACAGCCGACACGCCAGGTACTTCACCACCAGCCAGCGGGAGAAACGCTTGGTCTTCAGGTACTGCTCCACCAGAGGGTATTTAAAGCAGCCTTCGGTCAGGTCCAGGGCACTGCCATCACACAGGGAGAATAGGTGGGGCAGGACAGTAGAAGTTAGAGAAAATGGGACCAGCATGCATTTTTTTATTTCACCTTTATTTAACCAGGTCGGCTAGTTGAGAACAAGTTCTCATTTACAACTGCGACCTGGCCAAGATAAAGCAAAGCAGTTCGACACATACAACAACACAGAGTTACACATGGAATAAACAAACATACATTCAATAATACAGTAGAAAAAGTCTATAAACAGTGTGTGCAAATGAGGTAAGATAAGGGAGGTAAGGCAATAAATAGGTCATAGTGGCGAAGTAATTACAACACACTGGAGTGATAGATGTGCAGAAGATGAATGTGCAAGTAGAGATACTGGGGTGCAAAGGAGCAAAATAAATAAATAAATACAGTATGGGGATGAGGTAGTTGGATGGGCTATGTACAGGTGCAGTGATCTGTGAGCTGCTCTGACAGCTGGTGCTTCAAGTTAGTGAGGGAGATATGAGTCTCCAGCTTCAGTGATTTTTGCAGTTCGTTCTAGTCATTGGCAGCAGAGAACTGGAAGGAAAGGCGGCCAAAACAGGAATTGGCTTTGGGGGTGACCAGTGAAATATACCTACCACCTAGGTATTTGTAGTTGTCCACATATTCTAAGTCAGAACCGTCCAGAGTAGTGATGCTGGACGGGCGGGCAGCAATCGGTTGAAGAGCATGCATTTAGATTTACTTGCATTTAAGAGCAGGGAAGGCCACGGAAGGAGAGTTGTATGGCATTGAAGCTCGTATGGAGGTTAGTTAACACAGTGTCCATTGAAGGGCCAGAAGTATACAGAATGGTGTCGTCTGCGTAGAGGTGGATCAGAGAATCACCAGCAGCAAGAGCGACATCATTGATGTATACAGAGAAGAGAGTAGGCCCGAGAATTGAACCCTGAGGCACCCCCATAGAGACTGCCAGACAACAGGCCCTCTGATTTGACACACTGAACTCTATCAGAGAAGTAATTGGTGAACCAGGCGAGGCAATCATTTGAAAAACCAAGGCTGTATGTATGTGGTGATTGACAGAGTCGACAGACTTGGACAGGTTGATGAATATGGCTGCACAGTATTGTCTCTTATCGATTGTGGTTATGATATCGTTTAGGACCTTGAGTGTGGCTGAGGTGCACCCATGACCAGCTCAGAAACCAGATTGCATAGCGGAGAAGGTACGGTGGGATTCGAAATGGTCGGTGATCTGTTTGTTAACTTGGCTTTCGAAGACTTTAGAAAGGCAGGGTAGGATGGATATAGGTCTGTAGCAGTTTGGGTCTAAAGTGTCTCCCCCTTTGAAGAGGGGGATGACCGCGGCAGGTTTCCAATCTTTGGGGATCTCAGACGATACGAAAGGGAGGTTGAACAGGCTAGTAATAGGGGTTGCAACAATTTTGGCAGATCATTTTAGAAAGAGAGAATTTTGCATATTTTCATTCTCCGAGCAGACACACATCAACTTCATTTTAGCGTGTTTGTACGTATGTACAGAAAAAGAAAGAAAAAGTCAACTTTAAGTGAGTGCTGGATAATATTTAAATCATTGCACTTTGCACTATTGCACTTTTAAGAACTGTTTATTGAAGAAAATAAATGAGCATATTCTGCCACTGCCCATTACTGATCTGATAAACATCTCTGCCTATAATCACAGTTCAGACAGAGACACACTGTATCTGACTGCTGACCCCGGCCAAGCTTAGTCTCCAGCAGTGCGAAGTCAAACAAATGATTTTATTAAAATCCTTAATTAGTCCATTCATCACTACCTGTGCTTCTAGCTAATAAGGTTTCTCTCTCCCTCTGCCACTCAATGGAAATAGAGCATTTGATCTCATCTTCTATTCCCATGTACCAGTGTTTTCTGTGTGATTATATAGCGAGTGTTCCCGCTCTGTTATTGGCACGTGCACTCTAGCCAACAGCTCGGCAAAAACAGTACTGGTATAGCCCACATGAGATTGTTATGGACAAAAGAGTGAGATTGTTTGTTTGTCAAACTGCAGCCAAGCATAGATGTCACCAGAATAAAACCCTCGATATTTACTGGAAAGGAGCATCAAGCTCATCACCTTGCACTTTCACCACCCTGTGAAGTTCATTTATTTAATCTGTAGCCTAATAAAGCATGCTTTCCGACGAGTCGTAGTGGGAGGACCACACAACATGTGTTTACTTTGATATGATGGTTATAATATCAATATTTGCACATAAAAGCGTTTCCGACATTTCTCGCATAATTTATTTTACAGCCAAAACAAATTACACCTTGTCTAGCGTATTTTGTTTTGTTGACATTTGGTAATTTTTCAGACAAATTTTCTGTTTCCATCAGGCCTGTCATGACATTTTGTATCTGGCATGTACTTTACTCGCATAAAAAAGTTGGATGGAAACCCGGTTACTCCTCTAGCACTACACTCTATAGATGGTGAACCTGGGAGGTGAACCTGCGGTTTCTCCCCCATTAGTTTCAATAATAGTATGGCTTGGTGTAGAAACAGCAGAAAAACACAGCATGGCCTCTCTTTGCTGCTCTAACTAGATCAACCCGTTTGACTGCGTAGTTAGTAGGCTAGCCTAAGCAAATTCAAATTTGAATTTTTGAAAAGGCAATATTTTCTTTTAACTAAATATGCAGGTTTAAAAAATATATACTTGTGTATTGATTTTAAGAAAGGCATTGATGTTTATGGTTAGGTACATTTGTGCAACGATTGTGCTTTTTCACAAATGCACTTTTGTTAAATCATCACCCGTTTGGCGAAGTAGGCTGTGATTCGATGATAAATTAACAGGCACCGCATTGATTATATGCAATGCAGGACAAGCTAGTTAAACTAGTAATATCATCAACCATGTGTAGTTAACTAGTGATTATGTTAAGATTGATTGTTTTTTATAAGATAAGTTTAATGCTAGCTAGCAACTTAACTTGGCTCCTTGCTGCACTCGCGTAACAGGTGGTCAGCCTGCCATGCAGTCTCCTCGTGGATTGCAATGTAATCGGGCCATAATCGGAGTCCAAAAATGCCGATTACCGATTGTTATGAAATCTTTCAATCGGCCATGCCGATTAATCGGTCGACCTCTAATGCAAGCGCGTAGTAAATTTAGCCACTAGGAGTCTTTGAGCTCATGTGGAAGAGACAAATACATCATCTAAAGAAGACAAGTCATCTAAAGCTGGAAGTGACTAAGGCCCTTCGTAGTGTTTACCTGGGGGGGGGTCGTCAGAGTCGTCTTTGGTGTCTATAGATGAGGCCAGGCTCTTAGCCAGTCTGATGGCTCGGTTATAGGAGCGGTCCAGCTCCTCCATGATGAAGTTGAGGTCAGAGGAGAGGTGTGGGGCGGCTGTGAAGCGCCAGAACAGAGCAGGGATGTACATGAGGATTGCCACCAACAGAAGGATGTAAGGGAAGAACTGGAGGAGGAGGGCAGAGGAATAAAAGAGTGAGAGAGGGAAGACAAAATCAAGAATTGCATGACTGAGAAATAAGGACCAGGAAGATTACAATCCACATGAAATGATTGTAGAAAATACAGAACATTGGTGTGCCCCACATTGGTATGACACACAGAAGTTCATTGTTGTGACCCACACAAGGCTTTTGGGAGCTTCCTTGTGACAGACCAAGTAAACCAAACTCATTCACATGTCCACAGGAAGATGTTTAGAGGTGGTGGTGCTTTCATTTTGTCGATGGGTGGATTTTTTTATTTGGATTTATAAGCACCCCTACTTCCCGCGGCTATGCTAATATACCTGGACCTATGGCGAGATCATCCACCTCATCAAGAAACAGTATCTCTTCCAGTCATCTGAGAAGAGGCTGCATTATTATAATTGTAAAGGCTATGGTAACAGGGCTTTCATGTAGATGAATAGGTTGACTACTCTGACAGTCTGGTCTGATTTAAAGTATGGCTTACTCCTGAGAGCTCTGAAGGGTATCTCAATCATAAATATGCCAAATGTGATGCTGTGCCATGACTGCCAATGAGGAGTGTTGTTCGCCAACTCCCCATGCAGCCATAACTGTTAGAGCCGCATTAACAGATCAATCTCTCACACTGACTGGAGCTGCCCTCTGGCCACTGACTGGAGCTAACTGAGGGCTTGTACCTTGTGCAGCCATAGGGGGGCACCCTCGACGCCATCAACGCTGAGTTGCTGCTCCTGCACCGCCGCCCAACAGAAGGAGTCAACATAGGCCGCCTGTCGCCATGAGAAGTTTGTAGGGGCAAAACAGCTGATCTGAGTACCTGCATTCAGCCAAAGGGATTGGACAGGGTTAGAATGGGCCAGTCCAGAGTGGAAAGACAAGTGAACACAGCCTAATGTTCTTATTTTATTTGAAGACAGGAAATAGGACCAGTGTAGGCTCCAGCTGTTATCTACTTCCAGTTTCCAGTGGACATTGAGTTTGTCAGTAACTGTCCCCTCCAGTTATTTATATGGTTGTCCCATAGTGCAGAGGATGGCATAAAATAAATAATTAGTGATTTCACTGTTATTTGCTTGATGTGTAACCTTTATATAACAACTGAAATGTTTTAATTATTGTTAGTAATAATAGGCTAATATCTATGTAATTACACACGTTTGGACTGCACATCCACAACAGAAATCAATTTGGTGAAACATATTGCCTGCATGGCCTACGGAAAGCACAGTCAGTCACTGCCACCCCAAGTCCCATTGACCTCTGCCCAAACTCTCATGTAACATATGATATAATATCTGTAGTCTGCAGGGGAATAGATTAAAAAGCAGGGACTCTTTACAGTGCTGATACCACAGAATTAAACTGAACATATACACTGAGTGTACAAAACACTAGAAACATCTACAAGGTGTCGAAAGCGTTCCACAGGGATGCTGGCCCACATTGACTCCAATGCTTCCAACAGTTGTGTTAAGTTGGCTGGATGTCCTTTGGGTGGTGGACCATTCTTGATACACACAGGAAACTTGAGCGTGAAAACCCAGCAGAGCTGCAGTTCTTGACACTCAAACTGGTGCGCCTGGCACCTCCTACCATACCTAGTTCAAAGGCACTTAAATATTTTGTCTTGTACATTTACCCTCTGAATGGCACACACACAATCCAATATTAATTGCCTCAAGGCTTAAAATCCTTCTTCAACCCATCTCCTCCCCTTCATCTACACTGACTGAAGTGGCTTTAGCAGGTGACATCAATAAGGGATCATAGCTTTCACCTGATCAGTCTGTCATGGAAAGAGCAGGGGGTCCTAATGTTTTATACTTGGCTATACCCACACTGCCATGTGAGAATTATGACTCAGCATTAGGCTAAACTTAAATTATTTCCCCACATGATTATATTAATCAAATTATCTTTCTGCCACAAACCTGTTTCATTACCTATGGTACCTCTATTCAGTCACTATTCCACATGAATACCTTTTAAGGATAAAATATAACCGCAGAGGGGCCTGGATTATGTGAGGTTGTGGAGCAGTGTTGCCATGTTCGCTGTTTTCGTACAAATTGGGCTAACTTAGAAAACAATGTCTCAGGTGAAAATGTATTGGTCACGGGTTGCGTGTTTTTGGGCTACTTTTAAGTTGCTCCGTGGCCGCCATGGCATTTCTCTTAAAAAAACATTTCACTGTGACCTGGTGCTAGCAGTGCGGCAGGCATTTGCTGAGTGACTGAGTGGTGTGCCACTTGTGTAACCTACCTGGCAAACCAATTGAATAAATAGCCTATAATTTCAGTTTATTGTTGTTGTAGCCTTGTGTTATTATGCAATTATTATTGGACATGTTTAGTTAATTAAATTGGAAATCATCAAAACTCTATCGCAATTGCCAATCAGATGTTAGAACGGATTAGCTTGATGGTAACAGTGGTCAGATTAGGCTACAGCTAAAACAAATAAAAAAAATAAAAGAAATAAACACTGGCTGTTGTTGACAAGCATATTCAGTTCATATACATATTATTAATATTTAATTCAGTGATTTAAATTATGACCCCATCCTCAGTAGCCTGTGGGAAACACTTACCTCGAAATCACCTCGCTATTCATGTTGAATAATTGAGTCTGTTAATTTGAACTAAGCAAGCTGCTAAATCATTCCGTCTTGTCTGGGCTACTGTAAACTATCTGGAATTAGATGTAGGCCAATAGGATACCTGCCTTTATCCAAGAAAACCATGCCAAAATTGAATGAGAATCATAAATCTGATTTTAGTCTGTAGCCTATGCCTATCGAAATGACAAATCAATCTCACTAATGGGCCATTTATAACGGTTTGTAGTCTTAACATCTGAGACAAAATAATAGCACAATTGCCAGAAAATAACCTAGCATTAGTGTTTTTATACTCAAGAGACTGAGATCCTCTGTCCAACTTCCATCACTCAAACTCTGTTGGATTTATCTATAGTTATGCACATGTGCAATGGGGATTTATTTACAATTATAAACCTGGTTCAAGCCTGAATTTTGATTGGCTGAAAGCCGTGGTATATCAGACCATATACCATGGGTATAACAAAACATAACTTTTTACTATTCTACTTACGTTGCTATCCAGTTTATAATAGCAATAAGGCACCCCGGGGGTTTGGGTATCTGGCCAATATGGGCGGCAGGTAGCCTAGTGGTTAGAGCGTTGGGCCTGTAACCGAAAGGTTGCTAGATCGAATCCCTGAGCTGACAAGGTAAGACTGTCGTTCTGCCCCTGAACAAGGCAGTTAACCCACTGTTCCTACGCCGTTATTGTAAATAAGAATTTGTTCTTAACTGACTTGCCTAGTTAAATAAAGGTAAAATACCATGGCTAAATCCAGGCACTCTGCGTTGCGTCATGCATAAGAACAGCCCTTGGTATATTGGCCATATACCTTGCCAACACCCCTCTTGCTGTTAAAAATTGGGTCTAGTTTCAGGCATTTTGTGCGGGTTTTCAGTGGTCAATGTGCTAGAAATTCGAGTTTGACCTGGAAACCCTGCTGTGGAGTCATTTTCAAAGATCTACAATGTAAAGGTTGCTTCACGCGGGCAGGCGGCGCTCTCGAACTCCAGACAATACAAGAAGGATACAATGTTACTACAACTGCATATTGAGGGACAAGCAACTCAGCTCTTATAATAAATTAAGAATTCTGCAATACAGGGCAGGATATTCCGGGGCGAAACAAATGCAATGCAAATAGCCTGTTTCCCTTTGACAGACGGCGGTATGAACTGCAGTTATGGGATCTATGGGGCAGACAAAGAACGACCCAGGGATTAGACATGTTTACGAGTTTATCTAATGAGAATAAAAAAATCCATTAGTTTGAGACTAACTAAAATAATTGAAGCAGGTTTTTATTCAGTGCTTGACTGCAGAGGTCTGCTCAAACCAAAAACAGAAAGCCAGAGTTTGTGCGTCGAGAGAAACCGATAATCTGCTCTGCTGTTACTGCTCAATTCAATAGGCTAGAGATAATACTATTTTATCAATTTCTGTTTGACCCTGATGCCTTTATTCGATATATTTGAACATTTTAGCGTGTGTTCTGATAGTCTATCAGTAATTAAACTCACCTACTGACACCTCTTGGGCAAACGCGAGGGAGATGAGTAACAAAGGGAGACCAACAGCGATGAAAGTGACTATTTTGTCTACCGCAAGCTCCAGACGCACCCCTTTGTACTTCGACTCTGTTGGATCCTTCAATAAAAAGTCGGAGAAAACGTATTCTGTTGCAACGTGTGCAATCGCCATTGTTCAATGTGAAATAGTCAGTGTAACAAATTTAAAATTAATAGTTATCCAGTTAATACAATTGATCAATCATTAAAAAAAACAAGCCACGCGTTGTCCAAGTTTTTACTCACATTATTTTCTATATAGATTTTGACAAACTAAGTTAACAAACATGTTACTTAGCTGAAAGTGCATGCAATAACGCCTGACTCATAAGCTGTGTTCGAATACTCATACTAATCGTAGTATTAGTGACGTAAATTGAGTATGTAGTATGCTTATTGGCCATAGTATGAATAGAGTTAGTTTGCCAAAAGTTCCCGGATGTCGTACTACCTTCGCTAAAATACGAAGTGTACAAGCAGTGGACACTATTTCCGTGCTTTTAGGGCCCATAATGCAATTCTTCCGAAATGGGCGTGGCTTCACAGCGTTTTCAGATTTGAAGATAATGGCGGATAATATTATATATATTTTGTATTATGAACACAATAAATACAAAAAACAGAACTATACATACAAGAGTACATAAACATAAACAGACAGGGGGTATTACATATCAAGATTCATTTTCAATTTGTTAAATACTTTTATGGTGCCGTATTGCTTTTTGGTTTTTACATGTACTGATCATTTCAAAATAACATTTAAATTCTATCTTAAATAATGTGAAGAGGGGTTTGTTCTCTGCCCACTTCATTTTATGGATACAGAATCTTCCATGAAAGATAAACGAATGAACAATGAAAGTTAAATCAGGGTCCATATCATTTGGATCAAAATAAAACATAATATCAGAGTCTCTCAGATTAACATTAATAGTCGTTTATTTTAAAATAAAATCTTCTAACTCACTCCAAAATCTTCTGACAAAAGAACAGTCCCAAAATAAATGGTCAAGAGTTTCTGGGTCACAACCACAAAATACACATTTGTTATCAATAGCTATTTTACATCTGTGTATAATAAAGGTCTTTACAGAGTAGATTCTATGAATGAGTTCATATGATACTTCTTTCACCTTATTAGATATACAATATTTACCAGACAACAACAAGACTTTGTTCCAGTTTACTTGTCCTAGGGCTGTATTCCAGTACATTTTAACAGAGGGAATAGTAACACATTGACATAGTTTCCTTATATACATGTTATTACATTTATAGTTTAAAATGTAAATTCCTTCTAATTGTATTGAGGCTACAAAATCCTCAACAGTTGCACTTGGAGTATTGTTATATTCTCCTAAAAGAAGAATAGCACCTTTAGGGACAGCTCTAACAACAATTTGATACTCCTCCGGAGTGAATGTAACATTGTGTGTTCTCATAAATTCTTGATAATCATATAGTTGGCCATCATTATTCAATAATTGTTTAACCCAAATAATGTTGTTGTCAAACCAGTTCTGGAAAATTAAAGACTTGTTTTTGTATTTTATGTCTTTATTATTCCAGATTGTATACCTATGTATATATTCCAGATTGTATACCTATGAAAAACTGTGTTTGTACATGAGGTTCCAAGTTAGAAGTACTTGTTTATGAAAGTTAGCAAGCTTAATAGGGATTTTACCCACATCAAAGTTGCATTTGAGTAAGAATTCTAGACCACCAATCTGTTGGAATATTAAATTAGGGATGATATTCCAAATTCAATCCTAATTTCTTAAATAGTTTTGTATCCATTTAATCTTAAATATTATATTAGAGGTTTTAAAATCCACAGCATTCAACCCCCCCTCACTTTGGGTGCTACATATTACCGCTTTTCTTAAATAATGAGGTTTATTCCTCCATATGAAGTTAAATAATTTAGTATCAACCATTTTAGTTACTGACAGAGGAACATCCAAGGCAAGGGAGGTATAAACTAATCTGGACAGACCTTCAGATTTTGATAAAAGTACACGTCCAAATAAAGAAAGATCTCTTAATAACCAGGAGTTAAATCTCTTTCCAATTTTCTCTACAATAGGAGAGAAATTTAAGTTGGCCCTTTCTTTCTGATCTTTGCTAACTTTAATACCAAGATATGTGATCACATCTTTTACAGGGATATTACATACTGAGTTTAAGTCACATCTTTTCAATGCAAATAATTCACATTTTCTAATATTCAGAGATAAAACAGATACATGTGAGAAGGCATTAATACACTGAATAGCTTTCCTGACTTCATTATGATCTTTCAAAAAATGGTGGTGTCGTCAGCCAATTGTGAACATTTGATCTCTTTGTCTTGTATCTGAATACCCCTAAAACTATCCTTATAGATATGAAGTGCCATAACTTGTGTGACCAATACAAATAAGAAAGGAGAAATTGGGCATTCTTGTTTAATTCCACGTCTAATGTCGAATCTCTGTGAAGTTCCACGGGAGAATTTAACAGAGCTGTTACTAATATTGTAAAGTGTCTTAATTACACTTTGAAAATATTGACCAAAATCAAAAAATCCTCTCTTCATGACTGTTTGTCTTATTTCGTCCTTCATTAATTCCCAATATTTCCCATAACACTTAAATAGTTGGGCTTTCCTCCAATTGTCTTGTATAATATCTTTGGCATCCATCTTGAAATGATCATCTTCCAACAGTCTACTATTGAGTTTCCAATAACTCCGATTCGGTTTAACTCCAGATCCATTCATATTTAAAGATAAGAATATAACTTTATGATCAGTAAGAATTGATGGTTCAATAGATACCTTGACTACAGTATTATCTAATGAATTAGAAATCAACCAGAAGTCAATTCTTGACTGTCTGGACATGTCCTTATTACTCCAAGCGAAGTCCTTTTTATCAGGATATTTAGATCTCCAAATATCGACTAATCCAAGACCAAGACATAGGTTATTAAACTCAGGATTAACAATGCTGGATCTGTTAGGAGGGGGATATCTGTCAATCCTCACATTAGATACAGAATTAAAAACCTCCACCTAAGATAATTTTGACATCCTGAAATACACCTCTAACTCTATTAAACTCTTCTTCAAATTCTTGAAATAATATCCTGTTGTTTTGTTTGTTGTTGAGTGCATAATATTCCCTAATAAAAACATTTCACTGTTGAAATTCACTGTTAAAATTAACCAACGTCCATACTACTGATGACCTTCCCTTTAAATGCACCTCTTAAAACTGCAACACCTGCAGAGTGGTTGTTGCCAAATATCGTTACCCCATTGATTTTTCCAAAAAGCTAGATCGGAAGAACAAGCATGAGTCTCTTGTAGAAAGTAAAAGTTTGAATTAAACCATTTGCAATACAGGAAAATAGCCTTACGTTACGAATACCCCTGACATTAATTGAACAGAGAGATAAAGACATAAACATCAACCAACAACTTTGTTATGCTAATATACGCTTTTCCTAAGATATGTAACTCAAAAGGATTTCCATCCAATTATTAACCTCCAACATTAAACAAACAAATACTGGTCATAAAGTTACCAAAGTATTCTTAGTCCCACAAGGGGGAGACATTTTATAGACTTTACAATAAGCAGTTATTCACCTATAGTTAGTGTTCAGTTTACCAGTTCTCAGGTCAGCCTTTTCTCAATTCAAGTGTTTGTGTACTTAAAAAAAAATTAAAAGGCTGCTTTTCACCTGGCAATTAGGCAGTTTTTTGGCCTGCCAGTTCTGTCCGAGTTAGACTCTGGTTCTCTCTCAAATGTTCTGATTTGGCCGCATCTCTTTTCCATTGATGATCACTCTTGCACCGATAAAAAAAAGCAGTTTTCCCTGCCTTTTGAGCTGCAGCCACCATCGGCCACAGTTTCTCTCTTGTCACTTTGTCTGCTGAGGTCAGATCCTCCGTGAACCTCAATTTTTGCTTGATGAGGAATTCACAATTCTTCGCTCGCCTCCAGAGAAGATCCCGTGTAGATCTGTTGGTGAACTGGATGATGGCGGATAATATGCAGCCGAAATCCGATGAAAGCGGATACAAATTCATTGCTTTAACTAATTATGACACATGTTAAGAAAATGTTGAGCAATGTAAGAAAGTAATGACTTTTATAATAAGTTATGCTACACCTTATGTTGCCTACGCTATCCTTAAGAACCACATAGCATATCTTTACAGCAGTAGGTACCAGTATGTTAGCTAATGTAGCTACCTCCTTAGTTGGCTACTAATACATCGAACTTGCCAGTATATTAACAATATGCTATCTAACTAACTACCCAACGTTTATTGACTTGATTATTCACGTCATTCTTAGCTACAGTTGAAGTCGGAAGTTTACATACACTTAGGTTGGAGTCATTAAAACTTGGTTAGGACATCTACTTTGTGCATGACACAAGTAATTTTTCCAACACTTGTTTACAGACAGATTATTTCACTTATAATTCATTGTATCACAATTCCAGTGGGTCAGAAGTTTACATACACTAAGTTGACTGTGCCTTTAAACAGCTTGGAAAATTCCAGAAAATGATGTCATGGCTTTAGAAGCTTCTGATGGGCTAATTGACATAATTTGAGTCAATTGGAGGTGTATCTGTGGATGTATTTCAAGGCCTACCTTCAAACTCAGTGCCTCTTTGCTTGACATCATGGGAAAATCAAAATAAATCAGCCAAGACCTCAGAAAAAAAATTGGAGACCTCCACAAGTCTGGTTCATCCTTGGGAGAAATTTCCAAACGCCTGAAGGTACCACGTTCATCTGTACAAACAATAGTACGCAAGTATAAACACCATGGGACCACGCAGCCGTCATACCGCTCAGGAAGGAGGCGCGTTCTGTCTCCTAGAGATGAACTTACTTTGGTGCGAAAAGTGCAACTCAATCCCAGAACAACAGCAAAGGACCTTGTGAAGATGCTGGAGGAAACAGGTACAAAAGTATCTATATCCACGAGTCCTATATCAACATAACCTGAAAGGCCGCTCAGCAAGGAAGAAGCCACTGCTCCAAAACCGCCATAAAAAAGCCAGACTACGGTTTGCAACTGCACATGGGGACAAAGATCGTACTTTTTGGAGAAATGTCCTCTGGTCTGATGAAACAAAAATAGAACTGTTTGGCCATAATGACCATCATTATGTTTGGAGGAAAAAGGGGGAGGCTTGCAAGCCGAAGAACACCATCCAAACCATGAAGCACGGGGGTGTTGTGGATGTTGTGGGGGTGTTTTGCTGCAGGAGGGACTGGTGCACTTCACAAAACAGATGGCATCATGAGGAAGGAAAATGATGTGGATATATTGAAGCAACATCTCAAGACATCAGTCAGGAAGTTAAAGCTTGGTCGCAAATGGGTCTTCCAAATGGACAATGACCCCAAGCAAACTTCCAAAGTTGTTGCAAAATGGCTTAAGGACAACAAAGTCAAGGTATTGGAGTGCCCATCACAAAGCCTGACCTTAATCCTATAGAAAATTTGTGGGCAGAACTGAAAAAGCATGTGCAAGCAAGGAGGCCTACAAACCTGACTCAGTTACACCAGCTCTGTCAGGAGGAATGGGCCAAAATTCACCTAACTTATTGTGGGAAGCTTGTGGAAGGCTACCCGAAACGTTTGACCCAAGTTAAACAATTTAAAGACAATGCTACCAAATACTAATTGAGTGTATGTAAACTTCTGACCCACTGGGAATGTGATTAAAGAAATAAAAGCTGAAATAAATCATTCTCTCAACTATTATTCTGACATTTCACGTTCTTAAAATAAAGTGGTGATCCTAACTGACCTAAGACAGGGAATTTTTACTAGGATTAAATGTCAGGAATTGTGATAAACTGAGTTTAAATGCATTTGGCTAAGGTGTATGTAAACTTCCGACTTCAACTGTAAGTGGTATAGTTGTGCGTTCTCAATGGACATACCTTCACTCTGGCTATCTACTCCGATTTCAGAGCATGCTCGTCTGTGTGCCAGACAGCGCAGAATAACTGAATTTATGAAAGATCAACACCAATTGAATATATATATTTTTTATTTTTATTTAACTAGGCATATGGCCGACATCAGTAAATGTTGGCAAAAAAAGCTTAATTAAATTGTTACAGTCACCAACCCTCTGGATAACATGAAAACAGCCTAACCAGCTCTGCTAGGGCGAATAATGGTCAGAGTGAGGTGTTCTCTCATTTGTGTCTGGAAGTAGCTAGCCATTTAGCTTGTGTGCTTGACTGCCATTGTGATGGTCAGAATGCTCGGATCCACCCTACTCCTCAGCCGGTGTGGGCAACCCTCAGAATTTAGACTGGACAATATGACAGCGCTCGGAATATATGAGCGCACTCTGGCACTCCAGATTAAATTTACGAACACACCCAAAGTCATAAAATGCCTAGCTAGTAATTTGTTATGCTAACAATCTATTTTCAATTTTTTTTCATGCTAACGATCTAGCAAGAGGTTGCATAGCAAAAGCATCAACTTCCGGTAAACAAGCATAGCAACAGGCGTAGCACTAGTATGCTCAACTGAAAGGATACCGTTCGTTTACAGTACACTAAAATGAACTTATAGTATGTAGTATATACTCATTAAGTATGTAGTATACATTATGTCAGTATGGGTATTCGAACACAGCCATGGTCTAGACTTGCACGGATGGGCTACTGGCAAAGGATCCATCGACATTTGACCCGTCTTAACATGCACAGCCTAAAGCAGGGGTAATTAATTCTAACTTACGAGGTCTGGAGCCTGCTGGTTTTCTGTTCCACCTGATAATTAATTGCATACACCTGGTGTCCAAGGTCTAAAGCAGTCACTGATTTATAGGGGATCAATGAAAAAAAGCAGTGGCACTGGCTTCGATGTCCAGAGTTGAATTTGAGGGGCCTATAGGCAATCCTTCTTTTAACAATGGAAGAGCAGTGACAGACTGCTAGTGCCTCGCCTAGGGCCACGGCCTTATATGCACTCAAAGCCATGCACTGACAGAGTGTTATCTCTCTTCTCCAGAAATAAATTAGGTAGGCCAATTCTTAGTGTTGCATTGACAGTTCAATTTGATACCCTGAATAGTGTTTTTCCCACTGCTGCAACTGTTGCCATGCAGTGGCCCGTGTGATGGTGTTGATGGGCAGGTACACGTTTCAGAATGTTTGAAGGGCCCCAGTGTGTTGGACTATCCTAGACCCGGCACGGCATGTGCAGCACCACGAAAAGTAGCTGGCCTCCCTCAGAAAATCACCGCAGATAAGGTTTACTGTCTCCGTGCTTTATTTGGGGTTTCGTGACTGCATCACTTTTTCCAGTATCCACCCCTCTCTATTAACCAGAAAGAGTTTGAAAGTTCTTTCAAATCCCATTTACTGCAGGCCATGAGTGACCTTGTGTGTAAATGTGAAATACATGTGTAAACCTACCCCCCCAAATACTGACAGACATAGAGTTTCAGAGAGAGAGAGAGAGAGATTGAGTTATTTAATGTGCTTGCTGAAGGCAAGACCACTGCAGAATTCTTACATACTCATATTATTATTCCGCCCACTCTAGTACAATTGATTTAAACTGTAAACACGAAACCAACTTTTAAATGTGCAGACAGCCCCCACTTAGACTGCTTGAGAAAATGTTTTTGATAGCATTTACACTTTTTGTACTACAACAATATTTAAATGAGCTCCCAATGCATTTCAATTGCAATAAAAGTGCCATAGACTTACTTGGGGAAACTGTGGGCACACAACTCCTCTTACACCATTACACCAAACCAACATTGACATGTTCAGACTGACCCAACTTATATTGTTTGTCAAAGGCTTTTTTGATACTATTTATACTTTTTGGCTAGAATTGTACATTTTAGATTTAGCACTGCTCTTCAACCGTTTAAGCTAATAACACCAAACCTACATACAGATTGCTTGCCAAAGATTTTTGATACTATTCATACTTTTTGAACTATAAGCATTCACATTTGCATAAATTAACATGGGTTTGAATGAGAACCATAGGAGTAGAGTGGTAGCTATCCAAAATGGTCCAACTCCTTGGCCATTTAAGCTGCAAACCTTTGAAACTATCCTCCCTTCAAATTCTCTAAAACCTTAATAAAATATCAAGCACACACATTTTCTTTATTTAACTAGGCAAGTCAGTTAAGAACAAATTCTTATTTTCAATGACGGCCCAGGAACAGTGAGTTAACTGCCTTGTTCAAGGGCAGAACGACAGATTTTTACCTTGTCAGCTCGGGGATTTGATCTTGCAACCTTTCAGTTACTAGTCCAACGCTCTAACCACTAGGCTACCTGCCACCCCTTTCAATAAAACAAATACATTTGGAGACTCGAAAAGATGTTGAGTTTTTATTATCTCATTTGCCTATGCAGACCTCCTACGCATTAGCAACTTTAAGTGACAGATTAATAGTGTAAATTACAAACGTTATATCCCCTTATATCCCGTTCAAACGTAGAGATTACATTAACATGACAACTTGACATTAACTTTTTTCATCTGATTAATCTTTATGCAATGTCTTCAAAGAGGAATAATCAAAGAAAGTATATTATGATATATATCTGGTCTAACAGAAGAGAAGAAATTGCAATGAAACACTCAAATGTAGTTATGAGAGGGAGAGAAACATCTAGGAGGATTAGCTGGCCACGCTCTTGGTTGGTTGGGGCTGGAGGTCCTGGTGCCACCGTCTTAGACACTGTTGAACAGACTAAAGAAGTCATTCTTCTGGCCCTCATGAGCCTCCTCCAGCTCCACACCCTTACAGAAAGACGGCAGATTGAATACTTCAGGGTCTTTCACCTCAGTGACCACTTCGGAATTGCTGTGAGAAGAAAAGAAAAATAACATGAACTTTTTGGGCATGCAAGTGTAGCGGACAGGAGTCAGGCTCATTGTCTCGTGATATAGTAGCCCTGCCTGCAACTTCAAAATCAGTGTCATCATAGGACATTTCTTCTAGGTCTAACAGTCAAGATGTTGGTTTCTCCCATTGGAGACCAGGGTTCAGGTCCTGCTCATGACACACAAACATACGTACACCGTAAGCACAATAAAAGTCTGATATACAGAACCAAATCTCCATAATTTCTCAAATGCATCTAGTACTATGATATACCAAAGTATAGGCAGATAGTAGCAGCTATTATCCATTGCACAATACGTTTTCAGTGACCCTACAGCTGCATTAAACAAATTAAAAGTATGTCACTCACCTGAAGAGGAGTGTCATGGAGTCAGTTGAGTAGAAAGTGCTGAGTGGTAGACATTCTCCCACAGAAGTAGACAAAAAATACTGGCCTGGAGATCAGACAGACAGATGCTTTGATACATCCTAATAGCTTCACTATATAAACCATTGTTTACACCATTGTCTTCCAACATGATTCTTCATGAATAAAAATCACATTGACAGGTTGACTCCTAATGTGTATCATACTCACCCTTAGTCTCTGGCACGGATCCCGTCCATATGTTCACTTTGATGTTCTCCTCCTGAACAGTGTCACTCCCCAAAAACAGCTCAACCTGATGGGCTGCACCAGCGGGCAGTTCAAGAGCGTGAGCATGAGAGTGCAGAGACATCTTCTTACACGTCTGGTTCTTCATGTCAATGTCATAGAAGACCCCCTGAGAGAGATGGATGAGAAGGAGGAAGACTCGGTTATGATGATGCTGTGTCATAACCATAGTAACAAGTGGGTTATGCAACTGTTATGTAGGCCATGTGATGTTATAAAGCAGCTATTCTGAATTACAATTGGGTTGAAATCTTGCCTTATATGTTTCTGTCAGTTGTCAGTGTTACCTCTTCAAACAGCATCAGGTAGTCCTCCAGATGCTCAGTCTTGTTGAGGTGCATCTCACTTTCAGTGAAACGTAGCTTCTTGTCTGTAGAGTCGTAGCTGTAATGTCCAGTTGCCTTGATTTCACCTCCTGTAAGGGCCAGCTGTTTTATCAAGAGAGAAAATAGATCAAGAGAGAGATAAAGATATATAGAGAGATAAATATGACCCATTTCTGTACCTGCAAAAATTAAGCAAACTGTGCCAATAGAGTCGTGTTTAGAAGAAAACATCAGTGGATAAAGACAGGGTTGCCTAAACTGAGAGTCTGGTTTGGTTTAGAAATAATGCAATATAGCCACACAGTGTCCTAACATGACACTGGATATTGATAATGGTTAATGGACAAGAGGGCTACTCACCACAGTCAGGACCCCAGTCATATTAGGTGATGCTGAAAGACAAAGACGGCAGTTAGACAGATTTTCAAGCTCAAAGATCATGTGTAGACATATAGGTGTACTTTAAGTTAGAAGAGACTGTTGATTTGATAAACCTTGACGATATTACCAAAATAGTCATACAAGTAACAGCAGTTTTCCACAGAGTGCACAGCAAACATGAGCCTCTACAAGTAGAAATAAAGCAGATGATCCTTACTGCAGTGCTGTGGGCCGTGGGACTCTGCCAGGGTGGTGGCACCCAGACACAGCCAGACGGAGAGGGAAGCGACGGCAAAGGCCTGCATCTTCTCGTGGAGGGAGACGGAGGTTAACACTCAAACTGCACAACTCAGAAGGGATGATCACGACTCCAAGTGGTTCCAGGTACTGTGACAGGATGGATGGACTCACTGGTCCTTTTTATCGGGTCTAACCACAGGATTAAACAGAACACCTCCATGGGTCCAACCCCCACAGTGTCGGTCTCAATGGAAGGATGTTGTGGAAAGAGACGGGGGTGGTTTAAACTGGCTGACCCTTCCACCTGGACCCTGACAAACAACATCTGCATAAACAAGGACTTAAGGACAAGCCACATGGAGTCACTGTGGAGCAATGGTCTGCTTTTTCATTGTGTCTCCTGTTCTGTCCTTGTGTATCCACTGTCCTGTCAGCATCTTCTGCTATGCTATGATTCCTTGGGTACAGTCAACCCAGTTAGTTTGTAAGCCATGAGCCAATATTCAGCTCATAATGAAAGCCATGTTCAACAAACACCAATTTATAATAATGCTTACTGCTTGCTCTTAAATGTATTTTGATGGCCTTTCAACAATAAATTGTGTGGTATCATAGAATATGAGGCAAAATATAATATCTACTATGTAAAATACATACTCTTTGTTCTTCTAAAACCTTACCAATGTGATGTTTATTGATAACAACCTTTTCATGCCCATATTTTAATAGTGCTTACTGTGCAGTTTCTGTCTCTATGGCTGTGAAAGATCCAGCCGCCCTCTGAAGAACTTAGGGGGGCGTCCAATCCAAACACTAAGGCCCTGTTCAAATGAGGTCGGCCCTCTGTCATCCTGCTGTCTGTCCTCTGTTTCCCTACAGCAAACAATATTAAACAATATAAGACAAGATATTTGTTTTTCCTTTGAGAGGATGATTATGGTCACATCGCTGAAGGGTTTACATTCGACTACATCTTCAACTTAAAAGGATTTGTTGAAAAAGTGGGTAAAATGGTGAGATGTAATATTTACGTACAGCACATTTCACTGTTCCACAGCTCAGATAACACAACATGTTGACTGGTCTGTAATCAGTTATCTGACATGCCTCTGGATTCAAATCTGGATACATTGTAATAGACGGAATCCAAATACTGTCATAGTTAGTAGTATGTGTACATGTACAACGTTTATACAGGATAAATATCAGACAGTACTGCCAATCAAAAATTCAGTCGCCCCTGGCATATAGAGACAACGGATCATGTCCAAATAATAAGTTCTCTCTCGGACAAGAAGAGTTTATCTTAGTGCATCTAGGCTCGGGTCTGCAATCAGACTGACATGGTTCCACAACTCCCCCCAATGGATTTAGACTTGGGGGGAGTTGTGGAACCAACACTGAACTGTTCTGCAGCATTTGGACCCTCAACTGAAAGAACAGCTGACAGAAACTCCACCAATCAATCCACAATGATATGTACTAAACGTTTTCCCAATACATTTCTCACTGTTACAAAACCCCCGGAGAGGGATCAAAATTAGTATCCAAATGAATGTGGACAGTTTCTGCTTGTTATAGTCTTTAGGGCTTCTCTATTCCAAATAATATGGCAGAGTATCGATGTACAGTGGGAGACTGAGATTGTAGAAAACCCTTACAATTGGCCATGAGTACTTCTCAGAACACTCTCTCAAACTCACTCTCTAGCCTTTAGAGAGAGATTAACTTTGGGACTTCTTATAGCTGAGGTAGGCTTCCAACCCCTGACCTCAGCCTAAAGTTCAAATGTCATCGCTAGCTAGAGTCAAAAAGAATGCCTCAGCCCTGCTTGGTAGTCTCCCCAAGCCCCCGTGTGGTATTACACTACACAAGGCGGACTTCCTCTCTGGGTGGAATGCAAGAGTCCGCAGCCCTTAAAAACAAACTCCACCCACGAACACGCACGCGTGTAGATCTATACACGTAAACCGGACAATAGACAAACCGGGACAGTTACGGGATCAAAACCGGCACCTCTTTCGGAGACCACCACATGGTGGCAGGCTTTTTCAGATATTTAAGGAAATGGATTGCTGTGGTCAGGTACTGTCCGCACACTGCAATAGAGCAGAGCGGAGAAGAGCAAAAGTTTCAGTGTTCCGCGGTATCGTGAGTGCTCGCTTGATTGCTAAAATTGGGAAGGAAAGGTAAAAAGTGACCAAGAGAGGGGGAATCTGTCAGTGTTCCTCCTAACAGAGAGCAGAGGGGGGAGTCACAAGAGTGAGGGAAGCCCTTCTGGAGAGTCATGATTTGAAAGGGGTAGTATGTATAGTATGTGATGCATAGAGAGCTTCTCACACAAACATACACCCACATACTCCTGAGACACATCCCTGTTAGAGTTCTCTGCTCCCGAAAAGAGGAAGTAGGTACTGTATCTGTCCATGAGCACTGTTGTCCAGACCACTGACCTGTAGTTCACTGCCCACTTCTTCTCTCCAGGTCTGAACCTGACCTGTGTGCATGGGCCAGTTGGGCCAAAACAGTAACTACACAGATACACACTCAGATAGTACCAAGGCTGTGTACAAAACTACTTGGCTGATTTTGACTGATCCCTAAGTCGATTAAGCTGCTTCTGTTTATTTCCTATTCCAAAATCTCATTAGTAAATGTATATCTCTAGTTTGATTATGGTGATTTATGACCATGGGCCTTAGGGTAATGGCAGAGTGCCATTTCATCTCTACTATGGCTCTTAATAACAGAAAGTGGGATGGATAGTCATGATGGTCATGATGGTGGTGGTGGTAATTATGGTAAAAATAGTGACGATGATGTTCTCTGAGACATTCCCAGGGCTGCCCCCCTCCAGGCAGTTAATTCTGGGGGATCACCAGGAGATCGGCAACACAGAAACTCCTCTCTCTGCTATTTCTGTCATGGTGAAATAATGGTGAATATGCCAACCAGTAACCACCTGCCACTCTCTGCACAACTA
Source organism: Brachymystax lenok tsinlingensis (assembly GCA_030435695.1). Taxonomy (NCBI): domain Eukaryota; kingdom Metazoa; phylum Chordata; class Actinopteri; order Salmoniformes; family Salmonidae; genus Brachymystax; species Brachymystax lenok. The sequence goes on along the minus strand of CM059792.1, from coordinate 19,628,860 downwards.
TGATGAAACTGCATGCTTCCGCAATCAAGAAAATTACTAAGCCCTCTCTCTCACCATCACTCGCCCTCTGCCCCCTCTCTCTCTAAACCCGCCCCCAAAAATAACTGTTCAGTCATTCACAATTTGAACAAGTAAAACTAGTGAAAAAGTCATTATCAAAATGCTCTGACCAAAAGTATGTGGACACCTGCTCGTTGAACATCTCATTCCAAAATCATGGGCATTAATATGGATTTGGTCCCCCCTTTGCTGCTATAACAGCCTCCACTCTTCTGGGAAGGCTTTCCACTAGATGTTAGAACATTGCTGCAGGGACTTGCTTCCATTCAGCCACAAGAGCATAAGCGAGATCAGGCACTGATTTTGGTTGATTAGGCCTGACTCACAGTCAGACCGTCGGACTGCCGGATGATGAATCGAGATTAATCACTCCAGAGAAAGCGTTTTCACTGCTCCGGAGTCCAATGGCGGCGAGCTTTACACCACCCAGCTGACATTTTCATGAAGCTACGAACAGTTATTGTTATTCTCTCTCTCTCTCATGAATGGGTGGTTGTCACTGTTAACAAAGCAATATATTTGACGTACATAAATTAACAATATGTTGAATTTAGTTGGTGCTTTTGCTAATCTGAAGGGTCACTGGTTACAGTGTTCGCATAAAAAAGCCTTGTAATTCTAATATTCTGGATCACAGTGTGTTAGGTGAGTCCATCATTTTGTGTCTCTTTTCTCAATTTGGAATGGTAGGGGGAATCTCCCAAGATCTGCCCTACAGGCTAGGTTTTGGGCATTTCTGGGCACAACTACAATATTTTTGACAAAATTCCAGGTGTAAAACTTTGGTGGGGCATTTATCCAATGATGTATATTTTAAATTGTAAATGAGGGCCCAAATGTCTCTGCCATATAGAAGGATTGGAGTTATGACAAATAATAAGTCAAATAATTTAACCCAAATTCTAATTGGTGGGTTAAATTTATTTAGGGTCTTTCTAATTGCAAAATATGCTCTGAGATTATGTTTTCAAATTCAGTTCTCGAAAATCCGATTAAATTTGTGTATAATACACAGAGGTGACGCAATGCAATCTCAAAATGGCACTAACCTCTAGAAACCACTCATTTCGAGAGGGTTTGATTGTATCTGTTCTCTTCTACCATTCCTGGCTGGCAAAGTACCAGGATGCTGTCTCTGGTTTTGAATCTGAATTTCGAGAGCTGAATTTGAAAACATAATCTTAACTTCAAATGATATATTGTAAATTTGATACACAGACAATGAATGCAATGTCTACCATATTGAAACTGAATATATACATATTTAATTTAAATATAAAATTAAATATAAATGTCAAACTAAATGCAATATTCATTCAAATCATGATATGCAAGTTCAATTTATGAATTCAATGATTCAATTTGTGCATTACAAATTCCCTCCCCCAATTCCCTCCCTCCCTCCCTCTTTCTACACTTTGATTTGACTATGCCAGGCAGACATGACTTGTGCAGTAGGCTAGCGTACACTGCTGTTACTTGCCATGTGTACCATTTGATTAACTGCGCTGTCAGTCTCAAAGTAGTGACTTTGAGAACAGTGCCTTCACAATGACTTACTTTCAAAACTACTATTAATTGCATTTTGAGTTTTTCCGGTGTGCATGTATGGGAAATGCTTTTCATACTATACATCCGCATAGGTGGGTTGTGCAGTATACATCAAAGTGTTATTGAATAGAAGTCACTTTTTAAAAAAGAAAACCTGAAGGAATAAAAATTAATATAGAAAGTGTGTAGTATCTCAGCTTGTACAACCCACCCACTCATTTAAGAATGTCACAAGGATAGTGACGTTTTGAATATACAGTTGAGACACTGGAGTGCTTCCCCATAGACAGCACACCACAACAACACAAAGTGTCGTCACAGAGAGTAGAGAGAAGAAAAATAAAAAAGGGGGTTTCGTTTCCGGGATTATTTTAGGCAGTGGTTAGTTCTCTATTTCTGGAACAAAATACTGTAATTGAGATAATGTTGTTTCATAATCTTCTTCTATAGCCATCCATATAAATTAAGGTATAATAATATATATATATATATATATATGTATACTATTATAAAGGGGTTTGTAACTATGAAGGGATTTGTGGAATAAACTGTTAACTATTAATTTTGAGTTTATACTACGATAGAAACCCGTTAGAAAATAATTTCACACGCTACCAATGTAAAGTGTAAAGGAGTGATTATAGATTTTTGAATCTCAATTACTGATGAAGGGCAGGTAGCCAAGCGGTTAGGAACGTTGGACCTGTAAGCAAAAGGTCGCTGGTTCAAATCACTGAGCCAACTGGGTGAAAAATCTGTTGACGTGCCCTTGAGTCGCTCTGGATAGGAGCATCTGTTGAATTACTAAAATGTTAAATGTCTAATAAACATTTAGTTTCATTACTAAACTCAGCAGAATTTCATATATAATGACTGATTAGGCTAGATTGCATTTACACTGTAAAAAGTTACAGAACAGTTTGATAAAAATATGACAACATTGAGAAATATTACAACAATGAACAATCATCATATTAGGCCCTATTTACCTCAAAATGATAGTGAAAAATCTAAAATTTAATTATGTGCTTACTAACCTCTACACTTAGGAAATTGGGCAGGTTAGAAGAATCAGCTGCTGAGAAAAACTCCAGACCACAACAGAAACTGAAGACATACATAAATATCAAAGGATGCAGCTAGGATGTGTCAATCACAGATTGCTATCTCTACAAGGTAAGTCTGCTCTGTCTCTGTCCATCTCACTCTAGCTAGTGTTGAGCAGTACAGATGTTCCATAGCTGGACCACCGATGGTAAACTCCTTTATCTCTATAGGGCTGGTTTAGATACTAAGAAGTCTGTGTTAGTGTGATGAGATAATGACACTAGCTGCTCTAGTAAATCTGTATAGCTGAAGCATGACAGACTATGCAATAGAAATGTTAAAGCAATTTCCAATTGAGCCGAAATATGCAGCTTTTACTGTGAATGCAGTCTGCTAACGAGGGAACATTGCCTTTAAATTTCAATCACACTGAAACTTCAGCGATATGGATTGAATAGAGCCACGGTTAGAAAGCAAGGAATATGGAGCTTGGTAAATTCTCCAGTTTCCGATTGAAGGCTGGTGCTAAATTGTCATGGATCTAACATTTGTATTGTGGTTGTTAAGTAATACATATTAGAGAGTTCCACAAGTTACCAACATGTATTGAGAATTGATTCAGATAAGGCTGGCTATATTTGTTCTGCATTTCGACTTTCATCCATTGACAAATGTTGACATGATTTTGCAATTTAGCAATCACTCATCCTGTCCCTGTCTCTTCCAGATGTCTGTTTGGTGGCAGGTTCTGTTTCTCCAGTTTTTCCTTACCCTGAGCTGTGTGTACCCATGTTGTGCATCCCCTCCAGGCCTATTCAAGTCCTACTCATACTCCCTCAAATCCATCAGGTGCACCCACGCCCGGCTACAGCAGCTGCTCAGGAGATATGTGAGTTGACTCCTCTGTTAGCCTCTATTACTGGTGGCTAGTCTGCTAGAGCTTCTGTATGCCCAGAGACAACAGCTATCCTTCCCTGCTACAGGCCGTTATCATAATGTACCTTAATTTGTCTTGCCAGAAGGAGGAGCAGTTGGATAACAAGCAGTTTGAGGACAGAAGTCTGGAGTGGCAGACCTTACCCTCCCTCTCTACAGACTTCTACCACTGGCTTCAGATGAAGGTTTGTGTGTGACCTGTACCCCCTGTTAACCTGTTGTGGTTTAATGCTTTAAAAAGTTACCATAGAATAGGAGTGACATTGTGAATAATGTTATTATCTGGCCTGTACAGGACTTGGAGCGTCTGAGTGCTGCCTCTCGAGACCTGCACACCTTCTGGGCTCACCTGGACATGAAGAGAAGGGAGATGGAGAGGGAGGAGGTGGAACAGTGGGCAGCCCACGGGAAGGGGAGCAGGGGCAAGCCTAAACCCAGCATACCTGAGAGAATACAGCGCATTCTGACAGACCTGCGGGATCTCATGACAAAAGTCAACTTTCAGGTACAGACAATGTGAGCCATATACATGAACGAAGTGTATACTTATTCTCTCTGCGCACTATATTAGGTGTTAATGTAGCTACCCACTATGGCTACTCAGTAGCTACTGTATATACACTGTGGAGAAAGGTTATGAGCTCAGTCTGATAAACCTCTCTGTGGTCTTTACAGTTGAGATGTGTGAACAGCTCCAATGTGAGCCCCACCTCTCCCCCAGCCCTGACCCGTGCAGTGAGTCCTCCCTCCAGCCCCCAGGCCAGATCAAAGTCCCTGTGGACCAGCCGCCTGGAGGGCTACGTCATCCTCAGGGACCTGGAGCGCTACCTCACCAAGCTGGCCAGAGACGTCATTCTCCTGAAGACCAAACACAGAGGTACCTAGCCCAGGGGCAGATAGACATGGTATGCATGGATTCATATTCATAATGCAAACTAGTACTGCACTAGTCTGTGACGGGTTGTGGTCAGAGTGGCTTTTAACTTATTTTGTGGACTAGGGACATTGTTGGATGTGAGAATTTACAAATTGTAGTATTAGGAATTATAACACACCAGTATTTTATGTAATCAATGCACACAGTTTATTTCAGCAGTAACAAGGCAGCTAATAACACCAATAATAATGATATTAGTATTATTCATTATGATGATAATAATCAGCGTTATTATAAGGTGATAATAATGATATATTTCATTCAGTATTACTATGACAGAAATACAGTACTGTGACTCAATATTGCCAAGTGATGTCAATACCTGATGTTGTTATTTCAACTGCATTAATGATAGGGTTCAATTAATCAATAAGGCCCGAGGGGGTGTGGTATATGGCCCTATATACCAAGAATGAGGGCTGTTCTTAGGCACGACGCATCACTGAGTGCCTGGATACAGCCCTTAGCTGTGGTATATTGGCCATATACCACAAACCCCAGAGGTGCCTTATTGATATTATAAACTGGTTACCAACGTAATTAGAACAGAAAACAAGTAGTTTTGTGTCATACCCATGGTATATTGTCTGATATACTACGTCTTTTCCGCCAATCAGCATCCAGGAGCCAAACTACCCGGTTTATAATTTCTAGTTTCTAGGATCATGATTTCTCATTGTTGTGAGATGCTCGGTTGACTTTGTTAGACTGAAACCAGGTTTACGCCTAGTATTACTGTATATCTTACAGCCTTACTCTACTCTGGGTTTCTCCCCGAGTTTCCTTCTTTTATTTCTCTCTCTTGCTGACTCTAACAGCCGAGAGCTGGAAGAGTGTTGAGAAACACTACCCAACATCCCCTTTCTCCACAGCCCTCACTTCACTGTACTTTCCAAATATGCCTTTTTGCCTATTTATTTACTTATTTATTATTTATTTATTTGTAAAATTGTGTTTATTTTTGTTTGTTTGTTATTATTTTTATTACATACAAGAGCTAATATATTGTAAAGGACTACAAAATAAAGATGAAGCATAAGATTGAAAATGTGTTGTTTCATTTAATATGAGTTTTGTTAATAAACAACAAAGTATTATGAATTCCGGAAAAACCTCTGAATCCATTTATATATGATAATATGTCATTTTAAATCAATAACTATCTAAATTAAGATTTATAAGTTCAATTGTGCTAACGGAGAAAATAATAATAATCTTTTAGTAGGCAGTGTATGGCTGTGGTCTCACATTTAAAGGAGAAAAATAACTTCTGTGTGGCTATAATCTGATTGGCTAAGGTAGGAAATCATCCTGTGGAATGATTGGTTCTCTGTGGATTACAACGAGGTCGTCATCTTGGGTTGAGTTGAGGGGCCGTCTGCAAAACAAGTCGATTCACACGAGGTCATTGTTAGTCCCTAATGTGGATTATTCATCAAAACTTCCAGTGAAAATTTTGAGATGATAGAGATCGCTATCTTTAAAACTCTACTGCTTTCCATTTGACAATCCCAGTTCACCTCGTCCTCCATCTAGAAGTCCTCACCCTCCCTTCCTCAGCCCTACTGTCCTCATAATAATATGTTTCCTCCTCTCCCGTCTCCTGACTCACCACCAGCAGGTGTCCTTTCTTGCCTTTGGCTACCTTCAGCTCTGGTCCACTGGTGAAATCAATGACCCCCTCCTTCCCCCGAGCCACCGCAAACTTAATACTGCACACAGACAGAAGGAGAGAACCAGAGAGAGGAGAGGATGGATGGGGGTGAGATGGGATGAGAGAGAGGAGGGAATAAAATAGAAAGGTGTCATTAGCACAAACAGCGGATGACAGTTGGAATGGATTGGCAAAAATATTCTGAAAAAGGTCATGAAGCTATCCAGTGTCCAGATGATCAGAGAAGCTAGACCATAGAGATCCTATTCTAATTCCTAATTCTATGAGCCAGACCCACCTATCCTGGCTGATGTTGACCTGGTTCTTCTTGTCCGCCATGGTGGCCAGCTTGGTCACCACCTCGATCACATGATCACACTGGAGCACCACATCACTCTACAGGGCAGACAAGGGGTCAGCGGTTAGGTACTGTACTTTATGGCACCATGGCAGTAAGTCACCATGACAACTGCTAGATAGAATAACCAGGATGAGGTCATCCTGTTACCTTCTGCTTGTTATCCTCACTGGGCACGTGCAGAACCATGAACCCATCAGTCAGTGAACTCACAGAGATGCCTGGAAAGACAGGAATGGCACCCTGTTATACACTGTAAACACACTACCACTACCTTATAAGCAATGTAACTAAAAACTCCTGAGGCCTAACCATTTAACTTCAACCCCCCCTGCCCCCTGCTCCAGGCCTGCCCTCACCCACGGCCCACCGCCCCCGGTCCCTCAATCCCCTATGGGCCCCAGCAGAGACTCACTCCTCAGGGCCGCGTAGTCGATCCTCTGCTTCAGCTTGGCCTCAGCCACCAGCACGGCAAAGGAGGAGGTGAGCAGCAGTTGGCGCGGCCGCGCCTTGTAACCCCTCCTATCATACTTAGTCACCACAACTCCATACTGTCACAGACAGAAGAAGAGGGGAATGGAGAGAGAAGAGTGACAGTGAGAGAGAGGGAGGGGTTGTCAAAAAAAAACCAAAAGTTGTCAAAGTTTCTGTATCAATATAGATTCAAAGCAATACATGACTTTGTAGAGACACAGAACACAGGAAAAAGCCAATTAGCAGGGTTTAACTACCCAACCAACAACAAGAGAGTGACAGAGGTGAGACAGGGGTCATGGTAGACTCCAGTCCAAACTGACACAAACACTACAGAGGGATAGTACTACAATATCATGTTACTCACTTTCACTTTGTCATTGCCCAGAGTCTGTATCACTTTGAGGTTGAGCTCCTCACTGTCTGTATACAGGAAAGAGCATCTGTCAGTGGTGTGTTTGTCAAGTCTGTGAAGTTTTGAAGTCTGTGTACCACATGAGGCTGCTGAGGGGAGGATGGGCTCATAGTAATAGCTGGAATGGAGTAGATGGAATGGTATCAAACACGTGTTTGATACCATTCCATTGATTCCGTTGCAGCCATTACTATGAGCCCATCCTCCCCAATTAAGGTGCAACCAGCCGCCTGAGGTGTGTACCAAGTGTGTCAGTGAGTGTGTGTGCCCTACCTAGCCTGGAGGCCACAAACAGCTTGGGGACACTCTGGGGATAGCTGTCCTTCTGGTCCTGGAAGATCTGACTGGCTACCACCTTCTGCTCCATCTATAGAGAGACAGAAGAGATACATGTAGAGTTGGAGAAAGAGACAGAAGAGATACATGTAGAGTTGGAGAAAGAGACAGAAGAGATACATGTAGAGTTGGAGAAAGAGACCGAAGAGATACATGTAGAGTTGGAGAAAGAGACAGAAGAGATACATGTAGAGTTGGAGAAAGAGACAGAAGAGATACATGTAGAGTTGGAGAAAGAGACAGAAGAGATACATGTAGAGTTGGAGAAAGAGACAGAAGAGATACATGTAGAGTTGGAGAAAGAGACAGAAGAGATACATGTAGAGTTGGAGAAAGAGACAGAAGGAGAAAATGGGAGAAGGAATAGAGTAGGGAGACACAGTGTGTGTAAGAGAGAATGAAATGAATAGAAAGTGGACTGAAATACCCTTTATATGTTCCCGTCAGGTGAGTGACAGTAACAGACTGTAGAGTAGCCTACCTGTTTCTTCCACTCTGGCTGGATCCTCCTGCAGTAGGCCCGCATCATGTTCTGCATACACAGCCTGCACAGATGCTCTGACGCCTACACAGACATAGGGACAGATACAAATAAAACATTGACACATTGTATGTACAACAGTCAGAAGCATTGCACCATCACACCTTGGCTTATGCTACATTTCCTTCAGTGTGTGTGTGTGTGTGTGTGTTGGTGTGTACTGTGGGGCTTCAGTACCTCAGTGAGGCTAGGTGGGGGGACGGGCCAGTTCTTGTCCAGGACACTCTTGGGCGGGTTCCTAACCAGCGTCATCAGGAAAGAGAAACGCTGATGGTCCAGGAAGTACTCATTCTCTGGACAGCGCTCATAGTGGCGGTAGATGAAGCCCTTGATGAACTTGCGTATGATTTCAGCAGCGTGTCTGCGGCGCCTTGCCTTACGGCGGGATTTCATCCCTCTCCAAGCAGACTGGATCACTAGCACTATATAGAGAAAACAATCAGTCATATCCCAGAAACACTCCAACAAGATACAACTGTGCAGAGCTCAGAAGAACAAACAAAGCCATATTCTCGGCCTTACTTCATTCAGCAGATCCCAAGAAAGTGGCTGCAGAGTAATTTCTTGAGGAAGCAGTAATTGAGAAGCAGGTAAGAGCGTGAGCTGTTTGATCCCTCACCTGCATTTCTGATGCGCTGGTACTTGGCCCTCTCTCTGTAGCCCCTCCATGAGGTCTGTAGGGTGAGAGCTAGAGCAGAGCACAGGAACAGAGGAGACAAAGTGGTTGACCACAGTCTATATCAATTACATCCTTATTACATTTGCTTGGTGTATTATACATCCTCATACTTCTGCCAAGGGCAGTTCACTGTTTTCTACTGCTACTCTGCTGTTAATCATGATCTATGTTATTTTCTTTAATACATTAATTCCCCCCAAACTAAACAGCCTTGTAATCATCCTCCCTGCTGTATAGTCTTACCGAGGGCGGGCCTCCTGGCCTCCAAGGCATCTTCAGTGGTGAACAGAGTCTTTGGGAAGCGGATGAAGATCTTGGTCCTGCAAATATATAGGGAATTACACATCAACAACATACCGTCTCATGTTTCTCCTCATAACATGACTAAGACAAATGGAAGTCCCCTTACTTTCCATTCTCCCTCCCTCCCGTTCTCTGTCCCTCCCCCTCTCCCCCTCACTCCCTGTGTGTACATACTTTCCCAGTTTGTATTCCTCTGGTTTGTAGCCCAGGTGTTGGACCAGAGTGGCAACTCCATCAGCCAGTCTGCCCTGCCAGTTGGGCCATGTCCTGGGACACAGAGACTTGTACCTGTGGTTAAATAAATGTATGTGGTTAATATAGAAACATGTAAACAGTCACATAATACAGGGAATTCGGAAAGTATTCAGACCCCTTCCCTTTTTCCACATTTTGTTACGTTACAGCCTTATTCTAAAATTGATTTTATAAAATATTTTCCTCATCAGTCTACACACAATACCACATAATGACAAAGGGAAAACAGTTTTTAATTTTTTTTTATTCAAATTTATAAAAAACGTAAATACATTTAAAAGGACGTATTTACATAAGTATTCAAATCCTTTGCCATGAGACTCGAAATTGAGCTTAGGCACATCCTGTTTCCATTGATCATCCTTGAGATGTTTCTACAACTTGATTGGAGTAAATTCTATTTATTGGACATGATTTGGAAAGGCACACATCTGTCCATATAAGGTCCCACAGTTGACAGTGCATGTCAGAGCAAAAACCAAGCAATGAGGTTGAATTAATTCCCGTAGAACTCTGAGACAGGATTGTGTCGAGGCACAGATCTGGGGAAGGGTACCAAACATTTCCGCAGCATTGAAGGTCCCCAAGAACACAGTGGCCTCCATCAGTCTTAAATGGAATAAGTTTGGAACCACAAAGACTCTTCCTAGAGCTGGCCGCTTGGGCAAAACTGAGCAATCGGGGGAGAAGGGCCTTGGTCAGGGAGGTGACAAAGAAATCGATGGCCACTCTGACAGAGCTCCAGAGTTCCTCTGTGGAGATGGGAGAACCTTCCAGAAGGGCAACCATCTCTGCAGCACTCCACCAATCAGGCCCTTTATGGTAAAGTGGCCAGAAGGCACATAAAGGACTCTCAGACCATGAGAAACAAGATTCTCTGGTCTGATGAAACCAAGATTTAACTCTTTGGCCTGAATGCCAAGCGTCACGTCTTGAGGAAACCTGGCACCATCCTTATGGTGAAGCATGGTGGTGGAAGCATCATTATGCTGTTGGAATGTTTTTCAGGTGCAGGGACTGGGAGACTAGTCAAGATCGAGGGAAAGATGAACAGAGCAAAGTACAGAGAGATCCTTGATGAAAAGCTGCTCCAGAGAGCTCAGGACTTCAGACTGGGGTGACGGTTCACCTTCCAACAGGACAACGACTCTAAGCACACAGCCAAGACAATGCAGGAGTGGCTTCGGAACAAGTCTCTGAATGTCCTTGAGTGGCCCAGCCAGAGCCTGGACTTGAACCCAATCGGACATCTCTGGAGAGACCTGAAAATAGCTGTGCAGCGACGCTCCCCTTCCTACCTGACAGAGCTTGAGAGGAACTCCCCAAATACCAAGCTTGTAGCGTCATACCCAAGAATACTCAAGGCTGTAATCGCTGCCAAAGGTACTTCAACAAAGTACTGAGTAAAGGGTCTGAATACTTATGTAAATGTGATATTTCTTTAAATACATTTGCTAAAATGTCTAATATAATGTTTTTGTTTCATCATTATGGGGTATTGTGTGTAGATTGATGAGGATTTATATATATTTTTTTACCCATTTTAGAATAAGGCTGTAACGTAACAAAATGTGAAAAAGTCAAGGGGTCTAAATACATTCAGAATGCACAGTATACAGACAAACATACCTCTGTAGGAAGGCTTCGTAGCGTCGGCGGTAGGCAAAGCCAGCTCTCCTGACTCTCAGGTTCTCCATTAGACCCAGATATTTGACCTGGTGTCTGACCAGAGCCTCATCAAACCTCCCTGTTGAGAGAGAATATTACACTGACTGACTGACTGATTGATTGATTGACTGATTGACTGATTTTACAGTGTATGATTACCTGACTGCTTGGCCTCGTTGGGTTTGATACAGCGCACATAGGATGGCTCCTTAGACATCAGGATCTCTATCAGTTTGGCCAGGCTGTTCTTAAACTGAGTGGCAGCCTGCAGAGGGCAGCAGTGAGGTGCGATATCAAACTGTGTGTATATGTGTGCGTGTTAGCTGACTAAACTCAACTTTCAGCACCCAAAGAATAGCCTGCATTTACACATGACATTGTCCCGTGTAAATGTGTGCTATTCTTTGTCGTGTAAATAATTATTTGGGTGCTGAAATCCAGTCCGCCCACACTAGTCGCTGCTCAACTCCAATGTAAATCATGGAGTTGAGTTTAGTCGGCTGTGTGTGTGTGTCTGTGTGTGTATGTCTGTGTGCGTGTATCTCACCGTCTCTGGGCGTTTTTGGGTGGTCACTTCCTCTCTGTGGAAGCACTGACTCAGGATTTGGTTATCTGACTGGCATATGACCTGGACAGAGAAAGCACAACACAGAACCATATAAACACACCACACCACACCTACGGACACTATACTGTATATACCTACTGTAGTGTACACACATAAACAGTGTGAGGGAGTTCTGAGAGAGTTCATGAGTGTGGTGAGTGTGAGAGTGTGGTCTGTGTTCTCGTTTCTCTATTGTTACTACAGCCTCACCTCTTTCAGGTTTCTGTAGAGCAGGTCGGTGTTTTTGTCCAGAAACCCTGTGACGCAGAGGAACATAAAACATTAGAGAGTATGTGTGTGGTTATTTACAGAGAGTATGTGTGTGGTTATTTACAGAGAGTATGTGTGTGGTTATTTACAGAGAGTATGTGTGTGGTTATTTACAGAGAGTATGTGTGTGGTTATTTACAGAGAGTATGTGAGTGGTTATTTACAGAGAGTATGGGTGTGGTTATTTACAGAGAGTATGTGTGTAGTTATTTACAGAGAGTATGGGTGTGGTTATTTACAGAGAGTATGTGTGTGGTTATTTACAGAGAGTATGTGTGTGGTTATTTACAGAGAGTATGTGTGTGGTTATTTACAGAGAGTATGTGAGTGGTTATTATTTCTTGCAGTTATACCCAAAATATTTCTGTGACCAACTTACAGGTACAGGTATAGCAATCAAAGTCATATTCATTCAGATATATTCACACTCGAAAGAATAAGAAAAAAACGAATCAGAAATGAATATAAAGAACAGTATCAACAGTTTTGTAATATTTTGTATGAAAATAAACAAAAAGGCTCCCCCAGTCCCCATCCACCAGCCCACATATTCCCTCCTCACCCGGAAACCATGTTTCCCACCCCAGTTAATAAAAATAGCAGAGGTTAGATGGGGTCACCTTCCCTGCTACTTCTACTTATTCTGAATGGAGCAGAGCAGGTATAGCCTGTTATCACTGTGGCTGAGGAATTGGCATATAGTATTTTAATCATATTAATGAAAAGTCCCATATGCTCCAAAAAGTTATGACCATTCTAGTCTATACATTTTTTTTTTTGCGTTGAGAGATAGACCTGCGTTTTGGTTTCTGATGAAGCATGTAGGTTATCTTGTTTTTTAACAAACCGGCTTTTGTCTGGATGTACCAATTTGGGTAAGTAAGTTTTGAGACAGGACAACACAATTTTGGGAAAATAGTTTATCGGTGTTTATCAAAGCTAGAGGGCGATAGTGAGCACACTGAATGGAGTCTGTAATTTTTTTATAAAAGGAAAATTAGTGATGTATTCGCATCCCTTCCAAACTAACCTTTGTGAACGTCTGTATTAATCATTTAGTAATAGTTGACCTAATTGATTCCACATTTTAAATAGACTTCAGGAGGAATACCGTCCCAACCAGGTGATTTGCCTTCATTCATGTTATCCAATGCCCCTTGAGTTCATGGAGAGAGATTTGGGCCCCTAGCAAGCCGGCTTCCTCAGTTGAGGAAATAGGAGTTCAAATAACTCAATCTGGCTTGGTGTTGATTAACAATCAGAGGTGTACAATTCTTTATAGAAACAGGATAATCTATGGTTGATTAATTTGGGTTCTGATAGTAATTCACTTGATTCAGATCCAATGGTTGCAATATGCGCTAATTGATCATTACTGTTTGCCAATAAATGACTGTGACGATTACCATGGAAGTAATGGTTGAGTCTATTTTGATGGATGTCAAATTCTGCTCTGTCTTATCAATAGATTTAGTTGGCTTTGGAGAGAGAAGTCACTACCTGTGAGAACACTGATGTCGTTAACAACTTTTCCAATTCTGATATCTTCTTTAATTGTGATTTATTCATCCCAGATCCAGTGACCCGAATGATCTTGATTAAAGAAAATAGAGGAGTAGATAATAGTACGAAATCAATTCGGCAGAATGTTTTGTACCCATTTGAATAGAAAGTGCACTTTTTGGTTTAAGATGATGTGCTCACCAGGCATCAATGAGGTTGTAATCAGAGATTAGATGTTAGAGAACCTTGGTTGCGTGTAGATTGTAGTTGGTCTTATTAGATTTGTCCTGCATGTCCAGAATGTAATTAATGTCTGTCCCAATAACCAGTTGGAATTCAGTTAATTCTAACAATATGCTGTACAAAAAATGTAGGATCATATGAATATGGAGCATACACATTAATAAAGGACATTTTTCCCCATTATGGATACATTTAAGGAAAGTAATTCTGCCTTCTTGGTTTTCACCTTTACCCAGATGGTGATTTTGAGTTTCTTATGTATCATTATGGTTACACCTTTAGTTCTGTTTGGGGCTGATGAAAAAGCAGCCCGTTTGTACAAATGGTTCTCTATTCTATGTGCGTTCTTTTGGAGCAGGTGTGTTTTTTGGAGCATTGCTATATCAATATGGTTTCCCCGCTAGAATATCAAGACAGCTGGAACGTTTGATAGGACTATTAAGGCCTTTCAAATTCCACAAGAGAATAGCTAGTGTTGCCATTGTTTTTCTAAAACATAATTGTTATCTTTAGTGATAAGCCCATGGATGTAAAATAAAAAGCAGGACCCACAGGGAAACCCACCCATTGGTCGCTCCCCACCCAGAAGACGCTCTCAACAAACCGTTCCTCCCCAGTTCCCCCCCGCTATGCACTATAATCACAGGGTTATGGAAAACGGAGCGGCAGCCTTACATATTGAATGTCTTACTTAAGCAGCATTTGTTTTGGTCTTAATGTATTACAACAAATAATAATGAAATAAAACATAAAATAAGTAATAAATTCAGACCTTTACAGTAAAGTTAGCTTGATGAGTAAGGGTGGGTAATGAAAACAAGATATGACAGATATGCAAGCCTAATGCCTAAACAATCAAACTAAAATAGAACAGCTGTAGAAGCAATAGCACTTAATCCATGATCTTCATTTGTTATTAGCAATATGCTTTGAATGACCTTAAACATACATTTGCACTCCATTAAATGCTCTATAATATGTACACAAAAACAAGAGGGTATGTGCAAAAAGTGAAGTCTCTAGATCTTATATAATAATTGCCTGTAGGTCAAGTCCTCCCTGGGAGATACATTTAGCAGTCTAAACAGAGGGGGACAGGAATCAACAGGAAGAAAAACAAGCAAAAGCATAAAAGCTATTGTTCAGGAGTAGATTATATGGGACTGACCATCTCTCCTTGCCAGTAGCAAAAAAACGCAATACAAAGATAAATAAAACATGTGTAGGGAGTTAGCCTACCAATTTATATTGCCACATTTAGAACAAATGGATTCAATGCGCTGTTGCCAAATAACAACGCAGTCCCAGTACGTATGACACCTCCATATATTGTCCATTGTTCATTAATTGGTGTGGTGTTATCACTGTGTAAATCTCATTGTCTTATGCTGAGGGCAGCATCATCGCCATAGGTTAAGCTGTGTGATTGTGCATGGATTGTATACCTGAATAATGAGCCAGTCATGGGGTTCCATCTGTCCCCTTGTGTGTAGGTTTGATGTGCTTCTCCAAGAGGTCCTGAGCTTCCTCGGCCGTGGAAAACGTGTGTGTTGTGCTCTGGAAGGTCAAGATGAGTTTTGCCAGGTGGATGAAGCCGTATCTCAGGTTTAGCTGGCATAGCTGGGATCTCCCCTTGTTGTAGGTCTCCCTCTGTTTTAGTAGTTCGGCACTCAGGTCTGATCCTCTTCCCTGCATAGGTCAGACCCCCGGGTTCCGTTGCAAGGTAAACAATTCGCCGCTTGATTTCAAAGTTGTGGACCAGTGTGCGTGCCCAATGTTTATCAGCAGCATGGGACCCAGCTTCTCCAACCCGAACACTTAATAGAAAAGACTGCTCATGAAGAAGGTTGGGTTGCCCGCTTCCACACCAGTTTAAAGTCCAGTGACCCGTACATTTTGAGTGATTCCATTTCTCTTTTAAGAGTTTGATTATCCATTCCAACTTAGCTTGCGCTTTTTGCAGGTCATGGAGTTGTACCTCTGTCGCATTGGCTGTCTTCTTCAGACTTTCCACTTTAGTTGAAAAGGTTTCCACTTCAGCAGTGAGCACTGCCAATGATTCATTTACTGGCTTTAACTGTAAGTCGAGTGCAGAAGTAATTTCCACACAAACAATCTCTCGTATAGTAGCGGCCAGCTCTTTCTGCTGTCTGGTGTTGAAAACTGTTCCCACAGTTGAATTGTGGACAGACAAATTCTAGTTGCTGAAGTGAAATAGACCTGCTAGTTATTTCTTGTCCCACAATGAATGCCCCACACCTTTATATGATGTTTAGTATTGACAAGTTTTAGTAAATAAGTCAGTTCATTTATAGTCATTTGCAAAAGAAAGCCACGATAAGGCGACGCGTTTCAATGCATGCCACCAGAACTGGTTCCTCTGACACGGAACCGGCAGTTATACTATTGACTGATTGATTAGCTAGCTCACCATTGACAGTGTAGTTGACCTCTCCTGCATAATGAATCAGTCTGAACTCCTCCCTGCCCACCGCCTTGCGAGTCTTCCCATTCGCCAATTTGTGACTGACAGACATGGAGACAATTCATATCTTAGATACAGAGCCACAAATATACACACAAATACACTGTGGGGTGATGGTGCAAATACACAAACAAAATATGACGTGTGTGTGTGTGTGTGTGTGTGTGTGTGTGTGTGTGTGTGTGTGTGTGTGTGTGTGTGTGTGTGTGTGTGTGTGTGTGTAAGAGAAAGATTGGACTCACGTGACAAAATGGGCATGGCCTCCCAAAGTGTCCTCGAGCTTCTCCAGGAAGGAGATATCACTGGGCTCCCCTGGTCTCAAACACTCCTCATCCTACAACACATTTCACATTTATACGTTAACATTCAAATAGAGACAGGGAGAGGACAGAGGGAGAGAGATACTAGAGAGAGGAGAAAGACTAAAGAGAGTCAGATAAACTACTAAACTGAAGTGAATGCCAGTCATTCTCACCAGGATGGAGATGAAGCCTTTGTGTTTCTCCTCCACCAGGTCACAGATGATCTTGTTGTCAAAGTACTTCACCGGCTCCCACTGAAATACACAGTCACTACATGACAATATGCCTTTCCTAGTATATCTATATTCTTGTTTTGTCTTTTTCTCTGAGTACACAGACTCACAGTGATGCCCTCTGCTTCGTATTCCTCCTGCTCAGACTTGAGGGTGAGCTTGATGAACAGCTGCTGCAGCTTCTCATTGCAGTAGTTGATGCAGAACTGCTCAAAACTACAGGGAGATGGTTAGGATTAGAAAGATGGCACAAAACAACTGTGCTACAATATGTTAATTCGGCTGCCTAATTTTGATCTGTGTTTCACTAATTGGTCTTTTGACCAATCAGATCTGATGTGATTGGTCAAAATACCAATATTAGAGGAAAGAATATCAGAATTGGGTTGCCATACTGTACAAACAAATGGCTATAACACACACACACACACACACACACACACACACACACACACACACACACACACACACACACACACACACACACACACACACACACACACACACACACACACACACACACACACACACACTAAGTTAACAGCTATAACATTTTCAGGTACCTATTGTGTTGGAAGACCTCAAAGCCGTAGATATCCAGCAGTCCTATGACTGATGACGAGCCTTTACTGCTGTTGTACATTTCATCCTGTAAATAGAACACAATCCACTCAGTTTTGGAGGTAGCAAGCAGCATTACGGTAGCTGGCAAAGAGAGAGCAATAACTAAGAGTAAATAATAAGTGGATTGTTTTGCTAGCTAGCTATCATGATTGATGTGTGTGAGAGACCTTGAAAGCCAGAGACTGGTTGATCTTTGCCACCAGCCAGGTGAAGGCACGGCCGTACACCGCTTTGGCCAAGGCATCACGGGCTGCCACAGCCTGCTCGAAACTCAACGGGCTTATCATCTGGAACATACACACATTGAAATAAAATATTTTAATGTGTTATTTATAGGCTCAGCTGTACTTTATCAGTACCCTCTCTTTTAAACAAAATAATTAATCAAATCAAATTAATCAAAATATTCATGCCATACACATCAGTGGCATACTGTATTACTTCTTGGTAAGTGGGATATTAAATTAGATTATATGAAATTATATTAGCAGGCTACAGGCATAGTTTTGTATGAAGTGAAACATCCCACCATAGACACTCACCTCCTCCCCTTTGGCAGTGAGTTTCTTATGAGTGAGAGCCTCTCTCAGCGCTGCTCCATCCACACCCAACAGCTGCAGAACAAGTAGCGAAAAAATCAACATCTGCCTTTAAAATTGAGAATTGGGGAATGTGTCAGTCTGGGGGAGGACCTAACCTTGGACAGGTATGTGAGCTGTGGCTCAGTGGTGATCTGGGTTTCTCCATCCTCCCCTTCTCCAAACTGAGTGTTCCCAAGATGAAGGACACTTGCGATTATATTCAACAGATCCTAGCAGGGAGAGAGAAGAGACACATTTAAACCATGACCTTCTCACTGTTTTCAGAGTGAAACTTTGGGTGGGTATTTGCAGTGACATACAGTATGTACACCAGTGGAGGCTGGTGGGAGGAGCTATAGGAGAACGGGCTCATTGTAAAAGCTGGAATAGAATAATTGGAACAGAGTCAAACATGAGGTTTCCATATGTTTGATATCGTTCCATTCATTCCATTATAATGAGCCCATTCTTCAATAGCTTCTCCCACCAGCCTCCTCTGATGTACACTAAAGTGTTTCTGACCTCCACCTCCTCTTCATGGAAGCCGATGACGGTCAGGGCTTTCCTCACTGTTTTCCAGTCATTCTTGTCATTGATGGAGCTCACCCTGGGACAGCAACCCTGAGAGGTACAGGACATCACTGTTCAAATCACTGCACACACACACACACACACACACACACACACACACACACACACACACACACACACACACACACACACACACACACACACACACACACACACACACACACACACACACACACACACACACACACACACACACACACACACACCTTGACCAGGTAGTGGTATTTCTGAGCATTTCTCTCCAGGCCCAGCTTGCTGAGCTGGTCTTGTTCTCCTCCCTCCAGCAGCTGGTAGAAGATATGGAAGTTCCTCTCTCCGTGGTTCTGGTGCACCACACGAGACTTCTCCAGTAGGTAGTTGAGGATGTGGCCTCCTATTGGCGCCCCCTAGGGGAGGTTAGGGACAGGGACAGTCAAGGTACTGTTGAGTGTGGTCCTACTAGAGCTTCTTTAGCTGCATCATGTTTTAGATTCATAGTATTCATGCTGTATGGTAAGCCATGAATGTCACATTTATTAGTCATACACAAATATTTTGATGGAATGGTGTGCTGTACAGATAGTATGGCATGAGTGTCAGCGATGACAGACCTATGTGTGGGAAATCCCTCAACCCAGGAGATAAAGGAAGGGAAAACAGGCTTACCCTGAAGTCAAACTGGACATCCATGTATTTTCCAAAGCGGCTGGAATTGTCGTTTCGCAATGTTTTGGCATTACCAAAGGCCTGCAGAGAGAGAGCCAGGAAAAGAGAGAGAGGGGAAGTGAGTGAGGGAAACAACAGAGATAAGATCAAACACAGCTGAGAGAGAGGAAACATTAACAGTACAGTAATAGCATGTTCACAACAGCACATATCTATTGTTATATGGCTTTGTCAGAGATTGGTTAAAAATATGCAATGGATCAACATGCTTTCCCTCATCCACTAATAGAGTTACTTCTTTGAAGGAACATCATTTTGTTGTGGGCCATTCATTTATCTCATTAATGTTACACCAGTCTCACTACCCCTGCTATAAATGTCCTTCCTCCTCCAGAGCCTATAGAGGTGCTCATAGGAAGAGATCCTGGGAAGGGGATCTTGGGAGGGGCCGGGGTGTGTACCTCAAGAACAGGGTTGGACTGCAGCAGCCGGTCCCGGATCGTGCTCATGTGGTCAGTGACAGGGCAGGTAGTGGCATAGTACTGGAGGATCTTCTTGGAGGCCTCGGTCTTCCCTGCTCCGCTCTCCCCAGAGATCAGGATACACTGGTCCCTCCTCTCAGTCCGCATGGCTCGGTACGTGTTGTCTGACACCGCATAGCTACAGGATAGAGAAACAAAAGGGGTGGGATACAAACATGATGTCAGCTAGTGATTGGGCTCATACTGGTGTATTCACATACAGTGGATCACCATCTAATAGCAAACATACACTACATACTGCAAATGTAATGTTCCAGAGCACATGCACATATACACACACTCATTCTGGTCCTGCTGGGTCAGAGAAAGGTTAAGGATCAAGTGTCAGAGGGTGACTTACATGTGGGGTGATATCTCGTAGAAGCTGACCCCTCGGTAGCGCTCCATGTGCGCCTTGGAGTAGATCTCCAGGTCCTTGTATGGGTTCACTGACACCAACACTGACCCTATGTAGGTCTGACAGGGAGACAAGACCCGCACACTGCAGTCACCAACCCCTCTAATACAAAACCCACAGAAACACTGATAGAAAAATCAACCAATAGCAAACATTAAGTTACAGCTACAGATGTAGGATCTTCCATTTTCAGACAGTTTGCTACAGCAGGAAAAATATCATGCAGCAACAGGAAATGTACATTTTTCTGTGGATTATAATTATTGGACATTTTTTGTAGGGTTCAAGGCAAATCAAGTCAAAAAAATGTAAGTGGAAAATACAAACTTTAGATGCCTTTTTAAACCTCGAATCCATTACAAGTTTGCATTCCTGCTGTGCAGGAAAATTCTCAGCAACAAAAGAGTGATCCAATTGAGATCCTAAATCTGTATGCAGTCATTTTTACGATATGATTTCCATATAGTCTATGATATGATTCTTTACATAGATAAGTTTCTCTCCAAAGCGTCGGCGCAGGTTCTCAATGAAGGCCGCCTCACTAGTGTAGTTCTCCAGCAGCACAAAGTCCTGCACCCCCACCCTGTCCCGCGCTGTCAGAGTACTCTCCATGACTCGATGAACTCTGCCCTCACCTTCCACCTCCTATAGAGAGAGAGAGAGAGAGAGGGGGATAGAAAGGGGGAGACATCATTGCCTGCCGCTCTTTCTCAGGTACATACAATCCCAAATAATAATATAATAATAATAATAATAATAATATATGCAATTTAGCAGACACTTTTATCCAAATTGAAACCCACCACTATGCACTTCAACTAGAACTGGAAGATTGTTATTTATTTATTTTTCTCCCCAATTTTGTGACATCCAATTGGTAGTTACGAACTTGTCTCATTGCTGCAACTCCCCAACGGGCTCAGGAGAGGCGAAGATCGAGATATGCATCCTCCAAAATATGATCCGTCAAGCCGAGCTGCTCTCCTAAAGGTGCAATATGCAGAAATCGTTCCACCATTTCCTGGTTGCTAAAATACTAATAGTTTGCCTAATTTCAGTGTATGTGACAAAACAACCATTCAGAGTGTAAATAATAATTGTACCATCTAAACCGTTGTGAACTAAATTTTCAAAAACCAAGAATATTGTATTTTCAGCTGTTTGAAGCTGGTGTACAAAACCGAAAGTAAAAGACGCAAAAACGAGACTTAAGCATGGGAAGCCTAGAAATAGAGCACATAGAACAGATCTACCGCTTCTTAGACTTGCGTTCAATGAGAATGACATATCTCTAACTCACATTTCTATGTGAATTTGGTCGGATTTGGTGACATATTGCAGCTTTAACCAAGAAGTCAGCCGAACCAATGTGTCGGAGAAACCACCGTCCGACTGACAGGCCTGGCTCCTGGCCTGCCACAAGGAGTCGCTAGAGAGAGATGAGCCAAGGAAAGCCCTGCCAGCAAAACCCTCCCCTAACCCGGATGGTGCTGGCCAATTGTGCACGCCTTTTGGGGCTCCCGGTCACAGACAGCTGGGATCGAACTCCAGGCTGTAGTGGCGCCTCAAGCATTAGACCACTACACCACTCAGGATGCAGACCTGAAATCATTTGATAGGTATTAGCAATATGTTAAAATCCTCACCTTGTCCTTTGATAGGCTAGGAGGAATTCCCCATATCGCTTACACCAATCCAAACCTCTTAGATCTACACAAGTGCACGGAGGGTAGGGCAGAGGGTCGAGTTGGGATTGGGCGTATACTGACAACACCACAGCACTGCAAATAAACACCTTTACAAGAGGCTTGTCAGGAACAGCCATATCAACCAGAGGAAAGCACACACAGGACGTTCAGACATGCAGAACACAAATCAAACAATGAAGCCATTTCAATAATCCTTAATATAAACAGTGTCTCTAACATCCTCTATTGTGTGATTGTGAGATAGCGTATTGGGATGTATATACAGTAAATACAGGCTATAGCGCCAGTCAGGTTCTGACCAATGCTGCTAAAGAGGTGTGTGTACATGTAAACTTTGGCATTCTGAAGACAAACAGAGCACAGACAGGAAATAATACCCAGAGAAGTTCACCGACATGTTAATCCGAAAATATCAGAAGAGAACAGACACCAAAAAATATACCTACCGTGAATTGGTGTGTGCACTATCCAGTTACGACTACTATTATCCACCAGTACAGGCTACATCCTGCCTTCCAGCACAGTTCTACTACAACCAATCACCCTCTAGTCTGTTTGATCATTCACAGTATCAGGAGTAATCATTCGAGTGCGTAAGCAAGCCCCCTAACACACACACACACACACACCAAGACACACTGGGAGAGGAACAATGGGGCCAGGGGCTTTGGGAACACACAGTCCTCTCAGGGGTGTTGTTAGGGGTTGGTTAATGTCACTAACTGGTCGTTATCTTTGAACGCTTAATGGTGGAAAATCCTTGAAACAACACAAGGACAACAGTGGAGTGAAGCCAAGAACTATGAGCAGGGGAAATCCAGGAGACACTTCCACTCTGCACTCCTACCTCAGAGTATTGTTCTCGCAGGTGGCCTTCCTGCAGAAAGTATAACACACAGAGGAATCCCACACACACACACACGCACACGCACGTATAGTGATTTTCCCGAAGGATACAACTGAAGTATTTTAGAGTCAGGCTTAGGGTCAGGTCTTCAAGGATCTCCACTGAATGTGTCTTTTGTGTGTTTGGCTGTTTGTGTGTTTCTCTAAAATGCTGCCTCATCCTCTACAGGATCAGTGTCCCCCCCCCATGGGACGGTTGAGCTAACGTAGGCTAATGTGAAAGGCCGCTCAGCAAGGAAGAAGCCACTGCTCAAAAACCACCATAAAAAAAACTGACTATGGTTTGCAACTGCACATGGGGAAAAAGATCGTACTTTTTGGAGAAATGTCCTCTGGTCTGATGAAACATGGGGGCCATAATGACCATCGTTATGTTTGGAGGAAAAAGGGGGAGGCTTGCAAGCCGAAGAACACCATCCTAACCATGAAGCACGGGGGGTGGCAGCATCATATTGTGGGGGTGCTTTGCTGCAGGAGGGACTGGTGCACTTCACAAAATAGATGGTATAATGAGGAAGGAAAATGATGTGGATATATTGAAGCAACATCTCAAGACATCAGTCAGGAAGTTAAAGTTTGGTTGCAAATGCGTCTTCCAAATGGACAATGACCCCAAGCATACTTCCACATTTGTGACAAAATGGCTTAAGGACAACAAAGTCAAGGTATTGGAGTGGCCATCACGAAGCCCTGACCTCAATCCTATGGAAAATTTGTGGGCAGAGCTAAAAAAGCATGTGCGAGCAAGCAAGCCTACAAACCTGACTCAGTTACATCAGCTCTGTCAGGAGGAATGGGACAAAATTCACCTAACTTATTGTGGGAAGTTTGTGGAAGGCTACCAGAAACGTTTGACCCAAGTTAAACAATTTAAAGGCAATGCTACCAAATACTAATTGAGTGCATGTAAACTTCTGAACCACTGGGAATGTGATGAAAGAAATAAAAGCTGAAATAAATCATTCTCTACTATTATTCTGACATTTCACATTCTTCAAATAAAGTGGTGATCCTAACTGACCTAAGACAGGGGATTTTTACTAGGATTAAATGTCAGGAATTGTGATAAACTGAGTTTAAATGTATTTGGCTAAGGTGTATGTAAACTTCCGACTTCAACTGTAGGTGTCGTAGTTTTATGTGTTGCAATCCTATGGAGCAGTGAGGGTTGTGGGTGGAGTAGTCTTGAATAACAGTGAGGATTGTGGAAGTTGTAGTCCAATAGAGCAGTGAGGGATGTTGTTGCAGCAATATGTTCGCATAACTGATGAATTTACAAACGCTCAACACCCGTATTATTAAACGTTGGCAAAAAGCGTAATTAAATTGTTGCCAGCAGCACAGTTAGTCACCAACCCTCTGGATAACATGAAAACAGCTTAACCAGCTCTGCTAGGGTGAATAAAATGGTCAGAATTAGGTGTTCTGTCATTTATATCTGGAAGAAGCTAGCCAGTTAGCTAACTTTAGCCAGTTAACTTGGGTGCTTGACTGCCGCTGTGAGGTCAGAACGCTCGAATCAACCCTACTCCTCGGCCAGAGCGTCCAGTGTGGGCTCTGAACGCTCAGAGCATTCAGAGTCTGAATTTACGAACTATCAAATCTGACAACGCTCTGAATTTACGAATGCCTAGAGCACACCGAGGGAGCTCTGGCACTCCAGAGAGAATTTACGAATGCACCCGTAGTAGTGAGGGATGTGAGTGTTGTAGTCTTATGGAGTAGAGAGTCTTGTGGGTGTTGTAGTCCTATTTGATTTGATTTATTAGGATCCATATTAGCCGACGCCAACGGCGACAGCTAGTCTTACTGGGGTCCGACATAAAGAAAAAGACATTACAGACAAAATACTTCATAATTAACATACATTTAAAAACATTAACATGTAGTTGTGTGTGTGCATCTATCAGTTACACATACTGTACATGTCAGTACATACACACAACAAGTAGGTGAGGGTTGAGGGTTATGTAGTCCTATGGAGCCAAGAGGGTTGTGAGTGGTGCATCTATGAGAGGCAGCAGGGAGGCGTCAGCGGGACTTGGCTCTGGGCCTCTTAAGTCAGCAGCGCTGGGCTGATTCCCCTCAGTCTCTTCCTTATAAGGTGCCCCACTGCTCCGTCCCCAGACATACCTACTATGGGTGGACACACCAGCTCCACAGCTGTCTCTCCAGCATGGATGTGCTAGCACTGGACAGAGTGGAAAAATACCAGCCACCAGCTACAGTATGTCCCAGGAGAGCCTAGTGCCAGTCCCAGGCAATGCAATGACTCATAGTAATGGTGGGAGAACTATAGTCCAAATGTTTGTTTTACAATCCTTGTGGGGACCAAAAAAATGTATTCCCATTCAAAATCCTATTTTCCCTAACCCAAAACCTAACTCTTCTTGAACAGCACTGTTGGTTGAGGGCTTGTAAGTAAGAACTTCACGGTAAAGTCTACACTTGTTGTATTCAGCGCATGTGACAAATGAAGTTTGATTTAATCTCTAACATTAACCTTTAAGCCTATTTAAATTGTTTTATTTTATTTAACCTTTATTTAACTTGGCAAGTCAGTTAAGAACAAATTAGTATTTACAATGACGGCCTACACCGGCCAAGCCTGGATGTCACTGGGCCAATTGTGCGCCGCCCTATGGGACTCCCAATCACGGCCGGTTGTGATACAGCCGGATTCGAACCAGGGTGTCTGTGCCTTGGACCTGACAAAATGTCCACACACACACACACACACACACACACACACACACACACACACACACACACACACACACACACACACACACACACACACACACACACACACACACACACACACACACACACACACACACACACACACACACACACAACATGTTATGAGCAGCATGTAGTGAAGGGATTAGGATCTTACCCTGCCTCGGTACCTCATCCTGTCCTAGCTTAGTGTTGTTGATCTCTCTCTCTGGTCCTCTCTGGCGTCAGTGGTCCTCCCTCCACATCAGGAAGACTCCCTAGGTGTTCTAGTGGCCCATCTACCTCCCTCTGTCCATGTGCAATAGATCCAGGTTACAGTTACTCTCTCCTTCTCTCTCTCTCACACACACTACATGCTGTCTCTGTTTCTGTCAGTCTGTTTCTCTCTTCCAAACACACATACACACCCTCACACCATGCTCTCCCGCTGTTCTCTCTGTCCGTTGTGCCACCCTATGAGGACAAAGCACACAGCGTCAAGCCTAAATAAATACCAGCAGTTCAACTTGTTTACAACTTCAGCCCTGTAGTCCCATTGACAGGTCAAGTAAACATCCTCTCCTCCATTCGTCCGCAAGTTCTTAAATCACCACTGTGAAACACAAGCTGTAACTCTGCTAACACGTCACACACTTGGACCAGAGCGCCTTCCAAAAAAGAGAGAGAAAAAAAGACGAGGGAAAGTATGTTGGCTGAGCCGGGCCAAAGAAAAGAGAGTTCAAAAGGTTTGGAAAAATCTGCTAACAGCCCATGGATGTTAAGAAACATGTAACCGTTCTGAAACTATATAAAAAATGATACAAACAAAAATCACATGACGTGGCTCGAGTGCATTTTTTCTATCCCTCCCTCCCTCCTTCTTCTTCTCTTCTCTTCTCTTACAAGCTGAGACAGATTCATAGGCGATAATAGCAATAGAACTGTCACACCAACAAGATGAATTTCATACCTAACCCTCTCATTGGCTCTCTTCCCGCCCATGGGAAAAAAACTGCAAACACAAGATGTATCACTCTTTTACAACAACACCAGCACAACAACACTAAGTCTCATTACTTAGGATTATGTAATTACTCTGCCAATCTATCTATATATATATGAAATATGTTTGTAGGGTACTGGTATATATTCACACATTTGTTCACACGTTTTGTGAGTGTGTTAGTGATATATCCACTAACCCCCTATGTACAGTATACACATAGTGGAGCAGCAGTGCACTTATTTCTCTTTCACTCTACAGTGACCTCACCCCCTGACTTCAGTTTGAGGATGGTTCATACTATCCTGGATCCTTGGGACGTCCTTAACCTAAACCCTAACCCCTAACCCCTACCCTTATCCTAACCTTAATCATAACCATAACCTTAACTATTTTAAAATGTCAACTTCAATGGGGTGATGTCAGATCCCGGATAGCAGGGACCATTTGAGGACAGCGCCCCCCTACTGCTGCCTCCATATCTGTTATGATTTTCAGTTACTAATATTATCATTTAAAAACCCAACACTAGAGCCCTACCAATATGTTTTTTTGGGTCCGATACTGATTCCGATTTTTTGGCGAGCAAAACTTACCGATATATCTTCTGATCACAAAGTGTCATTTTCCCACACTGTTCTCATAAATTGTAGTGATGGGGGAAAAACTTGTCAGTATTTTTCATTCATAGCTTGTTCTCTATCTTTTACATTTAAGTCATTTAGCAGACGCTCTTATCCAGAGCGACTTACAGCATTCATTTTAAGATCACAATCATAGTAAGTACATTTTTCCTAAATAAAGTAGCTATCAGAGCTAGCTAGTAAGAGGGAAAAGAATCAAGTGCGATTGTTAATTTACAAAAGGCTTTATTTATTTTTGTATTGCTGCTGCAGATGGACAAGAAAGAGCCATGAGAAAACTAGTTTCGATTAGTCATGGGAATAAAAGTGCTGAAAACAAATTGGCTCCCTGTTTAAAAAGAATATGGAGAACAAGCTATGATGGAGAAATACTGGAGTTTTGGGGCAGGTACAGCAAACTAGCACAAACATAATATCCCGATATGTAACTGTATCGATTCCCCCCCCATCACTAATCACAATACATATACTGTAGAATCGTGAGAATCGCAATACATACCGTATCGGCACCTAGGTATCATGATAATATCGTATCGTGAGGTCCCTGGCAGCCCTAATAAATTGCCATCCAAAAGAGCTATTGTCCTATTAATATACTTCAAATGATGATTCCTTACATTGTGATAATGACATCATTAGAAAAGTGTTTGGATAAGCATGTGATTACCTTTTTCATCCTATTTATTGAATATTGGTTATCGGTGGAATTATTGTCCAATAGGATATACCGGTAAAAGACCTATATCAGCAGATAATATCCATGAACGGACATAGGCTAATCGGTCGGGCTCTACCCAACACCCCCCAACTTCCCTCTCTCTCTTTGCCAACATCATCAGATATCCAGCCTTGTGAAATTTGAATAATGTATTCCAGATGGAGCCTCTCCCTCTGTTCCCCTCTGAACAGGGTCACTTAAGGGTGGTGTGCAGAACTGCGAGAGATATGTCTCCACCCCATCCTAAGGGACCCACAGTGCATGATATGCTCTCCACCCCCTTTTCACGCAATAACAATAAACAACAATGATTTTAACACTTTTTAACATAACAGAATAGCGCCTAAATAACTTCATGATCTTCATGTTCAGTCCTTCTCCTAGTAGCATAGACCGCCAACCGCCTGACTGTAATTTGTGAAATTACAGTTAATTACATGACCAACTCAAAAACAGCAACATTGTGCATAATACTGTAGCCTCTATATCCAACAAATACACATGCTGATAAAAGCTACATGAAACAGCATTGATAGGCTTTAGGCCTATAGTCTGTTACACTACAACAGCCATTAAGCAGGACATGCTCTTTCCCCTCATTGTGTTTTTATTGCCATTTTCCATCACTGGTATGCTGAACCATGGAGGAATGATAATGATCATTTGGGGCGGGGAAGACTGAGCAAAGACAGAGGGGATTATCCCACTGGATGTCATTCACACACACACACGCACGCACGCACACACACACACACACACACACACACACACACACACACACACACACGCACGCACACACACACACATGCACACACGCACACACGCACGCACACATTTTATACATAAAATATTAATAGGAAGACCAGACGGACGTCAGTGCTACATCAGTAATACAAACACAAGTACACACACACAATGCATGTGTGGTGAGTGGTGACAGCGTAAAATAGGTAGACTAATGAGTATCAGGTATAATCCCTGGCAAAGAGCAGTAAGCTCATCTTTAGCTCTACATGCCAACTCTTGCTAGACATCTTTCCCTTTCTCTCCCCCTTTATTCTGCCACTCCTACTCCCCTTCACCCAGTTTGTTCATGTATTATACAGCACTGACGCTTAAACAGTTTTCTGTGATCAAAGTGCTTTGTCCTTTAAAAGTTATAGGTGCCTTGGAAAGGAGGTCATTATGAGGTTGTGTAAACAGCAAAAATGATAATTTTTCTACTATATCCGTGGCTCTGTCTAGTCTATGAGTCCACAGTGTCACACACCTTCTACTGCTCGCTGTCCATCTGTGTTGGATTCCCACAGCCCCCATCTGCTCCCTCTCCCTTTAATCCCCCTCTTCACCTACACTCACCCTAAGGCACCATCTCCCTGACAAAACAATAGAGCTGTTCCTCTGAAGCCTCACCCACTCCCTACAAAAGCTTATTTTCTGGAGTGTCATTCACTCCCCCTGTCCATGGGATTGTCCTCCAGAGACACTCAGTGCAACACTTTCTATGTGTGCCTCCATCTGACTTACAGCTGAAGTTTGAAGTTTACATACATTGGAGTAATTATAACTAATTTTTCAACCACTCCACAAATTTCTTGTTAACAAACTATAGTTTTGGAAAGTCGGTTAGGACATCTACTTTGTGCATGATGCAAGTAATTTTTCCAACAATTGTTTACAGACAGATTTTTCACTTATAATTCACTGTATCACAATTCAAGTGGGTCAGAAGTTTACATACACTAAGTTGACTGTACCTTTAAACAGCTTGTAAAATTCCAGAAAATTATGTCATGGCTTTTGAAGCTACTGATTGACATAATTTGAGTCAATTGGAGGTGTACCTGTGGATGTATTTTAAGACCTACCTTCAAACTCAGTGCCTCTTTGCTTGACATCATGGGAAAATCAAAAGAAATCAGCCAAGACCTCAGAAAAACAATTGTAAAGTGCAAATCAATCCCAGAACAACAGCAAAGGACCTTGTGAAGATGCTGGAGGAAACAGGTACAAAAGTATCTATATCCACAGTAAAACGAGTCCTATATCGACATAACCTGAAAGGCCACTCAGCAAGGAAGAAGCCACTGCTCCCAAACTGCCATAAAAAAGCCAGACTTCGGTTTGCAACTGCACATGGGGACAAAGATCGTACTTTTTGGAGAAATGTCCTCTGGTCTGATGAAACAAAAATAGAACTGTTTGGCCATAATGACCATCGTTATGTTTGGAGGAAAAAGAGGGAGGCTTGCAAGCCGAAGAACACCATCCCAACTGTGAAGCACAGGGGTGGCAGCATCATGTTGTGGGGGTGCTTTGCTGCAGGAGGGACTGGTGCACTTCACAAAATAGATGGAAAATTATGTGGATATATTGAAGCAACATCTCAAGACATCAGTCAGGAAGTTAAAGCTTGGTCGCAAATGGGTCTTCCAAATGGACAATGACCCCAAGCATACTTCCACATTTGTGGCAAAATGGCTTAAGGACAACAAAGTAAAGGTTTTGGAGTGGCCATCACAAAGCCCTGACCTCAATCCTATAGATAATGTGTGGGCAGAACTGAAAAAGCGTGTGCGAGCAAGGAGGCCTACAAACCTGACTCAGTTACACCAGCTCTGTCAGGAGGAATGGACCAAAATTCACCCAACTTATTGTGGGAAGCTTGTGGAAGACTACCCAAAACATTTGACCCAAGTTAAACAATTTAAAGGCAATGCTCCCAAATACTAATTGACTGTATGTAAACTTCTGACCCACTGGGAATGTGATGAAAGAAATAAAATATGAAATAAATCATTCTCTCTACTATTATTCTGACATTTCACATTCTTAAAATAAAGTGGTGATCCTAACTGACCTAAGACAGGGACTTTTTACTAGGATTAAATGGTAGGAAATGTGAAAAACTGAGTTTAAATGTATTTGGCTAAGGTGTATGTGTCACATCCTGGCCATAGATAGCCCTCTGGCTTCTCTATGGTGTTTTGGTCAGGACATGACCAGGAGGGGTTTTGTTCTATGTTGAATTTTCTATGTTTGGTTTTGGATGGTTCCCAATTAGAGGCAGCCGATTGTCGTTGTCTCTAATTGGGGACCATACTTAGTTTGTTCATTCCCCCACATGGTTTATGGGTTATTTTTTCTGTTAGTGCACTACGTATTGTCCGAGCTGTTGTTTTGTTCGTGTATATTTTGGGAAGTTTCCCCTGTAATAAAGATGTGGAACTACCAACACGCTGCACCTTGGTCCAATCCTTCCAGCGATCGTGACAGTATGTAATCTTCCGACTTCAACTGTATGTAGAGATTTAGCTTAAACCACGCAAACTCATATGGAGGAGAGTGACTACAGGCATTGTCAGGTTGAGGTTTCAGGAAACTACCATGGTTTGCCTTAAAACAGGAAGTGGCAGAGAGGAGAGGAGGATGTGAGCTCAGATCTGGCACCGGTGCATAGACAGAAACTCCAGAGTGGCGCAGCGGTCTAAGGCACTGCATCTCAGTGCTAGAAGCGTCACTACAGACCCTGATTCGATCCTGGGCTGTATCACAACCGGCTGTGATCGGCTGTCCCCATAGGGTGGCGCACAATTGGCCCAGCATCGTCCGGGTTAGGGTAGGGTTTGGCTGGGGTAGGCCGTCATTGTAAAATGAGAATTTGTTCTTAACTGACTTGCCTAGTTAAATAAAGGTTAAATAAAGAAAAAAGACACTGTGCGGTATGCCTAAAAATAGGACATGGCTCATGCAAACACAAGCAACAAACAAAACAACAACAGATGCACTGTAGGCCTACAGTAAACAAGCAACTGAGTGATCCTATGCACATGTGTATACTTGAACGGCAGTTGAATAACTTTAGTTTAAGAAACAAAGTGCATGGTCAAATTTAATAAGCTATTAAGAAACTGGATCATTCTGCAGGGAGCTTGATCTTGGCAACACAGTTGCATGTTTGGACATTCCGCAGCTGACAGAAATACGTCAGATAATGTTCCCTCATGCACCACACAAAGAAAAAACATATCACCTTCCAGTGAGGAGGGAGGCTCATTCCGAGGTCAAGCTGATCTAACAGAGGAGGCAAACACAGTCCACACCCAGCTGGTTACACACAGAGATCACAGACCACCACATACCTCCTCCATGTCCATAAGGCTTGAAGGGACATTGGAATGAAATGTTTAAATGTTAGCTCATAAGTTATAAGTGGTTTTAATAGGAGAAAGGGGTTATGGCAAGTTATAAGTAGTTATTAGGAAGGGGTGGGGAGAGTTACAAAGTCATCACATACTTTCAATGTTGGGTGTTGACCATCTGCTGAAGACAGAGGACAGAACTATAGTTTACAGCAGAGACAACAGTTTAGAATCAAGTCTACATAAGGCTATCTAACAATGATGGTAGCAATATTCTGCTCCATTGCATAACTCTTGTTCTTCACCTGTCAAAACTATAACCTAGGCATGATTATAAAACGTCATAATACACTGTGAAATTGTCTATGAATTCAATATCTGCTTGAAATAACCCAAACATTTTTGGGCCAGTGGGAGAATATAGCAGTTTGGTTAGATACATTTTTATTCTTGCAAATAAAAACAATCTTGTATTCATTACATAAGACAAAAGTGCTTAACCTATTGGCAAAATTATACAAGTTGCAAAGTAAAAACAAGAGCAAAAGTGTGTTAGTTTTACAATGTTTAATTACTAGGTTATTTCAATAAATTGAGTGTGATTTTAATGATAAGCATTTAGCTTACGAATGATTCATAATACAGTGCCTTCAGAAAGTATTCACACCCCTTGACTTTTTTCACATTTTGTTGTGTTACAGCCTGAATATAAAATTGAGATTTTTGGTCACTGGTCTACACACAATACCCCATAACGTCGAAGTCGAACTATGTTTTTCACATTTTATACAAATTTATAAAAAATGAAAAGCTGAAATGTCTTGAGTCATTAAGTATTCAACCCCTTTGTTATGGCAAACCTAAATAAGTTCCGGAGTAATTGTGTTCTCAAGTCACATAATAAGTTGCATGGACTCACTGTGTGCAATAATAGTGTTTAACATGCTTTTTTTAATGACTACCTCATCTCTGTACCCCTGTTACGTTCCCCAGTTTCTGTGTTGTGCTTTTGCTTTTATGTGTGTGTTTCAGGATGGCTTCCTGAAATTCTCCCCATTTACTAATTGGAGCTGACCCCGCCCCCTCGTCAGGATACAGCTGTATCCCATTAGACACCTTCTCCAGCTATATAAGCCAGTGTTCTGTTGCTCAGAAGGGAGAAGACAAAGGAGAGAGAAGGAGACTGATTGAGGTTGATGGCTAAAGATTAAGTGTTTGTTTGGTTATACCCGAGTGTTGATAGTTGTTGCTCCTTTTGTAGTATATTGTAACTGGTCCTGCTGGTGTCTATCAAAAGGTCCGTATTGATTGTTTGTATTTTTCTGTGTTTGTTCCCAGGGGGGAAGGGGAAGGCACCTAGGGAGTGCTTAGGCAAGTGGCCTGCGGGCATACATAACCCGTAGTATTTTACTGTCTATGCACACTAGGTAAGACCTGGACGGACCACCCCTGTATTTTAGTTAGTGCACCAGGTGGTGCTAAGTTAGGTAAGTTGTGGGTAGGCAGGTAAAATAGGAGAGGGGCTTTGACTTTTACTTTCTTTGCTTTGGTTCCGTTCAGCCCCTTTTCCCCAAAATTACCGTGTGACGGAATAAATTCCTTGTTAACGGTACCGCTTACTGCTTTTGTCATCCTTACTCGCACCTACAGTCCCATACCTCTTTCACTCCGCGGGGAATTTAGAGCAGCAGGGAGTTGCGTTCCCTCCTCCTAGAGGCGTACGTAACATAGTGGGGGCTCATCCGGGACCTCAACCCACCGGACCCTGCTGCTCTGAGCTCTCTGTGATTGGTGATTGAGGTGTGGTGATAGGTTGTGAGTTTGGGTGACGGGTTTAGTTTGTGTGTGTGTTAGTAGGGTGCAGTGTACAAAATGGCTGCCTCAGCCATCTCCCAGTTTATTGAAGCGCCCTCTGTTGAACGGTTGGTGGGGTTGCGGAAAGTAGACCTTTTTGCTATAGCTAACCATTATGGACTCTTCGTCCCTGAGAAAGCCCTAAAGGCTGAGCTTTTGGTGCTAGTCAGGGAGGGCTTAATGAGGAAACAAATTTTCTTGTTGAAAGATGACGAGAGGGAGGCTTCAGGAGAGGAGACGGTAAACCTTCCGATGCCAAGTCGGAGGATCGGCGCGGAGGAAGGGGTTGCTCGTACCCCTTTACATTGCCCCGATTTGACCCTTTATCTTCTACTTCGGGTCATTCAGACGCTAGGCTAAAGGTGAGGCTGGCCCGTTTAGAAATGGAGCAAAAGATAAAGAGAGACAGTTTAGGTTCGATTTAGAAATTAGGAAAATGGAAATTGACAAGGAGGTGAGTATCCGACAACTGGAGCTAGACGCTGGCTCCAGGACGACTCCACAACCTGCTCATCATCAAGCCCACTTCGATGTGAGTAAAAATATAGCTTTAGTCCCTCCATTCCGGGAGTCGGAAGTTGATTCCTATTTCTCTGCGTTTGAGCGTGTGGCAGCTGCGCTGCATTGGCCACTCGAGGTTTGGCCACTTCTGTTGCAATGTAAATTGTCTGGGAAAGCCCAGGAAGTAGTAGCTGCTCTTTCCCTGGAAGACAGTTTACAGTATGATAAAGTTAAATCAACCGTGTTGCGGGCTTATGAGTTGGTGCCTGAAGCTTATAGGCAGCGCTTCAGGAACCACAAAAAACCCTCTCATCGTACTTTTGTTGAGTTTGCAAGAGACAAAGAGTCTCTGTTTAATCGCTGGTGTTCAGCTAGCAAAGCTAACACCTTTGCTGATATTCGGGAGTTGATGCTGTTGGAGGATTTTAAAAGCAACCTCCTGATAGAATTGTAGTTCATTTAAATGAACAGAAAGTGACGACATTGGCCCAGGCAGCAGTGTTGGCAGATGAGTATGCTTTGACACACAAGACTGTCTTTGGTGCGCCTCGTTGTGAAGGCCGACTGATTACGTCATCAGTGCCTCATTCAGGTCGCTTTTCCTCTGACAACCCTAAGCCTTCCCATGAAATCCGTGAATGTTTTTACTGTCATCAAAAGGGTCACGTGATTGCGGACTGCCCGGTTTTGAAAAATAAACCGAAACAGTCCCTGTCACCATCCCCTAAATTGAAAAGTGTGGGTTTAGTCCAGTCTTTGGCTCGTCCGTTGGACAGAGTTATTGATTCAGCATTTGGGAAAACGGATCCTATCTATGCTCCGTTTATCTCTACTGGTTGTATTTCCTTAACTGGAGAACAAGCGGATCAAAAACCAATACCAATCTTACGAGATACCGGGGGCGGCGCAGTCAGTAATCCTTACTGATGTTTTACCCTGGTCCTCTGAAACGTATTGTGGCTCGCATGTTATATTACAGGGTATAGAGACAAAAACAGTACCTGTACCATTACACTGGGTCCACTTAGTGTCAGATTTGGTATCAGGACGTTTTCGTGTTGGTGTAGTGTCCACACTGCCAGTAAAAGGAGTCACATTGCTACTAGGGAACGATATTGCTGGTGGTAACGTCACTCCTGTGTTAGAGGTAGTAGACAACCCAGAAATCAAAACAGCAGATGATAAATTGGTTCAAGCGTTTCCCCATGTTTTTCCTGCTTGTGTGTTAACGAGGGCACAATCTCGCAAGCTGGGAGATGTGGTGGATTTGGCTGGTTCCATTTTTGAGAATGTTGAGGTAGAAGACAATGCACCGAGTATTTCTTCTGCAATGCCAACGGTTTTAACCCCCGTAAAAACTAAGGCAGGGGAAAGTGAAATCGCGCCCCAATTACATGACATTCTTTTGTCTGTCACCCCCGAGAAGGTGATTGAATGTCAAAAAGAAGACTCAAGTCTTCGCAAATGTTTTGCTTCGGTAATTTCTACTGAGGAAGCTAAAACTAAGGAGACTGCCTACTTTGTGGAAGCAGGAGTTTTGATGCGAAAATGGGCAGCTCATGACACCGTTAGTGAGTGGAGTGAAGTGTGTCAAGTGGTTGTTCCTACACCGTTCCGACAGCAGGTGCTCTCACTCGCCCATGACCAGGCGTGGTCCGGACATTTGGGGATCACGAAGACTTATAACAGAGTCCTTCGACATTTCTTCTGGCCAGGTTTGAAGTCAGATGTGGTCCAATTTTGTAAAACATGTCATGTATGTCAACTCACTGGGAAAGTGAATCAAACAGTTCTCGTGCGCCGCTTCTGCCCGATTCCTGTAGTAGAGGAACCGTTTGAACGAGTAATAATTGATTGTGTAGGTCCGTTGCAAAAACCAGATCAGGTAACCAGTTCTTACTAACAATAATGTGCAGTGCTACTCGATACCCAGAGGCTATACCTCTTCGTACTATAACGACTAAGACTGTGGTGAAGGCACTAGTGAAGTTCTTCTCACGCTTGGACTCCCTAAAGTAATCCAAACTGATCAGGGAACCAACTTTATGTCAAAACTGTTCTCAAATGTGTTAAAAACATTGTGTATTACCCATCAGGTCTCTAGTCCGTATCATCCGGAGAGTCAAGGGGCCCTTGAACGCTGGCATCAGACGCTAAAGGCGATGCTACGCAAGTATTGCATGGATACCAGTACCGATTGGGATGAGGGGGTGCCCTTTGTCCTATTTGCTATTAGGGAAACCATACAGGAGTCCTTAGGGTTCAGCCCGGCTGACCTTGTGTTTGGACACACCCCACGGGGTCCGCTAAAAGTTTTGAAGGAGCATATCCTATCTCCTATACCCAGTAGCGCCCCTAAAAATGTGTTGGATTATGTAAGTAAGATGCGGGAGAGACTGCACGCGGCATGTGCGTTGGCCCAAAAGTCTCTCTCCTCGTCTCAAAAACGCATGAAGTTGCATTATGACAAAAGGCTGTTGGCCGTTCTTTTGCAACAGGGGATCAAGTTTTAGTTTTGTTGCCAATCCCTGGCTCATCTCTGTCCGCACGTTTTTCTGGTCCATATCTTGTGGAAAAGAAACTCAGTGACACCAATTATGTAATAAAGACCCCAGATCGTAGGCGTTCTTCCCGTGTGTGTCATGTTAACATGCTGAAAGCGTATTATCTGCGTGATTCTCCCAACTGTTCCTCAGGTAAGCCGGTCCAGCCCGCCGTCTCCAGTTTGGCTGCAGTGGTGCTGACACCTGGCTGGAACCTAGAGGAGGATAAGGAGGACGGGTTGGAGTTACGCCACACGTTACAGCAATGTGAACGCCTATGTAATTCGGAGATGCTGAAAAAGTTACCCTCTCAAATGGAACATTTGGATGGCGATCAAACTAATGATCTTATCATATTGATAAATAGTTTTCTCAATGTGTTTCAGGATGTTCCAAGTCGCACGTCCCATCTTGGAACATGACGTGGATGTGGGGAACGCGCTCCTATACGCCAGCATCCGTGA
Organism: Brachymystax lenok tsinlingensis; assembly: GCA_030435695.1. Taxonomy (NCBI): domain Eukaryota; kingdom Metazoa; phylum Chordata; class Actinopteri; order Salmoniformes; family Salmonidae; genus Brachymystax; species Brachymystax lenok. The sequence continues at coordinate 19,591,418 of CM059792.1, read as the reverse complement.
TCGGGTTAATGCAAAGAAAAGGGATATAATGAAAAGTGAGGTAGCTTATTTATTAGAGAATGACATGGCAAAACCCAGTAACAGCTCCTGGAGTTCCCGTGTATTCTCGTTCCTAAGCCTGACGGTACGTCCCGCTTATGTACGGACTATCGCCGTGTAAATGCTGTTACAAAGTCTGATTCGCTTCCTCTACCTCGCTTAGACGACTGCATTGATAGAATTGGCTCTTCTGCTTACGTTAGTAAGTTAGATTTGCTAAAAGGTTATTGGCAGGTGCCTCTGACCTCTCGAGCTTCTGACATCTCAGCTTTTGTGACGCCTGATAACTTTGTACAATACACTGTGATGCCCTTTGGAATGTGTAATGCACCTGCTACCTTTCAGCGGCTAGTTAATATTGTGTTCGCGGATGTGCCAAATTGCACTGCATACCTTGACGATGTGGTGATTCATTCGTCGACCTGGACTGATCATCTCGCCACCTTGAGAAGTGTGTTTCAGCGGTTGGAGAAGGCTTCTTTAACCCTCAATTTGGCCAAGTGTGAGTTTGGGAAGGCAACTGTGACTTACTTAGGGAAGCAAGTGGGACGAGGTCAAGTGCGCCCAGTAACTGGCAAAGTGGAAGCAATTGTTGCTTTTCCTGCTCCCACTACTCGCCGCCAGTTGCGCAGATTCCTGGGGATGGTAGGGTACTATCGTACGTTCTGTAAGAATTTTTCGACGGTAGTAGCTCCCTTACATCTCTGCTCAGTCCCAAAGTACCATTTAAGTGGTCCCAAGAATGTAACTATGCTTTTGAGTCTGCCAAAGCGCTACTTTGTAGTGCCCCAGTGCTTGCTGCCCCTAACTTTGATAAACCTTTTAAGTTGGAGGTAGACGCTAGTATAGTGGGGGTGGGTGCGGTTCTCTTACAGGAAGATGAAGAGGGAATGGATCGCCCGTCAGTTTCTTCTCCCGTAAGTTCAACTCGTGTCAGTCAAGGTACTCCACCATTGAACAGGAGACGCTGGCTTTATTGCTAGCATTACAGTTTTTTGAAGTATATGTGGGCTCCAGTGCCTTGCCTGTGCTGGTCTTCACGGACCATAATCCTTTAGTGTTTTTGAAGCAAATGTACAATCAGAACCGCCGCTTATGCGGTGGGCTCTGATTGTACAAGGATACAATGTACAAATTAAGTATGTGAAGGGTTCAGCGAATGTGGTTGCCGATGCGCTATCACGGGTTTAGTAACTGGGGATGCGTGTTAGGTTTTTGTTATTGCAAACTGTATGTTTGCATGTTTTGTGGTGGGCGTGCACGTTCCCCAGTTTCTGTGTTGTGCTTTTGCTTTTATGTGTGTGTTTCAGGATGGCTTCCTGAAATTCTCCCCATTTACTAATTGGAGCTGACCTCGCCCCTCGTCAGGATACAGCTGTATCCCATTAGACACCTTCTCCAGCTATATAAGCCAGTGTTCTGTTGCTCAGAAGGGAGAAGACAAAGGAGAGAGAAGGAGACTGATTGAGGTTGATGGCTAAAGATTAAGTGTTTGTTTGGTTATACCCGAGTGTTGATAGTTGTTGCTCCTTTTGTAGTATATTGTAACTGGTCCTGCTGGTGTCTATCAAAAGGTCCGTATTGATTGTTTGTATTTTTCTGTGTTTGTTCCCAGGGGGGAAGGGGAAGGCACCTAGGGAGTGCTTAGGCAAGAGGCCTGCGGGCATACATAACCCGTAGTATTTTACTGTCTATGCACACTAGGTAAGACCTGGACGGACCACCCCCTGTATTTTGGTTAGTGCACCAGGTGGTGCTAAGTTAGGTAAGTTGTGGGTAGGCAGGTAAAATAGGAGAGGGGGCTTTGACTTTTACTTTCTTTGCTTTGGTTCCGTTCAGCCCCTTTTCCCCAAAATTACCGTGTGACGGAATAAATTCCTTGTTAACGGTACCGCTTACTGCTTTTGTCATCCTTACTCGCACCTACAGTCCCATACCTCTTTCACTCCGCAGGGAATTTAGAGCAGCAGGGAGTTGCGTTCCCTCCTCCAAGAGGCGTACGTAACAACCCCACACATCCAATTATCTGTAATGTCCCTCAGTCGAGCAGTGAATTTCAAACACAGATTCAACCACAAAGACCTGGAAGGTTTTCCAATGCCTCGCAAAGAAGGATACCGATTGGTAGATGGGTAAAAATGATCCCTTTTAGCATGGTAAAGTTATTAATTACTCTTTGGATGGTGTATCAATACACCCAGTCCCTATAAAGATACAGGTGTCCTTCCTAACTCAGTTGTCGGAGAGGAAGGAAACCGCTCAGGGATTTCACCATGAGGCCAGTGGTGACTTTAAAACAGTTACAGAGTTTAATGGCTGTGATAGGAGAAAACTGACAATGGATCAACAACATTGAAGTTACTCCACAACATTAACCTAATTGACAGAGTGAAAAGAAGGATGCCTGTACAGAATAAAAATATTCCAAAACATGCATCCTGGTTGCAACAAGGCACTAAAGTATTAATGTAAAGCATGTGGCAAAGCAATACACTTTTTTTCCTTAATACTATGTTTGGGGCAAATCCAATACAACACAATACTCTCCATATTTGCAAGCATAGTGGTGGCTGCATCATGTTATGGGTATGCTTGTAATTGTTAAGGACTGGGGAGTTTTTCAGGATAAAAAATAAACAGAATGGAGCTAAGCACAGGCAAAATCCTAGAGGAAAACCTGGTTCAGTCTGCTTTCCACCTGACACTGGAAGATGAATTCCCCTTTCAGCAGGACAGTAACCTAAAACACAATGCAGAATCTACACTGGAGTTGCTTACCAAGAAGATAGTGAATGTTCCTGACTTAAATCTACTTGAAAATCTATGGCAAGACCTGAAAATGGTTGTCTAGCAATGATCAAAAAACAATTTGACAGAGTTTGAATAATTTTGAAATGTTGCACAATCCAGGTGGAAAGAGACTTACCCAGAAAGACTCACAGCTGTTATCTCTGCCAAAGGTTTTTCTAGAAATTATTGACACGGTGTACATTTATTTTTCAATAAATTTGTAAACATTTCTAAAAATGTTTTTACTTTGTCATTATGGGGTATTGCGTGTTGATGTGTGAGAAAATGTATTCCATTTTGAATTCAGGCTGTAACACAAAACGTACAATATGGGGTATGAATACTTTCTGAAGACACTGTAAATGTTCCACAATGTAACTATTCTGAAGCCTATGCAATACAAGCTTGGACCGATAAAGGGTAATTGTGTTGACCGTTATTATAAAGCTATCAAACGTTGCACTCAGCTAGCTACAAAACACCATAGCCAGCTAGGCCTGATAGTCCAGAGGGTAGGTGAAATAATTGTTCCATTTTATGATACAAGTATCACACTTGGTACACTAATACTAGATACCCTAAGGAACATTTTAAAGATTGGAGGCAGCCTGGGAAGACTGTCAGTTAACCAGGGTGGCCATTTTAATAATGCCATTCGAATTTCCTGTCAGTTATCTACCCAGTAAATAAACCCCACAGATAATATAGACAATAATTCAGAGGTCATCACGGCTACATGAAAATGTTTTGGAATTTGTGATAGAGCCACCCAATTCACACAGCAAGGGCATGTCTAAATAAGTATTTTTGTCTATAGTGCGATTGCAGATTTTGTCCATTACCCTCCTGGCAGTGATTTCCAATATGGCCATTGGAAAATAGGCTAAGAGACCCAAGATAGGTAGGGTTGGATAGATGTCACCAGGGGCTCCGGTCAGAGAGCAATCAGAGAAGAGACGGTGCCAAACTTCACATATTTACTAAGGACTTGTGGTTGGACATGGTAAAGTTGGATTTGTGTGTGGTTCTGCAACAAAAGAGACATTATAATCAGGTTGCATAACATAAAAAGGTGATAAGGATGAATCTTTTAAACCAATATACAGTTGAAGTCGGAAGTTTACATACACCTTAGCCAAATACCTTTAAACTCAGTTTTTCACAATTCCTGACATTTAGTCCTAGTAACAATTCACTGTCTTAGGTTAGTTAGGATCACCACTTTATTTTAAGAATGTGAAATGTCATAATAGTAGAGAGAAATATTTATTTCATCTTTTATTTCTTTCATCACATTCCCAGTGGATCAGAAGTTTACATACACTCAATTAGTATTTGGTAGCATTGCCTTTCAATTGTTTAACTTGGGTCAAACGTTTCGGGTAGCCTTCCACAAGCTTCCCACAATAAGTTGGGTGAATTTTGGCCCATTCCTCCTGACAGAGATGGTGTAACTGAGTCACGTTTGTAGGCCTCCTTGCTCGCACACGCTTTTTCAGTTCTGCCCAAAAATGTTCTATGGTATTGAGGTCAGGGCTTTGTGATGGCCACTCCAATACCTTGATTTTGTTGTCCTTAAGCCATTTTGCCACAAATGTGGAAGTATGCTTGGGGTCATTGTCCATTTGGAAGACCCATTTGCGACCAAGCTTTAACTTCCTGACTGATGTCTTGAGATGTTGCTTCAATATATCCACATAATTTCCCATCCTCATGATGCCATCTATTTTGTGAAGTTCACCAGTCCCTCCTGCAGCAAAACACCCCCACAATATGATGCTGCCACCCCTGTGCTTCACGGTTGGGATGGTGTTCTTCGGCTTGCAAGCCTATCCCTTTTTCCTCCAAACATAACGATGGTCATTATGGCCAAACAGTTCTATTTTTGTTTCATCAGACCAGAGGACATTTCTCCAAAAAGTACGATCTTTGTCCCCATGTGCAGTTGCAAACCGTAGTCTGGCTTTTTTATGGCAGTTTGGGGGCAGTGGCTTCTTCCTTGCTGAGTGGCCTTTCAGGTTATGTCGATATAGGACTTGTTTTACTGTGGATATAGATACTTTTGTACCTGTTTCCACCAGCTTCTTCACAAGGTCCTTTGCTGTTGTTCTGGGATTTATTTGCACTTTTCGCACCAAAGTATGTTCATCTCTAGGAGACAGAACGCGTCTCCTTCCTGAGCGGTATGATGGGTGCGTGGTCCCATGGTGTTTATACTTGCGTACTATTGTTTGTACAGATGAACGTGGTACCTTCAGGCGTTTGGAAATTGCTCCCAAGGATGAACCAGACTTGTGGAGGTCTACAATTGTTTTTCTGAGGTCTTGGCTGATTTATTTTGATCAAATCAAATCAAATTTTATTTGTCACATACACATGGTTAGCAGATGTTAATGCGAGTGTAGCGAAATGCTTGTGCTTCTAGTTCCGACCATGCAGTAGTATCTAACAAGTAATCTAACAAATTCACAACAACTACCTTATACACACAAGAGTAAAGGAATGAATATTTAGTATGTACATATAAATATATGGATGAGCGATGGCTGACCGGCATAGGCAAGATGCAGTAGATGGTATGGAGTACAGTATATACACATATATATGAGATGAGTAATGTAGGATATGTAAACATTATATAAATGGCATTGTTTAAAGTGGCTAGTGATACATTATTTCATCCAATTATAATTATTAAAGTGGCTAGAGATTTGGGTCGATGACCGAACGGCATAGGCAAGATACAGTAGATGGTTTAGAGTACAGTGTATACATTTGATATGAGTATGTCGGATACGTAAACATTATATACAAAATTGTTTAAAGTGGCTAGTGATACATTTGTTACATCCAATTCCTATGTATAAAGTGGCTAGAGATTTAAGTCAGTATGTTGGCAGCAGCCACTCAATGTTAGTGATGGCTGTTTAACAGTCTGATGGCCTTGAGGTAGAAGCTGTTTTTCAGTCTCTCGGTCCCAGCTTTGATGCACCTGTACTGAGCCTCGCCTTCTGGATGATAGCGGGTGAACAGGCAGTGGCTCGGGTGGTTGTTGTCCTTGATGATCTTTTGGCCTTTCTGTGACATCGGGTGGTGTAGGTGTCCTGGAGGGCAGGTAGTTTAACCCCGGTGATGCGTTGTGCAGTCCTCACTACCCTCTGGAGAGCCTTACGGTTGTGGGCGGAGCAGTTGCCGTACCAGGCGGTGATACAGCCCGACAGGATGCTCTCGATTGTGCATCTGTAAAAGTTTGTGAGTGATTTTGGTGACAAGCCAAATTTCTTCAGCCTCCTGAGGTTGAAGAGGCGCTGTTGCGCCTTCTTTACCACGCTGTCTGTGTGGGTGGACCAATTCAGTTTTGTCCGTGATGTGTACGCCGAGGAACTTAAAACTTTCCACCTTCTCCACTACTGTCCCTCGATGTGGATAGGGGTGCTCCTCTCCTGTTTCCTGAAGTCCACGATCATCTCCTTTGTTTTGTTGACATTGAGTGAGAGGTTATTTTCCTGACACCACACTCCGAGGGCCTCACCTCCTCTCTGTAGGCCGTCTGCCGTTGTTGGTAATCAAGCCTACCACTGTAGTGTCGTCAGCAAACTTGATGATTGAGTTGGATGCGTGGCAGCCACGCAGTCATGGGTAAACAGGGAGTACAGGAGAGGGCTGAGAACGCACCCTTGTGGGGCCCCAGTGTTGAGGATCAGCGGGTGGAGATGGAAGAGCCTACCACCACCTGGGACCGCCCGTCAGGAAGTCCAGGACCCAGTTGCACAGGGCTGGGTCGAGACCCAGGGTCTCGAGCTTAATGACGAGCTTGGAGGGAACTATGGTGTTAAATGCTGAGCTGTAGTCGATGAACAGCATTCTTACATAAGTATTCCTCTTGTCCAGATGGGTTAGGGCAGTATGCAGTGTGATTGCGATTAGCGTCGTCTGTGGACCTATTGGGACGGGTAAGCAAATTGGAGTGGGTCCAGGGTGTCTGGCAGGATGGAGGTGATATGATCCTTGACTAATCTCTCAAAGCACTTCATGATGACGGAAGTGAGTGCTACGGGGCGATAGTCATTTAGCTCAGTCACCTTAGCTTTCTTGGGAACAGGAACAATGGTGGCCCTCTTGAAGCATGTGGGAACAGCAGACTGGGATAGGGACTGATTGAATATGTCCAGAACACACCAGCCAGCTGGTCTGCGCATGCTCTGAGGACACGCCAGGGATGCCATCTGGGCCGGCAGCCTTGCGAGGGTTAACACATTTAAATGTTTTTCTCACATTGGCTGCGTGAAGGTGACACCGCAGGTTTTGGTAGCGGGCCGTGTCGGTGGCACTGTATTGTCCTCAAAGCGAGCAAAGAAGTTGTTTAGTTTGTCTGGGAGCAGGACGCCATGGTCCGCGACGGGGCTGGTTTTCTTTTTGTAGTCCGTGATTGACTGTAGACCCTGCCACATTCCTCTTGTGTCTGAGCCATTGAATTGTGACTCTACTTTGTCTCTATATTGACGCTAGCTTGTTTGATTGCCTTATGGGAGGGAGTAGCTGCACTGTTTGTATTCAGTCATGTTTCCGGTAGCCTTTACCTGGTTAAAAGCAGTGGTTCGCGCTTTCAGTTTTGCGCTAATGCTGCCATCAATCCATGGTTTCTGGTTGGGGAAGGTTTTGATATTTGCTATGGGTACAACATCACCAATGCATTTGCTAATAAACTCGCTCACCGAATCAGCGTATACATCAATGTTGTTGTCAGATGCTATCCGGAACATATCCCAGTCCACGTGCTCGAAGCAATCTTGCAGCATGGAATCAGATTGGTCGGACCAGCGTTGAACAGACCTGAGAACGGGCGTTTCCTGTTTTAGTTTCTGTTTGTAGGCTGGGAGCAACAAAATGGAGTCATGGTCAGACTTGCCGAAAGGAGGCGGAGAATAGCCTTGTATGCATCACGGAAGTTGGAATAACAGTGGTCCAGGATTTTACCAGCCCGGGTGGCACATTCGATATGCTGGTAAAATTTCGGGAGCCTTGTTCTTAAATTAGCCTTATTAAAATCCCCAGCCACAATAAATGCAGCCTCAGGATATGTGGTTTCCAGTTTACATAGAGTCCGATGAATTTCTTTCAGTGCCGTTGATGTATCAGCTTGAGGGGGGATGTACACGGCTGTGATTATAATCAAAGAGAATTCTCTTGGTAGATAATGTGGTCTGCATTTGATTGTAAGGAATTCTATGTCAGGTGAACAAAAGGACTTGAGTTCCTGTATGTTGTTATGATCACACCACGCCTCGTTAATCATAAGACACACCCCGCCCTTCTTCTTACCAGAGAGATGTTTGTTTCTGTCGGGCGCGATGCGTGGAGAAACCAGGTGGCTGTACCGACTCTGATAACGTGTCCTGGGTGAGCCATGTTTCCGTGAAGCAAAGAACGCGTTGCAGTCTCGAATGTCTCTCTGAAAGGCAACCCTCGATCGGATTTCGTCTACTTTGTTGTCAAGAGACTGTACATTGGCGATTAAAATACTCGGAGAGGTGCACGATGCGCCGTCGACGAGCTTGACCAAAAGACCGGCGTTTCCCCTCTTCTCCGGCGCCGCCCGTTGTTTTGAAGTAGCCACGTGCTATCCAGTCTGTTGTTGTGTTTGGGTTAACGAAAGGAGAATCCTCTTTGGGAAAGTCGTATTCCTGGTCGTAATGTTGGTAAGTTGACGTTGCTCTTATATCCAATAGTTCCTCCCGGTTGTATGTAATAAAACTTAATATTTTCCGGGGTAACAATGTAAGAAGTAATACATAAAAAAACAAAATACTGCATGGTTTCCTGAGAACGTGAAGCGAGGCTGCCATCTCTGTCGGCGCCGGAAGTAGATGATGTCAAGCAAAGAGGGACTGAGTTTGAAGGTAGGCCTTGAAATACATCGACAGGTACACCTCCAATTGACTCAAATGATGTCAATTAGCCTATCAGAAGCTTCAAAAGCCATGACATAATTTTCTGAAATTTTCCAACCTCTTAAAAGGCACAGTCAACTTAGTGTATGCAAACTTCTGACCCACTGGAATTGTGATACAGAGAATTATAAGTGAAAAATCTGTCTGTAAACAATTGTTGGAAAAATTACTTGTGTCATGCACCAAGTAGATGTCCTAACCGACTTGCCAAAACTATAGTTTGTTAACAGGAAATTTGTGGATTGGTTGAAACACGAGTTTTAATGACTCCAATCTAAACGTATGTAAACTTCCGACTTCAACTGTATCTCAAGTAATGAAAATAAGGAAATTACATGACATCCTATGACAACTAAAATATACATGGAAAATAGGATATAAATGTACTCTTAACTGTGATGCACACAACTGGAAAAAAACTGAGGAATGGCTTGGCAGGATTTAAATACAAACTAAAGGTTATCAGGGCAGTCTTGATAATTATAACAAATGTGTGGCTTTGAGAGAGAGTCAACAGGTGAAATCAACTTGGTTGATCAAGTTCATATCAGTAGTATGCTGCTCTACTCTGAGGGCTCCACTCTACAGCCCAAAGATGACTTAAAATGTTTGAGGGGGTCTTGTCCAAAGATTCCATACCCTTTAAAGATTTTGTAGAAAAGTGGTGAAAATGTGTGCCAATTTACAGTTTTTTGCCAATGTTTTTATGGATAGTTCCAATAGTTTAAATGTAAACACCCCCCATTATATGAGTGTTCCCTGAAATCTACTGATTGCAATGATATATAGTATGTTATACTATGGCATTGTTGAATACTCGTCTGACTGGCTTGAAGAGATTCTAGAGCATGCATTATTTCCCTATAACTCACGGTATATCAGCACGGTAGAATTCAATGGCTATAGTCAGCGATTAGCCAAGATGGTTTAGCAGTCGGTCATGTGTTGTGTTTGTCTTTGTCTTATCCCGTGTAATTTTTTTTTATCTCGTATACATTTTAATCTCACTTTCCATCTACGAACTAAATGCAACCCGCCTCAACCAATGTGGTACGGATCTGATATTTTTATTCCTTATAACTGGAACCTCCGTCAGGTGCTAGCCAGCTAACTAGCTACTAGTCTTTGTTAGCCACGGCTAGTGGTTTTCACCTTTTAGCTAAGACACCGCTAGCTTTAATTCGGACAATACAAGCCAGACTGCACAGCGCGATATCAACCCAGAGCATATTGGACTGCTTCTCCCTACCACATCACCGGATTCCTGCCACTCTGGATCAATACGCCGGATCATCGCAGCTAGCTATCTGCTACCGAGTGGCTACTGTTAGCTAACGCCTCTGTCCAGAAGCAAGCACCAGTTAGCCTTGAGCTAGCCACGAGCTAGGTCCATATACCAGCTAATTCTAGGGCTACAATACCTCTTTTGCCAATTGGCCTGGACCCTTTGTTGTCGACGCGGAAACCTGCTGATCCATCACGACTGGTCTGCCGATGTGGTCGCCCAATGTGGTCTCAACGGGCTTTTCCGTTGCGATGTCGCCGAAGACCCATCTTCTTGCCTCGGCCCGCTAGCTTTCTAAGCGCCGTGTCTCCCACTCGCCAAGCGTAGTACTGACTACTGAAGGGCTCCCTGACTCACCTATTGCTGTTCTTTGGACCCTATGATCACTCTGCTACACAGCTGATGCCCCCTGGACTGTTTCAATAACACGGTACCTCATTTTGTTTATCTGTCGGCCCCAGCCTCGAACTTAGGTCCTGTATGTACCTAACTGACCCGCTCAGCCCATTCATCGCCATTTACCCATTGTTATCTTAGCTCTCCCGATCAACACCTGTGACTGCTTTATGCCTCTCTCTAATGCCAATATGCCTTGTCTACTGCTGTCTCGGCAGGTCCTTATTGTTTTATTTCACTGTAGAGCCCTCAGTCCCGCTCACCTTGCCTTAGATAGCTCTTTTGTCCCACCCCCCACACATGCGGACACCTCACCTGGATTAACTGGTCCCACCAGAGACTAAACCTCTCTCATCGTCATTCAACGCCTAGATTCACCTCCACTGTACTCACATCCTACCATACCCTTGTCTGTACATTATGCCCTGAATCTATTCTACCACGCCCAGAAATCTGCTCCTTTTATTCTCTGTTCCCAACGCACTAGGCGACCAGTTCTTATAGCCTTTAGCTGTACCCTATCCTACTCCTCCTCTGTTCCTCTGGTTATGTAGAGGTTAACCCAGGCCCTGTAGACCCCAGTGCCACACCTATTCCTCAGGCGCTATCATTTGTTGACTTCTGTAACCGTAAAAGCCTTGGTTTCATGCATGTTAACATCAGAAGCCTCCTCCCTAAGTTTGTTTTATTCACTGCTTTAGCACATTCCGCCAACCCTGATGTCCTAGCCGTGTCTGAATCCTGGCTTAGGAAGGCCACCAAAAATTCTGAAAATTCCATCCCCAACATTTTCCGACAAGATAGAACTGCCAAAGGGGGCGGGGTCGCAATCTACTGCAGAGATAGTCTGCAGAGTTCTGTCATGCTATCCAGGTCTGTGCCCAAACAGTTCGAGCTTCCACTTCTAAAAATCCACATCTGTAAATAGCCCAACCATCCCCATATTGTTATTTATTTTTGCTCTTTGCACACCAGTATCTCTACTTGCACATCATCATCTGCACATCTATCACTCCAGTGTTAATGCTAAATTGTAATTATTTTGCCACTATGGCCTATTTATTGTCTTACCTCCCTAATCTTACTACATTTGCACACACTGTATATCGATTTTTCTATTGTTTTATTGACTGTACGTTTGTTTATCCCATGTGTAACTCTGTGTTGTTGTTTTTGTCGCACTGCTTTGCTTTATCTTGGCCAGGTTGCAGTTGTAAATGAGAACTTGCTCTCAACTGGCCTACCTGGTTAAATAAAGGTGAAATAAAAACATTTAAAAAAGAGATGCAAACTGGTGAGGGCCCAAAAAGGTGACTTTTTTTTTTTTCACTGAAACATGCAAAAAATCCCTGCTAGGGGGATACTTTTACTTTTTTTTTTGCTTTAAAATGCTTATTTCTAGTGACTTTCAGGCTGGATCCCTTCTTGAAATGCAGGTTTTAACTGTACTAATTAAACAACAAAAAATATGATCTACATGATCAGTCTCTGTGTGTAAAATAAAAAGTGGTTAATGTGAACCAAACTCAATCCAATGTTATTTGTTGCCTAGTCTTTACTACAAATTAAAAAATTAAAATAAAAACTATACACTACTATTGCAGATAGCCATGACAGCCTTTATAATTGAACGCTTGTGACCACACACATCTAAATATTGCACTTGAGAAAAAACCTTTTTAAAGTGGAAATAGAATGAAACAAACAGGCATTCTATTCTTGCTCTATTATAGTGCCTACTATAGTAGACATTGATTAAGTGCACAAGGCTACAAGCATTTCACTACATCCACATCTGTTAAACACGTGTATGTGACCAATAACATTTTATTTACTTGTGCAAAAATAACGTTCACAGAGTAAAAAATAAAATACTCCCCCCTCACTTACACAAAAGTGTTCCAGTATGTCAAGTTCATACAACAAAAGCAATATATTTGGGCTACACTGCACATTATTACATTGCACACTTTCTGCCTGTGTACATCTGTTCTACAATGTGCCAGCAGCAGAGAATGAGACCCTTTGTTGTCATAATTGGCATCTCTTTCAGGCAGAGAGTACACCTGGCATACCCTTTTTTATCCACCTTATTGAAAAAGACGGAAAGTGTGTGGTGTTCCTTTTCACCTCTACTGGCATACAGCTTAAGCCAGGCCTAGCTCCAGCTACACTTGATCCCTGAATCCACTTGTTAAACAAGCAAAGCCTCATTTTCACCTAATTCTCTCATTCTGAAAATGAACCACATAGAGGGAAAACATTAGTTCATAGATAGATAGCTAATTAACTACGTTAACTAATAAGGTTAACTAGTTAACATTTCACACAGATTTCCAGGGTCCAGTGAGCAACTAACGTTATAGCTTGAGGAACGGCAAGGAGTTGTATACCAGTTAATACTATAGCTAATTGGTTCCTTGAGTTAACGTTACCTCATCGGATGTTGAAACGTTAATTTATAAAATGTTCACATCATAAACTCTATTTGATCAGCTAAGTTGGCTAATGTTGCTCAACATTTGCTAGCTAATGGAGAATTTGATCCAGGTACTGTAGCAAGATACTTAACAATGCTAACAATTATTGTTCCACCACACTTGCTCCCTCACCTCAAACTTTCCAAATGCCAGTTGTTTTTTGGTTACAGCTCATGACGTACGCTTCATCACCTTCTCACCTCCATCTCCAGGCTTCTCACCTACCCCTTCGTTGTTGTTCAGGGGATGCGCTAGTGTGTTGTAACTGGCAAACTGCCTTTCCACTCTCCGCTGTCTTTCCAGAGCACGTTCTGATACTGTAATTAGGCAAGTTGGTTGTCTCTTCTCTCAGTCGCGTGCTGCATTCTGTTATGTGAACGACTGGCTGAGCCCAGGCTCGAGCCTTGGATACAGACAGTATTGCTCCAAACTTGGATCACTGGTTCGCTTACAGCCATTAGTGACCCAAACGCGCATATTAGAGCCCCCTCCTCCCCAATTTTTTTCTCATCGGATCTACACGAATCACGTAGCTGACCTATTTTGGATTAAAAACAGCGAATTTGCCGAAAGGTGACTAGTTTGCATCCCTGTATAGTTCATTCTTACATGTTCTATGTTTGAGCTGCATTTGAAACCAAAAGTCGAATTGAAAACATTCATTACATTGTTGAATTCAATTTTCATAATAGCAAGCTACGACTGATGGTTTGGATAGCTAAACTAGCAAGACTGTTTGTTTGGTTACCAAGGCAACTACTGTAGCTATCTAGTTAACTTGCTACCTACTTCAGTGGATATTTAACACATTTTTACTTGCAAATGAACACATTTTTTGCGTCAAATGTCTTAAATTATAGCGATAATATAAAAGGAATAATCAACTCGGACCTATATGCGTTCGCTGGAAAAAAATGCAACTCCGTGTCGTTCATTATTTTCCATTGCCCCTCGTTGATTATCCCTTACATATTCTGTTTAGTGTCAATTTTAAGAAATGTGACAGGAAACCTGCCCTGTACACGTCACTTTAGGTGAAATACAATACCAGCAGAGAAACAGGTAACCCCATCAATAAAAACTAAACCAAGATAGACCACAACCTGTCATTTCAAATGGGAACAAATGAGCCATAGTTGGCAGAACAAGCAAGGAGGTGGGAAGAGCCAAGCACGAGCTAGCGAGATCCTATTTGCCCATTCTAGCATTAATTTGCATATATCCGTTAGGGAACACCTACTCTGTAAAGTGCGGTGTGCAATAGCTCAATTCTAAACAACGCAATTTTTTTAAACTTTGGCAAAGGGTAGTTTACAAAAAAAGTATACAAAATACTTAGTCCACTCTGTTTATAACAGATTGTAGTTTTGGGAACAGAAACAATTTTTTTTATCTTAAAACAGTTATCTATGAGTAAATTTGCAGAATGTGGGCCAAAATCCATTTTGTTCCATCGTCTCCCACTGCCGGCCACTGGGCTTCCTCTCACTACCATATTTGGTAGTGAGTCGAAATGCCAACCGGATGCTTCACATTTATACATCCGGTGAAATTTCTGTCTTATTGTTCTATCAGTGCCATCATGTTCTGTGGAGAAAAAAAGTGATAGTTCAAATATTTGCATAATTGTTGTGATTGGAGGATATCTGTGAAGGTGATCGAATCAGGATCAAATCTTCTGTTCTTCTAGAGCTTATTAATGATAGAATGTTCATATTTGAAGATGGCAGAAAGGCCCATCTCTTCAGCACATGGAGTACAGGAAGTGGATTAACTAAAGAGACTTGTACCCAGGCTAGTATTAGTGTACCAAGTTTGATACTTGTATCATAAAGTGGAACGTCTCGGTATCAATCGGGGTTTTATCCGCTGGATTATGACGAGGTCCTCCTTTTGCCTTCACTATAAATGTAATATTTCAGCTAATTGAAGCAATGCTTTAGCCAAAGAAGAAAATGCTGGAATTAAATCTTACCTTAAAGTTGTATCTTTAGTTAATGTTCCCGTTATCTGTGCAATCACACGAACTCCGTAATCCTATCAAACTAGCTAACGCATTAGAAAAGTGGCGGACGAACTGTAACCATGGTGTCCTGTCCTCTCGTTCCAATGCTTCTATTGCCTCCCCGTGCGCAAATAGTTTTGGAAGTACGTCATCAATTATCAAATATATAATTTTGTTGTGGTGTGTGCAGCTCTGACGGAACTTAAAATCTATATATTGCATATATTTGACCTGTCTTCGAACTAAATTGTTACTTGCATTATAGTAGCATTGGCCCCATGCATATAGACTTGTAAAAACTTTATTTACAAATAGGCCTACAAGTACACAACAGTAGGCTACACCAGGGGGCAGCAATAGCCTTTAAAATGTAATCACAATAATAGATACCCCCAAGATGCGTACATTGTAGACAATAATAACTTAATGACAAAGCATTTTTTATTAAAATGTAGGCCTATTGTTTTACTTTTAGATATAACTCTGGTATGGAGTGGCTTGCTGTGTGTTGTATTCAATGTATTGGACTATAGAGAAAGGTTGTTAAGGTAATTGTATCATTTTTAAGAAATCATCAGTTGAAGTGTTCATGTCAAATGTGTGTGTGTGTAGGATGGACGACTTTTATAGATTCCTTAAATCAAGTTAGTGTTGTTTACCTGTAATCAAGCTATTGTGAGCAGCAGTGCTGATCCTTATCAGGAAGAGTAATTTTATTTTCTGCATTAGATTGATGATAGTGTGCTTCCACATATGAGTGATGAGCAGCTGCACACCTACCTACCATCCTATGAGGATGGCTTTGCCATTCCCACATACTGCAGGCAGAAGACAAAATGCCCTTTGAAATGAAAAGCAAAACTGTTTGACAGAGCCATCAGAGCCAGGTGAGGTTGGGGGACCCGCAAATGTTATGTCCTAAAGGACTGTAAAAAATATATATACCAAAAGAAATGGCAGAGAATTTATATTTTCCAAATGGAGAACATTATCATGGAAAAATCAAAATGGATCTGACTGATTACAAAGAACATTAAAATGTACAACAAATATTAAATCACAAAGGGTAATATAATGAGGTTCAACCTGACAACAAAAGTATGTGAAGAGGCAAATTAAACTAATGAAAGAGAAGAAGCAAATGTTGCTGCGGATGACAATGAAACACTCTACCACTAATGCAGCAAAGAGTAGAACCCTAGTTGTCCACTGAGACCAAGTACTTAAGGAACTGATCCACCATTTCTGTGATGACACCACTTGAAGCTAATGTTCAGATCAAACTCAGTCTTCCTGATAGAAGGTACGAACAGGCCACTGATAAGGGTGGAGTTCTGAGGGGCTGTTTATCTGAGTTCTGGGAGTTTTACAACCAATGTACCATGGGTAGTACATTCAAGGTGCCATTTCATCAATACGACTTTGGGGAAAAGGAGTGGCAAAGTGTAGGCCACATTAATGCAGTAAGATGGAAAAAGGAGCGATACCTACTTTTGAAAATTGCTCCAGCAATATTGGAACAAGCAGCTTTTGGATAACTTCTTGAAGTACATAACCGAAAGGGAGCACCTGACCTTGGAGGCCTGTCGGTTGGATTTCAGCAGTGTAGATCCAGAGGCGTTGACAGAAATGCTGGATATTCACAGCTGTCAAAAGAAGGCAAAAGCAGACAACCTGGAAGAGGAGTTGTTGCACAAAACTCTGATTCAAGAGCCAGCATACATCATAGAGCAGTTGGCTACTACACTCTATCCACTGAAACAGGAGATGACAGGGATCTTTGGTGCTTAGGAAGTCCTACAGCCAACGGGAAGACAAGTGCAGAATTCCATGGTTTTTCCAACTACCATGACAGGAAAAGGGCATCCAGCGATATACAGTTCATTCGGATTATTGATTAAATAAAAAGTTTTGCTCAATGTACACACAATACCCCATAATGACAAAGCGAAAAAAACACCTGAAATGTTTGTACATTTATAAACATTTCAAAACATAAACACCTTTTTTTACATTGGTATTCAGGCCCTTTACTATGAGACTCTAAATTGAGCTCAGATGCATCCTGTTTCCGTTGATCATCCTTGAGATGTTTCTACAACTTGATTGGAGTCTACCGGTGGTAAATTCAATTGATTGGAAAGGCATAGAACTGTCTACATAAGGTCCCACAGTTGACAGTGCATGTCAGAGCAAAAACCAATAAATTAGGTCGAAGGAATTGTCCATAGAGCACAGAGACATGATTATGTCGAGGCACAGATCTGGGGAAGGGTACCAAAACATTTTTTTTAAATGGAAGAAGTTTGGAACTACCAAGACCCTTCCTAGAGCTGTTCGCCCGGCCAAACTGAGCAATCGGGGGAGAAGGGCCTTGGTCAGGGAGGTGACCAAGAACCTGACAGAGCTCCAGTTTGCCAAAAGGCTCCTGCTTGGAGTTTTCCAAAAGGCACCTAAAGGACCTAAAGGCACCTAAAGGACTCTCAGGTCATGAGAAACAAGATTCTCTGTGGTATACAGTCTGATATAGTCTGATATACCACGGCTGTCAGCCAATGAGCATTCAGGGCTCGAACCACCCAGTTTATAATGACAACTTTGGAACAGAACTGTAGATATGCACTATTGGTCTTTGCTGGAGGCCTTGGATCTCTGTAAAGCTGACTGTGATTCTCTTCCCCAAAAACAGATCAGATTCTGTGCAGAACTGAAGGAACTGACACAGCCGGTGTGTATCTGCTTCTCTTAGATATGTCATCATACAGTGCATTTGGAATGTATTCAGACCCCTTGACTTTTTCCCCCAAAAATTACGTTACAGCCTTATTGTAAAATTGATTGAATTGTTTTTTCCCCTCATCAATCTACACACAATACCCCATAATGACAGAGTAAAAGCAATTTGTTTAATGTTTATGTAAATGTGTACACACAATACCCCATAATGACAAAGCAAAAGCAACTGAAATATCACATTTACATAAGTATTCAGACCCTTTGCTCAGTACTTTGTTGAAGCACCTTTGGCAGCGATTACAGCCTCAACTCTTCTTGGGAATGACGCTACAAGCTTGGCACACCTGTATTTGGGGAGTTTCTCCCATTCTTCTCTGCAGATCCTCTCAAGCTCTGTCAGGTTGGATGGGGAGCATCGCTGCACAGCTATTTTCAGGTCTCTCCAGAGAAGATTTTCAAGTCTGGGCTCTGGCTGGGCCACTCAAGGATGTTCAGAGACTTGTCCTGAAGCCACTCCTACGTTGTCTTGGCTGTGTGCTTAGGGTCGTTGTCCTGTTGGAAGGTGAACCTTCGCCCCCAGTCTGAGGTGCTGAGCGTTCTGGAGCAGGTTTTCATCAAGGATCTCTTTGCTCTGTTCATCTTTCCCTCGATCCTGACTAGTCTCCCAGTCCCTTCCGCTGAAAAACATGCCCACAGTATGATGCTGTCACCACCATGCTTCACCGTAGGGATGTTGCCAGATTTCCTCCAGACGTGACACTTGGCATTCAGGCCAAAGAGTTCAATCTTGGTTTCATCAGACCAGAGAATCTTGTTTCTCATGACCTGAGAGTCCTTTAGGTGCCTTTTGGAAAACTCCAAGCAGGAGCCTTTTGGCAAACTGGAGCTCTGTCAGGTTCTTGGTCACCTCCCTGACCAAGGCCCTTCTCCCCCGATTGCTCAGTTTGGCCGGGCGAACAGCTCTAGGAAGGGTCTTGGTAGTTCCAAACTTCTTCCATTTAAAAAAAATGTTTTGGTACCCTTCCCCAGATCTGTGCCTCGACATAATCATGTCTCTGTGCTCTATGGACAATTCCTTCGACCTAATTTATTGGTTGTTGCTCTGACATGCACTGTCAACTGTGGGACCTTATGTAGACAGTTCTATGCCTTTCCAATCAATTGAATTTACCACCGGTAGACTCCAATCAAGTTGTAGAAACATCTCAAGGATGATCACTCTAATTACGTTGGTAACCAGTTTATAATAGCAATTAGGCACCTCGGGGGTTTGTGGTGTATGGCGTTGCGTCGTGCCTAAGAACAGCCCTTAGTCGTGGTATATTGGCCATATACCACACCCCCTTGGGTCTTTTTGCTTAAATGTACTACGACAACTACCCAGACTTTTGATCTGAGATTAACAAGATTCTAGAGAGCAAATAGTGGGTCATGGACATTGAGTAGTAGGGAGAGAATGTCACACCTAGTTCTTGCCTTTGGATACATAATGTGTTCATCTGTGTTCAATGTTTGGTATTCAATGTTTGAACCAATTTTGATAATACCTCTGTTGGTACAGAGGTAGTTGTATGTTTCCTGGTCAGATTTAGATATATTATAGCCTATTCTTCAAGATTCAATGGGTAAGTACAGTATCGGCAGGTAGCCTAGTGGTTAGAGTGTGGTTAGAGTGTTGGCCCAATATGCGAAACGTTGCTGGATCAAATCCCTGAGCTGACAAGCTAGAAAGTTGTCGTTCTGCCCCTGAGCAAGGCATTAAGCCACTGTTCCCCCGACGCTAAAGACGTGGATGCCGATTATGAGGGGTTGGGTTAAATGCGGAAGACACATTTCAGTTGTACAACTGACTAGGTATCCCCCCATTCCTATCATTAATTTATAAGTAAGAAAATGTATGTAGCAACTGCAGATTGGTCCTTTAAGTGAGAGAAGAAGCTATAATCCTCAACACCCAGTCCATCAAGGATCATTTGATGAAGTCTGGTGTAAAGGTCAGTAATTTCATACATACAGATCATCAGACATTATAAGGTTGTGTTTTGCCATGAGTTCAACACAAAGGTGAAACACATCCTCATTACAAGGGTAGTGTCACGACTTCCGCCGAAGTCGGTCCCTCTCCTTGTTCGGGCGGCGTTCAGCGGTCGACGTCACCGGTCTTCTAGCCATCGCCGATCCACTTTTAATTTTTCCATTTGTTTTGTCTTTGTTTTCTACACACCTGGTTTCAATTCCCCAATTACATGTTCATTATTTAACCCTCTGTTTCCCCCATGTTTGTGTGCGTGTTTACTATGTCGATTGTTCCTTGTCGGTATAGTTATGGCTGGTAATTTCGCCCGTGTGTTTTGGGCACGTTGTATATTGTTTACCTTGTACCGTATTGAGTAAATACGTTGTTCACTCATCTCTGCTCTCCTGCTCCTGACTTTGTGCACCAGCTACACACCAGATCTTCGACCACCCGCCTGAGGGTAGAGCGGCGGGTGAACGTCTCGTACACCTGAGGCAGGGGGCGAGGAGCGCACAGGATTTTGCCTTGGACTTCCGGACCCTGGCCGCCGGCGCGGGGTGGAACGACAGAGCCCTGATCGATCACTACCGTTGTAGTTTGCATGAGGACGTCCGTCAGGAGTTGGCCTGCAGGGACACAACTCTGACCTTTGACCAGCTGGTGGACCTGTCCATCCGGTTGGATAATCTGCTGGCTACCCGCGGACGTCCAGATCGGGGTCTGTCGGTTCCATCCCCCAGCACCACCGCTCTGACGCCCATGGAGCTGGGAGGTGCTGGTGTTAGGGCGACCGGAGGAGGGGCCGAGCCATGCACCATCTGTGGCCGCAGAGGGCACACTGCCGGGGAGTGGGGAGGTTCCTCTGGGAGTCGAGGCAGCAGGCAGGGCACTCTCGGGTCACCCCAGGTGAGTAGGCACCAGGCTCACCCAGAGCCCCCTGTTGCTCACATGTATGTGTTTATTGAATTTCCTGAGTTTTCCCCACATTCCCAGCATAAGGCGCTCATAGATTCAGGCGCAGCTGGGAATTTTATTGACTGTTCTTTTGCCCATAGTTTAGAGATCCCCATTGTTCCTGTTGATATGTCCTTCCCTGACCATGCCCTAGATAGTCGACCATTAGGGTCAGGGCTGATTAGGGAGGCCACCGCTCCACTAGACATGGTTACGCAGGAGGGTCACAAGGAGAGAATCAGTCTCTTTCTTATTGATTCTCCTGCATTTCCCGAGGTGCTGGGCCTACCCTGGTTGGCCTGTCATGATCCCACTATTTCGTGGCAACAGAGGGCTCTCAAGGGGTGGTCACGAGGGTGCTCGGGGAGGTGTGTAGGGGTTTCCATCGGTGCGACTATGGTGGAAAGTCCAGACCAGGTCTCCACCGTGCGCATCCCCTCAGAATATGCCGATTTGGTTCTCGCCTTCTGTAAGAAGAGGGCGACTAAATTACCACCCCATCGACGAGGGGATTGTGCGATAAATCTCCTGGTAGACGCAGCATTTCCCAGGAGTCACGTGTACCCTCTGTCCCAGGAGGAGACGGCGGCTATGGAAACATATGTCTCCGAATCCCTGGGGCAGGGATACATTCGGCCCTCCACTTCACCTGCCTCCTCAAATTTCTTTTTTATGAAGAAGAAGGATGGAGGTCTGCGCCCATGTATTGACAATCGGGGTATCAATCAGATCACTGTGAGATACAGCTACCCACTGCCTCTCATAGCCAGTGCTTTTGAGTCAATGCACGGGCGCGCTTCTTCACAAAATTGGATCTCAGGAGTGCTTACAACCTGGTGTGTATCCGGGAGGGGGATGAGTGGACGACGGCATTTAGTACCACCTCAGGGCACTATGAATACCTTGTCATGCCGTACGGGTTGATGAATGCTCCATCAGTCTTTCAGGCCTTTGTTGACGAGATTTTCCGGGACCTGCACGGGCAGGGTGTAGTGGTGTATATCGACGACATTCTGATATACTCCGCTACACACGCTGAGCATGTGTCCCTGGTGCGCAGGTTGCTTGGTCGACTGTTGGAGCATGACCTGTACATCAAGGCTGAGAAATGTCTGTTCTTCCAACAGTCCGTCTCCTTCCTAGGGTACCGCATTTCCACGTCAGGGGTGGGGATGTAGAGTGACCGCATTTCAATTGGCCGACTCCCACCACGGTAAAGGAAGTGCAGCGGTTCTTAGGGTTTGCCAACTACTACCGGAGGTTTATCTGGGGCTTTGGTCAGGTAGCGGCTCCCATTACCTCACTGCTGAAGGGGGGGACCGGTGCGACTGCAGTGGTCAGCTGAGGCGGACAGGGCTTTTGGTCACCTGAAGGCTCTGTTTACCTCGGCTCCCGTGCTGGCTCATCCGGATCCCTCTTTGGCATTCATAGTGAAGGTGGACGTGTCCGAGGCTGGGATAGGAGCTGTGCTGTCTCAGCGCTCGGGTACGCCACCAAAACTCCGCCCCTGTACCTTCTTTTCGAAGAAGCTCAGCTCGGCAGAGCGAAACTATGATGTGGGGGGACCGGGAGTTGTTGGCTGTCGTAAAGGCTCTGAAGGCGTGGAGACATTGGCTTGAGGGGGCTAAACACCCTTTTCTCATCTGGACTGACCACCGCAATCTGGAGTACACCCGGGCGGTGAGGAGACTGAACCCTCGCCAGGCAAGGTGGGCCATGTTCTTTACCCGTTTTATTTTTATTTTATGACACAGAGGAGTATGTATGACACACTCCCATACTCCCGGCCTCTTGCCTGGTGGCACCGGTAGTGTGGGAGCTGGACGCGGACATCAAGCGGGCGTTACATACAGAGCCCACTCCCTCTCAGTGTCCAGCTGGGCGTCTGTACTTTCCGTCTGCTGTCCACGACCGGTTGATCTATTGGGCCCACACGTCACCCTCCTCTGGTCAACCTGGCATCGGTCAGACAGTGCGCTGTCTTAGTGGGAAGTACTGGTGGCCCACTTTAGCTAAGGACATTAGGGTTTATGTTTCCTCCTGCTCGGTGTGTGCCCAGTGCAAGGCTCCTAGACACCGGCCCAGAGGGAAGTTACAACTCCTACCCGTTCCACAGCGGCCGTGGACTTCCAGACTGATCTTCTTCCCTTACAGGGTAACACCACGATCCTGGTCGTTGTGGATCGGTTTTCTAAGTCCTGCCATCTCCGTCCTTTGCCCGGTCTCCCTACGGCCCTACAGACTGTGGAGGCTCTGTTCACACACGTCTTCCGGCACTACGGGGTGCCTGTGTCACGTGAAAAAGGACGGAGGATTCAGTAGCGAGTATAGTTCAACATTTATTGTAGCAATCCAGGAGGTAAGTAACAGGTACAGGTAATAGAGGGTGTCAGGAAGTGTCTGGGTCTTAGCAGCGCCGAAACTGCAGGGGAGACCCGATCCTCGGTAATGTCAGTGAGCGAAGAGGAATTCCCAGACTGGCGATCCTGAACGTGCCCAGCATAGAGTCCTCCACAGGAGAGAGAGCGAACGAAGAGTCCAGCGGAGAACGGAACCATAGGAGAAACACAGAACTCGGCCTGGAGAGAAACACATGCACCGGGAAACAAGGCAACGAACTGACAAACACAAGACCAAGACAACGAGTATAAATAGGCACCCACAATGAGTGTCAGCTGGCGCTGACAACGAGCAGAGTGGCAATCAGCGGCCACACTCACACTCACACACACACCCAGAGAGAGCCATGAACCGTGACAGCCTGAGGACATAGTCTTTGATCGGGGTCCCCAGTTCACGTCCAGGGTTTGGAGGGCATTCATGGAATGTCTGGGGGTCTCGGTCAGCCTCACCTCAGGTTTTCACCCCGAGAGTAACGGGCAGGTGGAGAGAGTAAACCAGGATGTAGGTAGGTTTCTGCGGTCATATTGCCAGGACCGGCCGGGGGAGTGGGCGGCATTCATCCACTGGGCAGAGATGGCCCAAAACTCACTCCGCCACTCCTCCACTAACCTCTCTCCCTTCCAGTGCGTACTGGGATATCAGCCGGTTCTGGCACCTTGGCATCAGAGCCAGATCGAGGCTCCTGCGGTGGTTTAAGCGCTCGGAGGAGACCTGGGACGCCGCCCATGTGCACCTGCAACAGGCCATGAGGCGGCAGAAGGCGAGCGCCGACAGCCACCGCAGTGAGGCCCCGGTGTTCGCACCAGGGTACAGGGTCTGGTTCTCGACCCGAAACCTGCCCCTCCACCTGCCCTGCTGGAAGCATTTAAAGTCCTGAGGAGACTGAATGAGGTTTGTTACAGGTTACAGGTAGTCTTTAAAAGCACAGTCCTCCCGACAAGTATCAGCTTCCCTAGGGTCCACAGGCTGTAAGTAGTTCTGGGCTCCGTACAGGTTGGGGAACGCATACTACTCATTATTGGCTGACCATTGGGAGCCAGAGCGTTGTGGGATAGGCCTTATTCAGTGGTTGCTCCATGCATAAACCACCTGATCCAGCTCCTCCTAGACAGAGGAAATAATGTGGGATTCCACTGAGCATTAGTTGACACTGACTTGACACATAGCTGAAGAGAGGCTTAAAAAGTTGCTTACCAGGAGACAATGTTATTGATACTGTACATAAAGTTGGAAATGCATAGGGTTAAAAAGGATACTCAAATTAAGTTTATTTGCACATGTACTGGAACACACACAGTATAATAACATACTAAATCAGACTACTTAACTAACTATATGAGAGATGGTATTACCTGTATTGTGTTTTGGAAACAAAACTGTATCAGAAATGTGTACAGGAAAGTGTGTGCAAAGTGCCCAACTCCTCTAAGCTGGTCAAAATGGTCCATCCAAAACTAGCAACATTGGCTTCTCAGAGTGAGCCATAATCGCTCAATTCTTTGATTTCCAGTGCTGGGCCCAAAGTGACAGTCTGTTCCAGCCTCATCCACAGAGTGACGCAGACATTTTTGCATCTCTGCAGTATGGGTATTTCCAGTTCCATGATCAAGCCTCAATCTATGGGGGCATCCGTTACTGTCACTCACAGCATCCATGAAATACCCAGCCATGATCCTAGGGTCGTTGCTTGTCTTGTAGCCTTCTAGCCATATAATTTTGCGTGAAAACCAGTAAAATGGGCCACAACCGTTATATTCTCACCTTCTCAGGTGGTTCCTTGCTCCCAGGTTGACACCCTCACCATCCAGGAGGCACAGAAGTTGACTGACAGTTTCCCTGTCAGTAACTATTCAGGCCATCCAACCTTTCTGGTGCAATCACCAGTAGCCATGCTGTTGGCCTAATGTTTGAAGCTGCTGTTGTATGAAAGAGAGCACCTCTGCTCCATCGGTTTTGTTTTTAACCCACAAGAGCTGATTCCTGCTTAGAACTCTCTCTATGGTGTGAAAACGTATTGTTATGTTGTGTGAATCCACGCCGGAAGTAGTGTAAGAAATTAAGAAAATGAGGTGCTTATCGGGGCCACAAATACACCCCAACCAATCAATGTGTAACAATAGACACGGGGAGTCTTGAGACATGGACAAAGTAGGTAAACCCCCGCCACTCTAATTACACATATTATTACAATATCAGCTAAGCCACGGAAAAGAATAACCCAAATTATCATAAAAAGCAGCACAATATTATCAACTCTGTCAGATAACATATACATTTTATATTTATTGTCCAAAACAGGACATTGACACACACACACACAACGTGTAGCCTAATGGACCACAGGAATATCTTACCTGGAAGGTTATGCAACATGAAATCTATGCAACATGAATAGATGGAAATCACCAAATCAAATCAAATTTTATTTGTCACATACACATGGTTAGCAGATGTTAATGCGAGTGTAGCGAAATGCTTGTACAGTGCTACAAATGAAGAAACATATCCTATATCTCGAAATGTTTAGATAGTATTTCAACGTTTTTAGGTAGTATCTCAACATTTTGAATTAGTATCTCAAAATGTTGACTTGCACATCTAAAAATCTTGAGATAATGTCGACATTAAAAAAAATGTTTTGGGTGGCGGGAATGGGCTTCCATAAAAACTAGACAACAACTGCTATTGGACAATATAGGGCTGAGCTTGCAGGGTTGCATCATGTGGGCCTTTTGCATCTGTAATTAAAAAGTTACTCACACAGTATTTCATCACTATTGTGTTGATTGATTCATTCCAGTCAATAATTTTGGATTGATAAGGTCTAGGTAGCCTAGCCACCCGAGGTTTGAATATAAACTAAATTTGATCACATTCACATTTTCTCTTAACACAAATAAAAATGCCTGATTTAGGCTATAAATACATGCCTTACCACTTCCCCTGACCAGAGAGGATCAGAGCGCATTGGCTTCTCTAACCTACCTAAATCTGTAAAAAGATTACAAATAACAATTATCTCCCAAAAGTAACGCACTGGGCCTTTACTGGTCCTGTATTACGGACCATAATAAATACAAATACACATGTATCTCGAAATTTCGATTTAGTATCTCGACACTTTGTGATAGTATCTCAAATGTTTAGGATAGGATCTCGAAATGTTTATATAGTATCTCGACATTTTTTGTTAAGTATCTAAAAATTTAGAGAAAGTATCGACCAAAGAATTGTGGTGGATTGGCCTTTCATAGATTAGCCTAATAATCATTTGAAAAAATATTACGCTTACTATGATGCATTGGGTGAATTTAGAGTAGGACACAATATTAATAGAATAAGACAAATACATATGGCCTACTAAAGCAGGTGATGCCAATAGAGAAAAGCATGAATGCAGCCTAAGTGGTCTTGACACAGAGATATACCAAAGCCATAGCCAATTTAATTTATGGGAGCTTGACATATGTTGGCTAAAGTCATATTTATAACAGTAATGGCGATTACGCGTGTCGGTATGACAGCAGCGTCTCGCCTTTGTAAATACTGTACGTGCTGCAGTTGTGTGTGCGCGCCGCTGGGCGAGTCTCCTCCGCGTCTGTCTCCGTAGCTGCTTTTCTTTTTCAGAGAAAAGGAGAGGAGAATTAGCTATGGGTGAAGGGCCGTCGCCATTATTGGGAAGCTGGAAAAAAACCACTTTCACACACGCCGTCTCTTGTTAAATTGATAAGGACGTTACCAATTTGTTGCATTAGGCCTGTTTAGAAGAAACATTGTACAGCAAGTGCAGCAAACTCGACCGGTGTCCGGTGCATGATCGATCCAGTATAATGTTGCCACAACAATGGACATATTAATTCATCAAAAACAACGTGGTGAAGCAAGGAGAAGACGGCGAAACAAGCTTTTATACGCCTTTCATTTTTAACAAGGAGAGAAAAAGAAAAAAAAATGTTTTTACCTTTGTAGTCTTATTATCACAAAAAAAGACGAACAGATCAATGGAATTGAAAACAATCGAGATGTAGATTTACAATTAATATGTAAAGCAAACAATAATAACCTACTTAGTTCTGTCTGGGAATCAGAAGAGCCACATTATTTTTGTTTCTTATGCCCATGCATATCAGGCGGCCAGGGCTGCGGCAAGCGCTGGCCTTACGGATACAGGGAGAATGCGATGGTATGTATTCACTTTCTCCCCATTTTAATCTGAAACACGGATTGAAACCAGTGTTCGAGGTAGACATTCTCATGAACAATTTACGCACAATTGTAACAATTGTATGTTACAAATGTATATTTGAGTGAAACTGGTGATTTAAAAATTCCAAGTGGATTCAGAAATACGAGGTAAATGTGTTTAGTTACGAGTCGGCAATTTTATTCTGTGGACAAGAGGCCTGGCGTGGCCAGTCCTTTCCATGAACATTCATTCCAAAACCTTTGTTAATCTATTACAATATGCATAACGAGTTGTAACCCGCTATATTGACGATTTTGAACTATATGACGCAAGTATGTGTGTCCTTCTGAATTTAGAAAGCGACGTATCTTTACAATCACAGGGTAGGATAGTGACTTGCTTGTTTTCACTTCCAAAGAATTTGCCTGTTCAATCTGGTTGTCTGTCAGGCCTAGCTCAGCTGAGCGCAATGGACTTCCTACTGTGCCTTTGCTGGGAAATGTAGACATGGTTTGAATGGTTTGAATTTTCTATAGGTTTAGAAAATGAGATGCCTAATTTTGTAAACAATAATACATTTTTGTTTTATTGAATGGCATAAAACATGTTAACACTTCATTTCAATATTGAAACGACACACACACACACACACACACACACACACACACACACACACACACACACACACACACACACACACTGTATGTATATGTTTCTATTTACATGAGTGATTGTATCACAGTCTGGTAGTTTTCTGGTTGTACTTTGAGCTTCCTCTTGCCTAAACATCAGTCTGTTACCATGGTTACCCCATGGATATTCAGTCTGAAAGAAGTCTGCCTAAAAAGACACAAGTCTACAAGCCATAATGTTGAATAAAATGATATTTACACTTTATCGGTTGTCTGTGCTGTTAGTCCTTTTGACAATAGGAGGTGGAGATGGGGTATCCACAAGAAAGTGTTGTTTACCCAAATTTTGTCGCTGAGGTTCTCTCGCTTGTATTTTCAATCTCTTGACGCATTGCACATTATGCACAATAATCCGAACAATAGCCAAACATAGTAGACCGAAGCGCGTTTCCTCTCAATCAGCTGGAAGTGTTTGTGGAATTTGCCAGCTGATTACGTGGGACAACGTTCGGTCTGTGGTTCGGTTAGGCTCAGCCAAATTGTGCAAGTGTTTGTCGGGTGCAAAAAAACAAATACAGACCAGTGTACTGAAGGTTGGGTTAGTAACGCTCCCCTGTGGATATTTTGTCTCAGATTACCTCTGACCTGGGGACAAAATTGTCAGGTAAAGTAAGTTGAAATGAACTTTGTTCAACATTCTGACTTGTAATAGGACTGTTAGGGAATGCTGAGCCTACTGAAAGAGACTCAGCCTTGTCATACTTTGCTTTTCCTGTTTGTGCATTGGTTCTAGTTATGGAGCATCTCCAGTATGGCCCCATCCTCTGTGTATAAAATATAGTGCTTGGCAACTTGGCAAACAATAGTACCCCAACCTACCTGATTCTAAAGGCGTCCGCATGCTTCAGAACCTCTTAAAAGGATTGTACCCTTTTTTCAATTTTCGCTTAAAATGACATACCCAACTCGAACTGCCTGTAGCTCAGGACCTGAAGCAAGGATATGCATATTCTTGATACCATTTGAAAGGAAACACCTTGAAGTTTGTGGAAATGTGAAATTAATTTAGGAGAATATAACACATAAGATCTGGTAAAAGATAATCCAAATCGTTTTTTTTGTTCCATCTTTGAAATGCAAGAGAAAGGCCAAATTGTAATATTCCAGGTTAGGCACAATTAGATTTTGGTCACTAAATGGCAGCAGTGTCTCCTCAAACAATAGCATGGTATTCATTCACTGTAATAGCTACTGTAAATTGGACAGTGCAGTTAGATTAACAAGAATTTAAGCTTTCTGCCTGTATCAGATATGTATGTCTATGTCCTGGGAAATGTTTGTGTTACTTACAACCTCATGCTAATCACATTAGCTTAAGTTAGCTCAACCGTCCCGCGGGGGGGACACGATCTTGTAGAGGTTATTAAGCTGGCAGCTAGCCAATGTCGGCTAGGCGAACCGAACGAGTGTGCCCACATACACCCTTAAAAGACATTCGCTTGAAAAATTAAAAAAAAGTGGATATAGTATTGTTTGTCCATTTTGAGATGCCATAGCCAGTATACACTTCCTGAAAATAGTCATAATTAATCTAAGATAACTCAAGAAATTTGTAAATAATTGACTTTTTTTGCAGAGGAGATCTTAGTCTCTCAATTTTACATCTAACTAAGATGTTTGGTGCAGTATTTCTAAATAAATAATTTGAATGAAAACAGACTTCACTAAAGACTGCTTACTGTTGACCAATCACTGACGAATGGCTGTAGACTTAGGCTACCAACTTCGGGCTTGCCTCAAGAAAAAATGGCGTGTTCCTGAACAACTGAAAAAAACCTTACCGAAGTCCATAACGAACAAAAATGTAATAAAATGTAATCATAATATATGCACAAACTCTTCCAAACTGTTTCGGCTAGGAAGCATGCCGATACCTTAACACTGACGATGATGGGTTACTGTGTGTATTTAGTAGACTGGATTTGCTCATTAGTGATTGTCTGTATGATGGGCAGATTTATGTTTCTCTTTCTTTGGCAACAGTATAAACATAGCAATTAGGAGGCTATTACAATAAGAAAAGTTGTGTTCTGCCTGATTGGTTTAGATTTTTGTTGCTGTCTGTTGAGGTTGATGTTTACATACAGTGCATTCGGAAAATATTCATATCCCTTGACTTTTTTCACATTTTGTTGCGTTACAGCCTTATTCTAAAATTGATTGGTTAATTTGTTTTTATCTACACACAATACCCCATAATGACAAAGCAAAAGCAACTGAAATATCACATTTACATAAGTATTCAGACCCTTTACTAAGTACTTTGTTGAAGCACCTTTGGCAGCGATTACAGCCTCAACTCTTCTTGGGTATGATGATACAAGCTTGGCACACCTGTATTTGGGGAGTTTCTCCCATTCTTCTTTGCAGATCCTCAAGCTCTGTCAGGTTGGATGGGGGAGCGTCACTGCACAGCTATTTTCAGGTCTCTCCAGAGAAGATTTTAAAGTCCGGGCTCTGGCTGGGCCACTCAAGGATGTCCAGAGACTTGTCCCGAAGCCACTTCTGTGTTGTCTTGGCTGTGTGTTTAGGGTTGTTGTTCTGTTGGAAGGTGAACCTTCACCCCTGTCTGAGGTCCTGAGCTCTGCCGCTGAAAAACATCCCCACAGCATGATGCTGCCACCACCACCATGCTTCACCGTAGGGATGTTGCCAGGTTTCCTCCAGACGTGAAGCTTGGCATTCAGGCCAAAGAGTTCAATCTTGGTTTCATCAGACCAGAGAATATTGTTTCTCATGGTCTGAGAGTCTTTAGGTGCCTTTTGGAAAACTCCCAAGCAGCCTGTCATGTGCCTTATACTGTACTGAGGAGTGGCTTCCGTCTGGCCACTCTACCATAAAGGCCTAATTGGTGGAGTGCAGAGATGGTTGTCCTTCTGGAAGGTTCTCCACATCTCCACAGAGGAACTCTGGAGCTCTGTCAGAGTGACCAATCGGGTTTTTGGTCACCTCCCTGACCTAGGCCCTTCTCCCCTGATTGCTCAGTTTGGCCAGCTCTAGGAAGAGTCTTGGTGGTTCCTAACCTCTTCCATTTAAGAATGATGGAGGCCACCAGGATGCACCTGAGCTCAATTTCGAGTCTCATAGCAAAGGGTCTGAATACTTAATTAAGGTATTTATTTTTTATAAATACATTTGTTTTCACTTTGTCATTATGGTGTATTATGTGTATATTGATGAGGATTTTTATTTAATCGTGCTCACACTACGAAACCTGCCAAGTCACGAGTAGTGTGAAAAAGTGCCCCCAAAAAAGTGCCAAAATAAAGATAGCTCTGGGCAGAAGTACAATAGAGCTTTATAGCTAGGGAACCGGACTACTTACTAGCAGGTTAATGATTCAATCCCAAGTTGGCTATAGGGCTATTGTAACCCTGATTTGATTTACTTAACATGACCAACATCAAATCCCATTTTATTGGTCACATGCTCCGAATACAACAGGTGTAGACTATACTGTGAAATGCTTACTTACGAGCCCATTCCCAACAATAGAGTTAAAAAGTAAGAAAAATATTTGCTAAAGAAAATAGTAACACAATAAAATAACTATAACGAGGCTATATACAAGGAGTACCAGTACTGAGTCAATGTGCAGGTCTACGAGGTAGTTGAAGTAATTCAGTATGTACATGTAGGTAGGTGTAAAAGTGACCAGGCAATCAGGATATATAATAAACAGAGTAGCAGCAGTGTGTGTGGCGTCAATATGCTTGTGTGTGTGTGTTGGAGTGTCAGTATAGTGTGTGTGGATGGAGTATAGTGAGCGTGCACTGCCAAATGGAGGGAGAGCTTTGTATGTGTCTCTGTGTGTGGAGGAAAGGTGATCTAGAGTATTTTATTCTTTCTAGTTAAACAGGTGATATGCTGGTAGAAATTAGGTCAAACGGATTTCTGTTTTCCTGCATTCAAATCATTGGCCATTGGGTGTGCCGCTTCTGGATGAGCATTTTCTTGTTTGCTTATGGTTCTATACAGCTTGTTAAGTGTGGTCTCAGTGCCAGCATCAGTTTGTGGTGGTAAATAGACAGCTATAGTATGGTCTGCAGCTCATCATGAGGTATTCTAACTCAGGCGAGGAGAACCTCGAGACTTCCTTAATGCTAGAGATTGCGCATCAGCTGTTGTTAACAAAGAGACACACACCACCCCCCCCGATCTTACCGGACTCTGTCCTTCTGTCCAGCCGATGCATACAAAAACCAGCTGGATGTATATTGTCCTTGCTCAGCCATGACTCAGAGAAGTATAGTATATTACAGTCTTAATGTATTTCGCCTCCATCTCATTGAAGTAGAAGGCCTCTTCCAAATCGAGGTTAGTGATAGCTGTTCTAATGTCCAAAAGCTTTTTTCGGTCATAGGAAACAATGGTGGAAACATTATGTACAAAAAAGGTTACGATCAGCGGGGGGAAAAAATTATACACAAAATAACGCAATGGTGTACTGTAAGTATTGAAGGAACTATACCATCAACAGTTCTAGCTTGTCTTGGCCAGACTAAACAAGTTATGTTGCCTTAAAATGTCCTCTTTCCAATGCAGCGCCATTATCTCCATCACATGTATTGTAGTTGTTGTGATCCTTTTGTGGGCTTGTCAGTCAGTAGCCTACAGTGAGGGAAAAAGGTATTTGATCCCCTGCTGATTTTGTACTTTTGCCCACTGACAAAGATATGATCAGTCTATAATTTTAATGGTAGGTTTATTTGAACAGTGAAAATCCAGAAAAACGCATGTGAAAAATGTTATGAATTGATTTGCATTTTAATGTGGGAAATAAGTAGCAGAGCAGACATTGAATATCCCTTTGAGCATGGAGAAGTTATTAACTACACTTTGGATGGCGTATCAATACACCCAGTCACAACAAAGATACAGGCATCCTATCTCACTCAGTTGCCGGAGGAAGGAAACTCAGGTATTTCACCACGAGGACAGCCCGCTTGGAGTTTGCCAAAATTCTAGAGGAAAACCTGGTTCAGTCTGCTTTCCAACAGACACTGGGAGACATTCACCTTTCAGCAGGACAATAACCTAAAACACAAGGCCAAATATACAGTGCCTTCAGGAAGTATTCAGAACGCATTACTTTTTGCACATTTTGTTACGTTACAGAATATTTTAAAATTGATAAAAAAATGTATCCACAGCAATCTACACAATACACCATAATGACAAAGCGAAAAGTTTTGAATTTTTTTATTTTAGCAAATGTATTAAAAAACAGAAATATTATTTACATAAGTATTCAGACCCTTTGCTATGAGACTCAATTGAGCTCAGGTGCACCCCGTTCCCATTGATCATCCTTGAGATGTTTATACTACTTTGATTGGAGTGTACCTGTGGTAAATTCAATTGATTGGACATGATTTGGAAAGGCACACACCTGTTATTTATTATTATTATGTTTAACTTTTAACTATACAGTGAGGGAAAAAAGTATTTGATCCCCTGCTGATTTTGTACGTTTGCCCACTGACAAAGAAATGATCAGTCTATAATTTTAATGGTAGGGTAATTTGAACAGTGAGAGACAGAATAACAACAAAGAAGTAAAAAAATACACGTGAAAAATGTTATAAATTGATTTGCATTTTAATGAGGGAAATAAGTATTTGACCCCCTCTCAATCAGAAAGATTTCTGGCTCCCAGGTGTCTTTTACACCGGTAACGAGCTGAGATTAGGAGCACACTCTTAAAGGGAGTGCTCCTAATCTCAGTTTGTTACCTGTATAAAATACACCTGTACACAGAAGCAATCAATCAATCAGATTCCAAACTCTCCACCATGGCCAAGACCAAAGAGCTCTCCAAGGATGTCAGGGACAAGATTGTAGACCTACACAAGGCTGGAATGGGCTACAAGACCATCGCCAAGCAGCTTGGTGAGAAGGTGACAACAGTTGGTGCGATTATTTGCAAATGGAAGAAACACAAAAGAACTGTCAATCTCCCTCGGCCTGGGGCTCCATGCAAAATCTCACCTCGTGGAGTTGCAATGATCATGAGACCAGTGAGGAATCAGCCCAGAACTACACGGGAGGATCTTGTCAATGATCTCAAGGCAGCTGGGACCATAGTCACCAAGAAAACAATTGGTAACACACTACGCTGTGAAGGACTGAAATCCTGCAGCACCCGCAAGGTCCCCCTGCTCAAGAAAGCACATATACATGCCTGTCTGAAGTTTGCCAATGAACATCTGAATGATTCAGAGGACAACTGGGTGAAAGTGTTGTGGTCAGATGAGACCAAAATGGAGCTCTTTGGCATCAACTCAACTCGCCGTGTTTGGAGGAGGAGGAATGCTGCCTATGACCCCAAGAACACCATCCCCACCGTCAAACATGGAGGTGGAAACATTATGCTTTGGGGGTGTTTTTCTGCAAAGGGGACAGGACAACTTCACCACATCAAAACACACGGCCAAGGCAACAAAGGAGTGGCTCAAGAAGAAGCACATTAAGGTCCTGGAGTGGCCTAGCCAGTCTCCAGACCTTAATCCCATAGAAAATCTGTGGAGGGAGCTGAAGGTTCGAGTTGCCAAACGTCAGCCTCAAAACCTTAATGACTTTGAGAAGATCTGCAAAGAGGAGTGGGACGACAAAATCCCTCCTGAGATGTGTGCAAACCTGGTGGCCAACTACAAGAAACGTCTGACCTCTGTGATTGCCAACAAGGGTTTTTCCACCAAGTACTAAGTCATGTTTTGCAGAGGGGTCAAATACTTATTTCCCTCATTAAAATGCAAATCAATTCATAACATTTTTCACGTGTTTTTCTGGATTTTATTTGTTGTTATTCTGTCTCTCACTGTTCAAATAAACATACCATTAAAATTATAGACTGATCATTTCTTTGTCAGTGGGCAAACGTACAAAATCAGCAGGGGATCAAATACTTTTTTCCCTCACTGTATATGGTCCCACAGTTGACAGTGCACAGGTACCAAAAAGACATCTGCAGCATTGAAGGTCCCCAAGAACACAGTGGCCTCCATCATTCTTAAATGGAAGAAGTTTGGAACCGCCAAGGTTCTTCCTAGAGCTGGCCACCTGACCAAACTGAGCCAGAGCCCCGGACTTGAACCCGATCGAACAGCTCTGGAAAGACCTGAAAATAGCTGTGCAGCAACGCTCCCCATTCAACTTGACAGAGCTTAAGAGAATCTGCAGAGAAGAATGGGAGAAACTCCCAAAATACAGGTGTGCAAATGTTGTAGCGTTATAACCAAGAAGACTCGATGCTGTAATTGCTGCCAATGGTGCTTCAGCAAAGTATTGAGTAACGGGTCGGAATACTTATGTAAATGTGATATTTCAGTTTTGTATTTGTAATACAGTACCAGTCAAAAGTTTGGACACCTACTCATTCAAGGATTTTTCTTAATTTTTACTATTTTCTGCATTGTAGAATAATAGTGAAGACAAACTATAAAATAACATATGGAATCATGTAGTAACCAAAAAAGTGTTAAACAAATCCAAATATATTTGAGATTCTTCAAAGTAGCCACCCTTTGCCTTGATGACAGCTTTGAACCCTCTTGGCATTCTCTCAACCAGCTTTATGAGGTAGTCACCTGGAATGCATTTCAATCCTCCTTCGTTTGAACCAATCAGTTGTGTTGTGACAAGGTAGAGGTGGTATACAGAATATAGCCCTATTTGGTAAAAGACCTAGTCCATATTATGGCAAGAACCTCAAATAAGCAAAGAGAAACGACAGTCCATCATTACTTTAAGACATGAAGGTCAGTCAATACGGAACATTTCAGGAACTTTTTAAGTTTCTTCAAGTGCAGTCGCAAAAACCATCAAGCGCTATGATGTAACTGGCTCTCATGAGGACCGCCACAGGAGAGGAAGACCCAGAGTTACCTCTGCTGTAGAGGATATGTTCATTAGAGTTACCAGCCTCAGAAATTGCAGCCCAAATAAATGCTTCACAGAGTTCAAATAACAGACGCATCTAAACATCAACTGTTCAGAGGAGACTGCGTGAATCAGGTCTTCATGGTCAAATTGCTGCAAAGAAACCACTACTAAAAGGACACCAATAAGAAGAGACCTGCTTGGGCCAAGAAACACAAGAAATGGACACAAGACCGGTGGAAATCTTTCCTTTGGTCTGATGAGTCCAAATTTGAGATTTTTGGTTTCAACTGCCATGTCTTTGTGAGACGCAGAGTAGGTAAACAGATCTCCACATGTGTGGTTCCCACCGTGAAGCATGGAGGAGGAGGTGTGATCGTGTGGGGGTTCTTTGCTGGTGACACTGTCAGTGATTTATTTTGAATTCAGCATTCTGCAGCGATACGCCATCCCATCTGGTTTGCACTTAGTCCCACTATCATTTGTTTTTCAACAGGACAATGATCTATCACACCTCCAGGCTGTGTAAGGGCTATTTTAACAAGAAGGAGAGTGATGGAGTGCTGCATCAGATGACCTGGCCTCCACAATCACCCGACATCAACCCAATTGAGATGGTTTGGGATGAGTTGGACCACAGAGTGAAGGAAAGGCAGCCAACAAGTGCTCAGCATATGTGGGAACTCCTTCAAGACTGTTGGAAAAGCCTTTCAGGTGAAGCTGGTTGAGAGATTGCCAAGAGTGTGCAAAGCTGTCATCAAGGCAAAGGGTGGCTACTTAAAATAATATGTTTTGACTTGTTTAACACTTTTTGGCGGGGTTACTACATGATTCCATATGTGTTTTTTCATAGTTTGTCTTCACTATTATTCTACAATGTAGAAAATAGTAAAAATAAAACCCTTGAAAGAGTACGCGTGTCCAAACTTTTGTAAATACTACTGTAAATTGTCTTGGAAATATACGTCAAGATGGCTGTCTAGCAATGATCAACAACCAACTTGACAGAGCTCAAAAAATAATGTGCTAATATTGTACAATCCAGGTGTGCAAGGCTCTTAGAGACTTATCCAGAAAGACTCACATCTGTATTCACTGCCAAATATGATTCTAACTCAGGGGTGTGAATATGTAAAGTAGTTATTTCTGTATTTCATTTTCAAGAAATTTGCACAAATTTCTAAAAACGTGTCATTATGGTGTATTGTATGTAGATGAGTTAGGGGGGGAAATCTATTTAATACATTTTAAATTCAGTCTAACACAACAATGTGGAATAAGTCAAGGGGTATGAATACTTTCTGAAGGCACTGTATTTTAGGTCTCACTTTATTTTCAGGGAATATAGAGTTTTTTTTTGTTGTATATCTCATTTGCTGTTCTATTAAAAGGCCAGCCCAGCTTGAGATGAGATTAGAAATGAATGTCCCTACTCACTGTTCTCTTATTAAGTTGAAAGGAAATTATTCTTAGTGTTGTCTTCTTTTAACCACTGTTATTCTTGTGAAGGTGTTTGACTGTTCTTTTTTTGATGAGAGCAGAAATTAGGTTAACTTTGCTCAAACTAATATTTGTTCTTTTTTAACATAAATGTAAGATTTTGTTTAGCTAATTCTTATTTTTGTACTCTTTTATTTTGTCTGACAGGGTCATAGCTACATGAGGAATGACTGAGAGAAGCCTCTGTCTTTGCTACACCGCTGCACTGTTGTTGATAGAACATGTAGCACAAGAGGAAACGGTAACTAAACGTCATCCCCACTGCCACTTTATGGACACACGTCCAAGTGTACTCTCTGATCGAGTGCCTGATTATGGCAGGATGAGTTTCAGCTGATGATAATGATGGCGAAAAAGCAAGATGTTAAGTCACCCACATACAACCTTATTGTGGTGGGTTTGTCAGGAACTGAGAAAGAGAAGGGCCAGTGTGGCGTGGGCAAGTCCTGTCTGTGCAACCGCTTTGTGCGCCCCAGCGCCGATGACTTCTATTTGGACCACACTTCAGTGTTGAGCACCAGTGACTTTGGGGGTAGAGTGGTTAACAATGACCACTTCCTGTTCTGGGGGGAGGTGGGGCGGGTGGTGGAGGAGGGGCCGGAGTGCAGGATGCATGTGGTGGAGCAGACCGAGTTCATTGATGACCAGACGTTCCAGCCACACCGCAGCACTGCCATGCAGCCCTACATCAAGAGGGCGGCCTCCACCAAGCTGGCCTCTGCAGAGAAGCTGATGTACTTCTGCACGGACCAGCTGGGGCTGGAGCAGGACTTTGAGCAGAAGCAGATGCCCGAGGGCAAGATACAGGCTGACGGGTTCGTGCTCTGTATGGACGTCAGTAGGGGGATGAACCGCAACTTTGACGACCAGTTGAAGTTTGTCACAAACCTTTACGGTCAGCTGAGCAAAACAAAGAAGCCCATTGTGCTGGTCTTAACCAAGTGTGATGAGGGGGTTGAACGCTACATCAAAGATTCTCACACCTTTGCCATCACTAAAAAGAGTCTTCCAGTGGTGGAGTCGTCTGCACGCTCTAACATCAATGTTGACCTAGCCTTCCTTACTTTGGTGCAACTCATTGATAAGAGCAGGGGCAAGCCCAAGATCATTCCTTACTATGAGGCCCTCAAGCTCCAGAGTCAGCAGATAGCCTTGGCTAAAGACCGATACGAATGGCTAGTCAACCGCATAGTGAAGAACCACAACGAGACCTGGCTTAACACCAGCCGACGCATGCACACCGCTTCAGAGTTCAATGAATACGTCTTTCTAGAGGGTACAGCAAAATGCAAAAAGCTCTTCCAGCAGCTTGTGTACCGTCTGAAACAGGAGCACATTGAGAGACGTCGGAAAATCTATCTGAGCACTCTTCCTCTAGCACTTAGCTCCCTGGTGCCTGACCTGGATGAGATCGACCAGCTGAGCTGGTCTGGGGTTCAGAAGGTCCTGGAGTCCAAGCAGCACTTTGCCCACTGGTTTGTAGTTCTGGAGGACTCTCCATGGGAGGACACGTCTCACATAGACAACATGGAGGATGAGCGCATACCCTCAGACCTGCTGGAGACGGTACCAGCCGAGGACATTTTCGACACCCACCTGGAGCACCTGAGGAATGAGTGCAAGCGGGCTGAGATGAGGCAGGAGTTCAAGCACAAGTTGGCCTGTTCTCCCTTCGTCACGCCTGGCAAGCCCTGGGAAGAGGCCCGCAGCTTCATCATGAATGAAGACTTCTACCAATGGTTGGAGGAATCAGAGTACCTGGACCTCTACAACCGCCACCAGAAAGAGATCATCGGCCACGCTAAAGAGGACTTCCAGGAGCTGCTGCTGGAGTACTCAGAGCTCTTCTATGAGCTGGAGGTGGACGCGAAGCCCAGCAAGGAGAAGATGGGGGCCATCCAGGAGGTTTTAGGGGAGGAGCAGCGGTTCAAAGCCCTGCAGAAGCTTCCAGCTGAGAGGGATGCTCTGGTGTTGAAGCATATCCACTTTGTCTACCACCCCACCAAGGAGACCTGTCCCAGCAGCCCGCAGTGTGGAGACTTCAAGATAGAGCAGCTCCTGGCCTCACGCTTCCCAACATGCTACCCATTCTTCAACGTGAAGTCTTATTTTGGGGATATTAAAGCCGACCGAATCAACCTTGTGATATTGGGCAAAGACGGACTGGCTAGGGAGTTTGCCAATGAGATCAGAGCTCTCTGTACCAATGACGACCGGTATGTGTTGGATGGGAAGATGTATGAGCTCACCCTGCGACCTATCGAGGGCAACGTACGACTTCCTGTAAACTCCTTCCACACTCCCACCTTCACACCCCATGGGTGCATGTGTCTGTACAACTCAAAAGAGTCCCTAACCTACGTCGTAGAAAGCATTGAAAGGTTGCGGGAGTCAACAATCGGTAGAAGGGACAGCCATATAGCTCAGCTTTTAACATCTCTGCTCTTGGTTACTAAAAGGGGTGTAGGGACCTATGCAGATATTGGGGGAGAAACTGCTTTAGGTCTGATAACACAAGGACAGCAGGTAGCAAGGAGACTGCAGTGTAGCTTCCTAGACCCAGCCTCCCCTGGTGTGGGCTATGGGCACAATGTGAATGAGAGTCAGATCAACCAAGTATTGAGAGGTCTTCTGGACTCTAGAAGGAGCTCATCTTTCAGTAGCAGCTCCCCACCTCTGCCCCCTCAACCTCCAGGCCCCAGAGACTCTCCTCACCAGCCCAGCCCAGAGGCAGACATCCGCATCGTCATGTGCTTGATGTGTGGAGACAACTATGACGTGGAACAGCTCCTCTCTCCCTTCCTACTGCCTCAGCACTGCAGGCCAACATCCAACAGTGGAACCTCGGTGATACTGGAGCAGACAGTGGGACCTCACAAACAGGTGATTGAGCTATCCCTCCTTTCCTACCACGCCTCCTTCTCCCTGAGGAAGAGCAGATTAGTGCACGGCTACATTGCTGTGTACTCAGCCCGCCGCAAGGCCTCTCTGGAGACCCTGTGTGCCTTCCTATGTGAGGTCCAGGACATCATTCCTGTTCAGCTGCTGGCCGTGGGGGAGAGCCAGGTGGAGCTCACAGAAAGTGAGTCTGCCAGAGAGCAGCTGGTCCAGGGAGAGGAGCTGGCCCAAGAGATAGAGGGCAGGTTCAACAGTGTGGTTTGTGGGTCAGGAGGGGTGGTGGGCGGCCTGCACAGGATGGAGATGTTTCATCCCTTCCTGATGGAGGTGGTGGAGAAACGCAACATTGTGGAAGCCACTCATATGTATGATAACGTGGCTGAGGCCTGCATTAACGATACTGCCTACTCCCCTCGCTGTAGCTCACCCAGCCCCGGCACCATGTTCCTAGACTCTGACATGGATGACGTGGAGCCCTCCCCACCTTACTACGACGGCACACTCACCTCCCATGGTGGGAGCTTCAACCTGCCTGACCTGGACTCCAGCGATGTCTCTGTCATCTCTGACATCAGCTCCTTTGAGAACAAGCTCAATAGCAAAGCCCCGCCCCAGGTGAGACCCAAACCCACTGTGACCTTTGACTTCCGGAAGGTGGGCAGAAACCCCTACAACACAGACACCATGG
Organism: Brachymystax lenok tsinlingensis; assembly: GCA_030435695.1. Classification (NCBI taxonomy): domain Eukaryota; kingdom Metazoa; phylum Chordata; class Actinopteri; order Salmoniformes; family Salmonidae; genus Brachymystax; species Brachymystax lenok. The sequence continues at coordinate 19,550,517 of CM059792.1, read as the reverse complement.
GCCACCGTCGCTCCCTGCCCTCCGCTGTGACATGGGTGCCAGGTGGGGACGGAGGTTACGACCCCTCGGACTATGCAGAGCCCATGGATGCTGTGTCCAAGCCCCGGCCCAGCAACGAGGAGATAATCTACTCTGTGCCCCACGACAGCACGCAGGGCAAGATTATTACCATCCGCAATGCCAATCGGATGCATGCCAATGGGAACGGCTCAGACAGTGAGGCGGACAGCAGCTCCCTGGAGCGCCGCAGGAAGCCACGGCTCTACCGCGACCGCTCTAAACGCCTGGGCAAGTTCAGCAGCTTCCGCACCAGCTTCATTGGCAGCGACGACGAGATGGGGGCCCTGCCAAAAACCAAGGAGGATGAGTTCGGAACCCTGAAAGGTGACATCATCAACGAGGAGGCAGAGGACCCCAAGAAGAGGAACATTTTGAAGAGCCTGCGGCGAACTGCCAAGGTATGTGTTGCTTCAGTTAGTAGTCTCTTAACTGCTAATGCGTAAACACTATTATTTTCAGGCTTGAAAGACTATTCTCTTTCAATTGTAGGTAATTGTCCAGCTTTGATATGATAAACGTGGTTAAGTAATGACAACATGGTTAATATGATTTTCCATGTAATCTCTTTACTTTTGAAAACTTTTTTGATGGGTAGTTGCTTGATTGTTTTACTCAACTGTTCCTCCATGCTAATATGCTATTCATAGAAAGTAAGTTATTCATGTGAAATTCCAAAGTGTGTTGGAGTTTTAAGAGGAAAGCAGCCTGTATTCCAGACTTATTGAGACACTTGAAACAACAGCTGTTGATTCTGATGCTGAATACATAACGCCAAATCTTGCAGCTGACAAACTGAATTAAACAGTGTTGACATAATGAACAGAAATCTAATGCAGACGTCTGTGGTTATTAACAATGTCAACATTCCTGTGTTTCTCTGAAGAAAACCAGACCAAAGCCTCGGCCCTCTATTCCCAAGCCCCTGGAGAGCAGCTACTTCGGGGTTCCCCTGGTCAACGTGGTGTCCCCAGACAGACCTATCCCACTCTTCATTGACAAGTGTGTCCGCTTTATTGAGACCACAGGTGGGTCACTATTATCTTTCTCCTCTTCTCCCCTGTGTTTGTTCATGTGTATATTTGTCTGATTAATTATGTTATTTGACTTGGATGCTGTGCAAAACATACAAAGAATATTATTCATTGATAATAAGTTAATTCTGAGGTAAATCTGTGTTGCCGAAGGATTAAACTGTGTAAGGTCTTATTGTTGCACTGTGATTGTTTTTCCTTACATTACTCACATTATGTGGTTGTTTAATTTCAATGTGATTTACTTTAAGTTGTTCTGGGTGAGGGCGTTTATTTTTCTTCTATTTACATGTAATAAGCCAAGAATAACTAACTACACTACAGCAAATGTAGCCAATGATCAACTGCTGTACTGCAGCAGTGTCCTCATTGACTTTACTGGAAATGGATGATGACATAATGCAGATGGTGGTTTCCATCTCTGTCTCTCTGCAGGTCTCAACACAGAGGGGCTCTACAGGGTGAGCGGGAACAAGTGTGAGATGGAGAGCATGCAGAGGCAGTTTGACCAGGGTGAGTTGCTGTACCTAGTCATGTCTGTCTGGTCTAAAACAATGTATCAGACCCATAGAGGGATCGACTGTACCCACCACACTGTCTATCCCCAGTACCTGGACTAACCCTGGTTAGTTATGTGTCTAATCAATATATAGACACATGAGCTGCAGAGGAAATGATGACGTAAACTAAATATATTTAGAACAGTGACAAAGTGACTGCCTCTGACACACTACCCCTATCCTTTTCTGTTTCCCCCCTCTCTTTCTCCTCCCTCTATCTATTTTTCTCCCCCTTCCCTTCTATCCTTCACCTCCCTCTTCTTCTCTCTCTCTCTGTCTCTCCTCTTTTTTTTCTTCTTCTACATCTCACTTTCCTTTATGTCTCTTCTTCCCTCTTTATCTCCCTCTCCCCCTCTACCTCTCTCCCCTCTAGACCATGGGCTGGACCTGGTGGAGAAGGACTTTGCTATCAACACGGTGGCTGGGGCTCTGAAGGCCTTTTTCTCTGAGCTGCCAGAGCCCTTGGTGCCCTGCATCCTGCAAGTGGAGCTGCTCGAGGCCTTCAGTAAGACATAGAGCTGGTTGGGGTTAAGGAGTGGTTTTGGGGTTCTGGAGGATTCAGAAAGACATGGAACTGGTTGGGGTTAGGGAGGGGTTTTGGGGTTCAGTAAGACATGGAACTGGTTGGGGTTAGGGAGGGGTTTTGGGGTTCAGTAAGACATGGAACTGGTTGGGGTTAGGGAGGCGTTTTGGGGTTCAGTAAGACATGGAACTGGCTGGGGTTAGGGAGGGGTTTTGGGGTTCAGTAAGACATGGAGCTGGCTGGGGTTAGGGAGGGGTTTTGGGGTTCAGTAAGACATGGAACTGGCTGGGGTTAGAGAGGGTTTTGGGGTTCAGTAAGACATGGAACTGGCTGGGGTTAGGGAGGGGTTTTGGGGTTCAGTAAGACATGGAACTGGCTGGGGTTAGGGAGGGGTTTTGGGGTTCAGTAAGACATGGAGCTGGCTGGGGTTAGGGAGGGGTTTTGGGGTTCAGTAAGACATGGAACTGGCTGGGGTTAGGGAGGGGTTTTGGGGTTCAGTAAGACATGGAACTGGCTGGGGTTAGGGAGGGGTTTTGGGGTTCAGTAAGACATGGAGCAGGGTGAGATATTCTTGTGATTGTGAGTATCAGGTTATTACAGGCTAAGGGTTTGGGGAGAACCTCTCATAGAGGGGTGGGATGAGGATATCTGTTTTTTGTTCTCGAGAAAGATGTACACAATATACTAATATGTAGGTATGTACACTACATGACCAGAAGTATGTGGACAACTGATTGTCGAACATCTCATTAAAAATCATGGGCATTAATGTGGAGTTGGTCCCCCCCTTTGCTGCTATAACAGCCTCCACTCTTCTGGGAAGGCTTTCCACTAGATGTTGAAACATTGCTGCGGGGACTTGCTTCCATTCAGCCACAATAGCATTCGTGAGGTCGGGCACTGATGTTGGGCGATAAGGCCTGGATCACAGTCTGCGCGTTGCAATTCATCCCAAAGGTGTTCGATGGGGTTGATATCAGGGCTCTGTGCAGGCCAGTCAAGTTGTTCCACACCGATCTCGACAAACCAGAATGTCATTGTATTTCCCTTCAAGTGGAACTAAGGGGCTTATCCCGAACCATGAGAAACAGCCCCAGACCTTTATTCCTCCTCCACCAAAGTTTACAGTTGGCAGTATATATTGGGGCAGGTAGGGTTCTCCTGGCATCCGCCAAACCCAGATTAGTCCATCGGACTGACAGATGGCAAAGCATGATTCATCACTCCAGAGAACGCGTTTCTACTGCTCCGGAGTCTAAGGGTGTCGAGCTTTACACCACTCCAGCCGACACTTGGCATTGCGAATGGTGATCTTAGGCTTGTGTGCGGCTGCTCGGTCATGGAAACCCATTTTATGGAGCTCCCGACGAACAGTTCTTGTGCTGACGTTGCTTCCAGGGGCAGTTTGGAACTCGGTAGTGAGTGTTGCAACCAAGGACAGATGATTTTTACATACTAGGAGCTTCAGCACTCTGCGGTTCCGTTCTTTGAGCTTGTGTGGCCTACCATTTCGCGGCTAAACATTTGCTGCTCGTAGACATATCCACTTCACAATAACAGCACTTACAGTTGACCGGGGCAGCTCTAGCAGGGCAGAAATTTGACGAACTGACTTGTTGGAAATGACGGTGCTAAGTCACTGAGCTCTTCAGTAAGGCCATTCTATTGCCAAATGTTTGTTTCTGGAGATTGCATGGCTGTTTGGCTGAAATAACCGAATCCAATAATTTGAAGGGGTGTCCACATACTTTTGTGTATATATAATGTATGTTTATAGTGCTGCATATGGAGTAACAGATGGAGTATCAGTGTTGATAACATATGAGTCATAGCATTGACCCCCCCCCTCCCGTGTGTGTGTGCAGAGATCAACGACAGGGAACAGAGGCTGTACACCATGAAGGATGTACTGAGGAAATTCCCCAGGGAGAACTATGACGTTTTCAGATTTGTCATGAGCCACTTACACAAGTGAGTGCAGATCTGTTCCATTCTATGACCTTGGCCCTGACTGCATTGTGACAGAAACCATTTGCATGTTTTGTAACATGTACAGTATCATCAAGTAGCTCTTATACCTGTGTAATAATGTTATTACACTAGTAGCTGTTGTGATACTGTTGTTGATGGAGGTGTATTGTGTTGTCTCTCCCAGGGTGAGCCAGCTGAGCAGACAGAACCTGATGACCAGTGAGAATCTGTCCATCTGTTTCTGGCCCACTCTGATGCGGCCAGACTTCACCACCATGGACGCCCTGACGGCCACGCGGACCTACCAGACAATCATTGAGACCTTCATCCACCAGTGTGCTTTCTTCTTCTACAACCAGCCCCTCCTGGACTCCCCCACTGGCCTGGCTGGCCTCCCTGCCTCCCCCACCACCACCCTCACCGGGGGCTCTGCCTATTCCTGCTACCACTCCTCCCCTCCCTCCAACGCCACGCACTTCAGCCCCCTGCAGCAGTCGCCCCCCACCACCCCCCAGTCTCCCCTGCAGTCCCTCCTGACCCCCCTCCACCAACACCCCCACCATACCCCCACCGAGCAAGAGACACTGTGAGAGACGCTGAGAAGGGGACAGATGCTGCACCCCTGATCTGATGCTGCTGCACCCCTGATCTGATGCTGCTGCACCCCTGATCTGATGATGCTGGACCTTAGTCACTTACACACACACCAACACATACACACTGACACTGACACTGTTCGGTCGTCGATAATAACAGGTAAACAGAGAGAGGAGACAAGGAGTATTTGACAAATGAACTTGCCACTTGTGAACAGCGTCCTGCTGCCCTGCTCCTGTCACCTGTGTGCCACTGCAGATCACCATGCTGACCCGTCCACTCCACCCCCTATAGCCCCTGATAACCTGGACCCTGACTCTACGACTCACTCACAGGAGTGCTGGGGGCAGAACAGAGTAGGTGTCATTGTTACAGTAAGCATCTCTCTGCCAACCAACTGTTCTTACCCTAACAATACACTACCATAAAGAAAGTCCAAGCCTCCATGTCAAGCTGGAAGATATGATTTGTGCCCATCACCATGTTTTTATTTGTGTATAATAGTTTAAAATTTTCTGTTTGTTAATTAAAGTAGCCACTGGATGTATGGACTGTGCCTCTCTCAGGGCTGTAGTCAGTAACATACCATACAGCCGTGAGGGGAGCCTCCCTGTCTGCCTGTAGGGTCCCTGCTAGGGGTTGGGGTGTGTTCAGTGGGGAGGGGGCAGTTTGGGAAAGGGGGACATCCAGGGATGCACTTTAATGGTCAGAATGTTTTAGGGGTTTTGTTTTTAAAAGGGGGTTGTTGGGTCAGAATGTTTTAGTGTGTTGAGTTCACAGCTCAAGGAACCATACCCATTGTCTCTCTGAAGGGTCCTTCGCAGATCAAAACGTTGTTTACATCCAACCCTTTGTTTTTGTATCCTCATACTTATCTGAAGCACTTTTGAATTATAGTGTTAAGTTCCATGAAATGCAACCTTGATCAATTGACTAGTTTGTTTTAATGGCCGGGTGGGCGTGGCAGTAGTAAAGAGACTCGTTAACACAATCCTGTTATTATATAAGTGTTCTTTTAGAGGATTCAGGGCTCACTTTATAACCCCATGGAAAACCCAACCATAATATTGGTTCCATATTCCCCATGTTATAAATAGTTCTGAGAATGCAGGTTTGAATAGCCTGGAGTTTCCCCTCTTTTTAGGACTGCTGTTGCTTTACTGATGTTTTGACTAAGAAAGTCGCCTGGTTTGATTGGTGGTGTTTAGGAAAGTGAGTTTGAGCCAGGGTCAGTTAATCAGACCCTTTAGGATCCAGGAGACTAATGCTCTTGGTTGAGATGTCAGATCCACTCCATAAGTTAAGGTTGGATGATTAAATTGGCCACATTGAAGATTATGGGAATGATTGACAGTAACATCAGACAGTAGCATGACATGGGTGAGGTTAGTCATACTTGGGGCGGCAGGTAGCCTAGTGGTTAGAGCGTTGGACTAGTAACCGAAAGGTTGCAAGATCGAATCCCCAAACTGACAAGGTAGAAATCTGTCGTTCTGCCGATGAACAAGGCAGTTAACCCACTGTTCCTAGGCCGTCATTGAAAATAAGAATTTGTTCTAAGCTGACTTGCCTAGTAAAATAAAGGTAAAATAAAAAAATACCAGGCCAGGCCTCTACATGTACTGTGTCTGTTCCACTGTGCTATCTGGTGGCCATGGAAACCACTTCCCTATTGCAAAATGATAGGTTGCTGGATATGTTGCTGTGGGTATCTAGCCAATTGAGCTCTTTGTACTCATCTAATATTAAGGACCTTAAACTGAGGCAAGGTGTGCATACAGAAAACACTGCCACTGCAATTAACTACAGTACATTAATAACAGTATAGTAAAACCATATCGAGATGGAGCGTATGGACTTATGCTCAGGAATGTCAACAAAGCAAGAGTAACTACTGTAGCTCCAGTATACTATGGGGTTTATGTTGGTGTTTAACTGTCCCCTCTCTTGTAGAAAAACAAACATGCAGTCAATGTAAAGTAGTTGAATGAATACTCCTACTATATTCTGGATTCTTCTATCCGATGAATGCGTTGCCCCATAAGAGGAGTACCACAGGCATCTTCTGGTGATGACGGAGGATTGGCCAGGAGGCATGGCTGTACTCGATGTCAGCCATCTTGGATGTTGCTCATGCTGCCAGTTCAGAACAGATCAGTCAAAGCTATTGGTTGTATTGAGGGTCAGCTAATTAATACTTGGGATCACTCACTGGTACTTATCTTTGGGGTTTTCCTGCTGTGGGAGGCAGTTATCTCTGATTGATGGACTAACGCTGCAGTGACTCCTCACCCAGTCCAGGGCAGTGCAGTACAGTATTACCACACGCACAAAAGATCAGATGGGAGATGGATAGGAAAACAAACTGTCCCAGTAGAATGTGACTTTGGCTCAGAGGACCTATGTGGCTGCATCACTTAATTTTTGACACAACTTTGACAGATCTGCTGGTAAATCGTAGAAAAAAAGAAGAGAGCATACTATAGTAAAATGGTTGTTTATTTGAATGTTAGGGGGTCTAACACTTTGCCCTTTAGTCAATGGTAGAAAACATTTTTTGTGTGTTTCAACTTTCAATGATTGAAAGTCCATTTTTACAATTTTGTGAATGGTTTAAGGCCACTTCAGTTTAGTGCATGATTTAAGAACACACCAAGGGAGAAGGTTCGACCATTTTCATTATTTTAGAACATGAAATTAGTGTGAGAACAATAAAAGTGAAATACAGTAGCTTAAAACAGGTGAAAGATGAAGTACTGTGCATCTACAGCAATGAAGATGAAGGCCTTATGTGATCTGTATCATAGTTAATAAATTAAATATTGTAAAATTGTCCAGACCTCCTGTGATTCTCTGTGTGCATGTGTGAGTGAACACATCACTTCTCTAACCATGCAGCAAAATGTACAGGAAGATCTCACTGTGTGCTTGTTCTATTGTCATTGTATTGCCTATTTAGCTGTCATTCTGTGACAGTTATTTGTGATATTAAAACAAAGTATATGTGTGCACACTGCACACATGAATATTATTTCACTATAAGGTATTGCATCTGTATCTCAAACCCATATCTCTTACCTTAGGTATGGTTATTTCAGAGAGAGCGAGAACCCCATTGAGGTAAAGAGGTGAAACTGCTCGAACGCCTAATGTGTGGGTTAAATAATTAGGGACCATTGAAGGTGCCATTGAAACACATCAATAATTCACAGTCGACATCTACAGCTTGTCAAGCGTGACTGCTCTGGGTAACTACTACTCTGTCTCATCAGGTTTCACTGTTTACTATCTGAATCATCTGATGCCACCTGGTGGCTGTATAACTATAGTGCCGCACCACCGTCATACTTAAAAAAAAATGTATATATATATTTAACCTAGCTATGATGTCACTGAATCATACCGAGGTGGAGTGCTTACGGTTCAATCTCTCCCTATCCCAGTCTGTTGTCCCCACAGTTTCAAGATGTCCACCATCGACCCTGTAACCAAGAAAGCAAAAGTAACTGAACTAAATGACTATTGCCTCGTAGCACTCACTTCTGTCATCATGAAGTGCTTTGAGAGACTAGTCAAGGATCATATCACCTCTACCTTACCTGACATCCTAGACCCACTTCAATTTGCTTACCGCCACAATAGATCCACAGACGATGCAATCGCCATCACACTGCCCTATTCTATCTGGACAAGAGGAATACCTATGGAAGAATGCTGCTCATTGACTATGCTGCTCATCTGAACCCCACCCTGTGCAACTGGGTCCTGGACTTCGTGACGGGCCGCCCCCAGGTGTTGAAGGTAGGAAACAACACCTCCACAAGGATGCGTGCTCAGCCCCCTCCAGTACTCCCTGTTCACCCATTACTGCATGGCCACGCACGACAAGCTACCTGCCCTCCAGGACACCTACAGCACCCGATGTCACAGGAAGGCCAAAAAAGATCATCAAGGACAACAACCACCCGAGCCACTGCCTGTTCACCCCGCTAGGTCAGTACAGGTGCATCAAAACTGGGACCGAGAGACTAAAACACATCTTCTATCTCAAGGCCATCAGACTGTTAAATAGCCATCACTAGCACATTAGAGGCTGCTGCCCTATATACATAGACTTGAAATCAATGGCCACTTTAATAATGGAACACTAGTCACTTTAATAATGTTAACATATTTTGTTAGACATTACTGCACTGTTGGAGCTGGAAACACAAGCATTTCGCTACACCCGCAATAACATCTGCTAAACACATGTATGTGACAAATTAAATTTGATTTGAGGTAACCTATTTTGTTGACTGATTCTTCATGATTGCTCACAGTGCTTCACTGGGACATCTTTAGGCTCCTATGGATTAAATGACTTGTGAAATGAAATGTCTTCCACAAAAGATGTCAGGTGTATGAAGTCCATGAGTTTAAAGGAGAGACAGTTGAGTTCCAGACAGACCAGTATATTGATACGATAGTAGTATAGATCCTCTTTAATTAGCGTGCCTGTGTGATGATGGTTGGCAGAAGGGAAAGCTTGTGCATGTTAACCACGTGTATTATCAACTAAAATGGCTCTGATTAGAATGTCATGCACACACTGTGTGTGTCTGTAGCAGCAATATTTGTGTAATTATGCCTTTGTGTGTATTTACCATTGATCAGGCTCTTGAGGGCCCTTCAGGGCTGGTAAGTATGGTCCTCCTCTATGTTAAGCTGAGGCTGAAGTGATGTGGAGGAGCTCTGTCTGCCTGCACCTCCTCTCCTCGCTGTTTCCTTCCCTGCTAATTACTAATACAGATGCACCCAGATGCCTCGTTCAGATTAAATACAGAAACGCCTGCTATGGCGCTTGGCATGAGATTGAATCTGCGTTATTATGAAATTGTAAGGAAAGCGTATGCACTGAATTGTTGTACTGTTCCTTATGCTGTGTGTACACAATACAGTATATGCCTCCTGGATTTTATTCTATCAGTGTTTTCTGCTGTCAGCAGGTGAGGTTACCTTTTCAGTTTGCTTGCGGAAAGGTGTGGTGGTTAATTTCTTTACTATCAAATGAGGAGAGACAAACTTATCACACAAGTCAGAGTTATACTTAAAATACATATTTGATAGTAAGAGCTTTGCAATAGCAATGGCTTGTCAACGAATTCATCACAGTGTCTGATGGTCCGTTGAGAGCGGCGACACAAAGGCTACTGAGATCTTTTATAGCAAACCACAGATGTTTGGTACAGGTCACAAGGTGAGAGTTTTTAAATGAGAAAGGAGCATCCCCCAGCCAGACAGCATTCGCTATAAATTATGTTCAGTTTGGCCCCTAAGACGAGGTTCAGATCTCGTTCCTGGTACTTCATAGCACAGAAACACCAACTCATCCAAAGGCATAAATCAATTGTCAACTCCAGATACTCCCATCTCAAGTAAACCCCTTCTTGACCACACACCTGGACAAGCTCACTGAGGGGAGTGAGCCTATAAGTCATACACTATCCCAAGATAAGTGCAACATCAGAGATGACATACAATAGTTCCAGACACTACCACACACATCCCCCAAAGTAAAAGGACGGAGTGACTGGCGCACAGACATTGTGGAGACAAGTAATTGGTTCCCCATTAATCACTCCATCCTTTCACATGGTTTAAGAATAGGTAAAGACACATTCACACATGAAGACAATGTTCCCTCCTGTCCTCTTCCCTTTCTGATATTCTGCATAGCACCATGGACAGGTGAAAGACAAGCCTGACCTCTCCCCTCTCTGGGCCCCAGGTGACTGAGCCCCAGCTGAGGAAAGAAGTGCAACTGCCAACACCAGAGTCCGAAGGGATACATTCTAATAACAAGTATATCACATAAGCATATTATGCAGATAAGACATCTTAATTATCTATGTTACCCAACTAATTCTGATTATTCCACCACAAAGGCCAGGGCTGACTTCAGATCAGATGTTTCACTCATGATCACTGTCCATTACTATACCACATGATCATCCCTTACAACGGAAAGATATACACAATCAACCCACTGCTACTGTAAGTTATTGTTAACCTAAGTGTTTTCCAAATCACACATTGGATCTATCATATTTAGCAATTTTTGTTCTTTTCTTTGTTCTCAATCTGTTCTTTGTCCTGCAGTCTGAACAGCCAAAAAGCACAAGGAATCCGATACTTCCTTTGTAGGTGGTTTGAAATCTGATTCCTGGCCATGTGACTCTGAGCGGTCAAATCTGATTTATTTGCCCTCTAGTGGTTTCTAGACTGTTATTTGGCATATCTTGTTGCTTGCTAGCTACTCTGTTGACAGTTTGACAAGAACATGTAGTAGCCAACTAGCTTGTTAATAGTTTACAAACAAATGAGTGAATGTGCTAGAACGCTATCTAGCTAGCTAGTTGACTGCTTGCCAGGCTTTAAAGGTGTTCTTACACTATGTTTTCGAACATTCAAAGCAACTGGGAAACATCCATGGCAGATATTGTTGTCACTTTAGCTTGTTACATAACTTCTGAGTGGTAGGAAGCAGGAGCACCACCACCAATCAGCTTACTCCACTGCAACACACCCGTTGTTACTATGACTACTACCGTAGCCATTTCAGCAAATGACTGCTGTGTGAACACACAATCAAATCCGATTTGGTTAATTGCAACTTGCTGTTTGGACAGTCAATATCCAAAACAGATTTGAAAATAAAACTGATTTGAGCATTAAGGCCTGCAGTGTGAACAAGGCTTAAGTTCTTCTGGTGATTGGCACTTTAGGAGGCTCACACTTACTGTACATTCCTGCTAGAAGGACTGATGGTCAGCAGAGGGAACAGAGAGCACTGCAGATCTACATTGTACATTCAGTAGCGCTTACATCAGCCTGCATGACCTTTGGCGTATTTGAGAATTTTTCACAGTTTATGACCTGAGAATGCTCTTTTGAGAGCCTTTTCTCTCCCCTGTGTGGGACTGCTGCATTAGGCAGCCCTGTCGGGCTTTAAGCAGAGAGGAGCAAGGGGGAGAACGTAGTGTCACAGAGTTCACATGGTTGAACTTAAAGTTCCAATGCAGACATTTTCTATATCAAATATCAAATAATTTCTGGATAACAATTAAGTACCTTGCTGTTATTGTTTTCAATTAAAATGTTCAAAATGAAGAAAAATTGTTTTTTAGCAATTTCTCAAGCAAGCATTTTGCTAAGGACTGTCTGTGACACAGAACATGTGCTGTATTGACAGAGAGGTGTGAAACTCTCTTATTGGTCTATTACTAATTTTTGACAGCACTCGGCCTTTAACATCTGTCATGATTGATAAACAAAACACAGGCTGTGACCCTGGGATGTTAACGCTGGCACCAAACACAAAACCTAATAGAACCTTCTACAGTACCACAAGAGAACTAGATACAGCAAACGAGAAAGACTGAAACTTAACATAACCTTCCTTAAAGCAACACAAGACACAGAAAACCAGAAGACACTGCATGTACAGACTGTGACAAGGGTATATACACCAGATAGAGATTTGCAGGTAATATGAGATGTGTGTGTATATTTGTATCACTGCAGTGAGTGAACACATACAGCAGTCTAGTTGTGAGGTCTGGGTGCATAGTAAAAATAGAGGACCCTTTGAGGATGAGTGACATAGCTGGGAGTTTCATCATAATACCAGACCTGTGTTTGCACTCAACATCACACACAGTGGCTTTCTATGAATCCTACTGGCTACATCCCCTGGTCTGTTGCTGGACTCCAGACAGGAACACTGGCTATAGCTGCTCCACCAGCAAAGACACCTGTGTGGGTGGACTCCACAGATGTCTTTGCTTCTAGTCCAAACCACAGCAGCTACAGGACAGGAAGAGGCAACATCATTGGGGAGGAAACCTGTTTGTTCACTGTTTGGTACATCTATGATGCAAACATAATGAAAAGATATGTCAGCTTGAACAAGTGATGGGGAACTACTATACGTCCCTTTTCCAAGTATTATTGCAGATGTATGAGGCAAAACTATATGCCATTATACATACTACAGTATAATTAAACCAGGGATGGGCAACTCCAGTCCTCGGGGGCTGAAGTGGAGTCACTTTTTCCCTATCCCTAGCAAACACAGTTGATTAAACTAATTGCATTCTAAACTGACTATCCTGATTAATTGATTATTGGTGTCAGGTGTTTTGCCTGGGGCTAAGGCAAGGCTGGCTTTGGAGGAGCCACCCACAGATCTCTCAAACACTGGGTTCATCTCTAACCAGAATTGGTGGACTGTAAAGAGAATGGAAATACACAAGGTGTTTGAGTGTTTTAATCTCGTTTTTATCTCGATATCACATAATTTCTTGGTAACAATTAAGTACCTTACTGTGATTGTTTTCAATTAAAATGGTCAAAAAGAAACAATAATAGCTTCTTAGCAAAGGGCAATTTCTCAAGCAAGAATTTTGATGGGACTGTCTGAGAGTGGTATGAGTGGGTAGGGGAAAACTGAAAATTAGCTGGCAGAGAGGTTTGGAACTCTTTCTTATTGGTCTATAACTAATTTACCATATGGTGATGTCACCATGGAAGGTCAAAACTCCACCCCACCAAAACAGGCTGAAATTTCAGGCAGACTTTTCAAACAGCACCTATACTAAAAGGGCATTCTTTTTTCACAATTTCACAGTATTATTCCAACCAAATCATGTTGTTTTTTTTTGCAGTACATTAATAGAAAACTAGGTAGGTGTTAAGATCTATATTCTTGGCCCCCCTTAAATCTGAACTGAGCCCAAGTGACTTCCAAAAGGTTAGAAGTTACCATAAAGCAGAACCTGGTATCCTAGATGACCTCTAGGTGCCCTGAGGCCAAGGGCCAATGGCTGTAAAGGTTTTAAATGATAGAGACATCTAATATATGGCTCACTCTGACCCAAGTGGTGTCGACAACCTTGATTTATGTTTTGACCAGGGGCCCGGAACACTTGGAGAACAAACAGTTAAGCAAGGGTATTTCTGCCTGCCTGCCCTTGAGGAGGTTGACAGAATGCTACAAACCTCCCAGAGGAACATGTCTGTCTCCCCATATGCACGTCTGTCTATTGTTTGTCTATTAAAGCTTAAAATATAGAAGCTCTTCACCTTATCTTTGGCTTCCGCATTTTCCACACCTTGAGCAAATCAATTATTTCTGACATTTGTTAAAGCTTTCTGAAATTATAAACTGGACTGAAATGATGGATGTTCAAAAATAGAGCAAAGAACAGAATGTACATATTTTTCCAGATGAGACTATAGAAACTGTTAGATATTTTTTATGCATAGCCTACTGAATGCACTTGATAATTCCCTAGAAATACAGCAATATTGAATGAAAACATTAATTATTGAATAAAAACGTTCAATATTGTACGCAGTTTCATTACAGTATGGTCAAATGTCTTTCTCTGTAACATAAATAATGAATTCCTTTTGATTATCCCAGGTAGAGCAACAGCTGTGTGCAATCGAACAGCCAACAGAACTTCTGGCATTTCAGGTTGATGATCTGGGATTATGTAGGTGGTAGAACTGTCCACACAACTGGCTATTTCTGAACCAAACAAAAACACATGACAATAAGATGTGTGAATGTATCAATGAAATAAGGTTTTTCTGTAGATACGGTAAGACGTTTAGAATATTTGCAGTGAAGGAAAGTGTACAGTACCTGTGCAGAGGTTTGCTATCCCGTAGTGTTCTGTGTTCTCCTCTCTCAGCTGTCTTCCTGATGCCTCTGTCTGTCTGCCTGTTCGTCTGTCTGTCTGCCTGTCCGTCAGTCTGTCTGTCCGTCCATCACTCACCTACTTTTCTCTGATCTGCGCAGTGTTCTCAAACCTGGAGCAGCTGAGCTGCCTCTTTCCACTCTGAGTCGGTGTCTCTGTGTGAGTGGGTGTCCCTGTGTGAGAGGGTGTCTCTGTGTGAGTGGGTGTCTCTGTGTGAGTGGGTGTCTCTGTGTGAGTGGGTGTCTCTGTGTGAGAGGGTGTCCCTGTGTGAGTGGGTGTCTCTGTGTGAGTGGGTGTCTCTGTGTGAGAGGGTGTTCCTGTGTGAGTGGGTGTCTCTGTGTCAGTGGGTGTCTCTGTGTTAGTGGGTGTCTCTGTGTTAGTGGGTGAACTGTGTGCCTCCCCCTTACCTCTCTCTGTCTAACCTCATCAGTGTGCTCTCTCTTCAAACACACACACACGTGTACATACACACGTACACACCCAGCACATTCACATTCACTCACTCAATTCACACAAGGTACACCATCTGCTGAAGACACATTTGACCTGTTTGAACTAAGAGAATATAGGACACATTTGGGGAAACTCCCCACAGCTTCTCACTGTTGTCCTTCTCTCTGTTGGGTTAGATGCTTTATAAAGGATTTGTATAATTTCCCTTACTGAAAAACCACGTGATAACATGTGACAACATGTAAAACCACGTGACAACATGTAAAACCACGTGATAACATGTGACAACATGTAAAACCACGTGATAACATGTGACAACATGTAAAACCACGTGATAACATGTGACAACATGTAAAACCACATGATAACATGTGACAACTTGTAAAACCACGTGATAACATGTGACAACATGTAAAACCACGTGATAACATGTGACAACTTGTAAAACCACGTGATAACATGTGACAACATGTAAAACCACGTGATAACATGTGACAACATGTAAAACCACGTGATAACATGTGACAACATGTAAAAGCAACATGATAACATGAAACTACATATGTGAAAACCTTTGAGCACATGTTAAACATGATGTGAAACAAATGTGACACCATGGGGCTGCCACATTTCTACATGTGATACCATGAAACAAGCAAGCGAAATGTGATAATGGCATTTTAAACAACGGAAATGTATACTTATATGTTTGCATCAATTGTGACAACTTGTAAAACCAAGTGATAACGTGACAACTTGTAAAACCACGTGATAACATGTGACAACATGTAAAACCACGTGATAACATGTGACAACTTGTAAAACCACGTGATAACGTGACAACTTGTAAAACCACGTGATAACATGTGACAACATGTAAAACCACGTGATAACATGTGACAACTTGTAAAACCACGTGATAACATGTGACAACATGTAAAACCACGTGATAACATGTGACAACTTGTAAAACCACGTGATAACGTGACAACTTGTAAAACCACGTGATTACATGTGACAACATGGACACACACCTTATAAAAACCTTAAAGCCTGTTGCATAATATATTACAAAATTCGAACAAAATACACCAGCAACACCAATTAGGAGATACAGGTTGTGAGCATAGTGTTTCTGATCAGGTTGACAATGATCTTCTAATGTCTTTGTGTGGCTACAATGACATCTTCAGCGCACAACATTTTCTGGTTTGCAGAGAAATGCATTGAAAGAGAACAAAGAAGCTACTACCGAGGTCTAATAGATCTAACTTCTAATTTTCAAATGTTTTCTAACTTATGATGCATGGATAGGACTGATGTATTCAATGTATTTTCGCTGTTATCAAAATAACTAATGGTAAGACATGCAGCTACATGAAATCTTGCTTCTGAGCGCATGTTTACTACATGACAGGCATAAACACGTAATGTCATGCATTAAATGATAGCAGGTTAGAATGTAAGGATTCTGTGGCTTTGTTCGCGTGGAGAGGACTGTAGATAGTTCATTATGCATGTATGAGCCATACATGGACACGTTGAGTAAAAAACGGAAGGTTTAAAAAATAACGAGGTAGTTTTCAATCTTCTGGAACATCTCTTTAAGGAGAGGAAAAATCAGAGCCAAAGACCATGGGTAATCTTAAAGACCTACAAGCCACAGTAAACCTTCATCTGAGAGTGAGAGAGCGCTAAGTCACCACACACAGAGTAGCAGAATGCACCTCTGTATCCCATTCTCTGACACAGCAAAACAAGCCATCCCTTTAAATCACAAACAAACCATCCCATTAACCACAAACAAACCATCCCATTAACCATAAACAAACCATCCCCTTCACCACAAACAAACCATCCCATTAACCAAAAACAAACCATCCCATTAACCATAAACAAACCATCCCCTTAACCACAAACCAACCATCCCATTAACCACAAACAAACAATCCCATTAACCACAAACCAACCATCCCATTGACCACAAACCAACCATCCCATTAACCACAAACCAACCATCCCATTAACCACAAACAAACCATCCCATTAACCACAAACCAACCATCCCATTGACCACAAACCAACCATCCCATTAACCACAAACCAACCATCCCATTAACCACAAACAAACCATCCCATTAACCACAAACAAACCATCCCATTAACCACAAACAAACCATCCCATTAACCACAAACAAACCATCCCATTAACCACAAACCAACCATCCCATTGACCACAAACCAACCATCCCATTAACCACAAACAAACCATCCCATTAACCACAAACCAACCATCCCATTAACCACAAACAAACCATCCCATTAAACATAAACAAACCATCCCATTGACCACAAACAAACCATCCCATTAACCACAAACAAACCATCCCATTAAACATTAACAAACCATCCCATTAACCACAAACAAACCATCCTATTAAACATAAACAAACCATCTCATTAACCACAAGCAAACCCTCCTATTAAACATAAACAAACCATCCCATTAACCACAAGCAAACCATCCTATTAAACATAAACAAACCATCCCATGGAACATTTCTGGGATCATTTCAGCTCATGAAACATGGGACCAACACTTTACATGTTGCATTCATATTTTTGTTCAGTATAATTCACACATTGAACATTATTGACTGATGGTAGATTGGTGGACCCAGGCTGACACTAAAGTGTGTGCCTAATAAAACATGAGAACCTGGTTGTGGGCTGCAGCATGATTCAGTCTATCACCAGAATTAAGATGTATAGTCGGAAGCTTAAGGAATGGATTCATCAGTAAAAACAATCACATGCTACATGATTTTTCAATTAGAATGTATTATTGCTATTGATGCTTTTTCATTTTCATTGTGGTTTAATTATTATCCATCTTGACTATTCTTTGGTTCTAGTTCTGATTCCTGTTCCCAACACTAGCAGAATGTGGTAGTGTTTGTGTTGCCTGGCTACCCAAACTCCTTGCTCCGGGCCAAATGCTACGTCACGCTCACGGACGTTTGTTTCTTCTCCGCAATGAGTCTGCATCTGAGTACCTCCCTGACGATTTCTATAATACAAACACATTCTAACCGTTCAGGTTGGTCCCAGAAACCGATGGGGTTGGGCCAGAGCCAGAGCACACGTGGGTAAAGTGGAAATTCGCCATTGGCTTTGTTACTCTGATTGGTTATAGATGATCGAATCAATGATGACATTGTTTTGTACAACACCCTCATTTTGACACCTCAAAGGACTTCCACACTGGCAGTCTCAGACTGAAGTATGTAGCGAACATAGAGCAGTAAAATAATTATATTTGTCTTCAGACAAGTGTTTGTTGCCAGTGTAGCAGGCACGCCTACTAAGAATGACAGAAGCCGTGGCATATAGAAAGATAGCTTTATTGCACAAGGTGTTAGAATACTCTTTTTGTTCGTTTTTTTCATTACTTTTCATAGAAAATGTTATTTTAAAGACAAGCAATTGCTATTAGAAGCAACTCAAACAAATGTTTGGAATCCCCTCATTTTTTTCTTCTTCAAATTTAAATTTTTTGTACATTTCTTTCCCTCACCTTTTCCCTTTTACCAAGCATGCAATGTCATTTTTGAGGATGAACAAAATACAAAAAATGATCATTAAAAAAGTGAACAGGACAAATGACAACATCAAAATACCTTTAAAAAAGCATAAGAATTCAACAAATTAGTATAAAAAAACATGAAGGGAATAGAGAAAAAATATTTGTTGCCCAAGGTGGAAATGAATGTTTATCAAATCAATATTTTCATTTATGTTGTTTTAATTTTGAAGTGGTGGCATGATTCAACCCTGATCTTACCCTGTTTTATTCTGATGAAAATAGCTCTTCATACAAAACTGTGTTTTATGTACAAGACTTAATCCATAAACAATACTGCCAAAGGTAGTGTATGTACTGTATGTTCAAGGTGGCAGGGAGTTGACTAGGGAGAGCTGGTTGGGAGTGTCAGCTTTTCCTGACCCTGTCCAGTATTTACGCAATTTCAGTGTGTGTGACCTATAGCCACATATTTAGAGAGTTCAGACAACTTTTAGAATTCGAGACATTCAGTTCCATAGCACTGCTAAAATATTCCCCATGTAATGTTAATGGGGAGCTAACATGGCTGCCATAGAATGTTGAAGTGTCATGTAAATGCATTATAATGCAGAAACCGCATTGGCCCTGCTTTCTAAATACATGGCTCTGGTGTGACCTAAAGAGCTAGTCCCTGATTTGACTTGGTTAAAGCTGGCCAAAATCATAGGTGTGTTATGCCTCAGTATTGTCTGGCCTCTGGAACCCAACAAAAATGAAATAAATAAACAGGTAAAAACAAACATATTCAATAAAAAATCAACAGATGGACCTTAACAAATAATCCAAAAACAAAAGAAATGACAAAAGACTTGAATGGCGATACTTCAATAGACATTCCAACAAGTTCCTGTGTTGATGTACATGTAGTAGCACAAAATGGTGCGGGGGATGAGGATGGACATGGATATTGGGGATGGAGAAAGAAGTGGGAAATATACAGTACTTCAGACAGGGCAGCAACAGAGACACCAATAGACCACTGACTGCACATCATCTTATCATATTCAAACTGAACACCCTGACTGGCTGGTAACGTCTCTCTGGTAAACTAGACAATTAACTTACTTCACATGATTATCCTCCTTGGTGTCTTGGCGGCCATTTTGTATTGGAAGGAGGGAGACTAATGCATGGGCTGAGAGGTTGGTAGACGTTACAGGGCTACTGGTGTACTCTCTGTGTGGTAGCTAGCTGTGGGATACAGTAGCCATGCTCTCATCCCTGACTTCTGCTCCACTCACAGTGACTCTGTAACCCCACTGCTACCACAGGTCAAAGGTCAAAGGCCCATACCTGAGGCCCTGAGAGGTCGTGGCCTCTGTTTACTCAAGTAACAGGTGGACGAAAGCAGAGAAATGATAGACAGCAGTGTCAACAGTGTAGGTCGCCCTGGATACACCCGTCTTCAGAGGAAATGTTTTGGCTTCTGAAAGTAAGTACACCAACCAATCACTGACAATCTTCTAAGATACTAACTAATAGGGGGCTTTGAGATGGATACTTCCTGTCTGAAAAGGAAGTCACCTGGTTCCTCTCAGCCTGTCTACAGTAACATAAAGAACACCCTCTATATACACACGCTCCTCCCTCCTCATTATACTCTTCTATTCTCCTCTTTCATTTTCCCTGCTCTTCACATGATTGAGCGATTGTCTCATTCTTATAGTTTTTAAAACATTTAAATTGTTGTATAGTTTTATTCTTTGCCATAATTTCACTTAAATGACATAATATACCTATATAGAAATATATACGTAAAATCTTTAAAATACCAAATATTGTATATTTGCTAGTATTGCGAGAGCCCTGATGTTTTCAAATCGTCGCTGGGTCATTTGGGTTGTCATGTTTCGGATAATGTTAGTTGGGAAAGAGGAGGGGAGTGTGGGACATATCAACAATAAATGTGCTGAAAATGCGAACTTAAAGTTCTGAGTGAGGTGAACCTGAAACCCTTCCTTATGGAATCCACAGAGAGAGAGAGAGAGTGTAACTGCCGATGGAGAGTGAGACTGTACGTTGAGACATAGAGAGTGAGACGAGACTAGAGGGGATGAAACTCACACCATGGAGGGCAGCATAATGTGTGTGTGTGATGAACACTGCTTTTTAGCCCAGACTCCTCTGCTATCATTGACTTCATCAGCACGAGCAGTGAGCTTTCACCATTCAGCTCCTCAGTAATACTTAATTGGTTTGAAATGACCTTGGAGAACAGCTCCAGGTCTTCCTGTGTGTGTGTGTGTGTGTGTGTGTGTGTGTGTGTGTGTGTGTGTGTGTGTGTGTGTGTGTGTGTGTGTGTGTGTGTGTGTGTGTGTGTGCGTGTGCGTGTGTGTGTGTAGATACGTCCCCAGACACTGAGCAGCATGCTAGCATGGCAGCAGGCTAACTGGAAGTCAGTAGGAGATTGTAGTTTGTTTTACACAGGTCCAGGTGAGCATGAATCAGGCAGGTTACAATGGTCTCTGGTCATTCCTGGGAGGCAGAACCCAAGCTCAGAATAAAGACTAATCACGCTACTGGGTAATTAGCTGTTACAGTAACTAGCTGTTAGCTGGGGACACCTGCTGCACTGCACTACATGCCCACCCTGACCTGGAGTGTAGAACACTGGTGTGGGCCGGGGCCAGACAGGAGTGTATAGTCTTTGAGAGAGAGAAGGGGGGCTAGTAGCTACACCAGTGTGTAAGACTTGGAGTAGGCCCCGACCCCTTGCTTCTGCAGTCTGCCCAACGCTGAGGAGCTGTTCTCTAGCAGTGAGTCTCTGGAGCCCCCCATCTTGGTGCTGGAGCCAGTGGGGTTGCTGCTGGTGCTGGAGGTGGAGGCTGTGGCTGCAGGGTTGGAGCTGGGCATAGTGAGAGTCCTCTGGGGCAGGGTGGCAGTACCCGAACTCACGCCCAGGCTGCCCAGCCCAGAGTGTCCCAGCGTCAGGGCCTGCTGCTTGGACGGGTCCAGAGTCATGTGACGGCCCTGGGTGTGGTACGCCCGCTGTGCCAGGCTGCGGATGGAGGCCTCCCGCGGTGGTACAGCAGGGCACGGGTCATGCAGTTCTGCCTGTTTCCTGAAGAAAGGGTCTGTCTTCATGTAGAGCGGGAGGTTGCAGAATTCACCTAGTGATGAGGACAGAACAGAGATAGGGAGGGGCATGTTGAGATGTACAACAGCCTGTGACACAGTATAATATGGTGCCACTGTGCCAGTCAGGGTGGCTCTCTGTACTCACTCTTGTTGGCGCGGTGAGGGATGGGCACGGCCACGTTGGTAGGTCTGCCGCGGTCATAGTCCTGGGGTTTGGGTGGCGAGGCGGTGAAGCGACAAAGGCCTGTCTCGGACGGCGTGCTGAGTGATGTCATGCTGTCGGCCGGGTCGTTGGTGCCAGTGGTCATCTGGTCAGAGGAGCTGTCGGAGATGAAGCACTCTGTGATGGTGAACTTGGCATGCTGCAGGTGCTCCTCCAGTTTGGCGTGTTCATAGGCCCGCGCCAGCTCCTCGTACGTAGACGACGCACTCTCTGTGGACACCATGCTGTTACGACCCTTGTCTGGAAAAACAATATAGGAGATACCATATTAGAACAATGCAATATGAAGTTTGCATGCAGTACAGCTGTGCCAGTAGGCCTTTCAAGGTATCCTGCAGGTCTGGTTTGGGGATGTAAAAGATAGATGTGTTAATGATGGGTCTTAGTGGCGTTGTTGCCAGGGCAGGGCGGTACCCACCAGTGTCCTGGGACAGGCTGGCGCTGTAGCTGTCACTCTCGGTAGCGGTGATGCCATGAGAGCCCATGGTGCGCCAGTCAGAGGTCAGAGTTCTTGCGGAGGCTGTTGATTGGCTCTGGCCCGGCCTGCTCAGGGTCCACTGGCTGGAGTAGCGGTTCCTGGAGCTGTGGGCCGACTTCACACTCTTCCTCGACACTGGGTCTGAGGAGAGGATAGGAGGAGGACGGTGAGAGGATACTATTCATAACAGTTCTAATCAGCATGTACATCATTAATGATGCTTTATAACCACTTTGGGTGTCAAGTTAACTTCTACACATTACACTGTAATATGACATCTTTCCATTCCATGGACATCCTACTGTATGTGAAGTACTCACTGGTTCCTGGGCGGATGTCTGACATGTCAATCAAGGGCCCTGTGTTCTGGATGAGGGCGGGGTGGTGCAGAGACACGCCCGTGCAGAAGCTCTGTGGATTCACTGATTGGCTGAACTCGGTGTCCGTCACTGGGGCCGCTGCCTTGTCCTCACCTATTGGAGACAGGGGATGAGGAAAATATATTATGACAGTTGTTCAAAAATATCTGTGATACACAATTCATCTCCCTTGTCAGTTGTTCTCCTCATAGGCTGATTGTAAATCACACTCTATCAATATGTATTTAGAAACTTGAGAATAATAACTTTATTGGTTAGTTAGTGTACTGTAACTGCAGGCTATCTAATTGGACGATATTCTGTCTGATCAATCTGATTGGCTGCAGTGTGTCCATACTGACCTATCTGCTTGATCCCCTCCTTGTCCTCGATGAGCAGCTGGACACGGGGTATGTCGATGTGGAGCCGGGGGCCCTGGGGAGGACCCTTCACTGGGGTGTCCATGCTGCGGTTGTTCTTACTGCTCAACACACAAAACAAGAAACATTCTTAGACTGGATCCACTGTCACATCAGCAGTACTTACATACATATAGAACTGGGGTATATTGGTGATGCTTTAAAAGTTTACTGGGACTGATAGGTGTATTCAAATATCCATCAAGATCCACTGGAATATGACACATCCATAACCACAGGCACCAATCAATCAAGTGTATTATCCTTGCCTGATAAGCATCTCTGCAAGGCTCTTAGCATCTGTGAAAACAAACACAAATGTCTTTATTAGATTATGATGGATCATCATGTGGATTAGGTACATTATTTTGACCTGTTACCTTTAGTGCTTCTGAGATACTTACTCGCCCCCACCAAGCAATTATTTCTCTCCCTCTCTGTTTCTCCCCTCCCCAATTTTTCCTTATCTTTCTCCTTCCTTCCCTATGTCTCTCACCTCTGAGTCGTTTCAGTCTCTTCTCCTTGCGTTTCTTGCGGATGATGAAGAGCAGGGCGACGCCCAGGGTGACCAGGATGACAGGAGAGCCTATGGAGAACAGCTTCTTCACATCGTCTCTGTCCTCCTGGGCCGAGTTTATAGGAGGGATGGTACCTGGGAGGAAGAGAAGGGGTGAGAGGGACAGAGAGAGGGAGGGGAAGGAGGCCAGATGTAGATTAAAGAACTGTTTTTATTACTACTTTCATGCCCACTCACATTCTACTTCACCCTCTCTCCTTTTCTTCCTGCCTCCCTCTCTCGTCCGTGGGTTTTGGCCTCCTCCCTCCCTCCCTCCCTCCCTCCCTCCCTCCCTCCCTCCCTCCCTCCCTCCCTCCCTCCCTCCCTATCCCTTCTCTTTGATGACTGTGAGTCGCTTTGAATAAGAGAGTCTGCTAGAATGTCATGTTAATGTCAAATCAAGAAGTGAGAGCAAGTATCTAGTAGAAGCAGGACGTGACTCACTGCCATCGTAGTCTGTGGTGGCGAACTGGGAGCTCTGGTTCCCACAGCCGGCACTGTTGCAGGCCTTCATCTTCAGTTCGTACCAGGTGGCCTCACGCAGCTCGCTGAGGAAGAGCTGGGCCGTGGCATTGGCCTTCAGGCTCTGCCAGGCCCACGTGCCCTTGGGCCGGAAATCCAGCAGCAGAGCGGTGATGGGGCAGCCTCCGCTGGTCCAGCCCTGCAGGTTGAGCCCCGCATGGGTGGAATTGATGTGGGTGAGCAGGGGCTGCTCCTTGTTGAACACGGGCTCTGCAGGGCAAGAAGAGAGACAGGGGGACAGACTGTCAGACTGGGAGTAGTGAAGTTAGTGTGTTAGAGTGTTGATGTGGTTTATGTGCAACACATGATGTGAGGTGAAATATAAGTCATGCTGTTTTAAAATTCCCCTCTTTCTGATCTTTCCTCCTCTACCCCCTCTTCCTCTCCTCTTCCTCCTTCCCTCCTCCCCTCACAATCCTTCCTTTCCCCTCACCTCGTCCATGCGTCTTGGCCTCGATGATCTCAGAGATGCGTCCTGAGCCCACACTGTTCTTGGCTGCCAGTTTGACCTTGTACCAGGTGCCACAGCGCAGGTTGTCCAGCCTGAAGGAACGCTCAGTGGAAGTAATGAACACATCCCTCCACTCCTCTGTGTTGTCCACCGAGTACTGCAGGACAAAACCTGAGGATACACAGGGACAGACACCACAGATTTTATTAAGCGTTCACTTATCATCTGCTAAATACACAAAGACACAATTTAAATAACAATGAAATACTGTACATGTCTGTCAATTAGTGTATCCTCCCAGTTCCATATCACACAAACTGCCCAAGCATCAGGCCAGCTCTAACTGCTGTTACACCCTTTTACCACCAGGGGGATATAAAGGATTTAGAAAAGCCTCCGTGATACATTCTGCTGCTATGAGTATGACAGACATTAGGAGATAACAACAGTTAACTCCTTGACGGAAACAGACAAAATCACACAAATAGACAAAAAGGTATAGTGACGTTATTGATATTCTTTGGAGACAGTGAGATACAGCAGCTAAAGAACTCTCCTCAGACTGATCCTGATTTACTAATGCCCAGGTGGAGGGAAGGGGAGTGGAGGGGAGTACCTCTGATGGAGCTGCCTCCGTTGTCCCCAGGGATCCAGGCCAGGGTGATGGAAGAGGTAGAGGTGGTGGAGACGGTCAGACGGGGCTGGTCTGGAGGAACTGGAAATACAGAGCGATCACACAGTAAGAGCCAATCAGCATCACATAGACCAGGCACAAACAGCACACACTTACAGAGAGCAGGTAGAGAGACCAGAGGGACCAGATAGAGAGACCAGAGAGACCAGATAGAGAGACCAGAGGGACCAGATAGAGAGACCAGAGGGACCAGATAGAGAGACCAGAGAGACCAGATAGAGAGACCAGAGGGACCAGATAGAGAAACCAGAGGGACCAGATAGAGAGACCAGAGGGACCAGATAGACAGACCAGAGGGACGATACACACACACAGTCAGAGGAACTCAGAGAAGACAATCTGAGCCAATCCCAAAAGGTCCTCAGATCTCTCCACAACCATACACACACATTAGCCCAGCGTATCCCAGCTCACCTTGCACCAGCAGGTTGACAATGATGGTGTCAAAGCCCAGCGTGTTGGTGGCCGTGCACGTGTAGTACCCAGAATCCTCAGCTTTGACGGAACGCAGCACTAGAGTACCATTGGACAGGATCTGACGCTGTCCGTCTACAGTCACAGGAATAGCCGAGTCCTCACTGATACACACACATAGAGGATCCCAGTTAGACTTATCATAAAACACCAAGCTAAACACCAGTCTGGTAGACTTAACCCTGACCACATCCAGCATTGGCATCAAGTCTAAAGTTCCCACGTCGCTTTCATTGAGGATGAGTTGGGAGAGTTCTGACCTGTCTTTTGTCCATTTGAAGGTGGGGTTGGGTTCTCCAACTGAGCTACAGGGCAAACGGATCTCCTTCATCCAGGGAGTGGTCACTGTGCCCCCGAATGACAGGATCTTAGCTGAGGCTGCAGACACAGGGCAAGGTACACAGCTTAAACTGGGTGTCGCACGCACGCACGCACGCACGCACGCACACACACACACACACACACACACACACACACACACACACACACACACACACACACACACACACACACACACACACACACACACACACACACACACACACACACACACACACACACACACACACACACACACACACACACCACACACTTAAGCACCCAGGCACACTCACAGCCAGACAAACACATCCCTCACAGTCTAACTTCCCTGCTCTATTTTCTGATGTGTAAGCGTTTGTCTCTAGTGTTTGCTGAGTGAGCTTGGTATTGAGTAGGTTAGCCTGGAGGGTAGCCTTTTACCCGCTGTTATGAGAGCAGAGTGCTGGAGTGCCCCCTTTCCTCCTACCAGCCTTCCATCTCTCTCTGTCTATCTATACTCCATAGATTCTCCCCTTTATTGATTCCTGTCTCTCCCCCCCTCCCCTGTTCATCACCACATAATTAACAACAATGTTTCCTGCTACACCGCCAGCCCTCAATCAATACTACAGCTGTCAGTCAATAGGAGAGAGAGAGAGAGAGAGAGAGAGAGAGAGAGAGAGAGAGAGAGAGAGAGAGAGAGAGAGAGAGAGAGAGAGAGAGAGAAGGTTGAGAGAGACAGATTAAATCCCTCTGTGTATTTCTGCAATACTTATTCCTCTTTTTTAGTTCTCTTAATAACCTTTAGAAAAATCCCTCCATCCCCTTCTCCCTTACCTTTCCCAGCAGGCTCCACAGTGACCTTTTCGCTGATATTGCCGCGGCCAGCGGTTGTCACAGCGGCAGCCCAGATGAGGTACTGTTTACCGCGAGTCAGGTGGGTGATCCTGTAGAACAACATCTCTGGGTTGGCCTCATACTCACTGGGAGCCTGGGAGGGAGAGATAGTGGTTCCATTACTAACATTGTATGATACCATGGTACAGTAGCACTCTGGAGGGGCAGCTTGGCATCTATGGTCTAATGGCATGAGGGAAAGCTCAGATGGCTTGAAAGAGGGTTAGAACTAAGGAGTATAACTCATGCATGTATGTAGGCACGTACACACACACATGCACCACCTCCCTCATCTGTTCATCACTCAACACCCATCTTCACCTCTTTTTCCATTTGCCTCATTTACCTTTTTCTCTCTTTCTTTCTCCCTCCCTATCTCAGCTTCTACCCAGGCTTGCTGGAGAGCAGGGTGGGTATGACAGACGGATAGAGAGAAGAAGGGAGGGGAGGAGGGAGAAGGGGTGAATGTGGGGCTCTGGGGGGTAGGGGGGTGAGTAACAGGAACATTAGAACATTCCTCCAGTGTGGAGGCAGCAGTGTAGTGGTGATTCAGGGAGCGATACAGGGAGATAATGAAAAGAGGAACAAAAGCACTCTCATCTCAGTGTGACTGATACCCTGCTCCCTCCCTCCCTCCCTCCCTCCATGCTCATTCACATGGTACTCATGCAGAGAGAGAGAGAGAGAGAGAGAGAGAGCGAGGGTGAGGATTTGTGAATTATAAGAAAGTGGGATTCTTCCATGATAGCAGGATTTTAATGTATATGTGTATGTGTGTGTGAGAGAGAGAGAGCATAGTGTGGATGTGTGAAATCTGCATAGCTAGTGCAGGCCTGTGTGTGAGAGCTCCTGATGCTGCAGTGTGCATGTGGGAGCTTGTTCTCTGCTTCATTTGCATATCTACGTCTCATCACGTTGCCAAGACAACCTCATCTGTTCATCTGAGGGGGCAGGAAATAAAGTGACGGAGCAAACACAGTGAGAGAGAGACACACACGAACACACACACACACACACACACACACACACTGAGTAATATCATGCATTCACATCATGTTTTGTCGTTAGGTCCTTAATTATCTGCCTCTCCAATACCTGTAACTGTGCCTCCCCCATCCCACACTCTCCCCTCTCAGTGGTACTTACCGGCTGTCCGGAGCCTGGGCTGGAGCAGTAGATGGTGTACTTGCGGATGACACCATTGGGTTTATGGGGGGGTAGCCAGGACACAACCACACTGCTGGGAGATGAGGGCACGGCTTTGATACCAGCTGGAGGACCTGGGACTGGAGCGTACACAACACATAAACAGGTCAGCAGGTCGTGCGTGCGTGTGTGTGCATGTGTACTAAAGCCATGTTCAAGTAAACACAGGTGTGGGGGCGTTTCCATGCATGTGTGGGTGTTAAAGGAATACTTGGGGATGTATCTACCTCCCCAGAGTCAGATGAACTAGCTTCCAGTCATTGCAGTAACGTTAGTTAGGATTGGTTCGCAAAACTACCTCTAACTTCCTTCATATTGGACACAGACATACAAATGGTATCCACGACTTCATCTGACTCGTCTTCAAAATCTCAGAAGTATTCCTATGTTTAAGTGAGCAGGGTTGTTTGCAGATTGCCAGTCTTATCCTGCTGTAAGCTTCTCTGAGATGACTTGGAGCTCATCTGAGAAGGGGCCGAGCCAGACCAGGGTCAGCGGTGACATATGCTACCTCAGACACTGGTCAGCGGTTCTACTCTGCTCCGTCTGCTGTGCTCTGGCCTGCCATGACACCCTGCAGTCTAACTCTCTAACCCCTAAACAGATTAACACACATCAGTCTGATCCTCCACTCACTGCATGGCCACTTGACTGGCTCACTGAGACGCCTAAAGAGCCGTATTACTATCAGTCATCAACACACATAAAGCTTCCTACTGTCCACACATACTGTCCACAGGACATTACGAGGGACTGGGCTCAATTGAATATTATGAGGCTCGACTACGCTAGACCTGCTTCCATGTACTGTACCGTACTGTAGGACCTAGAGCACACAGATTAATAAAGACACATCCAACCCTAGAAAGACATCAGTAGCATTCTGTGGCCTGCTGCACTTAACCCTGCTGGAACCTTTATGGATTATAGTGAGACTGTTAGAGAGATCCAGGACCCCCTCTCCGCTCTCTATCCCATCCAGGGCAGCCTGCTCCCCTCAGTCATCCTGCTCTGTCTCTCTGGGCCCCCTCCATCCCCTGGGGCTCCATCTCAACCTGCAGATAATGGCAGGAACGACACCAGGGACATAAGAGAGGGAGGGAGGTGGGAAGGAGGGAGGGGAGTGGTAAGGGGCAGCCCCAAGGGGAGATATGATAGGGGGATGGGGTGTTTACAGGAGAAAAGCATAATTATCATAACTCGGCCTCCATGTCAGAATGTGTAGTTAAGGTCTAACTACACAACCCAATGATAAGGAGTCATATACAGTACAGTAACCTACAGAACAACTAATTCTAACCATGACCATAATCATGACTATGCAGCCCAACCACAGCTACCATAACCCTTCAGAGAGAGGGACAACCACAGCTACCATAACCCTTCAGAGAGAGGGACAACCACAGCTACCATAACCCTTCAGAGAGAGGGACAACCACAGCTACCATAACCCTTCCGAGAGAGGGACAACCACAGCTACCATAACCCTTCAGAGAGAGGGACAACCACAGCTACCATAACCCTTCAGAGAGAGGGACAACCACAGCTACCATAACCCTTCAGAGAGAGGGACAACCACAGCTACCATATATGAAGTCTAATGCATCACCAAGACTAAAACAGTGGTGGTTACTGTAATATTAGATGTTATAGATGTACTGTTAGATGTTATAGATGTACTATTAGATGTTATAGATGTACTATTAGATGTTATAGTTGTACTATTAGATGTTATAGATGTACTATTAGATGTTATAGATGTACTATTAGATGTTATAGACGTACTATTAGATGTTATAGATGTAATATTAGATGTTATAGATGTACTATTAGATGTTATAGACGTAATATTAGATGTTATAGATGTACTATTAGATGTTATAGATGTACTATTAGATGTTATAGATGTAATATTAGATGTTATAGATGTATTATTAGATGTTATAGATGTACTATTAGATGTTATAGATGTACTATTAGATGTTATAGATGTACTATTAGATGTTATAGATGTACTATTAGATGTTATAGACGTACTATTAGATGTTATAGATGTAATATTAGATGTTATAGACGTACTATTAGATGTT
This sequence comes from Brachymystax lenok tsinlingensis, assembly GCA_030435695.1. Classification (NCBI taxonomy): domain Eukaryota; kingdom Metazoa; phylum Chordata; class Actinopteri; order Salmoniformes; family Salmonidae; genus Brachymystax; species Brachymystax lenok. Next base: position 19,520,201 of record CM059792.1, on the reverse strand, counting down.
ATAGACGTACTATTAGATGTTATAGATGTACTATTAGATGTTATAGATGTACTATTAGATGTTATAAATGTACTATTAGATGTTATAGATGTACTATTAGATGTTATAGATGTACTATTAGATGTTATAAATGTACTATTAGATGTTGTAGATGTACAATTAGATGTTATAGATGTAATATTAGATGTTATAGATGTACTATTAGATGTTGTAGATGTACAATTAGATGTTATAGATGTAATATTAGATGTTATAGATGTAATATTAGATGTTATAGATGTACTATTAGATGTTATAGATGTACTATTAGATGTTATAGATGTAATATTAGATGTTATAGATGTAATATTAGATGTTATAGATGTACAATTAGATGTTATAGATGTAATATTAGATGTTATAGATGTACTATTAGATGTTGTAGATGTACAATTAGATGTTATAGATGTAATATTAGATGTTATAGATGTAATATTAGATGTTATAGATGTAATATTAGATGTTATAGATGTAATATTAGATGTTATAGATGTACTATTAGATGTTATAGATGTACTATTAGATGTTATAGATGTACTATTAGATGTTATAGTTGTACTATTAGATGTTATAGATGTATTATTAGATGTTATAGATGTACTATTAGATGTTATAGATGTAATATTAGATGTTATAGATGTAATATTAGATGTTATAGATGTACAATTAGATGTTATAGATGTAATATTAGATGTTATAGATGTACTATTAGATGTTATAGATGTACTATTAGATGTTATAGATGTACTATTAGATGTTATAGATGTACTATTAGATGTTATAGTTGTACTATTAGATGTTATAGATGTACTATTAGATGTTATAGATGTAATATTAGATGTTATAGATGTATTATTAGATGTTATAGATGTACTATTAGATGTTATAGATGTACTATTAGATGTTATAGATGTACTATTAGATGTTATAGATGTACTATTAGATGTTATAGACGTACTATTAGATGTTATAGATGTAATATTAGATGTTATAGACGTACTATTAGATGTTATAGACGTACTATTAGATGTTATAGATGTACTATTAGATGTTATAGATGTACTATTAGATGTTATAAATGTACTATTAGATGTTATAGATGTACTATTAGATGTTATAGATGTACTATTAGATGTTATAAATGTACTATTAGATGTTGTAGATGTACAATTAGATGTTATAGATGTAATATTAGATGTTATAGATGTACTATTAGATGTTGTAGATGTACAATTAGATGTTATAGATGTAATATTAGATGTTATAGATGTAATATTAGATGTTATAGATGTACTATTAGATGTTATAGATGTACTATTAGATGTTATAGATGTAATATTAGATGTTATAGATGTAATATTAGATGTTATAGATGTACAATTAGATGTTATAGATGTAATATTAGATGTTATAGATGTACTATTAGATGTTGTAGATGTACAATTAGATGTTATAGATGTAATATTAGATGTTATAGATGTAATATTAGATGTTATAGATGTAATATTAGATGTTATAGATGTAATATTAGATGTTATAGATGTACTATTAGATGTTATAGATGTACTATTAGATGTTATAGATGTACTATTAGATGTTATAGTTGTACTATTAGATGTTATAGATGTATTATTAGATGTTATAGATGTACTATTAGATGTTATAGATGTAATATTAGATGTTATAGATGTAATATTAGATGTTATAGATGTACAATTAGATGTTATAGATGTAATATTAGATGTTATAGATGTACTATTAGATGTTATAGATGTACTATTAGATGTTATAGATGTACTATTAGATGTTATAGATGTACTATTAGATGTTATAGTTGTACTATTAGATGTTATAGATGTACTATTAGATGTTATAGATGTAATATTAGATGTTATAGATGTACTATTAGATGTTATAGATGTACTATTAGATGTTATAGATGTACTATTAGATGTTATAGATGTAATATTAGATGTTATAGATGTAATATTAGATGTTATAGATGTACTATTAGATGTTATAGATGTAATATTAGATGTTATAGATGTAATATTAGATGTTATAGATGTACTATTAGATGTTATAGATGTACTATTAGATGTTATAGATGTACTATTAGATGTTATAGATGTACTATTAGATGTTATAGTTGTACTATTAGATGTTATAGATGTACTATTAGATGTTATAGATGTAATATTAGATGTTATAGACGTACTATTAGATGTTATAGACGTACTATTAGATGTTATAGATGTAATATTAGATGTTATAGATGTACTATTAGATGTTATAGATGTAACAAAGCATCTATCAAAGAAGGGCAAACACAGAATGGCTAACCTTTCTCTTTTCCTCCATTCATCTTCCCATTTCTTATTTCTTTTAATCTTTTGTCTCTCGCTCCCTCACCCGGACAGGCCCGGCTGTGCCACCTCTCCCTCACTCCCTCCTTTCTCTCTCCACTCCGCTTCTCCTTCTGTTTAGGGGAGTGAACGGGACAGGGATCGACCTGTAATCCCGCCTCCAATGGTGTAAGCACTAAATTAATGATCTCTAATCCAGGAGGAGTTAATCCCTGGGCCTGGCTGCCTGGCTGGTGGGCTGCTTGTGTCCAAAGGGCTGTGGGCTGCAGGGCTAGGTGCTGGGGAGCAGTACCCCTCCTCTCCCCCATTTTGCTTCTCCCTTTACCCCTCCTCTTCTATCCCCCTATCTCTAGTCACGAGCCCTCAGCCATGGGCCCAAAGCTTCTTAATTCTCATTAGCACTGGTAAAGGGGTCTCACTACACAAATTAACTTTAGTCATGGGTTTGAGATACACCCTAACACCATCCTCTACACCCTCCCCCCACACACACACACACACACACACAACTCCCCACTGAGTTTCTCCTCCCTTCCAAGCAGTCAGCATCTCAGTGGGACTGTGTCTCTGACTGTCTTGTGGGGTATTTCGGGTTTAAAAGGCTTCTGAAGTTTGTCATTTCCACTTTGAAATTTCAGATTTGATTTTCCCTTACGAAAAATTTATAAACCCTTACAAAAATGTCCATTAATTATAATCCACCTTAACAATTCAAATTTCCTGTTGCTACAGGATTATTTTCCTGCTGTGGAAAATATCTTACATCTGTATGGGTTAAAGTCAGGGGAGTATATGTACTGTATAAGTGTGTGTAGATGTGTGTGTCCACGCAAGTGCACGTGTGTGTGTACTCACGGTCCTCGCGGGTTTGGATGTACAGGACATTGCTCCTGACCCCGTCCCCAGCCTGTGTGTAGGCCAGCACCTGGACACTGTAGTTAGTGAACTTCTCCAGCCCTCTCAGCTCCACCTGCTCACGGGTTGTAGTGATGTTCTGCATCTCTCCCCATTCTGACAGAGAGGTCGAGGGAGGGAGAGAAAGTAAAAGAGAAAGTGATAGAGAGAGAGAGAGAAAAGTAAGCCTTGTTTGCTCATGAATCGCAAGTGCACAAATTGGGAGGAAAATACAGGTCAGGGAAGGTAAACAACTATATATTTTTTTAATTCAAGGTAAACCAAAGACAGATTGGGAATGGGGCATGTGAAGGGTTAGGAGCCAGATGAGGAGAGGGGTGTGAGTTAAGGGTTAACACACACAGAGACAGACAGGTGGGGAGCAGGGCAGGCTAGGGCACAGTTAGAGAGTTTGTTACAGGTTCACACACACATGTCAGACATCAGACAGACAGGTGGGGCCATGGGTTTGGGGTTTAGTTAGAATGATAGTTGTGATAATTACTCTGCATCGGCCCCTGTGCCTGGCCCCCACAGCACCCACCTCCATCGGGGAAGAGGGACCAGAACACCACGCGGTAGCCCTTCAGCACGCCATGCAGCGTCAGACGCGGGGGCTCCGCCCATGTGATCACCGCCTCGTCTGACGTCACCGAGATGGCCCGCACGTTCTGGGGTGGCTGGCTGGGCACTGGGGGTAGGAGAAAGGTCATAGGTTAACATCACAGAGGGCTATAGTGTATGTTATTGAACACAGCTTTCTCTGACTAATAGAACAGAAATAATAGTAATAAACTGCAAAAAAATACTATTTATTCCAATCTTCAATTTTCAATCACTGCAATGGGGAGAGAAACAGATGTAGAAAGGGAGAGAGAGAGAGAGAGAGAGAGAGAGAGAGAGAGAGAGAGAGAGAGAGAGAGAGAGAGAGAGAGAGGGAGGGGCAGGTATAGCCGTCATTGTAAATAAGAATTTGTTCTTAACTGACTTGCCTAGTTAAATAAAGGTTAAATAAAAAAATATATATATTAATGATGGGGAAGGGAAAGAGGGATACACAGTAGCATATAACAGGGCAGGCTGGACTGTTAAGGGTTAACATGAAGGATGTTGATGAGATACAGACGGAGGATAAAAAGCAGAAGTGTGTGGACAGAGGACAATGTGTCCAGCTGTGTGATAATTGCAGATGTAGAAGCAGCAGCGACAGACAGACAGACTGAGAGAGTGTGTTGTAGTTATCATCACTACTAACTATTATCATAATCAGGTTCTACATCTATCTATATCATTAAGGCTGTACACACAGGGGAGAGGGAGGGACTAAGATGCTGTCTGTCTGATGTAAAGATTAAAAAAGGGAGTAGCGAGAGAAGGAGACGGGGGGATTCCCCAATGAAAGCAAGGGGAGAGAGATTCAGGAGAAAAACAAATTGAATGATAAAAAAAAAGAAATGGTGTGAATTGAAAGGGAATAGAGAGAAGAAGAGAGAGGGGAAGGAAGAGAGAGGTAGAGTGGGCAAGCATATTCATCGAGTAATGGGCCTCTCTCTCTCTAAGTCTAATGAGGGAGCTAATTAGAACTGGAGAGTGATGGGGGATGTGCTGCATGTTCATTTCCTCCATTTTGTCTCAGTGACTGTGTGTGTGAGAGTGTGTGTGTGAGACTGTGTGTGTGAGACTGTGTGTGTGAGACTGTGTGTGTGAGACTGTGTGTGTGAGAGTGGGTTTGCACAACTGAATCAATGCATGGTGCATCTCTATTCTTACATTGGACTCTATTTTCTATTCCTGTCGGCAAGTTAAACAAATCCACCTGTTCTGCTATGCGGATTACACACAGCTTTACCTACCAATCAGACCCAGTGACCAAGCTAGCGTAGATACCCTTCACATGTGTCTTGCTGACATCAAATGTTGGATGTCTGACAATTTTCTCCAGCTCATGAGAAGAATCTGAGGTTGTTTTATTTGGCCCCCACCTTGCTAGAACATAGATTGTAAATAACCTTGGTCATTTGTCCACCAAAGTAAAGCCTACGGACAAAAGCCTTGGTGTCTTCTTTGACCCTGACCTAAACCTTGAGCTGCATGTCCTGCTTTTATCATCTAAAAAATATGTCATTTATTTCAATCACTGACCTGGGAGTTATACATGCTTTTATTTCCTCACGACTAGAATACTGTAGCTCTTTGTATGCATGTCTCGGAAATTACTCCATCATCTACAAAATGCTGCAGCTCGGCTTTTAACAGGACATGTTACCATATCACACCTATTTTAGCTTGGCTACCAGTCACTTTTAGAAAATATTTTAAAATTCTATGAATCACGTTTAAGGCTAGGCTTGGTTTAGCCCCATCCTATATCTCAGATCTTTTATCTCCCTACGAGCCTGGACGCAGCCTGAGATCCTCTGGAAGGGCACTGTTGATCATTCCAGGTCTAGGTTGAAAACGAAAGGAGACCAGTCATTTGCCATTAGGGCCCCATGACTTTGGAATGGTCTGCCAGAGCAGATTCAGTGCATCCATCTTTTGAAATCCCTTCTGAAGACCCACTTTTATAAAGGTGCTTTTAATGTTTGATTTTAATTATCTATCTTGTTTCATTATCCTTACTCCTGTCTTTATCCTTACTCCTGTCTTTATCCTTACTCCTGTCTTTATCCTTACTCCTGTCTTTATCCTTACTCCTGTCTTTATCCTTACTCCTTATCCTTACTCCTGTCTTTATCCTTACTCCTGTCTTTATCCTTACTCCTGTCTTTGTTTCTTTGTTAGGACTTTCATTTTATTTTATGATGTGAAGCACTTTGTTACCTGTATCGAAAAGCACTATGCAAATAAAGTTATTATTATTACAAGCAGAGTATGAATATCCTTCCATCACTCCCCCTCTCTCTGGCATTCGCCATCCCTCCCTACCACACCACACAACCTCAAGTCTAGCTCCCTCCCTCCCTCCAGTCTTACCATCCTCCAGTGTGGTAGCGTTGATCTCAGTGCTAGAGGGACCAGTGCCAGCCCTGTTGAAGGCCTGGACCACCACTCCATACTGGGCAAACTTCTTCAGGTTGTCCAGGGTGTACACCTCACTGTCCCCTGTGGCCTTCATCTCCACAATGCTGTACTGGCCGTTACTGCCCGGCCCGTTCTCACGGTAACCGATCTGGTAGCCCCGGATCACCCCATTCTGAAGCTCCTTCCTGGGGGCCTGAGAGGCAGAGAACAGCTCCGTCAGGACACTGACTGGAGATCAATGATGGTTAGTTTGAATGTCTCAGTTATTATGGTATTATAGCATAAAGGAAAAGAGGCATGATGGTTAATGGCGTTTACCCTCCATGTGACCCGTATGCTCTGCGACGTCATTGGCTGGAGGATCACGTCCATAGGGGGCCCATCAGGTTCTGTTGTGGTGAGATGTTGAAATGAGGGTTTCAATGACACCAAACAAGACAATATTTTAAATAGGGGTGTGTGTGTATTTGTGCGTGTGTTAGACTTACGTGCTTCCTCAGTGCTGATGGTGAGCTCCTTGCTAGGCTGGCTGCGTCCGATCTTGTTGAAGGAGTACATGCGGATGCTGTAGACACAGGCAGGGTGCAGCTCCACGATGTTAGCCTGGTTGTTAGTGGGGGAGATGTTCCTGGTGGTGTACTTGTGATCCCAAGTATCTATAACATATAGAAGCAGATAGAGAGGACATTAGAGGACCAGAGAAAAGGGAGTTAGATTGAGGACAATAGGGATGTGAAGGTTTAAACTGGTTGGACTGGTTGGACTCGTACCAGACTTGTTCTTATACTCAATGTCGTAGCTGGTGATGATGCTGTTGCCGTCGAACCTCTGGATCCAGCGCAGGTTCATACTGCGGTCCTTCACCTCTCTCACCTCCAACTCAGGAGGGTCAGGAGGCTCTGTGTGTGTGAGTGAAGGAGGTTAAGTATCAATTTGACCTCAATCACTGGTCTGTCAACAGTGAGCCTATGTGCAGTAATAGCAGAGTGAGAAAGATAGGCACCTTGCACGGTAAGCTGGATAAGTCCTCGCCCCTCTCCGTATGAGTTGATGGCGTGGCAGGAGAAGAAGACTGAGTCCCCGCGCTCCGCTGGCTTCAGCTGCATGGGGACAGCAACACACATAGAAGACAGAGAGACGACATGGAATATTTAGTGGTCAAAACTACCCAGCATACAATACTGTACCCTTTTGTACTTTCATCTCAACTCAATTTGGCTCTGTTCTAAATTCTAATGCTCTTCAATTTCAATTCTCTCTCAATATTTTGCCCTCTTTCCTCAGTGTCTAACCTTGAGCGTGGAGATGACCTCGTCCCCTTTCTTGTTGATGGTGATGGAGTAGCGGGGGTTCCTCTCGGCGTCGATGACGGTGTCGCCCCTCTCCCAGCGGATGATGATGGGCTGCTCCCCCCGCGCTGTGCAGTTCATCTCCTTCACCTGGCCCTTGATGGCCATGGTGGTGTTGGGGTGCGCCGTGATCATGGCTGGAACTGGAGACACACACAGAGACAGATTTTCATGAATATGATAAATGGATATGGCAAAATGAGAGAAGGAAAGAGGGATGGGTATTTGAAAAATCAAGGAACTGTACAGGTGTGTAGAATATAGAAATCGACCCTCCATCACTATCTGTTTTCATGTCACACTCTGAGCCCTCCCGCCCCCCCAGCCTGGACATACAGGACAGCCAGGACAGCCAGGACACACAGGACAGCCAGGACACACAGGACAGCCAAGACACACAGGACAGCCAGGACATACAGGACAGCCAGGACACACAGGACAGCCAGGACATACAGGACAGCCAGGACATACAGGACAGCCAGGACACACAGGACAGCCAGGACACACAGGACAACCAGGACAAACAGGACAACCAGGACACACAGGACAACCAGGACATACAGGACAGCCAGGACACACAGGACAGCCAGGACATACAGGACAACCAGGACATACAGGACAACCAGGACATACAGGACAGCCAGGACAGCCAGGACACACAGGACAACCAGGACATACAGGACATCCAGGACACACAGGACAGCCAGGACACACAGGACAACCAGGACATACAGGACAACCAGGACATACTGGACAACCAGGACATACAGGACAACCAGGACATACAGGACAGCCAGGACACACAGGACAGCCAAGACAGCCAGGACACACAGGACAGCCAGGACATACAGGACAGCCAGGAAACACAGGAAAGACAGACAGGAACAAATCAATCAATACACACACCAGTCTGGGAGAGGGAGAGAGAGGGGTATGTATGTCTAATTTTAGAGCAAAGAAAGAGAAAGAAAGAGAGCTAGAGAGGCTAAAAGCTACTCACTCTTGACAGTAAGAACCATGCTCTTGCTGATGTCAGAGCCCACTCCGTTGGAGGCCTGACAGAGGTAGTATCCCCGGTCGTCCTCCAGGACGTGACGGATCAGCAGGGAGCCGTTGGACATGATCTGGATCCGACCAGTCAGAGGCACAGGGTGGTACTGTTGGGGGTTCCCTATACCTACAGGGAGGAACGGCACGGACAGGCCAAGTCAAAGTCACCCATAGTGATCATGGTTTCTAATCTTATGCTTGGATGTACTGTACATTAGTTATGATGTTACAGTCGAGAATAAAAATACAAAAATTGTCTAATTGTCTCTTTCATCATCAATTTAACTTGATGATGAAAATGATTATGTATTTTTGGACCAGTTATTTTACTAAGATGAATGGAACAGTTAGTTAGTTGGTCAGTGCTGCAGGGTCTTTACCTTTGGCGTGTTTCCACATGACTTTGGGAGGAGGGTATCCCTCCACAGAGCAGTTGAGTACTCCTGCCTTCCCATAGATCCCATCCTGGTTGTTAGGCTGGACCACGAAGCGAGGGGGAACTGAGGGGAAAAAGGTATATTAGTTACAATCAGTATAGAATAACAGTCATTATACATGATAACATCTCTAAAATGGTTGAGGTTCTTCATTATTCACCAATAATAACTCTTCCTTTCAAGTTACTTCTATACCCAATCTGCCCTTCCCTTGATTCTTCAACACCGCACATTTTTCAACCCTCTTTTTGCATCTCACCCGCCCCCTTTTTTCAACCACCTCCTCCCATCTCTTCCCCTCCTCCCATCTCTTCCCCTCCTCCCATCTCTTCCCCTCCTCCCATCTCTTCCCCTCCTCCCATCTCTTCCCCTCCTCCCTCTCTCACCGGTGACGATCAGCTGTCTCTCCCAGCTGACAGTTGCTGCGGCGTTGCTAGCAATGCAGGTGTAGTTGCCGTTGTGCTTCAGTGTCACCTTGGAAATCTGCAGGGAGCTCATGAACTCCTTGGTCTCTATGCCAACGCCGGAGGCGGAGCCAGGCACGATAAGCTGCCCATCTTTGTGCCAGGTGATGCGGATAGGCATGTCACCTGACGACACCACGCAGGCAATGTACATCAGCTTTCCCACCGACGTGGAGGGGATGTCAAAGGGCTGGATCAGGGGTGGCACTGGAGGGGGCAGAGGTTACAGAAGTAAGGGGTTAGAGGTCAGAGAGAGGGAGAGTGTGAGAGAGTGTTGACTGGATTGGACACCTTGGGTGTAGAGAGAGGGGCACAGAGCAGGCTGTTGTTGGCCAGTGTAGTACGGCCCCTGACCTGCCCACCCTTGCCATCTCCACTAGCCCATAATAGGGACTCTGATTAGAGGCCAACT